>CM072524.1:25283129-25433754 GCA_036898135.1 Oncomelania hupensis | reverse complement strand
GTGTGTGTGTGTGTGTGACATTTACCACTATTTATTCTCATAAGTGCTGGATTTTTAGTTTTTTATTTATTTTTTTTAATCTACTTTTGCAAAATTCCTTTCACCTGTCCACAACGTTGGGATGCACAGTACCACACAAATTTCAGTCCACATTACATTAATTTATTTAAAAACCTGCTAAAATATGTACCTACTTTTTAGCCCTCCACCGCTCCCTCTCCACCTCCCCCTGTATATAGCTTGGGTTTTTGTGCGTCCCTTTAAAAAAAATTATTTAAAAAAATCTTTTTCTTCTTTTTGTTTCATATCATTTGTATGAGAGAAGCAAGTTTAGTCAACCATCAAGTTATATCTTTAATTAACTTGTATCATTCAACACTAGAGCTTGAGTTACTTGTGTGTTTTGATGATGTGTTTTCTGTGCTGGGATTGATGACTATTGTATTGCCTTGTGGTGGTAACCTTGTAGCTGAAGCTATAGCATGGTGACTTCTGAGGCATCTTCTTGATACTATAGAGGTGGTGGGAGAGCGGGGGTTTGGAGGAGTTTAGATTTGTTTTTACATGTCATGACGTAAACATGATGCTTTTACAGTTTGATTGCTTACAGTTAGAAATGATAAAGTTTAATTGTCCATGGAAAACCTGCCTCGGAAACTTATGTCATATTTTCCCATGCTGAAATGCGGTATAGTTTAAAAACAATATTCTTTTCCCTTCAGGCTGATTGGTAATAATGCTAGATGCAAAAATGAAGACACTTATATTTGGAATCTTATATACTGCTGTTATCCATGCCTCTATTAGCACGCTCAGTGCAGTATTTGTTACACATGTTTTTGTGGACACCTCAGGCTCACCGCAAGAAGAAAAAAGCGGAGTTCATCCCTTATCGTGACTCTGTGCTTACCTGGCTGCTGCGAGAGAACTTGGGAGGTAACTCCAAAACTGCCATGGTGGCCGCACTCAGCCCTGCCGATATCAACTACGATGAAACGCTCAGCACTCTCAGGTTGTGTCCTAGTTACTGTTGACATTATTATCTTCATCATCACCATCATCATTACTAGGCTTATACTCTTATCCGTGCCATGTGTTAATTTCCTATTGGTTGTTAATATAAATCTTACTAAAGAACATTATTTTGTCCTTATGTCCTATCTTCACAGGGCATTATGATTACTTTAATTTTGTTATAAATCCTTAGGAACATCGCCATTTGCTTTCTAAATAATTATTTCTTTTTATCTTTTTTACCCCATTCCACACTCACCTGTCTCCTACCCCCATCTTCTGCCACAGTCATCAAGCCACCAGTGTCATTGGAAGATGACTGTAAACTGTTGGTAGACGAAAAGGAAAGATAGTTGTATTTAGTTTAATGTTCTACTGCATCATCTTGTTCCTTTCACTCTGGACTCGAAACACGCAATTTGAACAGCATCTTTTCGTAAATCTCAATTGTACTTACAAACACTGTCACATGTGTTTATGCTCTGTATGTGTGTGGGTGTATTCTGATTTGGTATTTTGTGTTTTTCATTTGCTTTATTTTTATTAATTAAATGAGTTCTATTGAGGAAGGGCGCGGTACAAATGTTAATTATTATTATTATATTATTATTTGTAGTTGACACTCAAGGGATTCCATCCGCTTCAGCTTCAGCCCCTTCCTAACTATTGTACCTTTTCTAGCGATGTGTTGCACTCGTTTGCCTCAGGGTATTCACAATACTAACATGCATGACAGAGAGTGTGTGTGTGGACTGACAGGTACGCCGATCGCGCCAAGCAGATCATGTGCAAGGCTGTGGTTAATGAGGATCCCAACGCACGCCTCATCCGCGAGCTGAAGGAGGAGGTGACCCGCCTGAGAGAGCTGCTGGCCGCTGAAGGCATCGATATAGGTGATGGTAGGGTCAATGTTGTAGTGTAATTAAGTAGTAGTGGCACATGTAATATTAGCACTATCTCAACCTCCAAATGCTGTTCAGTATACTACTGTGTGTATACTTTATGCATGAGGAAGTAAGTGAGAAAGGGATTGGGTGTTATGGATTAGGTAAAACTAAGTATGAGCTTTAGCTGATAGTTTCCCTTTGTTTGAATTGTTACCCTTTTAATTTGTTAATATTAATTTTTGTTATGGTCTAAAATCACAATGTGTACATACCTTAAATGAATGAAATAAAAAATATTCTGTTAAAAAAATTCAGTTTGTGTCTATTTTTTTTCAAAAAAACGTGTCAGATTTTGTAGGGTTTTAAGCACAGAACAGGTCCACTGAATGGGCATGACCTTGTTTGAAGATTTGGTGATGTGCTGCTGTTGATAATGGTGATGTCAATGTCTTTTATAGTGGGATCATCCACATCAATAGACATGCTCAAGGGGAGAAGAGGGGAAAATTGATGTGTGGAAAAATGAAATACAGGGGGAGATACAACGCTGCATAACATTAATAATTGATAACACCCCACCCTTACCCATTGAGGGAGATCAACTGTTGTGTGGGGTTTTGTTCACCATAGGACTGTGTATGAAATCTTTCAAAGAGCTTGGGCACAGTAGTCTTTGTTGTCATTGTCGTGAAAATTAGTGTTTTGAGTTAATATACCAATTATGGCCCCAGTTTGAATATGCCAATCCTATTAATAAAATATATATTTTTTTGTTTTTTTTCCCACTGTAATTGTTAAATTGGAGGTCCAGTTTGTCATCACTTTGTACAAAGAAAGATAAACAGAAAAAAACTGCACTGCACTGAGTGGAATTACAGATGTTACCGTGAATCCAAACAAATATATTGTTCAGCTGCAAGTGCATAATGTGAATGTACAAAAATAGAGCCCCAGAAATTATTTTCTAATTCATTGGTTATTAGCAAGATTATTAGATTAATTGTATTTTATTGACATTTTTATTGTTGATTTATGTAATTGCTAATTCACTGTTCATACACTAATTTATTTGCTTATTTTGTTTCTCTGCTTCATCAGTGAATCTGCAAGATCTACACGAGCGTTCTATGAAGGGATCACGATCACGCAAGTCCTCGGTGACCATAGAAGGAGGGGAGGATGCTATAGAACGTCTGAAGGAGAGTGAGAAACTCATCGCCGAGCTCAACGAGTCCTGGGAAGAGAAGCTGCGCCGCACGGAGGCCATCCGCAAGGAAAGAGAGGCAGCGCTGGCAGAAATGGGCGTGGCTCTGAAAGAGGACGGTGGAACCATTGGCGTTTTCTCGCCCAAGAAAACGCCGCATCTGGTCAACCTGAACGAAGACCCGCTGATGTCGGAGTGCCTCATTTACTACATCAAGGATGGCACCACAAAGTGAGTGGTTCTTGCTCATGCCTTACTGTGGGTCATTGCCTAGTACTCTTTGCTTGCATGTGGCAACAACAAACATGAGAAACAATACGATTAATTATTAATAGGCAGTTTCCACAAAACAAGTGATCTCGCCTTTTGCTGAGTATCAGAGATCTATAAAGCATAGGCGGTGTGTAGGAATATGCCCTCCACAGCCTCCGACACTCAGATTGGGGTCAGTGTCGCTTTCGGGCTGACTGCCTCTATAAGTGTAGGGGTGGTAGCCCAATAGCGGCAAAAGATCTATTAAGTAACAATAAATGGATGAATCAGAAGAGACCCACAAAAAAATACAAAAAACAAACAAACGAGAACTGTGCATTGCATAGTGTATTCTGAAATTCTGTGATTATCGTTTGTGGGTTTGTTGACAAATGTGGCATTATCTGATTTATGAGGGAAAACAAGATCTGTGTTTGTATTAAAAACTTGTTGAGGCAAATGAGAATGCATGCATGGCATGAACATTGAAGTTTACCGTCTACACTCACCATTGGTCATGGGGCAGACAGGGTTAACCCTTCCAGGAAAGAAGAGGTAGGGACCTAAATCAACACTGAACCACTAGAGCAATCCTATTGCTAAGATGGACAGTGAAAATGGTCACTTTTATCTTGGCCACTGCGGAATTTGAACCTGGGCCATTAGTGTACCAGGTGCAAGCTGTACCACTGAGCTACAGTGGTGGATCTTCAGTCCTATTGAAGTATAACTAATAAGTCAAGTAAAAGAATGGATACAAAAATTAAATGCTGAATCAATGAATACGTGAAGTAGTGATTGAAGAAAGAAATTAGGGGGAAAAAAAAAGAATGGAGAACTGCCGCTGAAAGTGTTAGTTGTTGTGTGTGTGTGCAGGGTTGGACACAGCGATTCATCAAAGGGATCTCTGGACATCATGCTGAGCGGCACGCACATCTTGGAGGAGCACTGTCACTTTGAGAATGTGGATGGTAAAATCAATATGGATCACTGTTATACTATACCTTCTCTGTTGTTTTGTGATGCATGTTTATGTTCACCCTGCATAACTCAGGCTGACCGCTTGGGGTCATGAGCAATCTTGCCACTGTAGATTGTTCAAACCTATAATTATATAAAGGGAAAAGTGAAAGCCCCAGTTGAAAACCTGTCTTTCCTTTGTAGGCAAGACAGATTCACTGCGGCAACAGTACCCCCGTTGGAGTGCCGGGGGTTTTCAGTATAAATAGTATCCCCACTTAATGGAAATTTAGTGCTTTAAATTCCCACTGTCGCTGTCTTCCTCATTTACTCTTTCCCATTCCTGCTATGTCCTATCACTCTGCTATACTATCTTCTTCTTCGCTAGATCAATGACGTACCTTTTTTCTTGAAAACTCTTCCTGGACAAGACTCCTTGTTTGTGTATGAGGTCTGTTGGATCAGCTTGGGAGTGTTGGACGCTTTCTGCCGGGTGGTCACTAGGGCTTCCTATGATTGTATTATTTAGCACTATAGGCATTTTATATGTATGTGTTTTGTTGATGATTTATAATGATGTTTGTATTCTATTTTGTTTTTGTAACCGGGGGTTCGAGTAGTTGGGGTAAAGCCTCAGCCGTCCCCTGCGTGGGATGTCTTTATTGTAAAGTGACTGGCCAGTGGAGGGCATTCAATTTTCCCACTAGGGTTGTTTCGGCAGATCTTTTATGCGGATTGGGGGTTGTCCGGTCCTGATTTGGCTCGGAAGAGTCCGCTGGACCTAAAGCAACAATCAATCAATCAATCAATCAATCAACTCAGGCTAACCCAGGCTTACGTTCGCCTCTCAGCTTTTAGCAGGTGAGGCAGAATGATTGCGCATGTGCACACCACTTTGTAAACCGATTCATGCCATCCTTTCCAGAGTACCCCACTTTTTTCCGCAACATAGTGTGTAAGATTATTTGGAAATGAGTAGTGTTTTTATCGACAGTTGTTCTGAGTAGTGTTTTTATTGACAGTTCTGAATAGTGTTTTAATTGACAGATGTTTTGAGTAGTGTTTTTCTTGACAGTCGTTCTGAGTAGTGTTTTAATTGACAGATGTTCTGAGTAGTGTTTTAATTGACAGTTGTTCTGTGTAGTGTTTTTATTGACGGTTGTTTTATTGACAGTTATTCTGAGTAGTGTTTTTATTGACAGTTGTTGTTTTATTGACAGTTGTTCTGAGTAGTGTTTTTATTGACAGTTGTTCTGAGTAGTGTTTTTATTGACAGTTGTTGTGAGTAGTGTTTTTATTGACAGTTGTTCCTCTGCGCTCTATTGGCTATAGTAGGTGGTTCTTCATTCTTCTCAGTACCTTAAATGGTAATAAAAGGGGGCTAACCCTTTCACTGTCAAGGGAGAATTACACTGAGTTACAACTATTTGACATGAAGCAAATCGGGCTCACGATCGTACAAAAAATTCTAGCTTGAACACTATTAGAAATAACTGGGTAAGGGTGATACAGTTAAGAGAGCTAATTTAATGTTCTAAACGAATGTGCTGTTTGGAAAAAGATAATTAAATAACATTATTGTAAGTTGTTTTTAAACAAATATTTATTTATTTATGTTTAGTCCAAATGAGAGATAGTGAGAAAGAGAGAGGGTAGCAATCGCATCGTATTTGTTATAAATTTGATGAAAGGAGGTGTGTTATTGCGTTTATTTTATTTATGTCCCTGTTTAATACATATCAACTTTGCGAGCATGTGGGTGGGGAGGCACTAGGGCAAGAAGGAGGGTGGTAGGCAGGCTGCCATTCGCCAATCAAAAGGGTTATCATACCTAACTTATGAACATTTAACAGCCAATGTTCTGAGCTATCCGATGGTGTTCATTTTTTCTTTTTACTGACGGCTTTATTATACCGAGAAAAGAACGTCACAATGATGATGATAACATGTCATTGGCATATTTCATCACACTATTGTATGATGACTTATCTCATCATAAGCAGTCAAGTGGTTAAGGATGTTAGCAGCTAACCTCAAATTCTACGATTAGTGACAGAGATTAATGGAAGGACAAACTTAAGCCTTTGATAGTCTTAGCTACGCAGTGTGGTGTGTGTTATAATGTGTTTTATTGGACTAGAAAGTTATATATTACAAAGTCTATTTTTCTTCTTTTTTTTAAATAAATAAAAAATAACATTTTTATTTGTAGGCAACGTGACCTTGGTTCCCTGTGAGGGAGCGATGTGCTACGTGAACGGTCGACAGGTGTCGGAAGCAACTGTGATGAAGACTGGGTCCCGAGTCATTCTTGGAAAACACCATGTGTTCCGCTTCAACCACCCTCAGCAAGGTATTCATTTGAAGTTTTTTGTAGCCCCTTTCCTATTGTTTGGAATAATGAATGCTGCCAAGATTCCCTTGTCATTGCGTTACGTAGCATTAATATCCTAATAGCATGTTAATAATAATAATAATAATAATAATAATAATAATAATAATAATAATAATAATAATAATAATTTGAAATAATAATATCATTATCATATTATTATTATTATTATTATTATTATTAGTAGTAGTAGTAGTAGTAGTAGTAGTAGTAGTAGTAGTAGTAGTAGTAGTAGTAGTAAACAGGAAAGGGAATATAGTAATTGTTCCTTAATCTGTATTTATTTTAAAAGAGAGTTGAGGAATATATTAAAATAATAACGTGATTTTCTTGTGTGTTTGGCAGCTCGTCGCAGCAGGGCCCAAATGCTGGAATCCACTGACAACTTGAGCAGTAAGTATTTGGATTTTTGGAATCTTTTATTTTAGGAAGGAAACAAAAAGACAGAAAGAAGATAAAAACTAAAGTTAGAAGCTAAAAACCAAAGACAGAAGTTAATAACCAGAGACAGAAGGAAGCTTAAAAACAGAAGGTAAGTGAAAACCAGAGACAGAAGAAAGCTAAAAACAGAAGGTAAGTGAAAACCAGAGACAGAAGGAAGCTAAAAACAGAAGGTAAGTGAAAACCAGAGACAGAAGGAAGCTAAAAACAGAAGGTAACTGAAAACCAGAGATGGAAGGAAGCTAAAAACAGAAGGTAAGTGAAAACCAGAGACAGAAAGAAGCTAAAAACAGAATGTAGCTGAAAACCAGAGACAGAAGGAAGCTATAAACAGAAGGTAACTGAAAACCAGAGACAGAAGGAAGCTTAAAAACAGAAGGTAAGTGAAAACCAGAGACAGAAGGAATCTAAAAACAGAAGATAAGTGAAAACCAGAGACAGAAGGAAGCTAAAAACAGAAGGTAACTGAAAACCAGAGACAGAAGGAAGCTAAAAATAGAAGTTAGTTGAAAACCAGAGACAGAAGGAAGCTAAACACAAGAGACAGAAGGAAGCTAAAAACCGCCCCTGTACCATTGGCAACAACAATGTTGCGGTTTTATGTAGCATACAGACTTCTTGACATGACTTGATACATTGAATTGAATTGTTCTTATATAGTGCTTTACCAGCTCAAGACCTGCTCAAGGCACTGTATCAAACAGGATCTATCTCAAGCTTCCCCTGGTGCTGACTTGCTGCTTAATGCACATTAAACATAACGAGAATTAGTACAAGACATTCCATAAATTAAGTGTAAAAACAGAACAACTGGTTTTTACATGTAGATCCCAACCTATTCTAAGGTTTTTGTGCAGAGCAACTGTAAAGTTGAAGATTTTCTGCAGCATCACACCATCATTCAAAAAACATAACTTTCACAGTGCTACTCTCCTATTAAATGTTTTTTTTAAAATATGTCTCGGTAGTATTTGTTGGCCATCCTGACCGAAGAGCTGTACCTTGAGCAAGTATTGAAATACAGCGCAGTGGAGAGAGAGAGAGAGCAAGTGTAATGTTAACTTGATGGATGGACTTTGACAAATCTGAGTATTGCCCGACTGTTTGTGTTCTTTTAATCAATGCCAGTTTATACAACAAAGGAAGGGCGAAGAATATTAAGGGCGCTTTTTTGCTTGTGTTTCAGCTGAGCCTGTGGATTGGACTTTTGCCCAGCTGGAGCTGCTGGAGAAACAAGGCATTGATCTAAGAAAGGAGATGGAACAGAGGTCAGTTGATAATAATAATAATAATAATATCATCATCATCATCATCATCATCATTATTCAATTTAGTGTTATACCTAGCTGAATTCACCAGGCCCAGTGAACCTTTATCTTTTGTTTAATAACGGGAGGACAAATAATTATGTAAGAATATTTTAGTTATAATAGACCGGCAATTATGAGAATGTGAGGTTCTCATTTTTCAGACTGCTGAATCTAGAGGAGCAGTACCGCAAAGAGAAAGAGGAGGCTGACTTGCTGTTTGAACAACAACGCCAGGTAAGAATGCTCTTACATTTCACATATTTAATTTAATCAAGAAGTTTGTGCATGCATGATACATTGATCTGTAAAAATACTCAAATGATTTACTAGTGCTAGTTGTGTGAACTGCAATACCAACAACGATATATAATAATGTAAACAATATTTGGTGCTATATCTAGCTGGATTAAACTGCCGTTTCCAACATTTTAATACTCGGGTGCTACTTAATGCTAAACTGCACTAAACTGTGTAAGCAATTATTTTTCTGTACAATTTATAGGCATGTGATTGTTATGCTATTTGTAACTTGCATCAGTTAGTCTCTGCAGTATGTCATGTGTAGATACTTACTCTTGTCAAATGAATGATAGCATGAGATAAATTGAAGATAACAGAATGAATGAAGAGATGTTGGAAGGTTTGAAGAAGGGTCTAGAGGATCCCAAGCCAATACCAGCATTTCTTCTCTCACTCAAGTCATAATTTGCCTTGTAGTACAAGTTGTAGTTTGGCCATCAGGTGTTCAAACATTGATTGATTATTACAGGACTATGAGACTCGTATACAAGGCCTACAGGAACAGATTGAACGTCACTCTATGATCTCCAGTGTGGCCACTACCACCTTCTTTGATGACTTTGAAGAGGAGGAAGAAGGTGAGCAGTAAATACCAGTCACAGGGTTGGGCCTCACTCCTGCTCTCTGTGTAACAGTTGTCAGTTAACCCCAGTAACACGGGTTTATAATTGTTCTTATATAGCGATCGCTGTGAAAACTGTAATGTTGGATTCTATACCTCAGTGTTGCTTTTAACCCCTGAAGAAGCGTTTTAGCGAATTACGTGTTTTGAGAACGTTTTTTAATCGGCTGTGTTTTATCTTCTTTTCTTTTTTTATCTCGTCTTCTTATAGAGCTAAGTATTCGGATTTGGTCATTTTTTTAGCTTGGTTGTAAAATTGAAAGACCGAAAAAAGCAGCAGAAGTATTGAATTGAATCGTTCTTATATAGCGCTTTACCAGCTCAAGAGCTTCACAAGGCACTGCCAAAAACAGGATCGAACCCAAGCCGCCTGCGTCCAGTATTAGGCGCATTGACTAATGCCCCACACAGCTGCACACAATCCAGGGCAACAGAGAATGAAGGAGAAGGAACTAAGTACTTGCTGGGTGTACTTATGCAACTGACACTCACCTGTCTAAGACATGAGCATCAGGACCTTTAATACTAAAGGGAGAGAATGTATGTCTGCGTGCATTGTTTGTGAGTGTTTTGCTGCTTCTTTCGTTGTGATTCAGAGGTGTACGCAATGGAAAATGAAGTATTAAAATAATGGTGGTGTATTATGTTACAGAGGTGAAATGGACGGACAGGGAGAGGGAGGTGGCTGCCTGGGCCTTCCGCAAGTGGAAGTATCACCAGTTTACTTCACTGAGGGTAAGTCTGACAGCTTTTGTTTGTTTGCGCATATTAAAGAGAACCTTGGGCATTTATTTTTGCTAAAAAATATTCTTCGAGTGTTGCGTGTTTTGAAGCCTGACATAAGCATGCCTTCAGGGAGCTGGTAGTGAGGCTTACCTAACGCTATTATGATGAGGCACGTTGTTGTTAGTTAATTGTTTGAATAAGGCTGTTTTGTATTATTAATAACAAACAAGTAAAATCAAACAAATAATTAAAAGAGTACACTTTGATAGAGGAGCGTTATGTACTTTTTTGATTGACAACGGTTGAGATGCGTGAAACTTTTAACAGGATTATTTCCGGTCCTAATGGCACTCAGTGAGAAGAAAATGAGACAAACTAAATTGACGACATTTTTCCCTTCAGGATGACCTGTGGGGCAACGCCATCTTTCTGAAAGAAGCGAACGCCATCAGCGTGGAGTTGAACAAGAAAGTGCAGTTCCAGTTTGTCCTGCTCACCGACACTCTCTATTCACCTCTGCCCCCTGACCTTTTGCCTGCCGACACCCTCAGAGGTCGCGACGAGGAGCCACGACCTTTCCCTCGCACGGTGGTGGCAGTGGAGGTCCAGGATACCAAGAACGGAGCTACGCACTACTGGTCGCTGGAGAAACTGAGGTGAGCTAAAGGCTGCTGGGCTGTTTGTTTTTGTATAGGTACAGTGTTTGTCAGTGTTCAGCTTACTTTGTTTCACTGTTTGTTACTCTCAGTTGAGATATGAATGGGTAACACTGTGGTAAGGGTCTTTGTCATCATTTGTTTAGTGCTTTAAGTACTGAGAAGCTGCACATTTTGAGGGGCAAAATTGCTAGAGTAAGCTGTACTCTGTATGTATACACGATGTTTACATGTGTTGACATGTCGCCTTTGCTAGTGTTAGGTCTTAAGATTTCGCATTTGCAGTACACATTTGAGATTCTGTGTGTCGGATAACTATTATGGTCTCTGACGAAATTGTTAGGCAGATAGGTAGGTAGATTAACGTCCCCAGACACATATGCATATAGGGGACTTCGTTAGGCAGGTACAAATTGATGTCTTGATCTTGATAACTTGAAGCAAAAATAGGTCGGTGTGTAGTTTGTTGTTTTATTTTAAGGAATGGTTTTGTGTGTTCCTTCTTCTTATTATTATTATGTTTTTAATTATACTTATAAAATATGTATTTTTAGTGTTATTAGCTCAGAATGTATTTGAATGTGGTTTTGTTATGGCTGAAGTACATCAAACTGAAGACATACCCTGAAGCTTTTGATAGCCTTGGAGATGAACAGATTTTGATTTTGCTAGTTTAGATGTGCGTTTCTAATATTGTGACCATGGTGTGATGTGCACAGTGTTCATATAATCTTTTCCTTCCAACGTTTTATCATCCTCTATGTATATTTTGTTTCCCATCATTCACATTTTGATTTTTGTTCCCTCCGGCGTCATAACTAGATTGTTGCAAGGTTTCTGAATGACTAGTCTCCCTTTCAGAATTTGAGCGGGCAAAAGTTTGGAACTTATGGCCCCCTTCCAAAGTGTTTGCATGTTTTCATTTAAATTTTTGGCCAGCAAATGCTAAGATGAACGTTTGAACATGCATCATGCCTCTTTATTTTGTGTATGAGATGACCCTTCATTTTTAACGTTGCAGTCACTTCAAAAGTAGTGTTTTGTTTTCCAGTTAACCTAGTTTTGGCACGCAAAACAAATCGCATGAGTTCCAATCCTTTGTCAGCAATTTTTTTTCTCTCTCTCTTTCAACAGGGGTTTAATTTTGGCAGATAAAAAAAGCAACATGGTCACAACATATAATTCTCTTTGCATGTGGTCTGTGGAATTTGAGAATTTGTTTTCTTCTGGTAATTGCTTTATTAGTATTTTGTGCTTTGTACTTTTGGAAGGCATCAGTTTTATTCCTTTATTTGTGGTGATGAAATTTTCCATTGAAATTGTGAAACAGATATTTTGTATTTTATTTATTTATTTATTTATTTTAAATTAACATGCTCAGAAATTTTCTTTGGTCTTTCTCGCTTTTTGTTGAATAAGTATTGTTAATAAGTATTTTAAATGGATAAACCATGTGAGAGATTTAGTATTTCTTTCTATACTGATTTGTTTTTCTCTTAATTTGTTTCTCAATTTAAAGTCAACAAAATCTCAGACATTTTCTACATGTTCAAAATCCTATAGAGAAGATTTTCCAAAAGCTTACAATTATTTTTCTAACTTCTTTCTGAAGAGGCCCAATTTAAATTTGTATATGTGTGTTTTATAACAGGCAGTACAATGTCTAATTTTAAATTTAAAACAATGGAGGTATTTTTTAGCATTTCTCTTCTACAATAATGGATGAATTAGAAAGAAAGAGGTGAAGATAACGTAGTTACCTACAGAGTTTCAATCTATCACTGAAGCCACAAGATTTGAAAAGTACCATTATGGACTGCATGACTGAACTCTTGTCACTGTTTGTGCACGCTGCGTTGTGGGTATAGACATCGGTTGGAACTCATGCGAACGGTTTACAATGAAGATCTGTCCCCGGACACTCCGGAGGCCAAACAGGACATTTTCCACTGCCTGTCAGCCTGTGGGCAGCAAAACGTGTTTAATTTCAGAAACCTTCTGCCCAACAGGTCAGCCATCAGTCCTCTTTTGTGTGTCAAGATTCAACGTTGTTCTGCTTGGTGTTGTCACAGATTGTGTTTTGTTTTTCTTCCCATTTTGAAAGTTTCTATGTTGTGTTATCTAGATTGGGATTCAGGTCTTGGATGTTTCATCAGCTGAGTTGTTTCTTCACTTTATGTTGTTTTAGCCATATTTTTGGTTTGTTTTAATGAGGATATAACTAGTTCAGTCTTTTCTTTTATTTACAATGTAATGGACATAGTATACGCAAACATCTTGATCTTAACATGCACTCGTAACAACAATTGGTACAAATTTTTAGTCGATATCAGTGATGTTGATAAACTAAGATCTTAGTCTTCAGGCTAAGATCTAGATATCATGTAGATGTGTATATCAGTGGCAGGCTTTTAGACTCCTATGTTTGTAGCCTTGTAAATTTGTTGTTATTTTTCTTCTTGTTTAAAAAAAATAAATAATTTTTTTTACATCAGCGAATTTTGTAGATTTTAATTTTTGACTTGGTATTGTGAAATGCCACTAACTGTAGTGAAATCATGCTCAATCTCCTAATTTTAGATTTGTTTCCCCAGTTGAACATATTTTGCATTTCATTACAGGGAAATAACACATTCTGTTGTTTTAGTTTTGATGTTGTGATGTTTGCTGCAAGTAAAATCCAGTTTGATGTCTTTGGACGTGTGTGCTTGTGGTGATTTGGACACAACAGGCTCCGTTTAACATACAATGTGGAATAATTTCTTACTTGATATGAATAACTTATCAGCTTTCTTGCTGTTGATTTGTATCCCACCCCATAGACTTGATGTTGTTCTGGTCATGTAACAGATCTTTTATTACTCCTCATCATACACTCTTTCATTGAAATACTCTGGAATAAATTTTTAGTTGCTGGTTTCTCCCTGAAAGCATTTCATGTAATTGTTCTCAAAAGATTTTTTTTTCCTAATTTGTCGTCTCTCATTTGTTATTGTATTAATAATCATTATAATGGTATTGGACGCAGTCAATCTAAAATTTAACAAATAGAAATTTGATTTTCTTTCCGTCTTAATAATAATAATAACGGATTTTTATATAGCGGGTACTCCAGCCTATGACCAGACTCACCACGCTTTACATAGTCATTACATATAAATACATGCACTCGATGAAACATCACTTTTGCTACAATACACCAAAAGACGGGACAGTAAAGGTGCAGACTATTTACAACTATGTACATAAATTACAAAAAAGACAAAAATAGACTATTTACAACTATGTACACAAATGACAAAAAGACAGAAGGTAGAATAGCAAAAACCTATTCACAGCTATTTATATGCCCGGTTAGGCTCAGGAAGAAAAACAGTATAAATATTTATTTACAGCCGTGTATACACTTACGGATCAGACATAGGCAAAAGATGAGAGAATGGCAGCGGGATACAAATCAATCTGAATAATGCAGTTTGAAGAGGTGGGTTTTGAGGGCCGTCTTCTAATAGGGACTTGCCTTTACATCACATGCTTGACTGCTGAATGTGTATGTGTTTTGTATGTATGAGTGTATGTAACATGTGAGCGTGTATATTGGTTACAGATCGCCACGCTTTGAGTCTGATTTAGGAATAAGGCGCATATTATTATTATGATTATTATTAGTTTAATTTTAGTTGTAGTTTTCCTGTTGTTCTAGACAGCAACTATTGATAATGTTGGGTACTGTCTCATCACTTACTTGGATAGTTGTTTTCTTTGCATGATGCCATGTATTTTGATTGATGCTTTGGGAAAACATCTTATTTGGGGTTTATTTTATGAATTTCTTTATTCTGAGGAGAAATATTTTGTACTGCAGCAGTGACACTTCAGTTAGAAAATATGAAAACTACAGATGTTCGTTTTAGGATTGCTTTTAACAGTTTTCCCTCATACACAACATTTTACTCAACCTTATCTCAAAAGAATACACTTACTGACACCAATTCATCACCGCCGCCCACTCCCTCCCTCGTTATTTATTTATCTATTTATTTATTTTAATAATAATAATAAGGATATTTATATAGCGCTTTTTCCCAATGAACAATATCAGTTCAAAGCGCAGTACTCACACATTCATTCTAAACATCCGGCTTCATACAAAATGAAATCAGACTCTTGATAACGAATAAAAGACAAGGGAGGGAGGGAGGAGGGGAGAGCTAAGGAGGGGTGATGGGGAGGGTAATGGAGGTGGTCTGAATCAAAACAAAAACAAAACAAAAAAAATGGAGGAATGACGACGATGATGGTGGGAGGCAAGATCAGAAACATTTAAGGAAGAGATGAGTTTTAAAGTTGGATTTGAAAGTAGCTATGTTTGGAGAGCTGCAAAGAGAGAGTGGAAGAGAGTTCCAAGTTGAAGGGCCAAGCACTGAGAAAGATCGACAGCCAGCTGAGGAGAGTTTGTAGCAGGGTATGTAAAGTATGAGGGTGTCAGAGGAAGAACGAAGATTTCTAGAAGGTTTATAGAATTGAATGTTCTGGGTGAGGTGGGAAGGGGCTAAGCTATGGACGCACTTGTAACAGAAAATAACGATTTTTGTAGATAATTCTATGAGACACTGGAAGATTTAATAATTGTTTGATGTTAATTTTTGTGTTTTTATACTCCCCTTTGGTCATTTTCCACGTAGAGATGATTTGAATGCTTTTGATGTGAACTGGTTTTCATACAATATTAGTTGTGGTTGCTTTTACCTGTGAATTTTACCAGTACACGTGTGATTAATGCAAATTATGAACAGCACTGTGACCATGATTAAATCATGTGTAGAAATGTTTATGAATTCATTCGTAACGGAATCTAGCAATTTCACCGTAGAATTATCTAGTGGTTTTGTTTTTTTATCAACTGAAGGAGATGAAACTGGCTGGTGACATATGATATTTGTGAATGCGTTTAATTTCAAGTCTTTTTGTAATTTTTTTTTTTTTGGGTTGTTTTATGGCTTATTGCCCCAAACCGTATTATAGGCTGGGATCTGTCGGGTGACATTCCAAGCAGGTGGGCACCTCATGTGGATTGAGTTAGATTCTGTGTCCACCAGCACCTTGAGCAGCTTTTGAGCTGGAAGAAACATCATTAAAGAACATATAAATAAAAATAAATAAATAAAAACACCAGTTCTCCTTTCACAAGAAAGAAAATTGACTTGTTGAGTAAAAGGGTCATGAGAAAAAAAGTTAATACTTTAAGTTCGCACATTTTTAATGTGTATATTTAAGACCTTTTTAAAAAACTTGCAGACAGCGGCTGGAGCTAATGCGTGAGATGTACCACAATGAGGCTGAGATGTCACCTACTTCCCCTGAACCTACCATCGACACCATGACAGGTGGTGACCCCTTCTATGATCGCTTCCCATGGTTCAGGCTGGTCGGCAGGTGAGAGAAGAGACGGCATTCGCACGGATAGGAATTCACCATGACACACAAGGCTATTTTTGTGTGTGATCAAAGATATGAAAAAACAAGGCATAACCACCATTTTCCCCAGCACACACACATGCAAACCCACACACCCACGCCCACCAACCCCCACCTTTCCCCCTTCCACACACACCTGTTGTAGTACTAATGACCTTTGGTAGAAGTGTTCAGAAATACTGATTATAGACGCCGAATCACAATCAGTGCATTTTTGTAATGTTAAGCTCTTTTTTTTATGCTCGCACAGTCATTCACCTTTCTTGCAATGGTCAAATTAATTGGTAATCATCCATATAGAAATTGAATGGACGCCGGAAGCAACAATTGTTACTCCCTCGGTTTGGAATTTATCTAAGTTGGTACAAACCTTGACTAAATCAGAATATTTTTAAGCAGTGCAAGGTCAAGGTTATGAGCAAAAATGGAGGTAATTTTCAATCGTCTAGTTTGGGATAACTTTTTATGATTTGTATAAGATTCTGAGAGAGTATAGATGGACTTATTATTTGCCAGAACAGTCCAGAGATAATTCATTTCCATAGTGTGCCAACTCAACCAAAAATGCAATAGCAATTCCGGACAGGAATGGGGTAACTATTAATTTATTATGGCTTGATAGTACCAAAGCTTCAATAGTACCACCACGCACACAACCTGTTTCACCATTCACTGATAGGCATCTGGTACAGACACTTTTCCATTGTATATCAGTTAGACAAATTTTTTTTTTTTTAAATTCATAGATTTGTAAACTTTTATTGGAAAACATGTTGGTTTTTTTTCACTCGTTTCCTTTTTATTATTATTATTTTTTTTATTTTTCTAGAGCTTTTGTGTACCTGAGCAACCTGTTCTACCCAGTACCTCTGGTGCACCGTGTGGCCATCGTCAGCGACAAGGGTGATGTCATGGGATACCTCCGGGTGGCCGTACAAGCTATTACAGGTAATATTCAAGGTTTCCACCTCATGACAACAATAGGGTCTTATGTGCCACTAATATCCATGCTGTTGCAATCTCAGGGCATAAAACGCAAGAAGTCTCATATCCATGCTATTGCAATCTCAGGGCATAAAACGCAAGAAGTATAAAATACAATTTGCAAAATCCTTCGGATGAGAGTATAAACCAAGGTCTAGTCTATGCACGCAAGCATTCCATTGCATGGACTTTAAAGATCCTGACGCTCATGTCCTAAATGGGTGAGTGCTTGCTACACAAATACACCCAGCACGCATTAGATCCATTCTCCTCATCCTCGGTCGCCCAGTTTTGTGCTCAGTTGTCTGTGCACCAGACTATGTGCCCAGGGGCTGCATGTGGGCGCTTCAGGCGCCTTGAGTTAGATCCTGTATCGGCCAGTGCCTTGAGTGGCTCTTGAGCTGGAGAAGCGCTGTATAAAAGTGATTAAAAAATTAAATTAAATATGGTCACAGCAACAGTATTTCTAATGGAATTCTGTCATCCCCAACGAAAATATTTTGCTCAGTGACAATGTTTCATATTATGAACTAAGTTTGCGTGACAGGTTTTTTTTTTTTCATGCTGTCAGAAATAGTACCACAATCACTTTTTCACAAAATAAATCTTATTACTTCCATTAGCGGTGTTGTGAGACACAGTATGATACCTGTATACAAATTCCTTGTGGTGAATGGGGACAATAGAGATTGTGATTTATGATGATGTTTGTGTCTTGGAACAGAGAAAGAAGAGATGATGGAGTTCCCCACAGGCATCAAGCAGTCAGGCAATGCTAAAATCACCTTCAAGGATGAAGACTACTTCACCAAGGTAATCGTTGACCGTTTTTCTCTGATCTTAAATAATCTATTGCACAGGATTGCTGATTTTCCATGAAAATTGCATTTGAGACACGCAAATGGGTGATAGTTTGAGTATCAGTATGACAGTTAACTTACACAAGAGTTATAATGATAGTATAATTGTTTGACAGGGCCCCCAGCCACAGGACATGGTGTCATCTCGTGAAGAACTGCGCATAGTGGAGGGACAGGGCCAGGGCTCGGAGAACACTGGTCTTATAGGTTTGTGTGATTCCTCTTACATGTCATTGCCTGTGTGAGGAAAAAAATGACATTTTTAGAACTCAGCTTCTCCTTTTTTCTACCTTCTTCTTCTCTTCCTCCTTCTTCTCTTCGTCTTCCAAACAACAGCTCACTTGTGTAATTGATTTAATTTGGTTAATATATATATATATATATATATATATATATATATATATATATATATATATATATATATATATATATATATATATATATATATATATATATATATATATACACATATATATATATATATGTTTTGATTGACCATTTATAAATTTGTTGTTTTGACCTTCCATCGCAATTTGTTTTTATTAAGATTTTAGGTGTCTATTCTCTTAGATGTTCTACAGTTTGGATTTATGTTTATTTTGCTATTCTAACCTTGACCTTGACCTTTCTGCATTTTGTTTGGCTTGTTCTGTGATTGTGGCGTTGCTGTCTGTTAGAAGGCGGTGGAGATGCTGACAAGGCAGCCGATGTGACCTCCTACCCTGACCTTGACCTCAAGGACCTTCCAGAGCACCTGACCTTGGGATCGCAGTTTCAGTTCAGGGTCACCGTGCTGCAGGCATCGTGCATTTCGCCTGAGTATGCCGACATCTTCTGTCAGTTCAAGTGAGTTTTCTCATTGTTATTATTGGCTTGTAACTCCTGATAAATGTTTTAGCGAAATACTTTTATGGAGACTCCTTTAACTTGGTGTGTTTGATCTCTTCCTTTTTACTTGTTTTTCTGTCCTTGATAGTTCACCTGAAGTAGTGGGCAGTGTTTGAGTTCAATTGCATGATATACACATGTTTCTCTGTAAAGTTTCCCCAACTTAACATAGGATATTCAATGATATTTGCGAGTATCTTATAACCCAGTGCTGTTTGGAAATGCTGATATAGCCTGTTCTCTTTGTTGTGGAGCCAAGTACAGCTTGCTAGGCACTAGGTCAGCTACTTTCTGCTCTGTTGTTTCTGAAAGCACTGTTGGCTAGCATATAGAATATGTATGATGTCATTGACATGGCTGGGTGTCACATCAAGATTCAAGATGTATTTGTCCCTATAAAGAACATGGATATTTTGTCTGTGCTAGTCTTTCTATGGCTTGTTCATAATGATCGTTTTGATCAGCAGTGAGTGTGATATTATTCATAATCTATGTTTTGGTTATGCAGCTTCCTACATCGTCATGATGAGGCGTTCTCCACAGAGCCACTGAAGAACACAGGCAAAGGTCCTCCCTTAGGCTTCTACCATGTTCAGAACGTAAGCAGCTATCTGCGTGTGACTTTCTCTCATTACCTCACAAAGCTCTGAAGGCAGTACCATTTATTTCCTCGCAAGGCTTTTTTAGTCCTAGCAAACTAGCCTACCGCGTTGCAACTGTCTAGAAACGGTGAACCTCAATGCATCGCTTTAAAATTTTTACTAGATGTACTTCCGTTTCCTGTTTACATTATGGAAAAATTGCCACATTTGTACAGGCAATAATCTTTTCATGGTGATTTTTTTTTTTAAACCGAAAGGTTTTGGCCCCATTTTCGATGTCACAAAGATGGTGTTTGATTATCGGTGAAAGCAATGGTGACAGTGATTTTAAGGGCTTTACACTAGAAGAAATAGTGAAAGGAGAGATGTCTGATGTTGACTTAAATTTAGTAGTAACCCCTAATCGCCTTCATTTTGACAATTTTCTCACAGAACTGACCGACAGATAATCGTTTGGTCAGTTCTGTGAGTTCAGTAGAGAGTGATTCAGATCAGGAGCTGGTCTCAGCAAAAGGAAAAAGAAAAGACAAACGAATGAGACAGATAGGCCTACTAATGGTCAAAAGAAACAGAAAGTAGAAACAAATTGTACAGTGTTAGCAACTTTGTTGTCTTCTTTACCCATTCGGACGTTGAGCTAGTTTCTTAGTTTTATTATAATGTTTCTTCCTCTTTATTTTCCATTTTATAATTTTATTTCCTTTAAGATCAGCGTACTTGTGCTTTTAATAACAGCTTCTTTTGTGAATTCTATGCTGATCAATAACCTTGGAAATAAAGGAGTTCTGATCTTGACATATGTGAAAACATGAAAATTTTGTATTTTTTGCATTCTCTGTAACAACCTTACACCTCTTAAACATAGAGTGTCAACATCTAGTCGTATTTTTTATCACATTAAAACAAGTATACATCCTAATTTTGTTTTTTGATGTTTATTTTTGTCATGAGTGTGATGTGAACATTTTGCAGAGTTGCTTACCTGGCATTGAGAATTCAAAATCTGGCCCTAGTGGCATTGGGTTAAGTTCTCTTTCAGTATTGTGTTACAAGAAGAATATGCTTTTCTTGGCTATAGAAAGAAAACCAATTAGTGGAGAATAGTATGTAGAATGACCATTAGATATTCAAATAACACATATGCAGCTTTTCATCGGTCCTTGATGTACTTTCCCCCTTGTTTAGAAAAGAAAGAAAGAAATATCAGATACTCAATGAGACTTACTTTGCAGTCATACCTGTACTTTGCCCTGGTTTGCAAAAGAATGAAAGAAACAAACAAACAAATAATGTGAGCAAATGTATAAATAAAATATATTCAGCTTAATCTCAAGTCCTAAACTGCTTCAGATATTTTAGTCTTGATTGTATGATAAAAATGGGCGGTAATTACACGCATGATTAGTATTATTAAGATAATGTGTTGTATGTGTGTGTGAGCAGTTCACAGTGAACGTGACCAAGTCATTCATCGACTACATCAAGACCAAGCCACTGGTGTTTGAGGTCCTGGGACACTACCAACAGCACCCTCTGCATGAACAGGCCAGGGAGGCTTCTTGGTGAGTCTTTCTGTTCATTCTGTGTGTGGTTATACAAGGTGTGCGAAAAGGAAAAGGTGCTGTTGGAACACAAATACAATCATTGGCAGAGAGGATTAGAAGACCTTCATACCGGGTGGTTGAAAAGTAACTCACTAGTCAAAATGGCTAGCAACTTGGGTAATTAGCGCTGCATTTACATGAAACAAAACTTATTGTAATTCTCATAGTGGTAGAATTTATTTGCCCACCTCTGATTCCATCTAACCGTCACATCATAAGGTTGAAGCCCATTTGCAAAAACGGGACCATCAGTCTACATTCCAAGGTAAGGCTGCTGCGCTCCCTTGTCATCTCCATCTTCCTATGCGCTTGCAAAACATGGACCCTCACAGCAGATCTACAATGAAGAATACACAGCATGGAGATGAGGTGCTACAGAAGACTTCTGGGCATTTCCTATACCCAGCACATCACCAACAATGAAGTCCGAAAGACCATCATACAAGCCATTGGATAACATGATGACATGCTCACAGTGGTGAAGATACAGAAACTCCAATGGTATGGCCACATCACCAGAGCATCAGGCTTTGCAAAAACCACCCTGCAAGGCACGGTGCAAGGAGGCAGAAGAAGAGGAAGACCGAAAAAGGGGTGGGAGGACAACATTCGAGAATGGACTGGTTTGACGCTGAACGAAGCCATGAGGGTTGCTGAGAATAGAGAAAGATGTAGTACGCTGGTTAAACGATCATCTGTAGTGCCCCAACGACCTTTGAGTTATGGGATAGGATAGGTGACATCATTTGGTCTTATGTTATATGTCAGCTGAGCCAGTGTTCCCGATTACGCACAGTAGTGCGTCAATTACGCACAAAATATGAAAAATGACGCATGAAAATTTACTACGACCAACGAGTGGCGAACTAATTCACGGCATAATCAGAATCAGAACCCAACTGAGACTGCCATTGCAGACGATTAAAGATTGTGTCGGGAGTTGTCGTCCTTAAAAATCGCATGCGCGCGCATTGTAAACTTACTCCAAGCAATAAATTCACTGAACAGAAGAAATCTTCCTTAATCCATTCTTTGATAGAACTATCATACACGATCATGTCACTTCTGACTTGGTTGACTGGGCCCAAAACCCGTTCATCCACCGATTTGGGGACTCTCAAAATTTGCACAAGGACTCTTAAAATTTTATACCTGGGAGTCCCAAGGACTCTCATTTTTTGTGTGTGGAGGGAACACTGGCTGAGCTGGCTCATCCTGTGTCAGGTGATCAATCCTTATGGGCTATTCTGTCAAGGGGAGAGGAAATTAGAGGTCAGCAGCCAGTAACGCTCATTTTGTGCTGCAGTTGTTAGTCCTCTCTGCCTTATTATATTATTATGGTGTCCATGGTTGCAGCGTGCGGCCACCACCTCGTCGCAGTTTCCCATCGTCCCTGCCAGTGTCAAAACCAGTGCCGTCACCCAAATATGGACTGATCACCGCCCCACCGTGAGTAGCTGGATGTGGATTGATTGATTTTGCATTGATGTGTACACGTGAATTGTTTGATTGTCTGTGCTGCTCTGGAATCAGGTAACAGTGTCAATTTGGTGAAGAGGGCTTTTGTTATTAAAATGTTGGCCACGGTGCTATAATATTTAGACATCCATCATGCACAGTATCTACGTGAATGAGTTTAGCATTAGTCATTTTAATAGAGACACGTTACATCTAGCCATGATAAGTTTTGAAATATTGCAAACTTTCACATGAATATCTTGCTTAGAAAGAGGCACAGTGCTTCATTCATGCTTGAGATAATAGAATGATCATTTGGTTTTGTGCTCATGTTATTATTACCGTTCACTTAGCAAAATGTGGAGCACTGATTGCTGATGCACTAAGGAATGAAGTGTTTTCTGAAATGTTGTATGTTGTATTACACCATGTTTTCACAAAGTCATTCTGTGTTTGTGTGTGTTTGTGTAAGGAAATTTGTCAGCCACAATTGTTTGAGAACACTGAGTTGAGAGTTTTTAGTGAAGATCGTTCCTAGCATTCTTTTAATCCCCAGTGGATGGCATCTGATGAGGATTATATCCAGGATGCTGTCATCAAACTCCAGTTCCACTTCTGTAAGCAAAGCAACTCCTGCCTATGTTTTACACAAACTAGTTGCAGCCTCTGAGTTGACAGTTCCTTGCACCTTGTAGTAACAATTTCCTACTTAAGTGCTTTAGGTTTATAGGAGATCAAAGGTGATCAAAGATCAAAGACAGCATCAGTGTGAAGCCAGAGGAGGTGATGATGATGTTGATGATGCAGATGACAATGATTATTTATAGCGCTCAGTGCACAATAAGGACAAATTAAAAATAACAAAAACGACATATAAAGACAAAGAAAGATCCAGTCCATTGTGGTAGTGAGGGGATGGAGGTGGACAGCAGAAGTGAGAGAGGGACTTGGTTCACTAAGCTTCTTCAATGTACACAAGTGAGTCTTCAGTCTTTCCCTGAACAATTCCACACAGTCTGTCTTTTTGACGTCTCAGGTAGCATATTCCGTAACTTGGGATTGCATTCTGTAAGGATCGACCACCAGATCTCTTTTTTTTTTGTTCTCCTCAGAGGATTGCAGGCAAAAACGGGACAGGGAAGAAGAGCAAAGCTAACCAGATGGCTCATACATAGGATCCCACTCTCCTGGAGAAGGTGTCCTGTAGACTTAATACCTACAAAATGTTACTCTCCGATTTGATGATGGTGTTTTTCTTTATCAGTATCTGATTCAGCCCCAATGCTGAATTCCTGATAAGGTGTAACTCAGATTCGTTTATCCACGCAGCCTGCTCACTCATCAACAAGATACGGAGTCGACGTATGAAATTTTCCACTTTTATTCAGCACACATCAACAACTGCATACAATCGCCTTTTCACTCTCAACTTTTACTTTCCAACTCACTATCAATAACTATCCACAACAACACACAGAGCATCGAATATATAATTTTTTCTCTAGTCCAGAACAAGGTGGAACGATCTCGTTTGACGCAATTTACCAATCGCTTTAAACTTCGTCATCACTGTCTTACGTCATACATATTTCTTCTCCTTCCGGGAACGTACTCAACTTTCTACATTTATCGGGAAATTTCCATCGACAGTAAATAAGCAGATCTAGAGAATTCTCCAACAATATCGACCAACAAAATTATCAACGTTATACAAAGCTTCTTCTAACAACAATGCGAACTCAAATCAAAGGTAAATAAACTCCATCATTGAATACTTTGCAAATCGAAATGATTAGATCTATCGTGCGCGCTTCAGACATACTATCGTTCGCGTTTCAACGTAACACAGATACAGTACAATAATATAAAAATATATGAAAGTAAAACAGCTGTAACAAAGATAAACAGGAGGTTTTTCCCATTTTTATTCACCAAATGCCAATGAAAATCCTCTTGGCTGACCTGAACTGTGTAGCTTACTGCCAGGCAACTGTCTTTTGCTGTTGCCCGGCCTCTACACTCACTCTAAAAAATGCACACTGTTCTGTTGCTTTTTGTAAAAGTTCTATTTATACAGATCCTAATCTTGAATTGTCTGCAATACAAGGGAACTTGTGTGTAGATCATATTGCATTAATTTAAGATGGAAAACATAAGACTGGGGCGGATTGAGTTAGATCCTGGATTATCCAGCTCCTTGAGCAGCTCTTGAGCGGGCCAGGCACTCTATAAGAACCAATAAATAAATAAATAATAAAACAGCTACACATTGGAGCACATTACTGAGGTAAACAACAATGATTATTTACAAGGTCCACCAGATCAACATGCAACAATATAATTACGAACACTGATTAAGTGTACAGAACAAAATTGAAATGTACCTTACAATATAGTGAGAAGTGCTGTGAGTAAATTTGCCTGAATTAATACTAGCCTGGGGGTTGAGCTGAAATTTCTGGCTTCCAGCACCCCACATCAATCCAAGGAGGCTTTGGGGCATAGGAGATGTTCGTTCTGACAAATTTCCTTTGTCCTGTTAGTGTGTATACAAGCTTTTGGTTTCCAGATGATGTCTACTTTGATTGTGTGTTGTTGTTGTTTTAGGTACATGTATCGGGTTTTTATTTCACTTTCCATATTTGATGTTGTGAACTTTGTTTTGCTGTGGCTGTTGTGTCAGCAGTGCAGACAGTAAGAGTCCAGCGGACAAGAAGAAAATGAAAAGAAACAGGTACGTTGTAGGAAGAGTTAAGAAAACTAGACGCAACGTTATGTACATTGTACTAGAAAACGTCAATCAAATAACGGATAGTTGTGAGGTAGGAATTGTTAGGAGGGATTGTGGCTAAAGATGAGCAGAGAGAATTATACATTTGAAAGTGACACAAATTGTTTAGTGTTTGGGTGTCTCTTGTTGTTTTAATCTGTATATAGTTTAAAGTTATTAATATTATTTGGGTTGTTGGAGGTTGTGATGAGGATTTCTTCACATAGGTAAATAATACTGGTTTTCATTTTTTAAGTGTGTGTGAAATATTGAGCTCTTTTGGTGTTTTAAGAGAATGAGGAGAAAGCACAATTTAAAATTAAATATTTATATTTTGAGTTTTAAAAAATGTTTTTGTTTAATTCTCCTGATTAAAAAGAAACAGACAAGTGTGTTAATGAAGTAATGAAGACTTCTTTGACACCACTTGCTTGGTTTTTGTCACCTAGATCTTTGATTTTGGAGGTCCCAAAATCTGCGTTAAGAGAACGGTGAGACTTTGAATGCCACCATTTGAATTTTGTTTGCTGATATCTAACAGTAGCTGCGGGTCATTTGGCCTTCATTTTGCTAGCATGTTTACACTCTGTCCTTTTTTCTTCGCAAACTTGGTTTGGGGACATTCTAATGCTTTTTTCAATACTTCTTTAATATATGTTTCTTTATTCCTGTTTCTTCAGCTTGTAACGGATCTCTGGCACTGTTATTTACTAGAGACCACATAAACCCAGTGAATGCAAATGTAATAATTATCCGATAGGCTGCAAGATCTAATAACACGTATATTTGAATAACAACTATTTCTGAGAACTAATTTATCTGAATAACCTTTCATACTGACAAGTATGACAAGTGAATGTATGCACTTTAAGCTACTTTACTAACAACCCAACCTACCGGCCATATGGCAAATGGTGGGTGAGAATGTTTAACTTTAATGTTAATAGTAATTATTATTAATTTTACATCCAGATAATGTTCTCTCAATGTTAATACTAACAACCTTCTGGGCATTCTTGACTTTGCAAGAAACTTCTTGCTTGATCATTCTTGACTTTTCAAGAAATTTCTCGCTGGATTATTCAAAGGAATCATTCATACCCAAATCTAAATCCACTTGGCTGTGAACGTTGGTATGCTAGTAGGAAATGTTTGGTAGAAATTTGCTTGACAATAGTAGTTCACATTCTTGTGCTAGTTGTCTTCAACTGACTTTATTATTAGATGTAAACTGAGTGCCATAGGAACTTTTTGCTTATTTTACTGGCATACTGGTATACTGGCATTTTTAAAACCAATTGTATAGTAATACATAATCCATCCAGATAAGTTGCTTTGATTACTAGCAATAATATATTGATGTTTCTGTATTCTTTTGGTGTTTTATTGAATCTTGGACATTTGTTATTTCATTTGAATGAAACTTGGAAATGTTAATGGTGCGAAAGATAATGGCAAATGGGCAATCACAGAACCTTCGAATTCACTACATTGAGGTAATGCAAAATTTGGATTCTCTAGGTAGAGTTATTTTTTTAGCATTGGTATATTGAGGAATATGTATTCTGTTAGTGACAGTACTTCTTTTATTAATGAAATTTGGATATGTTTACTTCGTCTTAACGAGTTTTATTGGTATGAAATATGATGAATAAAACGCAAGCTTATAAAGGTCACTTGTACATAGTTAGTTAGTTAGTCATTTTTTATTGGGCCTGGCGGACTTCAAAGAACCGAATCAGGACCACAACTTGGTTGAAAAAGGGCTCACCCCTGATCCGTATAAAAGATCTGCTGAAACAACCCTAATGGAAACACCAAAGGCACTCCACCAGCTGCTCACTTTATAATAAAGGCAGCCCATGCAGGGGACGCTGAGCTGTTCTCTAATTTATCTGTTTACCAAAAAACAACAACAATATAAACAGCATTATTATAATATTAACAAAACACATACACATAAAATGCCTACATTGGTAAAAATGCCATGGAAAGCCCTATTGACCATTCAAGTCCCCTATACACTACTGTGTCCGGGGACGGTAATCTACCCACTGAACTGAACTTGACCATTTGGCAGAAAGCGTTCAATATCCCCAAGCTGAGCCAACAGACCCCATACACAAATGAGGAGTTTTGGGAGAGTTTTCGAGAAAAAAGTGTAGTTGACTGGTCTAGCTAAGAAAATAGTAGATTGATAGACCAGAGTAGGAATAATAATAATAATAATAATAATAATAATAATAATAATAACTAGCATTTATAAAGCGCCTACCCTAAGGATCTAAGCGCTATACATGCACACTTACGCAAACACATATACACACTATACATATACTTTAATTATAAGACAAGTTACTCTTTCACGCGTACATACTACTGCTGTGTAAATCAATATGACAAAAACATACTAAATTACTACTTAACCCCCCACCCCTCCAAACCCCTTTTACAACTACAGATACTGCTGAAAGACTTGAGAAAAGATACGTTTTAAGGTTGGATTTGAACGATTCACAGGAGGTAGAATGTCTAACATGAAAGGGGAGAGAATTCCATAGGTGAGGGCCGTGGACAGCAAAAGAGCGGAAACCATGAGATTTTCTTTTGTAACGGCCCTGACGGAGAAGACGACAGTCAGTGGATGAGCGAAGGGAACGAGATGGAGTGTAAAGGGAGACAAGGTCAGATAGATAAGAAGGAGCAGAACCGATGACAATATTGTAGCAGATACAGGCAGTTTTATAATTAACACGTTCCGCGACAGGAAGCCAGTGTAGCTTAACAAGGAGAGGTGTGGAGGGTTGGCGATGATTTACTTTAAAGATAAGACGGGCAGCAGAGTTCTGAACTTTTTGAAGCAGAGAGAGGATAGAATCAGGACAGCCAATGAGAAGGGAATTGCAATAATCTAATGAATGAGGAAGAACAAAGGAGAAATATGACAGTGGGAATTTAAAGCTCTAAATTTCCAGAAAGTTGGGATACTATTTATACATCACCCCACCCCCCCACACCACCCCCACTGGTAAATCCTGACATAGAAGGATGCACAACAGACCTTTTTGCTGTTATGGGGCTGCTACCAATCTGAGTGTCAGAGACTGTTGAGGGCAAACCCCATGCTCAGCCTATGCTTGCTATATCCCTGACACCAGCAAGTTCACCTGTTTAATGCAAACCGGCCTTCCTCAATTGTGCCATGTGTTCCTACACTGCAGAGTCGAAATGGTCGGATGAATGGAATAAAACAGAGAACTGATAGCATTTAAACTTTAAAATAAAGAGAAACAAATATATACATGAACCAAAAGAAGGCTAATGTGGACAAAAACAACAAGACAAATTCACACAGTGTGCATATCGGAGCTAAGCTGTTCGTCAGGCTTGACAGACACAACAATACTTCCCAACAAAAGTCCAAGAAAGAATAAAATGATAGTTAAAAAGGAGGCAAGAAGAAGAAGCAATAATAATAAAGTGTTGTGATCAAAATATTCAAAATAGGACGTATGTAAAATACACAGAGTAAAATTTAACATTACAATTGCAAATAAAGTAAAAATTAATAAATATAAAATAATAATTTAAAAAATTATATAATAAATAAATAAGTAAATAAATAAAAAATTAAGAATTTTTACAGAATGGGTCATGACACATTTGTACATTTTATAACTAACTTGTGTGCCTAGAGTTAAATGCGGTAGATGTATTTTGCTTTTGTTAGATTTGTGTTCTAAGTGTGTCGTTCTCTTCTCCTGTTGTGCATGCAACAATGTTTCTGACTTCTGTTTTGCTGTCATCATGCTTTGATGTATTGTTGCCCTTGTCAGTAGAAATTGTTTGCTAGTTCATATTTTTGTGTTTTGTTGGTTTGAAATGTGCTCTTTGCATACAGAAATTTTACTTAGGTTTAAGTAATGTGTGTATTTTTTAATTAATCTATTTATTTAAATACATATTTTATTCATTTATTTATTTCATAATTTTTTTTAATGATGTAAATATTTTTGCATTTTTTCATAACTTATTGCTTAATGTTTTAGCACTAAATACCATGCTTTTGAAAAGTTGGTGTGAGGAGCAAAAGCAAGTTTTGATTTTGAGAATTTACTTCTGATATTTATTTCATTAGAACCTGAAAATAAAATAACATTGTGTAGTATATATTTAATTCTTTCTAACATTAGCTAATATGACTTGAAGATTTCAATATGTGCAATTTATTTGTAGCTATAATATGAGCAGGGAAGTTCCGCATGATATTGCAGGAAAACGTTATGTGAACTGAGAAGTTTCTGTGATTTCAGTTGCAGTCCAGTGTGTTTGCATTATAATTTATAAACTTCTGGTATGGTTTGATGGTACTGCAGGAAGAAGTTATGTGAACTAAGAAATTTCTGTGTGTTTCAGCTCCAGTCCAGTGTGTTCGCATTGTGACCTTCTGGTGTGGTTTGAGATCTGCGAGTTGGCGCATAATGGAGAGTAAGTGTGGGGTACTTGTTCATGATTTTTGAAAACACAATTTGGCATTGAACTTGAATTTGATTTGAGTTGATTTCTGTATTATCATATTTGCCTCCCACGTCCTGTGAAATTCAGGTGAATTTGTTGGCACAAACATTGTACCACATCAGTACCACCCATGGCAGTAGAAAATAGAACGCACCAACCCCTTTGTAATCACAATCTGCAGAATATGTACACTATGGTTGCTCTGCCAAAAGCTTTATTGAAGGTTGAGATCTATGGGTTGACATGTACACACCAGTTCTTTTTTCACACTGTAGTGCTGTTCCAGCTCAAGAGCTGCTCAAGGTGCTGACCAAAAACAGTATAGAACCCTGCTCCACCTTCCCAAGGCGTCTACATTAAATCCCCTCACTATGCAGTGGAGTTAACCACTGGATAATTTGGAGGAGTAAGATGGCCAGTGCTCATGGCTAGTGTTATTGCATGGAGGCAACCTGGATTTGAATCTATAACCTCTGAAACATGAGTTTGGTGCTTTACCAACTGGCCTGTCATGCCACCTTTCCAAGGTCTGTGGTATGGTAGGGCAAATTCCGGCTGTTATCTCTGCAATTTGTGTGTGCCTGCCCCACTTATCAACAGTGATGTGTTGTGCATTTACATCTTTTATTATTGAGATTTAGTCATAATAATGGTGATTTTTGGCTCTCATGCATAGCAATATGAGTCTGTGTACTTACTCAACCCCCTCCAACCTTCTCCCTCCCTCCCCCCCAAAAAAAAAAACACAACAAAACAACAACAACAAAACAAAAACAAAAAAAAACACAAAAACGATTACCAGATGTTTGCAAATCTGTGCAAAACGAGTCCAAAATATACAAAAGGACATCGAACAAAAATGTTCGTCCATCCGTCTGTCTGTCGTCCGCCGTCTGTGTGTGCAAAAACTTTAAAGTGGCTAAGTACTCTATTCAACTATCACAATCCATGTATACCCATGAGAACTCATAAATAATCAGTGAATGAATGACTTCATGTCAAGGTCACAAAGTCATCAAATGTTAGTAAGAAAAAAAGAGACTTTTTTTTTAACAAAATTCCACTTTTTTGTCTAGGTCATTAATATTAAAAGTACGATTATTTTTAATGCATGATATATATCAATAAGACACACATACTGTGCAAATTTGGTCAACCTCACTTCCAGATCAAGGTAAATGGAGCTGTCCAAAGTTGATCCTGAACTATGAGAGATAGAAAGTCCAAACTTGTTGTATTTAGAGATGATAGATTGATCTTTCATATTTGTCCCGTTTTTGCGTTGATCTCGAAGGTCAAGGTTATTTTAGGCCTTTCAAAAACATAAAAAATAGGTCATCTGTTTATTTAACCCATAGTATGCAACAACATTGGGTTATTTGATCAGACATGCATGAGATATCACATGAGGGTCAAGTCATCCCAAGGTCAAGGTTCCTGAAGTTCAAGGTCATCCCAAGGTCACCAGTTTTTTGGGCATAAGTCAACTTTTGCTTAAGTTTATTCAATAGTGCATGAGTGCATTTGGAGCCTGAGGTCAGTGTCATCTCAAGGTCAAGAGCATAGAAAGATCGGTATTACTTTGAATTTTAATGCCACCATTTCATTTTGCTTTTTCTGGGCACTCATTTTCATGTTAAATATTGCGAGTTCCATAAGGAGCATGTGAGGCATATGATCTTTGTCCTTATACTTTACATTTTAAAATACCTCATTTCCGTTTCAAAATAAACCGTTTACAAAAATATAAATGTGTTATTTCTTTGGAGCAGGTACGTTCCAGTGTTGGTGGACCACAGCGGAGACATGCCCAGCCAAGGTACCTTCATGCTGCATCAGGGTATCCAGCGACGCCTGCGCATCACCCTGGTGCACGAGAAGCGCTCCGACTTCTGCTGGAAGGATGTGCGTGAGCTGGTGGTGGGTAGAATCCGTAACACGGTGGAGTGCCTGGACTCTCAGGACCCTGAGGGCACCGTGCTGTCCCTCTCTCTCTTCCCCGCTCACTTCCTGCAGTACAGCAATGATGACAGGTGAGTGATGTTGTGGTTTTTGTTTTGTTTTTATTTTTGTTATTGCCTTATTTTCCTTCTCCGTCGTTTGCAGCCTCTGTGCTGGCAGTTCTACGTATGATAGTGTTGAGTAGGACCTGCTGTTCTTTCCTAATCAGAATCTCCATTTGTATTGACATTTATTTATGCAGTTAACATAATTGTCAGCGATTCTGTTTCACATGCTGCAAACCTCTGCCAGAGTTGCATGCGTGTTCTTTTTATGACATTTTTAAGGGTGAAAATTTTGATAGATTTTCCAAATTAAATCCGGAGAGCTGAGTTGAGGTGAGCTAATACAAATTAAATCCAGAGAGCTGAGTTGAGGTGAGCTAATACAAATTAAATCCAGAGAGCTGAGTTGAGGTGAGCTAATACAAATTAAATCCAGAGAGCTGAGTTGAGGTGAGCTAATACAAATTAAATCCAGAGAGCTGAGTTGAGGTGAGCTAATACAAATTAAAAACTGTACATACACACACACACGCCCTTTCCATCACCACTCCAACCCACCCCGTCTCCCTTACCCCAAAATATTTTACTTGTATAACTGGGATCTTGGGGTGCCCTGGTGGCGCAGTGGGTTAGTCGCCGGTTTCCTGTGCCGAAGGTTGCGGGTTCGCAAGGGGCAAACTTATGAGACTTAGGTACGAGACTATTAAGACAGACCTGTGCACACTCAAAATGCTCATCAGTAGCAAACAAACCAAATTTCAGTAGTTTTTAAAAATTTTCAGTAGCAAGCTGTAACGACAGTTCAAGACATAATTCTGCTCACAAAGCACACAAACTGAAACACTACGAGGCAGTAGAATGGGAATTACAATCTATTCAAGCCAAGCTAAAACATCAACACTGTTGTTACTTTTTTTTTTTTGTTTAACAAAACCTTTATTAGCAGAGTATCAAAATATACAAATTAGGACAATATTTTATTTAACAAAATGTATGGCTGGACAGATTAATAATGATTTTAACTTGGTTACATACTTTTTAACTGCATTAATACAACTGGAAAAAGTCGAAAAATTTGAATAAATAATGTATTTTTGTATATATTCATTATATAATAGAAATCTACCATTGTCATTTAATAGGTGTCCAATACTATAAATCTTTTTTAACCAATGTATAATATACAAAAAAAGGCTTTTTACCAATTAGTATGTTAATATTTAGTGGTTCTGAGGAACTTTGTATTGGTACATCACAAGTATGAAGTTGCAACCACACAAATGCTGAACGAACTAGAAACAAACACGCTCTTCCGGTTCAAAAAACGTCTTTTAAGCACAACTAGTCAAAAACATCTTAAAACAAAAAAAAAATTTAAAAAATTTTTTAGTAAAAAAATTTGAATTTTTGAATTTTAATAAGTAATTTGTAGCTCCGCATTCTGCTCATGAAAATCGGAGAAAATACGGAAAATCCGTAGATGTGCACAGGTCTGTTAAGATCATCGAGGGTTTTCTCCGAGTATTCCTGTTTCATTATGCATTCAATCTAAAATGTCACAAATAAAAATTTTGATTTAATTTCCGTCTTCTAATAGCGATTTGCCTTTACACCATATGTTTGAGTGATGAATGTATGTCTGTTGTGTATGTAGGAGTATCTGTTACATGTGAGCGTGTATGTTGGCTACACATCACCGCACTTTGAGTCTGATTTAGGGATAAGGCGCGTATAACATCCAGAATTATTATTATTATTATTATTATTATTATTATTATTATTATTATTATTATTATTATTATTATTATTACCTTCTTTTTTGTGTGTACATTATGGGCTGTTGTGGATAAGGGCTATAATAGCTTTCAGTTACACTGAATTATTTGTGATACTTGCCACGTCTTTTTTTTTATTTCACAGATGAAGCACATGATGAGTAATTTTTAAAGTAATAAGTTTGCATTAATCAGTTGTCTATATATAATTATTTGTGTGATTTGCAGGGTGTTCTTCCAGTTTGAGGCTGCTTGGGACTCCTCCCTGCATGACTCCCCTCTGCTCAACCGTGTGACGCCCAGTGGAGAGAACATCTACATGACTCTCTCGGCCTATGTTGAGGTAAGAAATATTTCTTTGTTGTATTTCATCATAGCATTTCGAATTTTGTAGTCTGCATGTCTACTTTTGTTGAACTAAATATTTTCTTACAAAAAATAAGTTTAAGTTTCCTAAAGCTAAATGTTTTTTTCCTTAGAATTCTGCTCCTTGTTGCTTTGGAGCACTTGAACTCTTGTTATGAACCTTTGGAGCACTTGAACTCTTGTTATGAACAACTGATTGAAATACTGGAGATCTTCAATACATTGATTGTTTCTCTACTTCTTAGTGATACGTTCCGAGATAACTGTAAAGCGCACTTCAAAGCCAAAATGACTTTATGTAGAGGAATCTGGCATTTGGGTTGACAACAGTTGTTAGGCAGATTTACACTAAATATTTATTGCTTTCACCAGTAAAGCATTTGATTTATTTTTTACTGATAAAATTGTTACTATGGTTACCTTAGTGACGTCTGTAGTGGTGATTGAGTTATAATCAGCTTATCGAGGCTTAATTGATTTATTTCTTGATTGATCAGTTCATTAATTGGGTTGAACGATTATTTGTTTTATGGACTAGGATGCTTTGGCCAGTTGTTTTATCTGAGCCAGATCTGACTGACGGAATTTTCATTGAATGTTTGAGTACTTAGTTTTAGTAATGTCAGCATTATCTTTTCAGCTGGAGAACTGCCCACAGCCGGCCTGCATTACAAAAGATCTGACTTTGGTCATCCACCCCCGTGATACCAAGATCTCCGCACCAAGGTCAGACGCTTGTTTTGACCTTCTGTATGCTGTCCTTTCTGTCCGCTTCTTTTAATTAAATACAATCTACACAGATGAACTTTCATTTTGTTTTCTGTTCACCTTTAGTGTATTTTTTATTTTTATTTATGTTTTGAAACTGTAATTATTTGTTTTGAAGTATCTACAGACACTAACGTAACTAGCGAGCTGAATGATAAAATGTGGGTTATTTGAGATATAATGTGTGTGATGATTCAAATGAGAAAAAAAATTTTGAAGTAAATTTAAAACATTCAGTCAGAAATTTCAAATGAAAAATAAAACTAAGGCTTTAAAAAAAAAAGAAAAAAAAAAGAAAAGAAATTGTCCAATCAAAATATTGTTCAAAATAGATTATTGAAAAATGAAAATCATTACAGGTTTTCTGATAAATGTGAAAGTTTCTATAAAATGCTTATCAGTACAAATTGTTTATAAAAATGTGATACTAATGCTATTATTATGTTTTTACAATAGGGTTATTGTGCATGTGTTATTTAGTAGCAGATAATGTTGTGAAGTCACGAAGCGATATGTTATTTCTTATTTTAGTTGAAGTTAATTTTTTTTTTACTTTTATCTTGCTCTCCGTTGATCAGTTATTTAGTTTGTGGATTTGTACGAAAGCATGTACCTTAGTTGATTAAGAATTCTTTTTGTTTTAAATATGGATTGTAATTATGTTTTCTTTCAAAGACTCAGTCTTCTCAAGTTACCTCCCCAACAGACTTTTCTGTTTATCCATTTAATAGACGTTTCTAAATTTTCATTGTGAGTAGATAATTTTAAGTTTATCCCCAATATAATTAATTTGTAAATAGACTCTTTTCAGTTAAGTTTTTGCCTACCCTATTTTCAGTTCTTCCTTTTAAATCAGGCTGTTTTCAGTTACTTTCTTTACCCTTGATTTGCAACTGGTGTTGTGATGGTGATGTTTGATATTGGTGTTGTACTTGGTGCGGTTGGTTGCGTTGGGCTCGAACCCTCACAACAGCCCTCGTTTCAGAGCACTGAAGTCCCTGTTCGGCAGCTCCAAGAGCAGCGACTGCAACAAGGTGTCTGGTGTGTACGAGCTGCTGCTGCGCAAGTACTGCGAATCAGGTAGTCCAGGTCTGTTCAGTGTAGTCAGTGATCTCCCTTCACTTCACTGTTTATTTTATTACTTCCCTTTACCTTTATTTTTCAATACAAAGTTAATATTTATTGATCATGTTATTAACCCTTTCCCTGCGCTGTTGATGTATGACGTCCTCTCTTACTGCCTTGTAATGCTTATGGGACATACAACGTACGTCCAATTGCAATGCTCTGTTAATTTCGGTTCACATTGCAGAACAAGGAAAAGAGAGTAATTCATCTACTTCCCTTGAAGCTCTTTCCTCTTGGAAAGCACGGAAAGCTTAGGCTTGGGTTTCTGACTGACGATCTGAAGTCTCTTCTTTTGTCTTTGTAAACTCGTAGGCCTCAATTACATACTGTACAAGGCCTATCACTCACCCACTTCCGTTTCAGAGACTGAACCCCCACTCCTCCCTCCCCACCAAAACGCCTTTTCTACCTTTGGTGTCTACTTCAAACTCATACAGAGGGTGCCAACGAATCACAAACACTCATAACAACACATTCGTATCACTTCAAATGATGTCACTACAAATTTGATCCAAAACGAAGTCACAAATCTGGTCCAATATCTGCAACCCAATAATTTTTAGTGGATCGGCTTCAAATTTATATACACACTCATTGTTTAAAATACATGCTAAAGGAATAAGTTTCTAAAGTTGTGATTAATCATTACTGGTTACTAGGACGTTCGTTTGTTGATATCGCTAGAGTAGTACGTCCTTCATTAGCGTGTATTATATTATTAAGCGACCAGTTGGAGTGCACAAGCTTGTTGGTAAGTATCCGTCGTGACAAGAATTGTGATGTCAAAATTTGTACCAGCTTGTTTGACTTTATTTTGCAACAAATTCTTAGTGAATTTGGAGCTGATATTGTTTGAAGTAATATGAGTTGCTGAGTGATTCGTCGTCACGCTCTGTTTGAGTTAGAAGTGGACAAAAAAGGTAGGAAAGGCATATTTTTGGGGTCAGTCTGTGAAATGGAAGTGGGTAAGTGGTAGACCTTGTATAGGATGTAATAGTCTATGAGTCTACAAAGACCAAAGAAGAGACTTCAGAGCCTTTGCACAGAAAGAGTTTTATGGTTGCGCAAAGCACATGTTTGATCGTGCTCTTCGACAAAACATGGCTGTTCAACATCGTGTGCCTCTCGAGGATGTTCTTGTTGAAATATTGGGAAACAGTGATAGTGGTAAAGAAGATTTTGATGGAGATGGAAACAATGATTCTTAGTTTGAACCTGTAAATTCCGACTCTACATCTACATGTAGATCTAGTGAGAGTTGCAGTGATTCAATCACTGACCAAGAGATACTTTTGGGAGAATTAGTAGTATGGTCGGTGTCTTTCTTTTTGTTTTGTTTTGTTTGATGTCCAATGAAGTTATCTATGGAGTGTAAAAACATTTTAACATTCTTGAGTTTGTAAATCAACGAAACATGCATGATTGTGATAATGTATTTTATTTTGCCAGTCAGGAACAATATTGAGAATTTTAAAAAAAGGGTTTTGCGAAAACTGAATTTGACACTTTCTTACAGACACACAAATCTTCATTTTTTTTTACTCCTCTATCTGTGGCAGAAATAAAATCTGTATTCAATTTCATTTCCATGGATACATACTTTTATTGGTTTATTTTCAATAGTGGAAGAGCTATAGAAAAAAAGAACAATAGTTTCGGAAATACAAATTTTCTGTAGCATACCGCATGCAAATCAAGCTAGCAGCGAAAGGGTTAATTACTTCATTTTTATTTTGCAGTATTTGTATTTCTTATTTACATTATTTTATTTCTTTTTAAAATATTGTTATTATTTTTTTATGTAATTCATGTTATTTATTACCTTGTCTTCCTATGTTTGTTAATTCTTCCCTTTTGGTAGTTATTCAGTTAGGAAACAACCCCCCCCCCCCCCCTTCCTCACCCTCTTTTGTAATTATGGTTGTATGTCAATTTTTGTTTTTTTATTTACATGTTTTTGTTGTGTTCAAGTTCTTGTAATAAAATTGATTTTTTTTTTTTTGGGGGGGGGGGGGGGGTGAGGTAGGTCTATCCTGTCTCTTTCTGCCCCCTCTCCTCTCATCTCATCCAACCCCCGTGCATTATTTTATACAGCAGTGCTTAAAGCACTCACTTGGTTGACCACCAAACGCCAGTAAACAAATCCTAAATCCTTTCAATTGAACCTAAAACCATGTATGTGGCTCCCCTTAATGGAGATTTGTTGACTGACATGCATAGCAGTGTGAGTCTGTGTACTCAGCCCCCTTACCCCCTTCCCTTCCCAAATTTATACAGATTTTTGCAAATCTGTGCGAGATGAGTCCTAAATAGTAAAAAAAATATATAGAAAAAAATATCAGTTCGTTCGTCTGTCTGCCGTCAAAAACTTTAAAGTGGCTAAGTACTCAGAGCCTATTTCAACTATCACAGCCAAACTTGGTAAGATGGTGTGTACCCGTGAGACCTCGAATATGATCAGCGAATGAATGACTTTACTTCAATGTCGAGGCCACAGGATTATTAAATGTTAATTTTAACAAATTACAATTGTTCACAAAATATTACTTTTTTTTCTAGGTTATTAATATTGAACTTATTATTCTTTGATGCATGATATATATATTAATGAGACACACATACTGTGCAATTTTGGTCAACCTCACTCCAAGGTCAAGGTCATTGGAGCTGTCCAAAGTCAGTTTGTATAGGTACTTTGAAGTGACCTTGGCCCTAAACTATGAGAGTAATGAAGTCCAAACTTGTTGTATTTAGAGATGATATATTAATCTTTTATATGTTTCATTTTTGCATTGATCTTAAAGGTCAAGGACATGTTAAGGCTTGCAAAAACATTTTTAAAAGTAGGTTGTGCAGTGGAATGGCTGTTTATTTAACACATGCGGCTATAGTATGCAACAACATTGGGTTATTTGATCAGACATGCGTGAAAGATCACGTGAGGGTCAGGATCATCCCAAGGTAAAGATTACTGAAGGTCAAGGTCATCCTAAGTTTACCGTTATTTTGGGTATAATATGTTTGCTGTACTTTTATTTTATTGTACATGAATGTATTTGGAGCCGGAGGTCAATGTCATCTCAAGGTCAAGAGCATAGAAAGTGTTATTACTTTGCACTTTAATGCCACCATTTCATGTTGGTTTTTCTGAGCCCTCATTTTCTAGTTCCATAAGGACCATGTGGGCTTTGCCTTCTAGTTTCAATATGTTATTCGCTGTCTTTACTTACTCTGTTTTCAATGATTCTTTCCAGTTTCACCAAATGGCAAACAGCAATCTGTTATTATTTTTTGTTATTATTTGTGAAAGTTGTTTACAAACTAGTGAGAAATACTGCTGTAATGTTTTTCGGTGTAGCCATAGACCAGTGGTTCAACATTTCAGACCGCCAGCAACCCTGTTTATATCATGATTTTCTTATGATATAATATTATTTCCTTTCACAAACTTTCACCTCCCTGCATGTTTGTGTGTTGTCAGTTTTGAAGTTCAGTGTGTGTTTTGAGTTTTGTAAGTGACTCGGTGGTAATTGGCGGTGTGGATTTGTGAATTTTCCATCTGCGTATAATAGAAGTGCATTTGTACAAGAGTTTGTGCAGAAAAAAAGTTTTTTTTAGTGTTGCATAATTTATGCAGAAGCTTGTGACAGGATAAATGACACATGTACATTTTAATATTTAGAAACCAAATAAATTCATAAATCAATGAATCAGGAAATGAAAAAAATACAAGTCAGTCTTTCTGTATGTCTCTTTCCCACTGTCTCACACAAAGATATTTGGATGTTTAATTGTAAGAAAAGCATCAGTCGTCACCTGGCATTATAATTTCTGTATAGTCATAGCTTATTGACATGTTATTCATTTGTGTATTATATCCTAAATCCAAATGTAGAACTAACATTTGACCACCTAAAATGTTTCTTTTCTTTTCTATTTTGACAATGTTTTAATAAGTTACTTTTCTTGAATTAGCCTTGCGAGATATGTAGGTAGAGATAATAATTTTGATTTTTGAACGTCGAGAATGCTGTTGATAATGATGATGAAAGAGAAGCAATCTGTTTCACCTGCTGAGGGCGGTTATTAAGAAAATAATGGTTGAGAAAAAAATAATAGGACATATTCATAAATATTTGTGAAACAAGTGAACAGTACATCAGCATTAAAATTCCATATTTGTCTGATTAACAAGATAATAATAATAAGAAGAAGTAAAAGATCATGTGAATGATATATCAGCATTGATAATATTAAATGTTGTCTGAATAATTAGATTAAATATTCAATAATTAGAAGAAAATTGAAAGCATTTCAGCTTTGATTAAATCCTGTTTTTGGCACACAAAATAACATAGTAGTAAACAAGCAACAGAAAGTGAATGGTACGTCAGCATTGATGAAATCCTCCTTTACCTCTTCCTAGGCGTGGAACGCCGTCGTCGCCGTGTCCTTGACACTTCCTCAACCTATGTCCGTGGTGAGGAGAACCTGAATGGCTGGCGTCCTCGCGGTGACTCCCTCCTTGTCGATCACCAGTGGGAGTTGGAGAAACTCACCCGCCTGCAGCTGGTGAGTCCTAGAGATCACAGTAACTTGGGTTTGTGGTAGATCTTGTCCCCACATAGAGATCAATGTAACTTGGGTTGGTGGTAGATCTTGTTCCCCCATAGAGATCAATGTAACTTGGGTTGGTGGTAGATCTTGTTCCCCCAAAGAGATCAATGTAACTTGGGTTGGTGGTAGATCTTGTTCCCCCATAGAGATCAATGTAACTTGGGTTGGTGGTAGATCTTGTTCCCCCATAGAGATCAATGTAACTTGGGTTGGTGGTAGATCTTGTTCCCCCATAGAGATCAACGTAACTTGGGTTGGTGGTAGATCTTGTTCCCCCATAGAGATCAATGTAACTTGGGTTGGTGGTAGATCTTGTTCCCCCATAGAGATTAATGTAACTTGGGTTGGTGGTAGATCTTGTTCCCCCATACAGATCAATGTAACTTGGGTTGGTGGTAGATCTTGTTCCCCCATAGAGATCAATGTAACTTGGGTTGGTGGTAGATCTTGTTCCTGCATAAGGATCACAGTAACTTGGGTGAGTAGTGGATCTTGTTCCCCCATAGAGATCACAGTAACTTGGGTGGGTGGTAGATCTTGTTCCTCCATAGATATCACAGTAACTTGGGTGGGTGGTAGATCTTGTTCCTCCATAGATATCACAGTAACTTGGGTGGGTGGTAGACCTGGTTCCACCATAGGGATCACCGTAACTTGGGTGGGTGGTAGGTTCTGTTCCCACGTAGGGATTACAGTAGCTTGGGTTGGTGTTGGATCGTGTTCCCCCATAAAGATCACAGTAACTTGGGTTGGTGTTGGATCGTGTTCCCTCATAAAGATCACAGTAACTTGGGTTGGTGTTGGATCCAGTTTCCCCATAAAGATCACAGTAACTTGGGTTGGTGTTGGATCGTGTTCCCTCATAAAGATCACAGTAACTTGGGTTGGTGTTGGATCTTGTTCCCTCATAAAGATCACAGTAACTTGGGTTGGTGGTGGATCGTGTTCCCCCATAGACATCACAGTAACTTGGGTTAATAGTGGGTTCTGTTCCCCCATAGACATCACAGTAACTTGGGTTAATAGTGGGTTCTGTTCCCACATAGAGATTAGAGCAACTTGGTAGGTGTGGGTTCTATTCTTCCATAGAGATCACACAGTACCTTGGGTTGGTGGATTTTATCCTGAGTAGTTGCGATGTCAATAGATATGGATAATAGACCTGTTTGTATCTCCAGTGTTGCCATAGTGAAGTAAAACAGAAGTATAGGTTGGCCTATTTCCTTTCAGTTGTAACGGAGAGAGACATGTGAGATGTCCCTTTTTCTCAGGTCCTGATTGATGAAGGAAGTGCCCCTCTCCTATCCTTTTGCTGCTTTATCATCCACAGTTTTTTTTTAAAAATGCCAACAAGGACTGAGAGTGTTTCACATCGGTGACCCGAGTGATATTTTAAAGAAATGTTGACCATTTTGTCAGGTTCACAGTTTAGAAGCATAGCCACAATGTTTTTTGTTTGTTTGATTTTCTCATAGAAGATACCTTGAGTTCACCCTTGGGTGGTTCTGTTGCATTATATTGTACAAATGTTAGTTATTCCAAACTTCTGGTGCAGGATATTATTATATGATGGTTTTTTAGTCATGATTTTCCCCTCTCCGTTGGCGTTATTTTGTTGTTTATAGTTGCGTTTATTTGTGTCTGTCAGGTGGAGAAAACCCGTCACTTCCTATTGCTGAGAGAGAAGCTGCAGGAACAGCAGAAGACCAGTGAGCTCAGCAAGCTGGACAAGGAGATCCAGAATGCACAGGCCAAGGCCCGCAACTCCTTCTTGCAGGAGCAGGGAGACAACAACACCATCACTGACGAAAACCCCAAAGACATTGATGTCAAGGAGAAGGTCAGTAATGTAATATGCTTACTTTAAAGAAAGAGAAATGTAAAAAAATTAAATTGTTCTTATATAGCTCTTTTTCAGTTGAAGCGCTGCTCAAGGCACTGCCCGATACAGGGTCTTACTCAAGCCACTCCAGGCACCGCTTGTTATCTTAGGCCCATCATTTGACTCCTAGACAACTGAGCACAATCCCATACATGTCAAGCTCTTGGAGCTTCTGACCATAATTTTTGGCCCGAGAGACCATAATTTTCTATCGAAAACCATAAGAAATGCGTAAAACGGTAAACACGCACATACAAATTTAAAAAAACAAACAATAATAATATTTTTTGCAAACACATGCAAATTCACCTGCATTTTTTTAATAACAAACACTGTACCATACAAACAAGCAACTTAATAAGATTTTTAAAAAAAAAACAAAAAAAAAACCAAACAAACAAACAAAAAAAAACTTTCATTATTGTGCTTTATCCACTGCAGAAAATAAAAAAAGCACCCATCTCCCTCCCCCTTCAAAAAAAACCCCAGCAACAACAAAAAAACAATCCAAATTACTTAATAGAAAAAAGAATCTAAAATACACTGCGTTGCCGAAGTGAATACGCGCTTTTTTCGCTGGTGGTTTCGCCATTTTCAATAAGCTGAATGAACGGAAACCTTTCCTCCAAGACGGAAACAGTGTATAGAAATGCTATGGGCATGCGCAATTCCCGTACTTCCTCCGAGATCACGATCGTGAGCGAGCGTGACTCAGAATTGTTCTCTAGGCTGTATTTCGGATTAAAATAAAATAAAAATTTCTGGAAAAAAAAAAGGGTCGGGAAAAATAAAAAATACGTAAGATTTTTATCTTACGCTGTAAGGTGAAAAAAACAACTTGAATATTGCTTAAGAATTACGGAAAAAACGTAAGACTTGACATGTATGCAATCCTAGGCAACCTGGGATGGAAGAGAAGGGACCATGCCCCTGAACTCCCCTAGCACTTGTCGTTACTTCCATCATCAGATTGACATGAGATTCCTCTTTGGGATTTCTACAGGTTGGCAGCTATGCTATATTAGGTTTAAGTTCTGTGTTCAGTGCGCTTGCTATATATTTATATAGTGTAATTTCTCCCACTGCGTACACAGGAGGTGAACCGGAACCAGGACATCTACAGCCTTCAGGCTTCAGAAGACCGTGAGATGAAGCTAATGACTCGCTGTGCCAGACTCATGCTGCAGGGAAAACTGCCACTCAAACCTCCACCTGTCCACATTGCCAATGTACGGCTTTTTAAAAAAAAAAATGTTCTAGTATACTTTCACACTTTCTTCATGCTAAATTAGTATATGATGATAATACAAATAATAATAATAGGAAAAAAATGTTCTAGTATACTTTCTCACTTTCTTCATGCTAAATTAGTATATGATGATAATAAAAATATTAATAATAATAGGAAATTCCATTAATACTAATAATATTAATAATTTTATAATCATAATATTGAAAATAATAATAATAATCATCATCATCATCATCATCATCATCATAATCATAATAATAATAACGACAGTACAGATAGTAATACCTATATAATATTATTTTCCCACCCACACAATAAATAATGAACACAAAGTGCAAATAGTGAACCCTTCTTTTTTGGAGTATTGCTTTGTTGGGAGCAAAGCAATCGGTCGTTGCAGGTGCATGAGCTATACTAAGCAATCATTCCCATTGAAAATAACATGTTCATTAGTCTAAGCTTGTGTGTGAAGTTGTTGCAAACAAATATACCTTCAGATAAATGCCAACTTCAGATAAATAACAACTTGGCACGCTTTTCTGGATTCAGTGTAGCCAATGCCACAAAATAATTGTGATATTAGAACTTTATGGCATCAAGGAATCAGGATAGTGTGTGACAGAACTTCTTTATTCCTAGCAAAGTTTGGACGAAAAGCTCAAGTAAATAACAGTTGTAGCGTGACGCAATTCCAAGCTTATCCTTTCGGGAAACAGTATCTTCTCATCACTGTATTGTGCCAGTGCAAAATGATTTGTAAATATTTGAGTTGTTATATTTATGTTCTACAGTCGGTTACGGACTCTCTGCTGAGTTCCACACTCACAGTGACTTCAGAGGAGAGTGACGGCAGCGATGCCATGGGCATCAGCATGGTCTCTTCCACCTCAGACCTGGCCAAGTGAGTTTTTAAAGTAGAATTTCTCTCTCTTTTAAAAGAATATTTTAATCTCATCCCCCAACCAGGTAGAGCAGTTGTTTAGGTAGTGGATAAGGTTTGAGGTTACATTGTTATCCATTCCTGTCAGATAGTCAGAGGAAAATAAGGGACAAAGCAGCAAGAGACTGTCCTCCAGTCATCAGCAACCTGATAATATATTGCCCATATATATATATGGCTTTACAATGGCTAGTTTGTTTAGGCAGTGGAGCAGGTGTGACGTGGGCATTGTTGTCCATTCCTTTACTGGTATAAACCTTGATGTCCTTTCCTTGATCATCTCTAATTAGCTCTTCCTCTGCCGTTCACGTTGAGCGGTGTTAGTCCACCTTCTACCTGTCCCATCGCCGTAGCTCAAGTGGTAGACCGTTGGCCTGGCACACCCATGACCCAGGTTCTAATACTGTGGTGGGCAAAATAAAAAGTGGCATTTTTTCACTGTCCATTTTAGCAGTATGATTGCTCTGGTGGTTCAGTGTTGATTTAGGTCCCTACCCCTCTTTCTCTGGGATGGTTATCCCCATCTGCCATATCGCCAATGGTGGGTGTAGACGTTAAATCTAAATGTTCATTCATTCATTCGCCTTCTACAGATCCCTGTTACAAGGCCTTGTAGAGGCTGTTCTGACGAGACCTTTATTTTATTTTATTCTAATAAAGCTCAAGGCTTAGCAGGATACAGGATCTAACTCAAGCCGCTTGAGGCTCGCACTTCCTAAAAGGTCTGACCATTTCAGCATTGGTTCACTTCCTATTAGTTTCCCGAGAATATTGTCCATGTATTATGCGACTGACAGAGAGGGTTCAGATAAGGATCTAGGGTAGGGTTAGAGGTACAGTTAGGAGCAGTTGCTAGCAAACTCTAACCCCATTGGGATCTATTATTTCCATAATTTTTGCAATGGAATCCTTTACATATTGGAATATTTGGCCATTTGGGGAGTTAAACTGTGAGAAACAGCTTGGTTTATAACAAGTCACTTTTTTCCTTTAGGTTTTATAGTTTGCCTTTGATTGTTCCCAGGTCGATCACAGCGGTAGGCATCCACTCGTCCCAGTCTTGCGAGAACATGAATACCAGTGGCATCTCCCCTGTGTTGGACGCGGACCGCAAGCTTTCTCTCCCTTTGAAACCCATCAACTTGGATGCTCCGCTGTTTGTCCCCGATGTGGAGGAGGTGCGTGTGTCCCCTGTTGTCAGTCGCCGTGGCTACCTCAACTTCCTGGAAGAGAACACCAATGGCTGGGTCAAGAGATGGGTGGTAAGGCTTAGCTGAAGGCGATGGTGGTGGTCATGGTGGTGTTTTACTGTTTCTAACCTTTTTATTCTCAAGTGTGCAGTAATCAGTATTCATTAAAAAAAAAATTTTGATAAGATTTTAGCAAATCTGTGTGAGATGAGTTCCAAATAGTCCAAAAATGATACCTGAAAAATGTGTCTGCCCATGTATCTGTCCATCCATCCATCTATCCATGTGTATTTGCGGAACTTTAAAGTGGTTGTGGGGGTACTAATGACGCTTTGGTACTATCGTGCTATAGTAATCCAAAGTAATAGTTACTCCCATCCTGTCCAGAATTGCTATTGCATTTTTGGTTCAGTTAGTATACCATGTTTTAGACATTTATTTTCTCTTATTTATTTAAGTATCTCTGAACGCATGATGAGTAAAAAAAAAAACTAATGATTATTAATAATTTAATCTAATCTAATCTAATGGTGCTTGGTGAAACTTAAATGAAAAACTGTCTTTTTCACCCAAATATCAACGAAGAGAGGCAAAAGGTCTACATATAATAATCTCTGGCCTCATCTAGTAAATAATAAGTGTCTGCACACCCCCTAACAGTTACGGAATGTACTACAAATCATAAAAAGTTATCTCAAACTAGATGATTAAAAATTACCTCCATTCTGGCACGTAAGTTTGAACTTGCACTGCTTGGAAATATTCTGATTTAGGCAAGTTTGTACTAATTTAGATACATAAATTCCATACCCACAGTTGTTGCTTCCAGCGTTCATTTAGTTTTTTATGTATGATTACCAATTAATTTGACCATCACAAGAAAGGTGAATGAATGTAAGTAGCTTAATAAAATGTGCTTAATGTTACAAAAATGCACTGATTGTGATTTGGTGTCTATCAATGTTATTTCTGAACACTTCCGCAACTTTAGTACCAAAGCGTCACTAGTACCACAACAAGTGGTTAATTACTCAGAACTTTATTTTATTTCATTTTATTTTTTTTATTCACCACCAAAGTTAGTAGGATGGTGTTACGTTGGTTTTTTTTTGAAAATGGCAGTCCTGTGCTCAGTGATGATGATGTGTGGCAGGTGGTACGTCGTCCATACGTTTATGTTTACAACACGGAGAAGGACCCAGTAGTCCGCGCCATCATCAACCTGGCCACCGCACACATCGAGTACTCTGAGGACCAACAGGCACTGCTCAAGGTAATAGACTTCATTATTATCATCATTGTCATCATTGTTATCATTGCCGTCATCATTGTTATCATCATCGTAACCATTATTATCATCATCATCGTCATCATTATTATCATCATTGACATCATTATTATTACCCTTGTCATCATTTTTATCATCATTGTCATCTCGCCATCATAATCCTCATCTTTACTATCATCATTGTCCTAATTGTTTTAATTGTTATTATTATCATTGGCATCACTACTGTCACCATGGGCATTATTATTATCTTCATTGTCGTCCGTATTTTATTGTCATTAGTGTCAGCTTCATCACAGCCATCATCAGTAGTCATTTTTATGGATTCTAGTTGCAAACTGGCTCTAGTTAGACCTTGGTTTTTGGTGTTCCTGTGCATTTTAGCGCAGAAGAAATAATAACAATAATGAATGCTGTACATGCACTTTTCTTCTAAACGAGACTCCAAGCATGGCGATTTGTAACTGACATGCACGTTCACAAGTTGCACACATAATCTAATTTACTCCTGAATGAATCGTTACTGCTTGACCGTTCCAGACACAAAATGCGTTCTCAGTGATGACCAAGGCCAGAGGGTTCCTGCTGCAGTCGCTGGACGACAAGGACTTCCATGACTGGCTGTACGCCATCAATCCTCTGCTGGCTGGGCAGATCAGGTACATATTAAATGTTCTTACAACAGAGCCTTTCCAGCTCAGAGAGCTTGTTCATAAGCGGGACGGTCCGTCTATGGATAAAAATAGCCCTTGTGCCAACCCAAGCCGTTCTTATCGCTGGCTGGACTGCTTCCAACCAGACCCGGGATGCTGGCAGATCTACTCATGGCCTATTTCTACTGTGCATGAACTTGATAGTTTGTGGATTGAATAATTATTTCCACCCAAAGCCATTGCCGCAAGCTAGCCAAACAGCAATGAACTGCTTTTTCTTACGATTTAGTTGCACATTTTAGAAATACATGGCAGTTGTCCCGCACGCTTTTAGAAATTACTTTTGCCCACTACATAAGTAATTCATGCCTGACAAAATAATTACTGCTGGAACTGAATACATTTAAAAAACTCATTTACTATTTACTATACAAAGACAGCACAAACAAATGAAAATACATTTAAAACCATCACAATTTACAACACATGAGACAGTGCAAATAAAACCTTTTTTTATTTACAAAACGACATCCACAAATCTACAATTTACAAGGGAAGGAACACAAATGTCAAAATGCAACAATTGACAAGACTAAACAAAAAACCACACATACACACAATGAAGGCGTTGCTTTTTTTCAATGGAGGCATGCATTCACTTTATAAAGAGGGAGGGAGATGAAACATGTAATAACATAGCTTTTTCATTCAGATACAGCGCATGTATAATGTTTGTTGTGTTTGTCTATATAACATAGTGCGTGTAAGAAAAGTCACCGAGAGCCTAATAAAAAAAATTAGCAATGGGACTTTAGACCATGCAAATAAAATTAATGGTACCCGCCACTACTTGTTTGGCCCAAGCAGGTACTATTTACACACACACACAAACGATTCACACACTGTACTAGACCCTGTAAGCAATGAATAACTTACTAACACACATACACATAAACTGAAGGTAAGCACACACAAAACAATAGGAAATACAGTTAAACTTAAAGGACTTTACAAAACAAAGCTAAAAACAAATGATACATAACACATGAAGAATTAAAAGAAAGAAAAAAAATATGAAGACAAAACCAAAGCACAATAAAGAAGATAAAAGCATATACACTGTAACGAATTGCAATGAAATTCCTTGACATAGTGGCTGGCAAAAAGCGCCTTTGCCCAGAATTAAAACTGTCGTTTTGTAAAATCGCTGCAATTACAGAGGCCAGCAACCAAACACAAAAAGACATTCATAAATGGCGATCACATCACCAGAAAGTTCAGTGTACTAAGTGACTTCAAATGGTGAACGCTATCAGTTGTTGAAATGATCAGCATATGTAATTAGAAAATGATACATACACCGAAAAACCTATGCAATTGAAGTCAGCTGGATAGCTACCAACTGTCAAATCCAGTTAAACATAACACAAACAAAGTCACATTCGTGGCTCTAGTTTACGCTAACACCAAGCTTAGATAGGAAAGTAGCAAAATGCAAAAGATGAAGACAATAATTCCCAAATTCCATATAAAATGATCACTTTTAGAGGGCAAAAATAAAGAACATGAGCTAGACATTCTATATTCTCTTTGTACTGGAAGCTAGCACATTGCAGCGCGGGCCCTAGCGCATGTGACCTTGCATGGCTAAACGTAGCTTACTGCTGGTACCAGACCAGTTCACTTTCAGATAAGACAGTTTCAACCCTGTGGCATATACCTATGTTACTTGTTATAATGGAGATGAAAATGCGGAGAGCCGCGCCCGCACACTCTGGTGATGACCTTAGTGAATGAAATCGCTTGCATAGAAACTTAGCTGTGTGTTTAGTATATTTAGTTTGTGTTATTTTATACTGTGTAAAATGTAGATTTGCTTTTTCCTTTCAGGTCCAAATTGTCCAGAAGGAAACAGGCCATGATGATCTGAATGAGTGGTTGAGCGAGAGAGAGAGAGAGAGAGAGAAAGAGGAGGAACCTCAGATACACACAATATTCCAAAAGACTGAAAGACTGGGAAAGTAGAATTGGACTGAAGAAGAGACAATTGGAAATGCCAAGTTTTCCAGCTTTTCTGGTCTCCCAAATGGACGTTTTACTTTTCTTCAAAAGGACAAATGTCATCAGAACACATCCTCATCTGTACACACCACCACCACCTCATCGAGAACACAACACATCCTCATTGGTAACCTCTACCACTGCCCAGCCCAAGTTATTTGATGGTTGTCGTCGTTTGTATCAGTTGCTGCATCAACAAAACCATCACTTTGTATTATAACGTTGCATGTTGCATTGTTTCAGCTTTTTTAGTGACTGCATCTCTGTGACTCCAGTCCTCATATCTTAGAACTTATCGACCAGAATCGGTTACAGCAATAGCTAATTAACGTCTTAGGGCACACTCTAGCACAATTACAGTGAATTTTTTGTGTCACAAATATGTATGTTAAAATGTTGACCTAGCTATACACCGTGAATAGTTTATGTAGAAGGTTATTTTTTGATTGATGAAGAGAATCTAGTTCAGCAGGTTGTTACAATTGTCAGTTCATAATGGAAATCGGTATAAAGTATAAATGTTGAAATATTGATGATAATTGAACTATTGGTTGTTTCCATAATAAATTGCTAACTGGATAATGGTTGAATAAGATAAAGATTGAAGTTGTTTGTCAAGTGGTGGGATGAAGAAGTCTCAAGACAAATAGCTGAATGTATTCTTATTACATTTAATATGTCTTTCAAGCCTTTTTAACTAGAGTGTAATATTTCACACAAAAAGCATAAAAGCAGATGCAAATTTAAGAAAATGAAAAATTACTTTTACTTATATTGTAGCTTATATAGAACATTGTGAAAAATGAGTTCAGATTTGTAATAGATTTATACTGCATATACTCTCATGTTTTTGAGAAATTATGTTGAAAATTGGGAATGAATTAGATCTATGAAGCATTTGAAAAATTGCCATGAAAGAAAAAAAAGGTTTCTGAGAGTTTTAATAATAATTCAGAATATAATTATGATAGGTGGAATATATTTTAGGGTTATTGGTAGAATAAATTCATTTTAGAATTCTATGAACTGGATCAAATACATTTTAGATTCTATAAGAGCTGAAGAAAATAATTGGTCAAAAGAATAAACTAATTGTATGCAGCGTTCCTCACTGACTCCCTGTAATTGTACAGGCCAAAAAGCTTGTGTATATGTTTTTTTAAACTCGTGCCATCATCTGACACCAAAAACATTCCATTCTCTTTTCACACAATATTTATTTTGTGTATGTTGCACATTTTTTTGTATTCACAAAGCATTTGATGTACATTTTTTCCAATCAAGATATTTCCAGAACATTTTTCATAAAGATCCTTTCGCAGTTTGCAGTACAACATTTAAATTTTTCAAAAGACTTTTTGTGTGTACATTTTTAAAATGTATTTTTGTGTACATTTTCCTGCCATACATTTTATGTACATTTTTCATCATGTGTACCATTTGAGCTGTTGTGTACACTCATTCATCAAATCAGTGTGTATACTTTCAGTGTTGTGTACATCTGTTGTCACTGTCCATATGTACATCATATTAACTAATGTGTAGGTAACATTATGATGTCATCTTCTCACAGCATGGCTTTTAGGTGACTGTTGTCTGCTGTGAATTCGGTCAACGCCTTTGTGAAAAGCAAATCAATCACTGGCTTTCTGTTAGAACAAATTTGCACCAGTATTGTCATGAGATTTAACTCATAGTTTTTTATGTCTAATTCCATCAGACCAAATGTCGCAGTTTTCATTGGTACTTACTTCCTAACATTCAAGCTAGTTGTAGAAAAAAATCAAATGCTTCATCGACATGGTTATTTTTTTCCTCTTCTGTCAAGAACTCATTGTGAATATTGTTTTGAGAGCACTCTAAGAAGCAAAAGAATCTTCATAGACGTTTGTATTGAAGAGTTCCATCTGTCATCACTGCACGGTCACAAGTTGGTCGATTAGCTTTCAATGTTTTAACTTTCATATGCAGGCTTATGAGAATCGGCTTTGTTTGTATTCTTGATGTTTTTCACTTTTCTGCATTTACGGTAGTGAGGCCTATCCACGCTTTCTTAGAGAGATCACATTGTCTTAACATACTTGGTTGTGTATACTGATAGTCATTTGTGTATGGCGTGTAACTGGCGGTGTGCAATTTCCAATCGTAAAGCGTTACAAACCTAATCATTATCCGTAACAAAACGTAATTGGAATCCATTACAAAGACATAATGTGTGTACAGTTATGATCAGTTTTAATATGTGTGGTGTATATTTTGTAACCGGCTAAGTGCAGTACTTGACCATAATTGGACAAGACCCCCACGCTTATCACACTCATCACTGTTAATTTGTAGGCTTTGTAAATTTACTGTATATTTTCTTAGCGGCATTTATTTTGTGCATAGAATGTTGTTCTCGTTTTAAGTAGAGGAAGTGCCAATTGGAATTAACCTTGTTCCAACTTCAGTAGAGGTTGTGACAATTTTAGATAACTTTGTCCCCACTTGAGCTAGGGCTGTACTATTTTGGTAATGTTAGTGTTCCAGTTGTGAAACAAGTACTGTTTTGAGTCAGCATGACAGTGTTCTATCTGTTTCATGTCATCCACAGCCCGAGTCAAGTCTAGGCTGTTTTGAATCTTGTTAATCCATGATTTTCGAGAGGACGCTTTGAAATGATTTGCTTTTTTTTGTGTAAATAAGGGTGCACTCAACCTGAAATGTGTTTTTGTTTGATAAATTACAAAGGATGTGTGTTTGCTAGTCTTTAAATATCTGTTTCTCGCTCCTCTGTCTATGTAGGAAATTCGCAGTGGCATTTTTTGATCACATCAGAAGGCTTTGTGTATAATGCGGTCCAGTTTTGTGTGTGCTGCGCTTTCAACTTTTACTTGCTGGAGGAATTCCACAAGTGAAAATGAAAGTAGCTTTTTGAAGATCAGTTTGTTCTCTTTGCTATGAATACCAACATAACTTTTCTTTCTGAACAAGAAATATTTAGTGTTTGCTTTTTGATGAGATTATATTTCCATGTGCTTTTCTTTTGATGGTGGCTATGTGTGCTTGTAGTGAAATGTCATCATCTAAAGCTTGTGACATAATAACTCGACTTCCAGTCAGTGACAAAATGAACTTGAGTCTTTGAGCGTACAGCACTTTATTGTTTTGTGCTGTTTGTACGCTGATGATGTTCTTGCTGCACATTTTCATATAATATTCATTCATTCTTTGTCATATGATGCTTGTTCATCGTTTGTCATTGAATACATTTGTTTTTGATTTTGCATTTCTCTCTCTCTCTCTCTCTCTCCTCTGACCTATTTCTCTCAGTTTTCTATTGGTCATTTTGGAAGCTTTGGTGAATAGTGTTCATGCACTTTTCATGTGAAATTTTGTAATTATATTGTCTGTACTATATTGAGTCATGAAAATGTTTAGAATTGAGCATTACTGTGTTAGCATTGAGTGAAAGACAAGTAAAAGGAATCATTATGTCAGACAATTGAATCGACAGAATACACCATGCTTGGAAATACAAGGGGAAATAACTTTTGCCGGTTAGACCGCATGTTGCGCCAGAGTTGTCTAACATTGCAAATGAACACAATTTCTCACCTACAATTTCTGCTCTGTCCTCCTTTAAGCCTTCTGGATCAACCGAAAGGTTGATTTCAGTTCCAGTCCTAGCTAGCTCAGCTAGTTTGGCCTTGCACTGCCAGACGACCACCACCACCCTTTCCCGGAAAAAAGCTTGCGGCTCGGGGTAGCTTTCATAGTGTTCTGAGACCAGATGTCCACCCGGGTAACTATAAGTAACTGAAAACAAAACGAAAAGACAAGTTACCTCCCATTTCCGAATAAGGCCTATTTAAAACAAAATTATGATTGTGGCTGCTCAGAACTAGCAGGAAAAAAAGAAGCACTTAGGATGGTAGATAATGGAATGAAAATGTGTTATATTGGTTTAAACGTTACAATGATCTTTTTAAACTAGCGAGTAGGATCATTTTGACCCAAATGAATCCAAAACAGAAAGAGGCCAAAGAAAAAAATGAATTGTTAATATTGGTAGACTAGAAATTGGACAACTTTATATAGAGTTGAATATGTCTGCAATCATTGTCTCTCTCTTTCATCCTTTGTTGAGTTTTAATCAACAAACCATGCTTTCTCTTTTGTGTGTTTTTCTGCTAATCATTATTGTTTTCAAGTTTCATTGCGATTTATATCAACAAATCATGTTTTCTCTTCATTTTAGCTTTCTCTAATCATCGGTGGTATTGTTTTCATGCTTGAGACTTCGTGGTGCTTGTTTGATATGTTGTATTAGCTGGGTTGATCAGTCTTTCCCTTGTGGTGGGTAACATTTGTCTAGTATATTTTCAAACTTACCATGTTTTCGAATAGGTCATTTGGACATTTTGAAGTACTGCTACGTTTTTGATAGAAGCTGTGAATATCATTTGTACATTCCCGAGGTGATGCTAAGTTTGAACACTTTGCTTATTCTTAATCGTCTACTTTGTAATTGTGATAGTAAGGCTTACTGATACTGTGAAAAACTGTCCCTTTTGATCCTCTGTTCTTAATCGTCTACTTTGTAATTGTGATAGTAAGGCTTACTGATACTGTGAAAAACTGTCCCTTTTGATCGTCTGTTTATGAAACAATGTGGACAAACTGTTCTCTTTTATCATTTGTTCATGAAAGTTTGCTGGATTGTTTTTTATTGTTGTTGATAATGTTACTGCTGCAAAAAAGTCAAAATCTCTTCTTAATTTTCATAATTTTCCTGAAAGATAATATTTCAAAGATTGTTAGGTGTAGAAGGTGGGGTCAAAACCTTTGATAAATGTAGTGTGCAATGTATTTGATAAAAGGATCAGTTTTGTATAAAAACCTCAAATGATTATGGAACACAATTGTGAGTTTGAATTAGCAATCATGTTGGTAATTGCTAATGTAATTACTTTAGTGTATTTAAGTTAGATCCGATTCAAAGTATAACAACAATTTTGAGAAGAGCAAAAGGTTTAGCATTTAACTTTTTTTTTTAAAGAGCAATTGATATGTTTTTTATCCAGAGCTTTCTGCTTTGTATAGATTAGATAATAAATGTTTATAGAGTCCAGCGGACTGCTAGGAGCTGAATCATGACAATATTTATCAGACTAGACCGCTAATACATTAAAATATTTGTAAAGGCTATACATAAAAGTAACTTTACTGCTGTACTGTAACCAATCATACCAACAAAATGACATGACCTATATGCGATTAAACAAACCAACATCATGTAAAAATGTAAACAAGTTTTGACCATTGTAAACTTTTAAAATCTCTTTAAAAGTTACTGATTTTCCCTGTTTTTTCCATTGCCAAAGCAAGGGTTTTTTTTCTTTCTTTTTTTCTTCAGATTTTTTTTGTTTTTTGTTTGTTTGTATCCATTATCAGGCTTTATGCTTTTAATTAGTTTTAGCCAACAAAAATAAACTGGTGTGATACATGCTGTGAATAAAGACCTGTGATCAATGGTAATGTATTTATTCATGCTTTTATTCATTGTTCAATTTAACCTCACTGCCATTTTCATCACTGACTTTATTGTAAATATTGTGTTTTGAATTCATGTTCTTGCATTTTCTTTCATTGAGCGAAGCTTGCAGAATTGTACATATTGTATAGGCCGAGACTTGTACACACAAATCAACATGTAAATACAAGTTCATTGTAAATGTTATTTATTTTTAATTTAAAAAACAATCTCCTTTTCATGCTTCAGTGTGTAGGCCATTTCATCTCCTTTTGAGAACAGCCAGATTCTCACTTTAATAATGATAAATGTAATGTATACATGTGACTTCCATGACAAGTGAACAAAGATCACCTCGAGGGTCCCTTTCGTGAACCGATTCAGTAGACCACCGCTTTTTTGAAACGCTGCTTTTTGTAAATGCTGAATTTTTGTACTATGTTGTTTTAGACGCTAATGTTGTACAGTTTTGACACGTTTTCCTTTCATGTTGTGGTGCACCCTTAGGATGTTAATGAAACTTGTCTGGGTAACGTTTTAGTGTTTAGTGCAATATTTGCCCAACATTCTGTCATGCATCAGTTCATTCATCTGTCAATCAAACCAAACTCTTCATGTTCATTCATATTGATATTCAATGTCAAATATCATAATGGGTTTGTCTTTGTGTCAATTCTGTCAAAACTCGTGATGAATTCAATTTTTGTCCGTTCTGTCAAATTCACGATCGATTCCTTATTTTTATGCCACCATCTCTTGTGGCTATGATGTTTTTCAAACCATCAACTTACTAATTTCGTGTTCATGTATGTATGTATATATATAAAAATAATTCTAACATTTATATATTACCCAATCTAGACAAAAATATCCTACTTTATTTTAACAGGAGCACAAGTTCAAAATCATTTCTACCCAGTAAGTAATATGTTGTTTCATTTATTATTGAATCAGAGTAGTTTTTAAATTGTAGAGAAACGTATTGAAATAGCATACAATTGTAATAAAATTCAGATTAATGCATTGTATATACAGGGTCTTTAGTTGGCACAAAAGCAGTTTATAAATGAGTATTCAACCTCTGTGTACATTGTCAATAGAATTATTTTCTTTAAGATATTTTTATTTATATTTATTATAATTATTATAATTATTATTATTATTATTATTATTATGTTGCTTGTCCGTTTTATGACAGATAGTTTTGCAATTTGTGGGATTGTAATATTTTCATTTTATAAATAAATAGTACAAGAAAGAAAAGTTGATGAAGAAAGTTGTCTCCTGCGCCTCTGATGTACCTGCCAAATTAACAACCTATGGTGGGAATCCAGATTCAGATTCAGAAGGCAGTTAAATTTAATGATAATGGATGATATAATACCTCTCTGCACACATCTAATTAAAAAATCTTGATGATATTCATCCTTTGTAGGAATTCCTCTTTTATCCAGTGAAACCAATGACTGAGATTTAGTCACACGTCTTTCAGAAGGAACCTATGATCAAGCGGTATTGAACTGTAAAGTCCCAATGTATACATTATACTCTTTATTCTTTGTGACAGTATTATATCATGTTGAATCTGCAAAGGGAACTAAATCACTGGACTTTAATTTTATTCAGCGCCTCTACTGGTTTTTTATTTTATTTGTATTTATTTATTTCTTTCAAAATTAGTGAGTTTGTATAGTGGCATTACTGCATAAAGGTGGTCATTGTTTTAATTATTTTAGTTTTATTGTTTTTGAAAGTGTTTGCAATTTGCTGTTAAAGGGCATATGTTTCGAGATTTTAATGCTTCTGAAATGTCCTCTTCATACGAATGGGAAGGCGATTTTTCTGAGGTTCACCACACAATAATCTGTGTGTGTCTAAAGGAATTGGCTCTTTTCGAGGGAGAAATATATGGGAAGAGGTCACAGAGAGAAGCGTTTTGTGTTAACGAGATTGTTGTAGAGCCCATGGTGAGTGCAAATGGTTGTCGTAGAAACCGTGTATATTAAAAGTGATTGTAGTAAAGATAGTGTAGATTGAATGTGATTGCTGTTCACCAGGGATTGAACTGATTGAGCCTGTTGGTGATTGCAGTGACTGTCTGCAGTCAGACCAGATATGTGTTTTGTGTGATGAATTTTTGTATCAGACGGTCAGTGGTGAAGTCAAAATGGATTGTGATAGTTATCATTGAAATGGAAGGAAGTAGAGTGAAGAAACTGTATATGAGGGAGTTGTGAACATTTTCAGTGTATTTGTATATATATTTTTTGTTGTTGTTTATTTTTAGTACAATCATGTAATTAAGTACTTGCACGTTTTAAATTTTAACAAAATTATTTAATAAGACATATGCCTTTTTTTAAATTGTTAAACTCAAAATGCAGTGGTGTTGTGAGTGTTTTTGTTTTTTAAAATTTTTTTTTTCTGGTTAGAACATTTTTGGTTCTGAAGAATTAAAACAATGGCTGGACATTATGGTTATAATACATTGGCCAGATTCTCCAAATTTCTTTCAGATTTTACTGTTATAGGGAATTTATTCTCTGAATAATAGGCATAGTGAGAATGACTGAAGCCTGAATTAAATAATTTTTTTTGTAATTATAATATTCTCCACAGCTTTATGAATTATTTTGAAGAAAGGGTAAACAAATGAAATAACGAATGTATAGTAATAGATTCAATGTACAATTTTAGCACATTTAAAATTGGTTTTGATCATGTCAGTCATTTTCTCCAAACATATATGTTCATTATAAGTCTGTTGTTTGTCAATCAACCTTGAGGCATTTGATCAAACCTGTGACCATTTTATTGTAATCCTGTTTCACAGTCTTTGTCCAAGAAAAGAAACAGTTCATTTGACCATGCTACTGAAAATCGTGATTGCTTATTCCTCATTAAATGTTTAAAATATCATTAATCGATGTGTGAAATATCATCCAAATGTTTGTGAACAAATAACTGTTACATTTAGCTGTAGTTGTATGTGGTGTTCAGAAGTTTTCAGTGTTTGTGTTTTAGATCCAAAAAGATATTACGTGTCTGCAATCATTTTTCCCATATAAAAATTATATGTATATTGTGTCTGTTATCTTCAAATTGAGAAAGTGTAGGTAGAGACAAAATGGTTTACAGTACCAACAATTTGTGTGTGTTTGTGTGCTGTTTTAAGCTTCAGCTCTATTCATATCATATAAATGATCTTAACACTGTTTAGTATTTAGTGCATTTTAGGCCTACGTAGGGCGTTACAAAATATTTCCACCCCCAGTCTTGTGTGGGTAATTGTCAAAGTGCTCTTTCACAAAAAATACCAAATCAGAGACTCTAGCATTGTTGGAAATGATGGTTGCAGTCATTGAAAAAACGCAATAAATTTACAGAAGAGACACAAAATCCAGCTTTATCTGAAAATAATGATTGACAGTCGATCCGAGAGTGGAAATATTTTGAAACACTCAGTATTTTCTCAATGGATGCTATTGTGATTATAGTGATTAGTTCGCAATGTCTGTAACAAAAAAAAAAGAATCATTAAACAAAATCACTTTTCCTGCTCAGTCGTTCACTTGTTCAAACTGCCTGTGGACTGATTTCTGCCATATTGCAAGCACGTAGTATATATTATTATCAGATTAGCAGATTGCTAAAACGAAAGTCCTAAGCTTTGAATTAAATGTACAACAACTTATCTTTGCACTATTTCTAAATATGCAGGTGAAGAGTATTTCTGTCATGTTTGCTGCTCTGCAATATTTTAAAAAAAACAAGGTTATTTAAGAATATTCGCAAGAAACTTGGCTTCGGCGCTTGAAACATTGTGATTGGACGTTTTTGCTGATTGTGTTCTGTCAAGATCTTGTGTGTGATAAAAAAAAAAAAATCTGTGCAAGTCTTTGTTTTGTTGGACGATTCTTCACAAATTAAACATTCGGCTACATTAGCAACATGATTTGGATTTGATTATATTCGTTGCAATTAGTTGTGTGGTTGAATGTTTGACAACTTTAGGAGAGAGAGAGAGAGAGAGTGAGAGAGAGAGAGAAAGAGAGAGTGCTGGGGGGTGTTAAAAACACTTCCACACACTCACAAACATACCAAAGCACAGACACACACTCACAAATAAGCACTACACACACCAGTACATTAAAGTACACATACATAACTATATGCTATACAAATTGTTGTATCATTTCTTTTCTGTTTTATTGCACGTTTTGCTATACCATATCAAGTATATATATGAAGTTGGTCAAAAATCCAAATTCAGATCACAAAAAGGGGAAAAACTTGACAAAGAGATTGGATCGACACACACTATTTTTTCTTCTGTTTCAACATGTACAAAGTTTGTTTTGATAGTAGAAGCATATTGCTACAGTAATACCAATATTAACACTTACTCCACAGACAGTACAATCCACTTGGCCAAACTTTTTTGAGCTGTTACAAAAACATCTTTATCTCTGCGTAGACGACTGTCGGGGGAAAGGAACGTTGCCCTTGAAACCCCTCATTTATTTATTCTGTATTTAAAAGGCATTTTAGTTTCTTGATATTTGCAGCGGATTCCACTGTAAATAATTATATTTGAAAGGTGTTAAAGTTGCGTGTTAAGGAAAACATCTTATGATCAGTCGTTCATGGTTCCTCCTATCCTATCCCGTAACTCGGAGGTCGTAGGGGCACCACAGATGATAGTTTAACCAGCGTACTCCATCGTTCCCTGTCCTTAGCAACCCTGGTGGTTTTCCTCAGTGTCAAACCAGTCCATTCTCGAATGTGGTCCTCCCACCTTTTTTTCGGTCTCCCTCTTCTACCTCCTTGCACTGTGCCTTGCAGGATGGTCTTTGCAAGACCTGATGATCTGGTGACGTGCCCATACCATCGGAGTTTCCGTTTTTTCACCACTGTGAGCAGGTCATCGTGTTGTCCAATGGCTTGTGTGATGGTCTGTCGGATTTCGTCGTTGGGGATGTGCTGAGTATAGGAAATAATAATGTTCGTCATTTATAAGGCGCCTTAGCCTAAGGATCAAGGCGCTGGCCGATACAGGATCTAACTCAAACCGTCCGAGACGCCCACCCGCAGCCTTTGGCGCATGGTCTGACGCCCGGACAACTGAGCACAATCCTGGGCAGCCAGGGATGGGGGAGAAGGACCAAGTACATGCTGGGTGTGTTCTTGTTACCCGCACTCACCCGTCTAGGACATGAGCGTCAGGATCTTTAAAGTCCGTTATGATGGAATGTATGCGACACACAGACTAGACTTCGGTTTATACTCTCATCCGAAGGAGTAGGAAAACAGGAGTAAAGTGTCTTTCCCAGGGACACAACACAATGGCCCGGCCAGGGCTCGAACCCGGGACCTTCAGATCCTCAAGCCGAAGCACTACCATTAGACCACAGTGCCCAGAAGTCTTCTGTAGCACCTCATCTCCATGCTTTGTATTCTTCGTTGTAGATCTGGTGTGATGGTCCATGTTGCGCAAGCGTATAAGAAGATGGAGATGACAAGGGAGCGCAGCGGTCTTACCTTGGAATGTAGGCTGATGGTCCTGTCTTTCCAAATTGGCTTCAACCTCGTCAGGGCAGCAGTTGTTTGTGCGATCCTGGAGAGGACTTCCTGTCGGGACCCATTGTCTGATACAATGGCTCCTAAATATTTGAAGCTATGCACTGTTTTGAGGAATTGGCCTTGGACTTTGATGTCCGTGTTGATGCCATTGGTGTTGTTGGTCATTATTTTGGTATTTTCTGCACTTATTTCCATTCCATACGCTCTGGAGGTGGGGTCTAGCCTCTGTACCAGCTGTTCAAGTTCTTGTTCATCTCCAGCCAATCCATCAATGTCATCCGCAGAACGAAGGTTGGAGATTGCTCTCCCCCCTATGCTGACTGTGCCTTCGTGATCTGCAAGGGCATCTGACATGATGCGCTCTAGGAAGATGTTGAAGAATGTTGGAGAGAGTAGGCATCCCTGACGCACACCGATTGTTGTTCTGAACCAGTTTCCGATGGCGCTTTTGTGGAGGACTGCACTGGTAGCCTTGTCCTACAGGCTTTTGATGACTTCAATAATTTTAGGGCTGATGTTGTACACTCAGCCCTAAAATTATTGAAGTCATCAAAAGGGAGGACAACATTCGAGAATGTACTGGTTTGACAGTGAGCGAACCCATCAGGGCTGCTGAAGACAGAGAAAGATGGAGTATGCTGGTTAAACGATCATCTGTGGTGCCCCTACGACCTCAGGGTTACGGGACAGGATAGGATAGGATAGTTGTACACTCTCATGGTTGCCCACAGAGCTGCATGCCAGACTCTGTCAAACGCCTTTTTGAAGTCTACGAACACATGATATAGAATGCTGTTGGTGCTGTAAGGTTAAAAGTCTTAAAATTGTTAGAAGTCCTGTGCATTTGCATCTGCACAGTTTGCATTTCTGTATCAGTAAAAAAAAATTGCATTGTCCAAAACAAGTCTACCTAGATCTTGATGTTGCAACGCAATGAATAAACTTTAATGATAACACATCAAGTATTAAAATGCATCATAGACTGTTACAATAATAACACACATCATAGAATGACAAGAGAAACAGTTTTTTTAAACAGGACATTGCATATATAACGGGAAAAAAGTCAGATTAAATCAGTATTGCGTTCGCGTGTAGATTTCATTAAAAGACAATTTAAAATCTAAAGTAAGACTCTCAAGTCACAGAGCGTAGCTGAACATCCCCGAAGCTTATGTTTCCTCTCACCAATTAGTAAACGAAAGCTTTGGAAAGTCTCAGCTTCGGTGTGTGCATATACGCTTGTACATCAACAGTTCATTCTAAACACTGACAGTGTGGCTGTTTGCACTGTCAGTAAAATACAAGACACTCGCACAGCGTGTTTATCCAACTGTGCCAATCAGCTCAAGGTGATTACAGATAGTATCATTAATGAACCGCCAGCAGTCCAAGTGAATGAGAAAAAAAATGCAATTTATATTTAACAGCAAAAGTAGGTGTGTATGTACGGTGTGCGTGTGTGTGTGTGTGAAAGAGAGAGAGAGATAGTGTGTATGTGTGTGGGTGTGTGTGTGTGTGTGTGTGTATTTCTATGTGTTAGTGTGTATTGCATGGTATGTGTGTATGTATGTGTGTGGTGTGGTTTGTGTGTACATTACATATGTGCAAGCGTAGGTATATAATAACCCCCACCCTGACCCCCCCCCCCCCAAAACCAACCAACCAAACAAACAAAACTATAATAAAAACCGTATTGCAGTGTATGTAATTCTTGCGAAGGTCTCTGTATGCATTCATATGCAGGTGTGCTTCACGTGTGAAGGACAAACGGTAGTCAAATGCTTTACAACAAAATTCACATTATAATTATAACACCAACAAAAAAACAACAACAAAAAAAAGGCAGTCAATACAATTGACAAAGTTGGAGTTAGGGGGTGGGGTTTAGGAGTTGTATGGGTGTTGAGAATGGGGGTGGGATGGGGTTTAGGAGTTGTATGGGTGTTGAGAACGGGGGGTTGGGGTGGGGTTTAGGAGTTGTATGGGTGTTGAGAATGGGGGTGGAGTGGGGTGGGGTGAAAGGAGGGAACGTATACAAGTTACGTTTTATGTCAATTATGTAAAATAAAAATACAAATAATGATAGCCTTCAAGATCATCAGTAGCAAATCCATAATTTTAACCCATCAGCTCAGCATATACAACACCACCAATAACAACAACAACAGCAGCAGCAGCAACAGCAAATTCATTACACAACATCAAGACGAATAATGCGTATGGTCCAAACATGGTTAAAAAGTGCACATGCTTGTTTACAAAAAATCCACAAAATTGAACACAGATGTTATAAACAAGGGGAATGGAGGAAAGAGGGAAACACAGATGATATAAACAAGGAGAGTGGAGGGAAGAGGGATATAACAGATGAGATAAACAAGGAGAATGGAGGGAAGAGGGATATAACAGATGATATAAACAAGGAGAGTGGAGGGAAGAGGGATATAACAGATGATATAAACAAGGAGAATGGAGGGAAGAGGGATATAACAGATGATATAAACAAGGAGAGTGGAGGGAAGAGGGATATAACAGATGAGATAAACAAGGGGAATGGAGGGAAGAGGGATATAACAGATGATATAAACAAGGAGAGTGGAGGGAAGAGGGATATAACAGATGATATAAACAAGGAGAGTGGAGGGAAGAGGGATATAACAGATGATATAAACAAGGAGAGTGGAGGGAAGAGGGATATAACAGATGATATAAAGGGGAATGGAGGGAAGAGGGATATAACAGATGATATAAACAAGGGGAATGGAGGGAAGAGGGATATAACAGATGATATAAACAAGGAGAGTGGAGGGAAGAGGGATATAACAGATGATATAAACAAGGGGAATGGAGGGAAGAGGGATATAACAGATGATATAAACAAGGGGAATGGAGGGAAGAGGGATATAACAGATGATATAAAGGGGAATGGAGGGAAGAGGGATATAACAGATGATATAAACAAGGAGAATGGAGGGAAGAGGGATATAACAGATGATATAAACAAGGGGAATGGAGGGAAGAGGGATATAACAGATGATATAAACAAGGGGAATGGAGGGAAGATAGGGTATAACAGATGATAAAGGGGAGGGAAGATAAAGGCGGGTGGAGACGGTGCTGGGATTGGAGAAAGTGGTCAGGATGGATGAGGATATTTGTTGACATGTCAATTTCGTTCTGGAAGAGTATCTCTACATATGTTGTACAGTCAAAGACTAGAAACTGCATACAATATGGGTCAATATAAATATTCAAGGTGAAATCAATTATGAGAACTTTTTAAATACGATTTTTGGGCACAAGAGGCATTGGAAAAAATACAAGCATCACACAGTCATGGTTTGATATCATCATAATAAAACAGTACAAATATACGGTGAGAAGATCTGTTTCATGCTCCGTGTAATTAAAATTAAAGTTACGCAATGTGAAACAAGACTTCCAAAGTGAAAAGTACACCACCCAAAGATCGTTTTGACTATTTCGTTTGATTTTGCGGAATAAATCAAACTACTATCATCATTTTCCGATTCTTCCCCAAATGATTTTTTTAATATTTTGTTTCGAGGCCTTTTTGTGTGCTTGTGTCAAGTGTAATTATGAAGAATCAGGCCATCGCCGTTTATGAACTGTAGCTCATAATATGCTCGCGCCAATATTGCACAAGTTAACACTGTCACAGATCACATGGGTACGACCAGATTTTGTGTACAAAAGTAATAGTTCTTTAACAACGCACTTGCCAGTTCAAAGGGATGCTCAAGGCGCTAAAATGTTGTCATCTACCTCTTCGTCTTAGCAGCCATCATCATCATCATCATCATCATCATCATCATCATCATCATCATCATCATCATCATCATCACCTATCCATAAACTAGCCGTAAAAATATGGCTGTTGTTGTTCCCTCGTTTTCCTTCATCATCATCATCATCATCATCATCATCATCATCATCATCATCATCATCATCATCATCATCAATAATAACATCCTTATAGTCCTCATTAACAGGTAAATATCACCGCAAGTAAAAACTAACATATAAAACAGTAAACTAAATATATAATGTATAACAATCACATTCAGGTTTGATTTGTGTTATTTGCGCGTTATACGTTTGGTCATTTTGACACGCAAGAATTATTTTAATACAACTATTTTGGAGAAAAAAAATACAAACAACAACAGCAACAAAGCTCCCAATTATTTCTGCAACGCCACTGAAAGAAACATGGCTGATTGTCATCCCACAATGACGTCAGATCTGCTTACTGTCATCAATTCATGAAGTGTCAATGCAAGTTGAAGACAGACCGGTCCATTCCCACCCCTCACCCCGGCTACCCCCCCCCTCCCCCTCCCCCTCCCCGCATAATGGTATAGATTTCACAAAATTCACAATCTTTCCATCTTCAAAGTGGACAAGATTCACTTTTTACCCCGACATTTTCCCAAACATAATTATGGATTTCATAAGTCAAACCAGGGTGTTATCTTTTGTATTTTCGAGTTTGACTTGCGATGGAGACGTCTTTGCCAATCGAGATATGTGTTGTTTCTCGATCTTTCATTGCTTGACAGGCAGATAACCTTCGTACAATCCAGTCAAAAGAACGCTACACCATTGAGTTGCACTATTTTCATTTATCGTCCGATCTTGCTACAGACCTCAGAGAGTGAAGCAGCGATAATTTATGGTCTCTGCAAATTCTCCTAGTACTACGTAGACCACAATGAACATGTTGTACAAAGGAGAAGTATTGATTGTGTGGAACATGTGAGATTATATTACCCATCATTGTGTTATCTGTTGCAATCACGATTCACAAAAGCTCGTCCTGTCATTCACGAAAGAAAACGGTAAAAACAATGATTTCTTCCCGAAGTCATGAACACACAGTAAAATTTGAGTTTCGTCATAATAACACAGAACCTATGACGTCATGGTATCGTGAGGTCACACGGGCGGGGTGCTGTTGCTGTCCACGGTGAACAGTCTGTTCCATGCTTGCGGGCCTCCCCCAATCACTGGCCGGCCGTCTGATGTGGTGGTCGCTGAGCCGCTTCCTCCCTCGCCTGAACCGCCTAAACCTCCTGGACTTCCGTTCCCTACGTTCAAACTTTCCACTCCACCTCCCCCTCCTCCTGCACCTCCCCCACCGCCCGCTCCGAGTACTCGGAACCTCCGCTCAGGGTGTCCGAGGCTGCCGACACTGCCGAAGCTGCTGTCATCGCGGTGCGGCGTGGTACAGCGAGAAACGGACAAGCCGGGTGTAGCGGTGTTGAAGAAACCGTTACTGAGCGAGCTTCGACTCTGCACCAGCCGACTCTTGCCGCTGCACGTGCTGGGGGTCAGCGACGCCGTCTCCGCCAACCGTCGTCCGTATCGCTGGTCGCGTAGGAGCAGGTGGTGAGTGGTGTCCACCAGGTCGTCCTCCTCCACCTCCTTCCTCTTCTCCAGATGTACGACTACCAGGCGGTAGATGAGCAGCACGATGACGATGGTGTTCTTGGACGTGAAGAACAGGTTGGTGTAGCTCATCACGCGGTATCTGACAATAGCCAATGGAAAATCGTAAGTGCCATAATATATCATATACACCGCATTCGTAACATATAGTGTAAATATGACCAGCAGGTCTATATAGTATTCCAATCATAGTTATATCAATATCATCACCATAAAACCGGTCTTATTTCTTCTAGGGTAGGGATCAGGAAAGCCTGCGATTGTAGTTCTAAGCAGTTACAAGGAGAAACCCTACACATTTTTTCTGCTTTTAGGTTACATGCAGTTAAACGTAACTCGAATTTCTTTCAGTTTTACTCAATGAAGTCTTTAGAAAACGTAACAGACTGTAGCAAAATAACTGTGTACAATAGTCCAATACGCGATCTTTCAAGCTCTTGTGGAAATGTCAGGGGACTCACAGCTAGTCTCTGTACATATAATAGTAGACTGGTCAGGAGCAACTGTGCTGGCCTGCAGGAAAGAAAAGGGACTTACTCGAAGATGAGCAGCAGCCTGAGACAGAGGAAGGGCAGGTCTTGAAGCATGATAGAGATGATGATGCCGTACACGTCTGGCGAGCAGCACTCCACGGTCTTCTTCTCCCCGAACACACGCTTCGGTCGTCTGGTGGTCATTACCCCGCTCTGGTCTCGCCGTGCTCTCGTGGCGGTGAGAACGAGCGAGAACTGGATCAAGCTGAAGGACCAGATACCCATGATGGCCATACAGAGGACAGGGTCAGTCCTCACCTGACAAAATAAATACAAAACACAGCGTTGTTAGTGGTTATCAAAACACATTGGGATTTGACAAACACACAAGTCATTACGTTACTACATTTTGTATATCATTATTCTTTAAAGCTGCATGCTAACCGTAACGGCCGCCAAGTCTTGGCAAGTTTAAATTTAATACTCAGTCAACATATGCACAATATTATAATTATAGGCGTATGTGTTCAGGTTCTTTCAGTAATTTTAGATTCCCCGTGATTATAATGTCTAAAGTTATCGTGAATGCAGATGTATTTAAAAGTTTAGCGTTTTAGACGACGACAAAAGGTACGTGGTGTTGACGATTTTTTAAATATTTTTTTACGTTATTGCCGCCCAGCATCAAACCAAAACCCAGCATTTACATGACGAAGACGCGTCAATTCTGTTTCCAGTTCTAAAGCCCACCCATTATGGATTAATACACTCGACCCTCAAAATAGGTAAATATTGTTTCTTGATAAATGTATCAAGGTTTCTGCATAATGTTGGTAATTCTTTTGTTCGTTTTATTATCACTCAATGTAACCGCATTCCACTTAGGCAGCCGGCACGTGCTTTTCCACATCAGTATTGCTGTCGCTAGTAATTTAGCAAAGCGCGTTTTTCTAATTATTTTATTACTGTATGTATTCTAAGGTTCCCAGTATTGTTGATTTCAGGTTCGATGGTGTGTGGGAGATACGTATGCTGCTCGATGTGTTTGAGGGTGTATACCAATTAGATATGTCTTTTCAAGATGTGTATGTGTATGTATGTCTTTTCAAGATGTGGAGGCTACCAACATAACATTCACAAAATAAAAACGAAACACGCAGAACACAGCAGTTCTGCATTTTTGCCCGGTCTTCAGCTGTGGCAGTGATACTTCTTCTCCTTCGGGATTCTGTACTGATACTCCGAAAACTTACACGCCAAACTGCGGAAGCGCAAATGCACACGCAATTGCACGTGCATTTACCTACGAGTCACATTAAAACTAGGAATGGGAAATGTCCGGAAATACGTTCTATGTACCAAAATAATTTAATATAAATTGACAAATAATTTATAATGAAACACTTGCCGTCACATCCTCCTCTTTGCGAAACCAAACCACCAACGTGAATAACTTCAAGAAACTGCAGTTCCTAGTAGATAGGCCTTACCATTGTCTGCTCAGACAAGAGAGAGAGAAGTTCTCATCAAGGCTAAATACAACTCACCGGGTCTTCTTTGAAGGCGTCGAAGAACTCCACGATGTCAGCAGCCGTGCCAATGTAGACTAGCAGCAGCTGGGACAACTGGTCGTGGGTCAGTTTGCCTTTAGGCAGCAGCCAACGGCCCATGATCAGTAACAGCAGCAGCAACTGCTCCATTGTCTTGATCCATTCCTCAGGTGTCAGCTTCAGAGGAATGCGGATTTCCAGGTTCATCTGAAAACACACATACGGATCAGTGGTAAGCGAGAAGAATATGAGAGAATAATGAAAAGAAAGAATGAGAGATGCAAGAATAATATTGGAAGGATTCAGGAGATAAAACGAGAGCTAGAATTAGGTTTTCAGATTCCAGCTTGAGGGGAATGTGGATTTCCAAGTTCACCTGAAATCGGACTCACAACTAGAAGGGCAAAGCCCCGTATGATTCACATGCTCCTTGGGGAATCTATTCACAATATTCTACATGAATATGAGTGCTCAGTATGGATACAGTTTTAATAATTGAAATGAAACGGTTACGTTAAATTGCAAGTTAATGTTAACGTTGATCTTCCGATAACCAACATGACTCCACATGGGCGCGAACACTCGTGCATGACCAAATAAACTAATAGCAAACGTTGTATTGTGTTGAAAACAACGTCGATCTTTATATAACTTTAGGGTTAAATTGGCCTTTACATGATCTCTGACACTCATATATGATCAAATAAATCAATGTTGATGCACACTACAGGTCAGTTATAGTCATTCCACTGTACAATGGCCATTTTGTGCGCTTTATTGTAAGGTCTAAAATGATCATGACCTTCAAGATCGATGCAAAAAGAAACCACATATTAACGATAAATCTATGATTTCTAGATACAAGGTTAGACTTTGTAATTTTGATAGATTAGTGTGAAGGCCACTTCAAATTACACATATGAACCGACTTTGCACGCACACACACACATACACACACACCCCCACTCACACACCCACACCCACACACACACAACACGCATTCTGAAACTTACGGTGCTGTCTGTCAGCAGAGTGTGTGCAAGTAACCTTAACAAAAATAGCATATCAATATTTCCCCTCCCGCTACTCAATCTCCCCCCCACCCCACTCCCTCCCACCCCGAACGAAAATATCTTGGCCCCCTCTCGCCCCCCCCCCTCCTCCCTCCTCCCGCATCTTCCGACGCGGCTGATTTCCTTTGGTGAAAGATTTATTTTTTTGCTTAATGATAGTATTTAGAATAATTGTATATGTTGGTAGTAGTAGTACTTGAAGAAATAAATCTAATACTTAGACTTAGTGATTGGATTAAAGACTAGATTGTTGTATGAATGTTGTATGTTTAATCTTTCGAATATTGTTGGACTTATACTATATACTTGATTGCATTGGTACTGCTGTGTTAAGTGTGTTTGCAGTATGGGTATTTTTTAAATTTTATTGTAATTTTTTTTTAAAAACAGGATTTGTCCCTAAGGCCCAAAAAGGCTGTTTACGGTAACAGGGAAAAAAAGGCCGGTATGTCGTTCTTCTTTCTTTCTTCCTTCCTTATTTTTTGTTTGACATCTTTTCCATTTTGGGTGTGATTTTTTTTCCAGGCGATTCCCCCAAAAAAGTTTAGGATCGGGCAAAAAAATTAGGGCCGGTTGGAATACCGTAAACAGCCTTTTTTTAGGTGTGTGGGTGGGGGGGGGGGGGGTGGTATACTATTTTTGTAAATAAACTGCCTTCAAATCTTTTTGCAAATGTCCACTTTCTTATTGTAACATTGTTGTGAAATGTTGATAATGAGCTATTTTTTCGGGTGGAATTTATTGTAACTTATGTGCAATCGTTGACAGTTACTGCTATAGTTCAGTAGTGGTTGTTCCTGTTTTAGGACTTCGGTACACTTGTCTTGTAGGTTGGTCGATATTATTTCTTTTAGTTCTTACACTTGTTGTAGTTCGTAAGATTATCGGCATTATCCTTCTTCCTAAATATTGATGTAGGCAGCTGCCTTCTCTATAGCTTGAAGAATATAATCACAAAATTCACAATGCTATCTAGACTACTGTTGGTAGTGGCCCGATGTAGTCGGCATAGGCTAAACTACTACTACTACTACTACTACTACTACTACTACTACTACTACTACTACTACTACTACTACTACTACTACTAATACTTTATCCTAAGACCACTTTGGTACTTATGCTACAGTTACAATAGACGCACGACGATCGCGCGACGTGTAAATCGGGCGATTTGTGCGACGATCGGGCGGCGGCAGCGCGGTGAATCGGGCAAATCGCAGCGATTTTCGACGTCGGCCGAGCGTCGGTGACGTTTTAACGCGGAGTTAAAATTTTGCGATCATCGCCGCGATTGTCTGTGTCGTCCGGGCGTCGGGCAAGCGCCGGCCTAGCGTCTCCCGATGTTTGGGCGATGATCGGAAGATTTTTTTGTTATATATATAGGCCCCGAGTCTTCCTCCCGGCATTTGCAACTGCTGCTGCTGATGCGAGATTCCAGTCAAGACAGGATGTCGATCCCCCATCAACGACTGCGGCAGCTTCAGTTGCAACTAGAGCTGGAACGAGCACGTCTGCAGTACGCCCGTCTGGTGCTTGCTGTGAGGCGAGCAAACGAACTTCCGGCGAGACATTTACGTCAGCAAAGACGGTGGTGGGTGAAACCGTGGCTCCAGAGGCGCATCATGCATGGCCAGTACGAAACGCTCATGCAGGAGCTGATGCAAGAATGTAATGGCGACTTCAAGTCATTCCTGCGGATGGAAGTGGAGATGTTTATGGAGTTGTTGAATAGGGTGGCCCCCGTCATCGCCAAGAACATGAGATACAGAGAGCCCCTCGATCCAGGCCTCAAGCTAGCAATTACCTTACAGTAACTGGCCACCGGAAACAGCTTCCATTCCCTTGCCTTCGCCTTTCGTGTTGCACACAACACGATATCCGTGTTTGTGCCAGAGGTTTGTGATGCCATCGTACAGATGTACCAGCCCGAAGTCATCCGCACACCAACGAACCCACAGGAATGGCAGGCCAAAGCGGATAGCTTCTCCTACAGATGGAACTTCCATCACACCTGCGGTGCCTTAGACGGGAAGCACGTCAGAATTAAGAAGCCAATGAAGTCTGGCAACCTGTATTATAACTACAAGGGGTACTTCTCCATCGTGCTACTAGCTAGCCCTGGTCGACGCAGACTACAAGTTCATCTGGGTTTAATGCGGGGTGAGGTCCTCCTGGGCTGGTCCTCTGGCATCACCTTCTGCCTCTTGCGTGGTTTCTTGTTTTCTCCCCCATCTTTGTCCGACATGTCCTTGGCTTTTCCCATGACTGCTGATTTCTGATTTATTTGTTAAGTTTACAGTCTCCAGCCCTAGTAATAGGATAAAAGGGGACTCTAAAATGGATTTGATATAAAATTTAAAATGTTACTTCATAAAATGATAATGTGGTATTTAACCTCGGGGGAGAAAAAGAAAGGGGGGAAGGGAAAATTAAAAAGTGATGATATAAGAATATGTAAAAAATCTAACTGTGCCGCCAAGGCCGCCCCCAAGAACACCCGCAACCCCTCTCAGGACCACGATTAAAACCTTGGGGAATAAGAAAAAGAGTATGATGATGTCCACTTGTATGGTGCAAATATCCATGCTGGCAGCATGCTCAGGGCGCAGGGGGTTGGGGAAAAAGGGTGAAAAAAAAAGAAAAAGAAGAACTTCTCTATGTATACACTCAAAAATAGTCAGAAAAGATACGTCTTCAGACGCCTCTTGAAAGAATTCAGTGTCTCTACGACTCTCAAGTCCTGGGGGAGAGTGTTCCACAATGCTGGGCCACAGTGGATATAATACATGTACATTCTCACGCCGAACACACACTTTCATTCTTATTAAAATAATTACAAGGCTGTTGATTTCTCTTGTTTGTTTCCAGTTTATAGTCTCCAGCCCTATACACTGATTTCTCATGACACGAATGGAGGCTATGTACCCTCCAGAAAATCAAGCTGGCGTCGCCCGACGTCCCAGAGGGCGACGGGCGATGCTCGCCCGACGTCGGGCGATGTTCGACCGACGTCGGGCGATGCACGTCCGGGCGTCGCAACATTGGTACCGACATCTGGCGATGTCGAGCGGGCATCCTGCGGTGCCCGCTCGACTTCGCCCGACGCCCAGCCCGACAGCACTCCGACCTGTTCGCCCGACGTCTTAGAGACGTCTAACGGGCGCCGTGAGGGCGCCGGGCGACCTATTTACACCACCGAGAACATCGGCCAAATCGCCTGCGACGACCCCGACGTCTGGAAATCGTCAAAATCGCCCTAATCGGCCGACGTCGGGCATGTTGGTGTTCAATTGTGACTGAGGCATTACTAATAATAATAATAATAATAATTACTGTATTTATAATGCGCTTATCTTATAATAATTATAACTCTAAGCGCGCACTCACAACTCACGCACGCATGTGCACGCTTTAGACAATGACACATGTAACAATTACGCAAAAAATACATTCACTCAAATATACTCATACCACAAACAGACCAGACACTATATGCAAGAGACAGCTGGCGATGGGGTGCGTAGTGAGGTCATAGTGTTAGAACTGCTTGAAAAGGTAAGTTTTGAGGGCAGACTGGAAGGAGGTGGGAGAGGGTTTCTGACGGAGAGAGAGTGGAAGAGTATTCCAGATGGATGGGCCGTAGAGAAGGAGCGGGACCCGAACGTGCTGAGTTTGGAGCGAGGAATGCGGAGGCGGAGAGGGTCGGAGGCAGAGCGAAGAGAGCGAGAGGGAATGTATGGGTGAAGTAAGTCAGAGAGATAGAGAGGAGCGGAGTTGTTGAGGGACTTGTAGCAGAGAGACAAGGTCTTGTATTGAATGCGTTGGGAGATGGGAAGCCAGTGTAGGGCTTTGAGCAAGGGAGTGACGTGGTCAGATTTCTTCTTTCTGAGGACGAGGCGGGCAGTGTTGTTTTGAACGCGTTGGAGAGGGAGAGTGGTGGAGCGGGGAAGGCCGGAAAGAAGGGAGTTGCAATAGTCGATGCGAGACAGGATGAGGGAGACAGCAAGTTTGGTGGCAGCTTCAGTGGTGAGGTATTTTCTGATCTGACTGATTCGACGGAGGTGGAAGTAGCAGGCCCGGGCGGTTGCAGAGACAAAGCTAGTCATTGAGAGAGAAGAGTCAAGGATAACGCCAAGGTTCTTGGCAGAGTCGGAGAGAGGGATAGAGGTACCGTCAAGCTGAAGATGGAGAGAGGAGGGGAGCTGAGGGAGTTTCTGGCGTGTGCCTACCAGCATGGCTTCCGTTTTGTCGTCGTTCAGTTTAAGTTTGTTTGCTGTCATCCAGTCCTTCACGTCTTCACAGCAGTCGGCCGTGCGAGTCAGGAGTGCCTGAATGTTGTCAGGTTTGTCTTTGGCTTGTAGTTGTGAGTCGTCAGCATAGAAGTGGTGGTTTATGTGATGAGACTGGATGATGTTGGTCAGAGGGGAGGTGTAGAGTGTAAAAAGGACCGGACCCAGGACAGATCCCTGAGGAACTCCGCAGGAGAGCCTAACTGGGTCAGAGGATATGCCATCGATGATAACGGACTGCCGTCTGTCGGAGAGGTAGGAAAGAAACCAGGACTTTCTTTTGTATGCGAAGAATTAAGAGAGCGTTTGAAGAAGTTAATGTATTCTGCAAAACTACTATATTTTTTTGTTATATTTGCAACGAAAATTCTGCTGTTTTATGTACTTCTAGAAGAATCTGCGATTATACTTTTTTTAAAAATTCGCTTTTCTAGCAATTTATTATTGTTTACACCAACAAGTACAACTGTTGTTTGAAATTAGTTTTTTTATTATGTCTGCTGTGCAGTATATGTCAACGATGAAGTGTGTTTGTGTGTGTGTGCGTGTGTGAATGTGTGTGTGTGTGTGTGAATTAAAACGCCTACATATTCTTGTAGTTAACAACGCAAAAAGTAGTAATATAATAATTAAATTAACATAATTATTTGTTAATTAAAAATCGCGCTCTTTCTTCAGGCATGCGAAATATAGAGTAAATAAACAAACAAAGCTATTATAATTTCGCTAATAGAAATAAACGTTGAGGTTCATATTCAATTTGGAAGTGTTCCTTCATTTGAGAGAATGTGACGTCCAACAATGGCAAGAAACACATGATTGTGTGTGGTGGAGATTGAATGGGGTTAACGCGCACGCCTTTATGTGTGCTCCTCCTCCTCCTCCTCTTCCTCCTCCTCCTCATCATCATCATCTTCGTCGTCATCATCGTCATCATCATTCACCATCATCCACTTTCTCCCCATACTCTTCCCTCTTCAATATCATCCCAATCACTATGATAATAATCATCATTATAAGAATGAACACCGAGAACAATAACACTGTCGAAATACAATGTGGATTAAATAAAGGCATGATGAACTGGTTCTGGCACCATTAGGCCGTGCTTGGGCAAACGTAAGTAGGTTAGCGGGAATGGCCTTATCTAATCGGAATCGGACTTGCAGATATATTCTAACATTACAACCAACCCTGACTTTCTCACCTAGGACTTCTACACAACAATTTTAGATACATATAAACTTGAAGTCAGTGTCCTCTAATGTGTGTGAGACAGAGGAGTACTGTTTACTGCACGTACTTCGTCTTATTTCTTTGCTTTTACTTAATCGTTTTTTTATAGCGCTTTCCCAGTTCAAGAGCGGCTCAAGGCGCTGACCGTTCCAGAATCTAACCCCAAGTCGCCTTGACTACTGAACACAGTCCTGGGCGACCGGGGGTAAAGGACAAGGGACCTAGTGCGTGCTCGGTGTAGTTGTGTAGCTTGCACTGACACCAGGTACCCGTCAAGGATACGAGCGTCAGGATCTTTAAAGTCCGTGCGATGGAATGCGTGTGTGCACAGACTAGATATCAGATATCCTATCCTATCCCGTAACTCGAAGGTCGTTGATCGTTTAACCAGCGTACTCTATCTTTCTCTGTCCTCAGCAACCCTCATGGCTTCGTTCAGTGTCAAGCTAGTCCATTCTCGAATGTTGTCCTCCCACCTCCTTTTCTGTCTCTCTCTTCTTCTGTCTCCTTGCACCGTGCCTTGCAGGATGGTCTTTGCAAGGCCTGATGCTCTGGTGACGTGGTAATACCATCGAAGTGGAGTTTCCGTTTCTTCACCTGTGTGAGCATGTCATCGTGTTGTCCAATGGCTTGTGTGATGCTCTGTCGGACTTCGTTGTGGGTGATGTGCTGGGTATAGGACATGCCCAGAAGTCTTCTGAAGCATCTCATCTCCATGCTTTGTATTCTTCATTGTAATTGTAGATCTGCTGTGAGGGTCCATGTTTCGCAGGCGTATAGGAAGATGGAGATGACCAGGGAGCGCAGCAGCCTTAATAGACATCAGATATAGCCTACATGTACTCTCACCCAAAGAGTGTTTTTTTTTAAAATTGCATTGTAACATACATTCAGCGTCACGGATCGTTCATTCACAGTGAGTGTTGTGTCACTGGAAAAAAGTTTAAACCGAACCATAACCTTTTTCAAAAATACTATTTTTGATATACAATTTGTCTCAAACCGTTTGCCGTTAATCGATATATTAATGTATTTATGGGTCTATTAATAGTACAAAGGTTTGTTCTCTAAATACAGCTTTTCGGTACTGTGTTTAAGCCAAATGTCTGTTTATTTGCCACGAAAAGCCAACCGAGAAGGTTCTGAAGTCGATCTGAGCAAGGAGTGGCCATGCACTGTATAATCTTTTAATGTAACAATTCAAATTCTGAGGTGAACTCTTTGTCAGTTTATTGAAAAATATTTCTTTTATAGCGCATTACTAGCTGATAGAGCTGCCCAAGGCGCAGGACCAAACAGGACCTGACTCAAGGCGCCAACTTGATGCTTGACACGCACAGGTTAACCGTATATGAGACAACTAAATTTCTCCAAAAGTTCCGTCAGATAAGGGGCAGACTTTAACCCCGAGTTTAAATCGTAGCATTCTGCATACAGGACCATACCATTGGATGAAGGAATTTCCATTATCTGTGTGTGCACGCCTACTTTAGGGTTAGTCTCTGAATGTAACTTTCATTAATTTTACTGAATTTAGTCTTGATTTGGCGTTGCTAGTGCACGATCACCATGGCAAGTCGACTTGGAGAAATAGTTTTTATTGGGGTGATTCTGTCCATTTTCATCCAATCTGGTGAGTGCTACATAACATTGTATGGTGTTTATGTGTATGTTTAAAGATATAATTTAAAAAGGCGTTACATTCGATTTATTATAACGTGATTTCTTCTTTTTTTGTGTGGTGTTTCTGTTGTTTGTTTTGCGTTTTAGAGGAAACATGGCCTCATTGCTGTCATGTTTGGACTGATATGAACATTTCACGTTGTGAAGACGTGGCTAATGCTGACTGTATTGGTAATTCTTACACTCACCCAGCTAAGACGTGAACATCAGGATCTTTAAAGTTCATACGATACAGTGCAAAGGTGCACCGACTAGACCTCGGTTTATGCTTTTATCCGAAGCAGTAGGTGACCTGATATATATATATATATATATATATATATATATATATATATATATATATATATATATATATATATATATATATATATATATATATATATATATATATATATATATATATATATATATATATATATATATATATATCTATATATATATATATATATATATATATATATATACGTACATATTTTCGCCCCACACTACGGCTTCATCAGGTGAACATACAGGCAGGTCCTAAGAAGTGGAATCAGTCACAGAAATTAATATTGTTGAAACACTCAATCTAAATACAAATCAATTTTTTTTAGCTCATATGCCCATTTAACCGATTTTATTAAAAGGACTAAGTGCTACACATCTTCATTATTATTATTATTATTATTATTATTATTATTATTATTATTATTATTATTATTATGGAAATAAGTGCAGAGAAGACCAAAATGATGACCAACAACACCAATGGCATCAACACGGACATCAAAGTCCAAGGCCAATCCCCCAACACAGTGCATAGCTTCAAATATTTAGGAACCATTGTATCAGACAATGGGTCCCGACAGGAAGTCCTCTCCAGGATGGCACAAACAACTGCTGCCCTGACAAGTTTGAAGCCTATTTGGAAAGACAGGACCGTCAGTCTACATTCCAAGGTAAGGCTGCTGCGCTCCCTTGTCATCTCCATCTTCCTATACTCTTGCGAAACACGGACACTCACAGCAGATCTATAACGAAGAATACAAAGCATGGAGATGAGGTGCCACGGAAGACTTCTGGGCAGTTCCTATACCCAGCACATCACCAACGAAGAAGTCCGACGGAACATCACGCAAGCCATTGGACAACACGATGACCTGCTCACAGTGGTGAAGAAACGGAAACTCCGATGGTATGGCCACGTCACCAGAGCATCAGACCTTTCAAAGACAATCCTGCCAGGCACGATGCAAGGAGGCAGAAGAAGAGGGGAGACAGAAAAAAAGGTAGGAGAACAACATTCGAGAATGGACTGGCTTGACACTGAGCGAAGCCATGAGGGTTGCTGAGAAAAGAAAAAGATAGATTATGCTGGTTAAACGATCATCTGTGGTGCCCCAACGACCTTCGAGGTACGGGGTAGAATAGGATAGGGTATGATATTATTATTATTATTATTATTATTATTATTATTATTATTATTATTATTAAACAGTGTATATTTTTACAAGGGATTTGCTGTTAACAATGTATATGTGTGGTTTGTGTGGTAGGAAGAGCACAGGAATGTGTAGATCTATTCGCGGGAGACTGCGCCTCACACTTTGCCGGGCAATGCGATGCTGACTTTGTTCGCGAGATCTGTTTGAGAACTTGCGATTTATGTCCAACAACCGCCATGGACATCACATCAACCGCCATGGACATCACATCAACCACCATGGACACCACTGTCGATAACACCTCTCCGTCTGTCCCAAATGACCATTGTGAGCATCCTCCCTCCTTTGTAATATAAACAATATAGGTACATAATACACAGTCCTTTGTTGTTGTTGCTGCTGTTGTTGTTGTTGTTGTTGTTGTTGTTGTTGTTGTTGTTGTTGTTGTTCTTGTCCTAAAAATATTATAAGGAGATTTCTGTGTAGTACCCATCTGCATATAAAAATCCCAAAAAACATTAAATTAAATTATCACAGCAACATAAAACTTAAATAAATAATGATGTTAATATTTAACTTGATTACAACTTGTCAGTAACGAAACAGAACATATAGAGGAGCAAAATATTAAATATTAATATAATCCACCATGCACACACACACACGCACGCACACACACACCCCCACACAAGCACACACACATACACATATCACACACACACACACCCGTGCGCGCGCATATACATACACAAACACATACCCATACATCACACACACACCCACCCACCCACACACACACACGTTCGTCCCCAGAAACAGTTCAGATACTTGTGACACCATCTTCAATTACAAAAATATATTTCCAATTGACATTAGTTATTATATAGCGCAATTGTCGGATCAAACAACTGCTGGAGGTGTTGGATCTAAATTCATGCCGTTCAAGACCCCACACTTTTGCTATATAAAATGCCTTGGACTACCCTACCACCTCCACAAACTTAAATGTAGAGCTTGCTTTGAGCCTGTTACCTATAGCCAGCAGACAGGATGACCTGGCTATTTAACGTGTACCGCGGCGACACAAAAGGAGGTGGAGGATAGGGGTGGGTGGGGGTAAGGGTGTTTTTGTCGTTCGCCGCATAATACGTCGATTCCTGTGCAAACAAACTCCTGCCTACATGGATCTCACATTGTCTTTTGCGAGCTCTACCGCCATCTTTTTCTGCCGTCCCAATCACTGCTCCAAATGTGCATCACAAATATATTGTTGTTTTTAATTTAGAACACGTAGATGTTTATCTATACGTTGTACGATACACTGATTTATAAGGCGCATACCGTCACAGCGATTGAAAAAAAAATATCAAATGAAGTAACTAATGAAGTTACCAGTCAATAAACCAATTCAACTGACTCAGCAGTTCATTTTCAACATACAAAAGAGCAAATCAATCGTTTCAATAAATACAACATTGAAAAATCATCAATCTTCTTTTTTCAGCAAACCCACATGACCCTTGTCATGGCCATCCTGATGGAAATTGCCCCTCAAGTGAGTATGTCCACTGTGGAGCATCGGTTCCATACATATTTGTTTTGGTTAGCTCTTTTACAACTCGAAGTTGTTTTACAATTGCTCCACTTACTGGCTAAATCTTACATGGATAGAGTTGGTTCATTGGCAGAATATCATCTCATTGGCAGAATTTCATTTATCATCTTAGCCCGTTTACTTGGTAAAAAAAGGTAAAGGTAGTCCCATAGCCTTGTGGCCGTAGGGGAGCGTGATGTTGGAGATCACACTTATCTTGGGCCAGCGTAACGAGGGTGATGCCCATCTCTCTCCCTCGCTGCTTTACCTTCCCCACCCTTAAGAGAGTAGGTACTCAGTCACAGTTGAGTCAACTGGGGGCGTTGTTATTTGTCGCTTCACGTTTTGCGGTCACCCATCCAAGTGCTAACCGCACTGGACGGTGCTTAACTTGCGACACAGTAGCGAGTGCTCCAACCACTGCGCTATCCGACACCCCATTTACTTGACGAGGGTGTAAGGGGAACTTGAAACATGCAGGCTCTGGCAACCGCCTCTGTCATGTTTTCGACAAGTTTTCCTCATGAGTTAAAGCTAGGGAACCCACTCTCAAATTCACAGAAAGTGACTGCATACCTACAAAAAAAATCTTCCAAAACTACAGAGAACAAAACTCGCATTGTTAGTCTGATCCATAGAATAAACTACTGTATATCTTGGAGACTGATCTATCAGGGAGTCATTATAACTGAAAGCCTGATGCATGCATTGTCCTAAACAATAACAGTTGTCTCTGTTCAAAACGTGTTGTACGCCATCGAGATGTTCCAGGTTTGTCCCATACTTCTGGTTGTATCGGTCTACATGTCACTGTGCAAATATAATTGTCTGAACCATGCCACAATATTTAATAATAATAATAAATTAGTATTAATAGTCTGAACCATGCCACAATATTTAATACTAATAAATTAATATTAATAGTCTGAACCATACGACAATAATTATACACGAACGCCATGCACGTTATCAATGTTTATCGTAGGCGTCCCTGTGGGAAGAGCAGTTCTTTGTGCGGATAAATACATGGGAGACTGCGCAACTGACTTCAGTGGATTGTGTGACAACCACCTTGTTCAACCATTATGCCAGAAAACGTGCGGGTTCTGTGCATAGATGAAACAACCTCTGCCATCACCTGAACCAGTGAGTTATTCTTATTGTGTAAAAACGGGTTCAAGTGGCATATACTCAACCAGAATTGCTGTTATTTATTTCTTTATTTTGTTATTTATTTATTATAAACATGTCTTCTCAAAAACTGCCTTAAGCGCCTTCAGTCCGCGGCCATATGTTGGAGAATCGCGCATTAGAAAGGCGTTTCGTAATGATTTTTTATTGTACTGCTATCAATGTTTCAAATTCAATCTTCTTCAGTCTTTCTTCATGATTTCAAATCTGCCTTTTATAGACGGAGCGGGTTTTGGTAAACACAGTTAATTAGTAACTATGGGCGGCTTGAGTTAGATCCTGTAACGGCCGCCGCCTTGAGCAGTTTTTGTGGAACAAGCGCTATACAAGAGCGAATAAATAAATCAGAGGAAGAAGAGGGGTAAAAGTCCACATTGTAAACAATTGATGTGATTCTCAAGGATGCAATGCCAATTCATTGTTACGTATGATTTCAGGTATGCGGAATCCATTTCCAGCCCATGGAAAACTTTTTGTGTTTCAATAGCCAATTGCAACCCAAAGCAGCATAATGCGTTTAACCAAAGTATCCGTCCTGTTTCTACAATACAGTGACGACAAATATATGAGGCGTTCAATTGTATCAATTGCAATTTAGTTTTGCGTCGGCTACAAAATAACACTACCCGTGTACACATTTAACACATTTTAATACCAGAAAATAGTTTAAACGAACAGGCGGGTTTTTTTCAGTATTAGACCGTTGTTAGAAACTGTGAATAAGTTATTATTTTTCCTAACATTGTTTATGTAGCAAATAAATGTTTTAAGATTTCAGACAAGTACGTAAAAATATACCTACGTTGGTATTAAAAAAAAAAAAAGAAGATTACGGCAACTCTGCAACCGACGAAGTATAAATATTATTATCTGGACTGGGACGCACCACTATATAACCCTTTCCAAAAATACTTAACACTCATGCCAAGCCAAATCCACAACGGGCAGTCATATTATAAATATCACCTGCTATCGGACAATAAACCGCCGAAATCATGTTTTGAAGAACGAAGATAAATGAGAATAGAAAATAAAACATAACTGTGTGTTGAATAAGATAGTGTTGTGTATTTTACAATTATCCCTTCCTTCCTTTCTTTTTCTTTCTTTCTTTAATTCTTTGTTTCTTCATTCGTTTGTTTAATAATGGGCGCACTCAATCTAAATTTCAAAATAAAATGTTATTCCCATTCAATCCGTAGATTTGATGTTGGGGAAAATAATAATGAAGCCTGTATAGTCTTTTTGTTGTTGTTGTTGTTGTTGTTGTTGTTATTGGTTGTGGTGGTGGTGATGGTGGTCTTCTTCTTCTTCTTCTTCTTCTTCTTCTCCTTCATTATCGTGATCACCAACAATGTCTTCATAATCGCTATTATCGTGATCACTACTACCATCACTAATAACAAAATCAAAGAAGACAAGAACAATTAAAGAGCTGATTATGCACTAAATAAATTATGACATCACAAAATAGTTCAGAGGCAACTAGACTTACGAGTTATATATCAACGGTAAGTTGAACTGCGTTAAAGACCTTATCTGACATGGATCCGACCTACCTTAGTTTTCATAAAATACAATCTTTAGTGAATTGTGTATGTGGACCTGTACGCAACAGTCCAGATAAGTGTAAACTTCAAGTCTGTGTTCTGAGCTTTTTCCCACTAATATTACACAACTTTGTTATGAACTGGTACTGTGGCCAACTATGAACTATAGTTAAAACCCCAGTCATTATAAATTGTTATTGTACAGCTTAAACAAGTGCTCAAGCCGCTGACCCACAACATTATCAAACTCAAGATGCTCATGGTGCCAAATTGATGTCTGATGCGCACAGCCCCAGACGACTGAGCTCAATGCTGGGGGAAGGACCAAGAGCTTTGAGGGCCGTGCGATGGAATGCATGCATGCACAAACTAGACCTCGGTTTGTTCTATCCTATCCCGTAACTCGAAAGTCTTTGGGGCACCACAGATGATCATTTAACCAGCGTACTCTTTCTCTGTTCTCAGCAACACTCATGGCTTCGCTCAGTGCCAAGCCAGTCCATTCTTGAATGTTGTCCTCCCACCTCTTTTTCGGTCTCCCTCTTCTTTTGTTCCCTTGCACCGTGCCTTGCAGGATGGTCTTTGCAAGGCCTGATGCTCTGGTGACTTGGCCATACCATCGGAGTTTCCGTTTCTTCAACATTGTAAGCATGTCATCGTTTTGTCCAATGGCTTGTGTACGTGTGATGGTCTGTCGTTGGTGATGTGCTGAGTATAGAAAATGCCCAGAAGTCTTCAGTAGCACCTCATCTCCATTCTTCCATTGTAGATCTGCTGTGAGAGTTCATGTTTCGCAAGCGTATAGGAAGATGGAAATGACAAGGAAGCGCAGCAGCCTTACCTTGGAGTGTTGACTGATGGTCCTGTCTTTCCAAATGGGGTTTGATCAGACTGGTTTTCAATTAAATAGGCGAATTCCGGCTAGGCACAGGATCAAATCGATTGCCGAACCTCCGGCGCACACGCCCTTTTAAAAGAAAAATGAAGCAACAACCAATCTATTTATTACCTAAATTGGTCAACATCTACGACTGTCGAGCCAGGATTCGACTCCAGCAGAACAAGCACTCCGTTCCACATAGACATCAATTAAACCCGTCTGGAACCAGGGAAGGTACAGAAGATTAGCACCGTTTGTTGATAAGCTGGGCCCGTAAAAAGGGAGGTCCCTAATGTCCTTGTATCCTCTCCTATAAAACAGCAAGTTTAGGGGAGAGATCTTTACCTTTTACCTAAATTATGTTGTATACGATATCAGATAACGGCATATTTTAACCTCGAATTAGAACATGTCATGACATAAATTGCTTTCAACTAGAGACACACGGTATTAGTCAATAGGAAGAACCACTTCTCATTACTTATGCGTGTGTTTCTAGAATCAGCTTTTTGTGCGTAACCTTTATTTAGTCGTAAACTTCCTTTGATAGGTTTAAGCTGCTCCCAATGGCAAGTCTACGAGAAACAGTGTATATCGTGGTGCTGATGCTTTCTGTATTCATCAGAAATGGTTAGTACTACATAACCCTGGATTCATTTGTTTGTGCAACGTGTCAATGTAACAGTTTTGTTTTTGATTGCTCTCTCTCTCTCTCTCTCTCTCTCTCTCTCTCTCTCTCTCTCTCTCTCTCTCTCTCTCTCTCTCTCTCTCTAATATCTGTCTCTTACTATATCTCAAATCAGCATGTAAATCAAACCATATTAAATGTTTATAAAATTAAAGCTTTCACAGATTGAATGATTACTGAACGACATATAGAATGCTACATGCACACAACACACCCTTGTCCACCCAGCTGATCACCGCTCTCACTAAGCTGACCCACAGAAAAGGCAGGTTCGAAACGCTTCTCTCCCCAATGACCGAAGAGTTACGAAAACACCTTTACCACCTTGAACAAATAAAATAATTAAAATAATTCACTAAGCAATGAAAGTTCACTTCCGTATACAAAGCAGAGCCAAACAGTCGTTCAATAAATGAAATATCAATTTGATTCATCCTTGGGGTGTTTATTTTTTTCTTTCTCCAGCACATCCAACAGAGACATGTCGTGACTCAAACGAGAACTGCGCAACGCACTTTGTCGGGTTGTGCGATCTTCCCACTACTCAACAAATCTGTGAGAAAACATGCAGGGTTTGTGTCGACCATTCAACAACTACACTTGTCACACGTGAGTAGGTCCACTGTGGAGAATCTTTTCCACGAGTATTTTGTTCGGATTAGCGTTCATGAAACCGGGCAACTCGTAAAAATAAGATAGAATAGAAAAATTGAAAAAAGAATGTAGCAAAAAGCTTCAAATGATATTCTGTTAGACTTTGTATTACCAATCAATCACTATATCAGTCTTATTAATCGTTCTTGCTGTGTATGTATTATTTGTTCCAGCCCACGTATGTCGTGACACGAACGAAAACTGCGCAGATCACTTTCTCGGGTTGTGCGATCTGCATACTACTCAACTAATCTGTGAGAAAACATGCAGGGTGTGTGTAGACCAATCAACCACTGTGCCTGTCACACGTGAGTAACACTGTGGGGCATCGGTTCTGCGAGTATTAGTTTCGGAACAGCCCGTTCGGAACACATGTTTTCACAATTGCTCAGCATAATGACTGACCTAAGCTATAGTAAGTTCATCAGCTAAATATCATGTCTCAAACTAGTCTCCTGCCTACTCAGGATGTAGGGGAAACATGAAAGTCAAGCCACTGATATCTTCCTCTTAGATTGATCCGTAGGATCTCATCTTTGATATGATGATGATGATCATTATTGTCAGGGTGGCGACGTGGTGATCGTCCTTAACGCTGATGCAATAGGACGTTAAGCTTCGTTGTTCTTCCTCCTCCATCGCAGTCTGTTGGATACTTGTTGGAGGTCTGGCATGTCCCAGTCAGTTAATTTTTTTGATGATGTCAGGCCAGTTTTTCCTTATTTTCATACTTCCTCCTTTGATAGTGCATTGAAATGTGGGCTTAAAATCCAAACTTCTAGATTCCACACAAATCAAGATAATTTGACACAGTGTGTTTTCATAGGTTTTTCCTAAGTTTCTACGACTGAAACCTTTGGAGTGAACTAATTATAAACTGATGAGTTGGCTTTTAATTGCTGGAGAAGCTTTTAGCGAAATTCATGTATAGAGAACCCTAATCTGGTGAGTTCTATTTTGTTTGCCTTTTGCCCTCTGTCTCAACTAATGTCAAGTACGCTGTCAACTTTAATTATACTTATTTAAATAACTATTTAATTAACTTATTATTTATTTGTTAATTACGCACGTATTTAGGTATATCTTTTATTTATTTTAGATGACCTTGTAGGCAGGGCAGAACCTTGTGTGGATACATACGAGGGAGACTGCACAGCTGACTTCAATGGATTGTGCCACAACCACATTGTTCAACCACTTTGCCAGAAAACCTGCGGTCTCTGTACATAGAAGCAACCTCTGCCACCACCTGTACCAGTGAGTTATACTCATCTTGTAGAAACGGGTTCGACCGGCAATCTTCTACCTAACCTAAATTGCTGTTATATAATGATTTAATAATTCATTCATTCATTCATCCATTCATTCATTTATTTACTTATTTATAGTCTTCTTTGTCAGCAACAACAAAAACATAGCCTTATTTGCTTTCAGTCTCAGGTTTTGGAGGAATCTCGCTTTAGAAGAGCGTTTCCTAATGATTTCCACTATATCCTTATAAATTTTTCTTTTCTTTAAATTATATTGAAAACTGCCTAATATAGATAGAGCTTTTTTTCGTACAATTAAATACTTGTTGGCAAATAAGCTGGGACAATTTTGCATGGGGCAATTTTACAATCTTTGATGTGTTAGGAAAACAATTTTAAGCCCGTGCAAGCGAAATCTCGCAGTGCGAATTTTACAATGATTAATTAAAACAAATTAGCCGGTCGTTTATAGAAATTTTAACAGCCTTGTACGCAACCATTTTTATTTTAATCGCTTGTAAAACGTCTTTTACAAATTTCAAAAAACAGCATTCAATAGAAGTAAGATAAATGGCACACACTTTCTCTATGTAAAACATTACTTTTATTTATTAATAACTGTGCAGTAAAGTTTAGTAAGTAAGAAGGTAAGTTAGAGAGAAAGATGATCCTAAAAAGGAGAGGAAGTCATCTTTATTTTAAAGGATTAATTGATGCAATGCAAATGAGTTGTTTTGTTTGATTTCAGGGATGAAGAATCAATTTTCACCCCATAGAAAACTGTATGTGTCAGAAGAGCAAAGGAAAACATAACTGTGTTGAAGGAAGAGTCTTGTGTCCTTGACCTGTCTTCCTTCCTTCCTCCTATCCTTCCTTCATTTTTTCCCTTTATTTCTTTCTACCATTCTTTCTGTTTTTCTTTCCTTAGCTTTTGGGTAAAAGTGACAATGGTTGGCACCAATCTAACTTGTAAAATAAAAACAAAAATTATTCCTCTTCAGTCCTTAGATTTCCAGTCTTTGACTTTGAATAAAATATTTGTGCATAACATCAGGTCTTCTTCTTCTTCTTCTTCTTGTTCATCATCATCATCATCATCATCATCATCATCATCATCATCATCATCATCATCATCATCATCATCATCATCATCATTATGAAAAACGAAAACAACAGCAGGGCTTTTATCACCACATCTATAATATAATAGCAAAGATAACCACAAAACAAAAATCATCAACATCCTCCTCATGCTAATCATCATGCGGTGAACATAATCACCATCACTAACATCATCATCACCATCATCAACAACATTACATTAGCCTACATGATTATTGCTTTAGGTCCAGCAGACTCTTCCGAGCCAAATCAGGACCGGACAACCCCTGAACCGCATAAAAGATCTGCTGAAGCAACCCTAGTGGTAAAACTGAAAGCTCTCCACCAGCCAATCACTTTACAATAAAGACATCCCACGCATGGGACGCTGAGGCTGTACTTTAATTTATCGAACCCCCGTTTACAAAAACAAAATAGAATACAAACATCATTATAAATTATCAACAAAACACATACATATAAAATGCCTACATTGCTAAATAATAACATCATAGGAAGCCCTAGTGACCACCTGGCAGAAAGCGTCCAATATTCCCAAGCTGATCCAACAGACCTCACACACAAATAAAGAGTCTTGTCCCGGAAGAGTTTTCAAGAAAAAAGGTAGGTGACTGGTCCAGCGAAGAAGAAGATAGTATTGCAGATTGATAGAACAGAGCAGGAATGAGAAAGAGCAAATGAGAAAGACAGCGACAGTGGGAATTTAAAGCATTAAATTTCCAGAAAGTGGGGATACTATTTATACCGAAACCCCCGGCACCCCAACGGGAGAAATCAACAACAACAACAACAACAATAAAAACGATGAAGACAATAATACTGCTGAATATATAATTGCACAATAAATACATTATAAAATATATAACAAAATAGTTCTGTTGCACTGAAGCTATAATTCAAAAAAATTTAAAAAGACACAAACAATAAGCTGATCCGTGGTGAAGACCATATCTGACCTGGAAACGACCTAATTTATGTTGTCGTAAAATACTATTGTAGTAAATTGTGTACGTGGGCCCGTACGCACAGTCCAGATAAGTATAAACTTCAAATGAGTGTTCTGCGATTTTCCCGCAACCATTACACAACTTTCTGATGAACTCACACTGTGGCCAACGATGAACTCAATGATAAACCCAGTAATGATGAATTATTCTTATATAGTGCTTTACCAGTATAAAACGTTTCACAAGATGCTGGCCGAAAACAACATCTAACTGAAACTGGCCGAAAACAACTGAAGCTGGCCGATAACAACATCTAACTGAAGCTGGCCGATAACAACATCTAACTGAAGCTGGCCGATAACAACATCTAACTGAAACTGGCCGAAAACAACATCTAACTGAAGCTGCACAAGATGCCAACTTGCTACCTTAGGCGCATCGACTAATATCCCAGACAACTGAGTGATCCTAAACAATTGGGAAATAGGACTTGCGCTTACTGGGCATGTTTATGCATCTGGCACGCACCCATATCGTCAGGATCTTTAAAAGTCCGCGCGATGGAATGCTTGCATGCCCAGATCTCGGATTACAAACACTGGTCTGAAGGACTCTAGCGGAATTAAACAAATCCTCTATTGGATCCTCTATTCAAATGTTTTATTCAAGGAAAAAAACATATCATTACAATGATTTACAGGATAGGCAACAAGCAAGCTTATATCCTCTATTCCACCCAGCTATACATTGTACCCGGCCCTCTTATGGCCTGTCTTAAATGAAAGGTTCGTGGGGGTTCACAAACCTTTTTATTCCGAGGTTCTGAGATCCCGAACCTATGTTCCTGAACCTTTTTTGACAGGCCATTTACAACCAGGTAGGAAAGACGAGCACATTTCGTCGCTAAGCTGGCCTGAAGAAAGGGTAGGTCCCAAATATCCTCTTGTTCACCACTATACCAAGTTTAGCAGAGATCTCTGTTACACTCTGTTTGATGATGGTGTTTTCTATCAGTATCTGATTCAGCCCCGATGCTTGAATTCCTGATAGTTGTGTAACTCAGATTCGTTTATTCACGCAACCCGTCCAAACAGCGTACAAGTCACAAAGTCGACGTATGAAGTTTTCCACTTTTATTCAGCACACACCAACAACTGCATACAATTCTCAACTCAACTCAACAACTTTCACAGCAACTCTCCAAGTCACTACCAACAACTTTACTCTCTCAACAGCGACTCGGCCCACGATTAAATAACCTCTCTCTTTTCCGGAAAGATTTCGAATACCGTAGAAATGACGCACTGCCACCAATCGAATAAAAGATCGTCATCACTGACTTACGTCATACATTATTATTTCTCCTTCTGGAACGACCTCCCGCTTCGACATGCATCGGGAAAACTCTATAGAAAGTAAACACTCAGATCCAGAAACTTCTACAGTAATATCGACCAAAGCAAATTATCAACGTTATACAAAGCCTCTCCTAACAACAATGCAAACTCAAATCAAAGGTAAATAAACTCCATTATTGAATACTTTGCAAAACGAAACGATTAGATCTATCGTGCGCGCTTCCGACATACTTTCGTTCACGTTTCAACGTAACATAACCCCCCACTCAAGAAGAAATTTACCTAATTTCTTTCAACAACGTTGAAACGTAATGCACAAACAATGTACAGAATTAAAACTTACTTCAGACTGTCTCATTTACTGTCAATGTTCTCAGTTTATATACACAGAGTCCATGTTTTTCATCCGCAAGTCTCTCTGGATACTGTCAATGTTCACAGTTCATTCACACAAGGTCAATGTTTCTCATCTGCAAGTCTGTTTAGATATTGCCAATGTTCTCCACACAGTCAATGTTCTTTCAACCGCAAGGAAACGACGCCCTCGTCAGTTGCGGTCGTCATCGGCCCAGGGTCAAAGACGATGATCACGTGGGCTTTCCCGGAATCAGTGCGTCCTCCGTTGTCTCCTTCTTCCATCGGATGTCCGACGCAGTCGACGTTGTCAGCTTTCAGAATGCATTCGCTGGGTCTCACGGTCAGGTTGGCTTCTGCGGGACGGTGGAACAGCTCCCTCATGGTCTGCAGATGCTCCTTCCAGGTCTGGGTGTGGACTTCATGTTCGACCAAAGTCGTAGAGCCTGGGACATCATTGAAGTTAGGGGTAAACTCGCCCATAATGTCCTCGAGCTCCAACGTTTGACCTTCCGTCAAGCTCGGTCCTAGCTTAACATCATCGATGCCTTCTTTGCTGTGGAAGTCTCCCAGTTCCAACAGTTCTTCGCTGTCAAATCTGTCGTCGGTCACAGCTGCTGTGGCTGCGTGCACAGTCTCTGATGGCCTTTCTACGTACAGCTTAAGGAGGTTGGCGTGGTATATCTTGGAATGCTGGCCGACCTTCACCTTGTAGTCGTTGATACCCACCACGGTCTCCACTTCGTACGGGCCTTTCCACTGCATCAGCAACTTATTATGATCAGTAGGTAGCAGCACCAGCACTTTGTTGCCAGGTTTAAACTTCCTGCTCACAGCCCTACGATCATAGTAGTGCTTTCCACAGTCCTGGGACTTCTTCAGGTTTTCTCTGGCTATCTCGAGAGTCTGCTCCAGCTTCTCTCGTAGCTCAAACACGTACTGGTAACTGTTCTTCACCTCTGGGGTGTCTACTTCTTTCGTCCACAGTTCTTTCAGGATGTGCATCGGCCCTCGGATGGTTCTTCCGTACAACAGCTCGAACGGAGAAAAGCCGGTGGACTCCTGCGGTACTTCTCTGTAGGCGAAAAGTAAGGCGTTGATGTAGCGATGCCATTGTCTGGGCTGCTCGCTGCACAGTTTCTTCAGGGTGGACTTCAGCGTAGCATTGAACTTTTCGACAAGCCCGTTGCACATTGGATGGTAGGGTGTCGTAGTCAAATGCCGGATGCTCAGCAGTCTGTTGACCTCCTTCATGCAGTCAGAGACGAACTGCGTCCCGAGGTCTGTCAGGATCTCTTCAGGCACTCCAAGTCTACTGAACATGTCCACTAGCGCCTCTGCAACAGTTTCAGTGTCAATCTTCTTCAGAGGCACTGCTTCTGGGTACCGAGTCGCATAGTCCACTAAAGTCAGTACCCACCGATGACCTTCTTCACTCGGAGGTCTTATTTCGCCGATTAAGTCTAAGGCCACCCTCTTGAAAGGTCGGTCGATCAGAGGCATCCTCTGCATAGGCACTTTCGGGACCCTTCCTCGAGGTATGGTCTTCTGGCAAATGTCACATGATCGGCAGAAACGGCTGACGTCTGCATGAAGCCCTGGCCAGTAGAACACCGCCTGGATTCTGTCCGACGTCTTCTTGATGCCTAGGTGACCTCCCACGATTGAGTCATGCGCTACTTCCATCACCTGGCGCCTTAGGGGTAACGGTACCAATACTTGACGTAGTGGTTTCCCTCCGTTGACCCTCGGGTGCTGGAAGATTCGGTACAGGATCTTGGCCTTCACCTCAAAATAGACCGTGCCACTGCGTTTGGTCACGTGATCTTGGCGGTTCCTGTACTTGTTTAAAGTGCTATCAGCTTCCTGGAGCTGGATCAGCTTATCTCTGTCCACGATGGCAGCTTTAGAGTTGTCGGCGACCTTCAGTGGCGTAGACGTCTTGTCTCTCTTGGCCTGGGCCCTGGTAGTAACAGCACCGACGATCTCTGGTCGGCAGGGCTGAGCCGGAGTAACCACATTGTCCCGTAGCAGCTCTGTAAGGTCTCCATCGGGAAACGGCAATGGATCCTCCTCCACAACTTCGACGCGTTGGGTTGAGGCAGGACTCCACTCTGGATCGGGGTCGTCGGGTCGTCTCGCGCCGTCGATATTCCCGATCATCAAATCATACAGCGGCTTCTTCAGGCAAACCGCTTCGACTTCGCCTATGTAGAAAGGAGTGCTGACTTGAATCTTCGCAACTGGCGCTCTCACACATTTGCTGTCGGCCATGAGTGTCCATTTAAAATCGCCAGTGAACTGTTCTTTAGCGATTAGGTCTTCTTTGACGATGACCCCACTGCAGCCAGAGTCTCTTAAGACAGTCACTTCATGATTTCCGACGCGTCCCTTTGAAACTGGCATGTTCTGGACGGTCACAGCTGCGCTGGCGACGACGGGGATGGATTTTCCGTTGGCAAGGAGAAGTTGGCCATCGGTCATGCACTCTTGCACGTCCGCAGGGGTAGCTGTGCGCTTGGTCTCACTCGGAAGAATGACGCTCCCGCCGCACACTTGATGGTCAGATCTACTGTTTTGCCGTTGATTGGAGAACCGCCTCTGCCGGTTGCCCGCCGCTGAATTGTCCGTACTGCTCCGCTGTCCGCTATTTCTGCTTTGAGGGCAGCTGGCAGCTCTGTGGTCTGTAGCGTTGCAGATAAAACAGCCTCTTGAGTGCCCTTCCCTGGGAGGAGGCGTGGAGTCCGTCTGTCTCTGGCTCGTCTGGCTCCCTTGGACCTGGTTCCCATGGTTTGCAGTCTTCTGAAAATGTTTCGTCGCGCTGGGTAGCCCCAGGGTTTTCCCATGAGCGATGAGATATCTTTCGGCAGCCTCAGTCACATCTTTAAGCGTCTGCAGCTTTTGTTCTTCTAAGTAGGTCGCTAGGTCCTTGTGACAGGCATTGAGAAATTGTTCTTTCACAATCAGGTCATGGAGACTGTCGTAAGACTTCATTTCGCCTGATAACTCCACCCACTTGTGTAGATATGACGACAGGCGCTCCACAAACTGCTTTGGCGTCTCGTCTGACTTAGGCCTGCATTCACGGAAGCGTTTACGGTAGCCCTTCTCTGTAAAGTTGTAGCACTGCAGTAGGGCCTCTTTCGAGACGTCATAGTTTTTGGCGTCATCGTTCGACAGTCTGGTGTAAACTTCGAGCGCTTGCCCTGTCAGAAGTGCACTTAGTCGAATCGCCCAGTCTCGAGGTTGCCAATTGGAGCTTTCGGCGAACCTTTCGAATCTCGCCAGATAGGTGTCGATCTGGTCCTTCCCGTCGACGAAAGTTCGCAATTTTGGAGCCGTATGGTCGTTGGTGGCTTGTGGCGCATGCTGATTGTTCTGGATACGCGCCAACTCTAGCTGGTATTGACGCTCAGCTTCTAATCGTCTCTCTTCCATCTCTCTTTCTTGACGCCGCTCTTCTCTTTCTTCTCGGCGACGCTGCTCCTCTATTTCTCTTTCTTCACGCCGTCGCTCATCTTCTCTTTCTTCACGCTGACGTTGTTCTTCTCTTTCTTGTATTCTCTCCTGAGACTTGACGTACTCCGTCAGCTGTTTGCCTTTTAGATTCAGTTGCATCCCTTTCTGCCAGAAGTCAGCCATCTTGATGCTTCTGGAAAGTTCTTTTCTGTAAAGTTCTTTTTCTAGAAAGTTCTTGACTGTAGAGTTCTTTTTTTTCTGGAAAGTTCTTGACTATGCTGTACCTTTCTAGACTGTTCTAGAACAGCACGCTTTCTGCAGTAGCGCTGATGCTTGTCACTAGTCGCTTTCGCTGACGCAGGCCCCGCTGTCCTCGTCGTATGCGACGCTGCACCACGCTGGTGTTGATGTATACGCTCCTGTGCTGAAGTAGACTCGACGTCCGCACGTCGCTCGCTGTAACACTGGCGATGTAGCTCCGAGACTGTCCCTCGACGTAGTCTTACGGCAGCTACGTAGTCCCGATCTGTTGTTCGCTCACGAAGCAACTCTTCAGCGACTACACGCCCTTGCAGTCAACCCGAACCTATCGGTGATGTAGTCCCAGTATGTTGGCCCCTCTCGACGCAACTCGTTGGCGGCTACCCTCGATGACTGCTTCTCGTAACGTTGACTCGCTTGTTGTAGCAGTTGAACCCTTGGCTATGGCGTGAATCGCGGCTTGACCCCCAAAATGTTACACTCTGTTTGATGATGGTGTTTTCTATCAGTATCTGATTCAGCCCCGATGCTTGAATTCCTGATAGTTGTGTAACTCAGATTCGTTTATTCACGCAACCCGTCCAAACAGCGTACAAGTCACAAAGTCGACGTATGAAGTTTTCCACTTTTATTCAGCACACACCAACAACTGCATACAATTCTCAACTCAACTCAACAACTTTCACAGCAACTCTCCAAGTCACTACCAACAACTTTACTCTCTCAACAGCGACTCGGCCCACGATTAAATAACCTCTCTCTTTTCCGGAAAGATTTCGAATACCGTAGAAATGACGCACTGCCACCAATCGAATAAAAGATCGTCATCACTGACTTACGTCATACATTATTATTTCTCCTTCTGGAACGACCTCCCGCTTCGACATGCATCGGGAAAACTCTATAGAAAGTAAACACTCAGATCCAGAAACTTCTACAGTAATATCGACCAAAGCAAATTATCAACGTTATACAAAGCCTCTCCTAACAACAATGCAAACTCAAATCAAAGGTAAATAAACTCCATTATTGAATACTTTGCAAAACGAAACGATTAGATCTATCGTGCGCGCTTCCGACATACTTTCGTTCACGTTTCAACGTAACAATCTCTATTTCTTACCAATACTGCATACGAGGTCAGACAACGGCAGAATTTAACTACGATTTAGAGTTCCATAATATTGCATTTGACGTGCGCATGCTGGCACATATAGACGGGCTAACTTGATCTAGAGGAAAAACCACTTTTTATTGTTGCGCTTGTGTTTTTAGAATTAGCTTAGTCGTATAAGGAGCAAAGGAGAACTGGATAGAAGATCAATGCCTATGGAATGGAAATAAGTGCATAGAAGACCAAAATGATGACCAACAACACCAATGGCATCAACACGGACATCAAAGTCCAAGGCCAATCCCTAAACACAGTGCATAGCTTCAAATGTTTAGGAGCCATTGTATAAGACAATGGGTCCCGACAGGAAGTCCTCTCCAGGATCGCACAAACAACTGCTGACCTGGCGAGGTTGAAGCCAATTTGGAAAGACAGGACCATCAGTCTACATTCCAAGGTAAGATTGCTGCGCTCCCTTGTCATCTCCATCTTCCTATATGTTTGCGAAACATGGACCCTCACAGCAGATCTACAAAGAAGAATACAAAGCATGGAGATGAGGTGCTACAGAAGACTTCTGGGCATTTCCTGTACCCAGCACATCACCAACGACGAAGTCCGACCGACCATCACACAAGCCATTGGACAACACGATGACCTGCTCAAAGTGGTGAAGAAACGGAAACTCCGATGGTATGGCCACGTCACCAGATCATCGGGCCTTGCAAAGACCATTCTGCAAGGCACAGAGCAAGGAAGAAGAAGAAGAGGGAGACCGAAAAAGGGGTGGGAGGAAAACTTTCGAGAATGGACTGGTTTGACACTGAGCGAAACTATCAGGGTTGCTGAGGACAGGGAAAGATGGAGTATGCTGGTTAAACGATCATCTGTGATGCCCCTACGACCTCCGAGTTACGGGATAGAATAAGGATAAGGGAAGTATATTTGCTGTGGTAGATGTGGGTTGATCACAATGGCAGGTTGTGTCTGTCTTCGATAGTTATGATTGTGGTGATGATACTTTCCATGTTCATCAATAGTACTACTGGTCATCATCACAGAAATGTAGATGAATTGTTTTAAAAGTAAAATGTGTACAGTTTTCAAATTCTCATTCAGTTGCTCTCTCTCTCTCTCTCTCTCTCTCTCTCTCTCTCTCTCTCTCTCTCTCTCTCTCTCTCTCTCTCTCTCTCTCTCTCTCTCTCTCTCTCTCTCTCTCTCTCTCTCTCTCTCTCTCTCTCTCTCTCTCTCTCTCTCTCTCTCTCTCTCTCTCTCTCTCTCTCTCTCTCTCTCTCTCTCTCTCTCTCTCTCTCTCTCTCTCTCTCTCTCTCTCTCTCTCTCTCTCTCTCTCTCTCTCTCTCTCTCTCTCTCTCTCTCTCTCTCTCTCTCTCTCTCTCTCTCTCTCTCTCTCTCTCTCTCTCTCTCTCTCTCTCTCTCTCTCTCTCTCTCTCTCTCTCTCTCTCTCTCTCTCTCTCTCTCTCTCTCTCTCTCTCTCTCTCTCTCTCTCTCTCTCTCTCTCTCTCTCTCTCTCTCTCTCTCTCTCAAACATGCCTGTTGTTGGTCTACCAACAGCAGTGGAACTTGCTTTGGGGTCCCTGCTCGCAGAAAAATCGCTTTCCAGTTGGAAAATTACAGGCAGTGGTGACACTACGGTAGTTGTTCTCCGTTTAAAAGGCGAAGGCTCTAATCAACAAGATGGCGACACAGAGAAGGAAGCAGGTCACAACGTTTATTATCGACGCAAATGTCCCAGTCAGATTCGCCGTGACAACAACAGAGCTCTTCAACATAAGCAACTTAAGTCCTCAGAAATTCTTAAGGCAAGTTATTTCAATATTTCTGCATCACCATTCGAGCCGTCGGTCGAAGAAAATAATGCTTATGTTGACAATAGGCCTATTATTGACAGTTGCTGTGCTAGTAGTAGTAACTACAAAGACGATGCAACCATGCCGTCAGACAGCACGTGCAATACGCTTTCATACCTACCTGATACAGCCAGTGTGCTACATTCCATTGCTGCTAATACTCACACTACTGATCTACATTTTGTTGGCTGTGTTGACAAGTCGCCACGCTCTGTACCACAACAAGTAGGCCTGCCAGATTTAAATATCAATGACCCGACAACAAAGCCTAGCGCTGCGGAGTTTCAACCACAGACAGTGAAGGAGTATGTCAATGGAATTATTGATAAACGCAGACTGAGCAGTCTGAGAAACCCACAGAGAAACAGAACTTTCAGAAAATGTTCGGTGATCGTCGCTGATGGCAAAGAATACGTGATCTGCCAGAGTGAGGACGTGGTGTTGGCCATGGACTGCCAGACATGTAAGTGGAAGCACTGGCTCATCCTGCAATCAGCGCGCTACTTGACGCCAGATGAGAAGTTGTGGTTGTCCAGACTTCGAACTGGTCAACCGGTGGATAGAGGAAAGAGACTGGTGGTCACTAAGGCAGAAAACGACCTGTGCACGCTAATGGAATTGATCAGGTTCTTCCTGGGTGGACTACATTCGTGATCAAAGACATTTGATATTGAATAACATAATAATGTTGTAGTTTCCATGGCAAGAAAACACGCGTGTGTACATTATTATGATTTGTGGAAATCATTGGACATTGTAACCCTAATCCCATCGCACCCCCTTCGAAATGGACAAATAGTCTAAAAATCGAATAAAAATCTGAATCTGAATCTGAATCTGAATCTCTCTCTCTCTCTCTCTCTCTCTCTCTCTCTCTCTCTCTCTCTCTCTGATATGTACTAAAATCTGCATGTAAAACGAACTTACCCATCCCATTCAGAATAAAGTGCTGCCCAATTACGCGTATTCGGCCTCGTGGCGCAGTGGATAAGTCGCCGGTTTCCTATGCCGAAGGTCGCGGGTTCGATTCCCGCAAGGGGCGAACGTATGTGACTTAGGTACGAGACTATTGAGGTCACCGAGGGTTTTCTCCGGGCACTCCTGTTTCTTCCCTCCCTTCAATAATGGTACTGGACGCAGTCAATATAAAAATTTCAAAAATAAAAATTCGATTTTCTTTCCGTCTTCTAATAGCGATCTCCCTGCCTTTACACCACCTGTTTGAGTGATGGATGTGTATTTGGTGTGTAAGAGGGTGGATGAGACAGGTGAGCGTGTATGTTGGTATAGATCGCCGCTCTTTGAGCCTGATTGGTTTGGGGAGGGGCGCGTATATAGCATCCTGTATTATTATTATTATTATTTATTATTATTATTATTATTATTATTATTATTCAGCAAAGGTGTTGCCGAATACACGCAATTCGGCAGATACGATCAAAATTCAGTGAGCGTTGTGGTCTAAGACGGAACTAACTTGCCTTGTCCACAGGCTAGAAACCAAGAGCGCCTGACAGGTGTGGGATCGATCGAGCATCTGGGCATTATGTTTCTCCGAATATTATTTACTTTCGACTCGGGCAATGTCTCGGGGGTTTTCTCCGGGTACTCCAGTTTGCTCCCCCAGCAAAACTTCAAAAACACAACTAATGTTAAGTAGGATGGGTTTGGGCGCGCCACAGGCTGCGACTACGCCTTCCCCGGGGGACTCTTTCGAAATTATATTTACTTTTTAAATGAATACATTCCGCTTTTTTTTGCCTAATAATAGCAAAAGCCGACATTCTGGATCTAAAAATAGCAGCTACCAAAGCCGGCAAGAGAAAAAACCCGTAAAAACAATTGCTCGTAAAGATGTTCGTTGATAAAATAGGCACTACAATATCTCAGACACCTAAGACGCACACTTCAAGCCGCTTTGTTCACTAAAGGTCATACGGCTGTACCGTTAAAAACAGGGGGGAAAACTACGTGTCAGAACCGAAATTGAAAATGAAAACTGTAGCGGTTGGTTTGAGCAAGGAAAGCCCTTTCTATCATTGTGTAATGTAATAACAAAGCCCACTTTATCATTGTGTAATGTAATAACAAAGCCCTTTCTATCATTGTGTAATGTAATAACAAAGCCCTTTCTATCATTGTGTAATGTAATAACAAAGCCCTTTCTATCATTGTGTAATGTAATAACAAAGCCCTTTCTATCATTGTGTAATGTAATAACAAAGCCCTTTCTATCATTGTGTAATGTAATAACAAAGCCCTTTCTATCATTGTGTAATGTAATAACAAAGCCCTTTCTATCATTGTGTAATGTAATAACAAAGCCCACTGTATCATTGTGTAATGTAATAACAAAGCCCTTTCTATCATTGTGTAATGTAATAACAAAGCCCTTTCTATCATTGTGTAATGTAATAACAAAGCCCTTTCTATCATTGTGTAATGTAATAACAAAGCCCGCTGTATCATTGTGTAATGTAATAACAAAGCCCTTTCTATCATTGTGTAATGTAATAACAAAGCCCTTTCTATCATTGTGTAATGTAATAACAAAGCCCTTTCAATCATTGTGTAATGTAATAACAAAGCCCTTTCTATCATTGTGTAATGTAATAACAAAGCCCTTTCTATCATTGTGTAATGTAATAACAAAGCCCACTGTATCATTGTGTAATGTAATAACAATGCCCACTGTATCATTGTGTAATGTAATAACAAAGCCCTTTCTATCATTGTGTAATGTAATAACAAAGCCCTTTCTATCATTGTGTAATGTAATAACAATGCCCACTGTATCATTGTGTAATGTAATAACAAAGCCCTTTCTATCATTGTGTAATGTAATAGCAAAGCCCTTTCTATCATTGTGTAATGTAATAACAATGCCCACTGTATCATTGTGTAATGTAATAACAATGCCCACTGTATCATTGTGTAATGTAATAACAATGCCCACTGTATCAATGTGTAATGTGATAACAATGCCCACATACCCCTTGGGGTCATGAGCAATCTTGCCACTGTAGATTGTTCTAACCTATAAAGGAAAAAGAGAAAGCCCCAGTTGAAAACCTCTCTTGACTTTGTAGGCATGACAAATTCACTGCGGCAACAGTACCCCCGTTGGGGTGCCTGGGGTTTCAGTATTAATAGTATCCCCACTTTCTGGAAATTTAGTGCTTTAAATTCCCACTGTCGCTGTCTTCCTCATTTACTCTTTCCCATTCCTGCTCTGTCCTATCACTCTGCTATACTATCTTCTTCTTCGCTAGATCAATGACCTACCTTTTTTCTTGAAAACTCTTCCTGGACAAGACTCCTTGTTTGTGTACGAGGTCTGTTGAATCAGCTTGGGAGTGTTGGACGCTTTCTGCCGGGTGGTCACTAGGGCTTCCTATGATGTTATTATTTAGCAATATAGGCATTTCATATGTATATGTTTTGTTGATAATTTATAATGATGTTTGTATTCTATTTTGTTTTTGTAACCGGGGGTTCGAGTAGTTGGGGTAAAGCCTCAGCCGTCCCCTGCGTGGGATGTCTTTATTGTAAAGTGACTGGCCGGTGGAGGGCATTCAATTTTCCCACTAGGGTTGTTTCAACAGATCTTTTATGCGGATCGGGGGTTGTCCGGTCCCGATTTGGCTCGGAAGAGTCCGCTGGACCTAAAGCAACAACCAATCAATCAACAATGCCCACTGTATCATTGTGTAATGTAATAACAATGCCCACTGTATCATTGTGTAATGTAATAACAATACCCACTGTATCAATGTGTAATGTGATAACAATGCCCACTGTATCATTGTGTAATGTAATAACAAAGCCCTTTCTATCATTGTGTAATGTAATAACAAAGCCCACTGTATCATTGTGTAATGTAATAACAAAGCCACCTGTATCATTGTGTAATGTAATAACAATGCTCACTGTATCACTGTGTAATGTAATAACAATGCCCACTGTATCACTGTGTAATGTAATAACAATGCCCACTGTATCACTGTGTAATGTAATAACAAAGCCCACTGTATCACTGTGTAATGTAATAACAAAGCCCACTGTATCACTGTGTAATGTAATAACAAATCCCACTGTATCATTGTGTAATGTAATAACAAAGCCCACTGTATCATTGTGTAATGTAATAACAAAGCCCACTGTATCACTGTGTAATGTAATAACAATGCCCACTGTATCACTGTGTAATGTAATAACAATGCCCACTGTATCACTGTGTAATGTGATAACAAAGTCCACTGTATCATTGTGTAATGTAATAACAATGCCCACTGTATCATTGTGTAATGTAATAACAATGCCCACTGTATCACTGTGTAATGTAATAACAATGCCCACTGTATCATTGTGTAATGTAATAACAATGCCCACTGTATCATTGTGTAATATAATAACAATGCCCACTGTATCACTGTGTAATGTAATAAAAAAGCCCACTGTATCATTGTGTAATGTAATAACAAAGCCCACTTTATCACTGTGTAATGTAATAACAAAGCCCACTGTATCATTGTGTAATGTAATAACAAAGCCCACTGTATCATTGTGTAATGTAATAACAATGCCCACTGTATCATTGTGTAATGTGATAACAATGCCCACTGTATCACTGTGTAATGTGATAACAATGTCCACTGTATCAATGTGTAATGTAATAACAATGCCCACTGTATCACTGTGTAATGTAATAACAATGTCCACTGTATCAATGTGTAATGTAATAACAATGTCCACTGTATCAATGTGTAATGTAATAACAATGCCCACTGTATCACTGTGTAATGTAATAACAATGCCCACTGTATCACTGTGTAATGTAATAACAAAGCCCACTGTATCATTGTGTAATGTAATAACAATGCCCACTGTATCAATGTGTAATGTAATAACAATGCCCACTGTATCACTGTGTAATGTAATAACAAAGCCCACTGTATTATTGTGTAATGTGATAACAATGCAACATTTAGGATAAACACGTTCTGGCTAAAAGTAAACAAAACCTTCCAACCTTTTAACCAATGAAACCTATTGAAACGCTCACTTTCAATACCAATAACACAACCAATCAATCTCGCATGAAGCATCCAGCATGAACTTCGTCAATTAAGTACCAGTCGCCTTCATCATCATCATCATCATCATCATCATCATCATCATCATCATCATCATCATCATCATCATCATCATCATCATCATCATCATCATCATCATCATCATCACCATCCTCATCGTCATCATCATCATCATCAGCAGCAGCAGCAGCAGCAATAATAACAATAATTTAATCAATCAATCAATTTTTAAAAGTCAAACTAACTCATGGTTATTGTTTTTTTCAGCCCACCCAACACAGCAATGTCGTGACACTAACCATAACTGCACAACGCACTTTGTCGATTTGTGCGATCTTCCTACAAGTCGATCAATCTGTGAGAAAATATGCGGGGTTTGTGTAGACGAGTCAACCAAAGAATGCACAGCTTGTGAAGCGTTTCCGAACCTGAATACAGTTACGTATCGGTAAATCCATCCAGCCCTACTTGTCATACAGGCCTTTGATGACTTCAATAATGTTAGGTCTGATGTTGTACACTCTCATGGTTGCCCACAGAGCTGCATGCCAGATTCGGTCACACGCTTTGTTGAAGTCTACAAACACATGATATAGATGTTGTTGGTGCTGTAGGTATTTCTCGCAGATTATTCTGAGGTTGAAAATCTGTTTAGATACTTTTTTTCAATAATAATAATAATAATAATAATAATAATAATAATAATAATAATAATAATAATAATTATTATTATTATTATTATTATTCTTATTATTATTATTATTATTATTATTATTATTATTATTATTATTATTATTATCGATGATGATGATTGGTACATAAAATTCCAACATTGTCAATACTATTATAATAACTATAATTAATTGTTCTAGCTCTACCCATCTCTGATACACTGTGTTCAAAACTACCAAGACTGCAACCCTGAAATGTAGAACTATTTTTGCCTGTGAATCTTTCTGTCTAAAAGTTACGTTCCTTCCAATGTGTGTTGCCAACCAGCCAAGTTGTGCAGACTTTGTTCGCATCAAAATGGGTGGGGTTTTTGTTGCTGTTTGGTGTTTTTTTCTTGTGGACTTCATTCGGATGTCTTCTTATGTTTCTGACGGGGGTTCGATAAATTAGAGTATAGCTTCAGCGTCCCCTGCGTGGGATGTCTTTATTGTAAAGTGACCGGCTGGTGGAGTCTATTCAGTGTTGCCACTAGGGTTGTTTCGGCAGATCTTTTATGCGGATCAAGGGTGGGTCCTGTTTCGGCCAAGTGGTAGTCTTGATTTTGTGGTCCTGATTCGGCTCTTTTGCAGTTCGCTGGACCCTGTAAGCAACGAATAACTAACTAATTATGTTTTGGAAAATCTGTTAGTTGATTTTCAGCAAGCCCAGTTGATACAGTGACGAGCTGAGAACACAGCTTCTGCACCTATGGCTCCAGTAATTCCACGAACTCTACCATTGGCAGCAGAGAAGGGGAGATAAATCTGTCCTATTATTCCCTTGTTCAACCTCTAATAAGTTGCAAGGTCAAGGGCTCTACACAGTGAGTGGCGTCACACAATCAACGGTATTCAGTGAATCAGGTCGAATTATGAAAAATAATAGAGATAAAGGATACAAGAAACTGATTCGATTAGTAGCTAAAATTCTAAGACTCTAACCTCCTCCACCCCCTTCCATTGGTACTGATTTGGCTCGGAAGAGTCCGCTGGACCTAAAGCAATAATCATGTAATGTAATGTAACCCCCTTCCATACACACACTCCCACCCATCCCGCCCCCAAGCAGGGCTGTATTTCTTATTTTGTTATATCTTCATTGCGATTACGGAAAATAATTTTTACATGCAAGACATCTTGCCATTTTCAGTTTGCATTAAAGTGTTGAATTTATTATCTTTTGTAATATTTTACTTGCGCATTAAAAATCCACTGTCCGTTGCCTACATCTGGCGTTCCGTACTGCGGATTGTTTGTTTAATGAACAGTTGCATAGCGCGAGTCTTCGATGGTGCGGTAGCTTAAGTTTGTCGTACAGCTCATCACAGACCACAAAACGATCATGATAAAACCCCAAAGTTTTAGAAAGAAATAATGGGGGAGAGGGGAGGGGAAACGTATCTTGGGAGAAAGAGAGAGAGAAAGAGAGAGAGAGAGAGAAAGAGAGAGAGAAAGAGAGGCTGACAGACGGAGACAGAGAGACGCAGAGACAGAGATAGAGACACAGAGATAGACAGATGGAATAGGATGGCAAGAAATAACCCAACCAATGTACGACCATTCTCGAATTGTCTTATCTATACACACAAACATCTCCACAGAGAATGCACCTCATATTTGGTTACACTGCAGTGCGTAGGTACAAAATGCAAGCAAAACACCCCGCCTAGATATCTACATGCACCGCGATACCTAGCAGAAAAAAAAGCATAACAAAATACACCACGCATACGGGTTGAGACATCAAAGGGACTTAACACGTGGTGGGTAATCTGCCTGGAAAGCACTATTATCACCCTGATCTCATGTATTAACTCCCTTTGCCTGTTTAACTTTAGTCATGACACGCGAATATTTTTTTTGTTAAGTTCCTGCCTTTTTTTTTTTTTAGTACTACTTTCTGTTTTCTTACGAAAGCAATTTGTTGATTAATCGTTTAGTTAATGATGTTCTTATTAGTTTCGTTGTTTGCTAACATTGGCGAATCATTTTCATTTAAGCACCTGCATTTTTCTCCTTTTCAGCCTTTTTATCATGTCCTCCCTCCCTCCCATACACGCACACACAAACACCCCACCCCTCTTTCTCATCCTCATCATCCTCATCTTCTTCTTCTTCTTTCTCCGTCATCTTTTTCTTCTTCTTTCTTCATTATCATCATCATCACCACTACCTACACCACCACCATCATCACCATCATTATCATCATCATCATTCTTCCTTCATTATCATCATCATGATCATCATGATCATCATCATCATCATCACCACCACCTCCATCTCCACCTCTCTCCCATCAACAACACCATTATCGTCATCATCATCATCTTTTTCGTTTTCTTCTTATTATTTTTTGTTTCTCTTCTTCTTCTTCTTCTTCTTCTTCTTCTTCTTCTTCTTCTTCTTCTTCTTCTTCTTCTTCTTCTTCTTCTTCTTCTTCTTCTTCTTCTTCTTCTTCTTCTTTCCCTCTCCTCCTCTTCCTCCTTTTTCTTCCTCTTCTGTCTCCCCAACCCCCACCTCTTGACTTCATCCACGTATTCTCTGCAGGTTCGGAAAACGATGCTTAACGTCCTATTGCATGAGCGTTAAGGACGATCACCACGTCGCCACCCTGACAACAATGACCATCATCATCATATCAAAAATGAGATCCAACGGATCTTTGATCTGCAGGTTCCCCTCCTTCAAAGGCTTTTTATCTCAGCAATTCCCCCGTTGGGGTGCCGGGGGTTTCAGTATAAATAAAATCCCCACTTTCTGGAAATTTAGTGCTTTAAATTCCCACTGTCGCTGTCATTCTCATTTGCTCTTTCTCATTCCTGCTCTGTTCTATCAATCTGCTATACTATCTTCTTCTTCGCTAGACCAGTCACCTATCTTTTTTCTTGAAAACTCTTCCGGGACAAGACTCCTTATTTATGTATGAGGTCTGTTGGATCTGCTTGGGAATATTGGACGCTTTCTGCCAGGTGGTCACTAGGGTTTCCTATGATGTTATTATTTAGCAATGTGGGCATTTTATATGTATGTGTTTTGTTGATAATTTATAATGATGTTTGTATTCTATTTTGTTTTTGTAAACGGGGGTTCGATAAATTAGAGTACAGCCTCAGCGTCCCCCTTCGTGGGATGTCTTTATTGTAAAGTGACTGGCTGGTGGAGAGCTTTCAGTTTTACCACTAGGGTTGTTTCAGCAGTTCTTTGATGCGGATCAGGGGTTGTCCGGTCCTGATTTGGCTCGGAAGAGTCCGCTGGACCTAAAGCAATAACCATGTAATGTAATGTAATGTTATCTCAGCAATCCATTCACGCAGGAGAACAGGAAACAGTTGAATATATCATGAATTCTTAATTGTTTACCTCGCATGAAATCGTGCATTTTCTAATCAGTGTCAGCTCTCATTTCAAATCTGAAGACATTTCACACAGGATGAAGTAGAAAGAGAAGAAGGACAAATTAGAAGAAGAAGAAGAAGAAGAAGAAGAAGAAGAAGAAGAAGAAGAAGAAGAAGAAGAAGAAGAAGAAGAAGAAGAAGAAGAAGAAGCAGAAGAAGAAGAAGAAGAAGAAGAAGAAGAAGAAGAAGAAGAAGAAGAAGAAGAAGAAACACCACCCTTTGTGACAAAAAGATTCATTTTCTTTTACGTGCCGCTTAAGACCTCTCTTATTTGTTTATGTTTAGCCCTTTTGTTTTGATTAAATGGTTCAGGAATCTAGATTCTGGATCGGAAAAAAAGGTTATCAGATCCGGAGCCTAGGATCCTGAACTTGGTTTTCTGGAGTTTTTTTTAGGAAGGTGGAAGGAGGGGGAGAGGGTTTCTTTTTCCACAGTGTTCAGAAATCTAGGTTCAGGATCCGAGAACCTCGGAAAAAAAGTTCGTGAGCCTCTATGAACTTTCCAATGAAGACAGACTTTTAGGCAATACAGCGAGAAACCAAAACCGTATGACTATTAGAAGAAAAGAAGAAAACATCTTTACGGGTAGACCGACTAGAAGTAGTGAGTTCTCAATGAGGTCTTGTAGAATGAAAGTACAGATACACAACATTTGGCTGAGACTACCAGAGGCTTCTCCCGTAATTCTTGTAAGGGGCACTCGGCGAGTCTCAGATAAGCTGTGTGGTCTTTATGTGTTCTTGGCTTTTTGTGTGTTTAGCACATGTCACATTAACACATGATGTAGGAAAAGAAAACAACACACCAACACATTGGAACATATTACTGAGGTAAACAACGATGACTATTGCAAATATTAACGTGTAGTAGAAGTAGTCCTTTTTATAACTGCAAACACGGATTGATTTTCAATCACAGAACACGATTGAAATGGTTTGAATGGAGATAATTTTGGAGAGGCTGTGTATGGTAAGGAAGAAGAAGATTGATGATTGATCAAGAAGAAGAACAAAAAGATTACGACGATGATGATGATGATGATGATGATGATGATGATGATGATGATGATGATGATGATGATGATTAATGATGCTGATTGATGCTGATGAGGATGATGAGGATGATGATGACGATGATGATGGTGATGATGATGATGATGATGATGATGATGATGATGATGATGATGATGATGATGATGATGATGATGATGATGATGATGATGATGTTCCTTGGCTCAAAGATGCGGGAAGAGAATTCCAAACAGAGGGAGCTTGGTATTGAGATGAGCGAGAACTAGCAATAGATTTTCCACTATTGAACAGCCATATGCCTTCCTTTGCTGTTTGTTAACCACCTCAGAGCGAAGTTTTGAATTTTCTTTAATTGTAAGCCTTGTATTGAGTACTGTTTAATGAGACGAGACAGAGCTAAAGGCAAAGTGGATAAAACACAGCGCATTAAAAAGGCTTAGACTAATATTTTGTTGAACTCCGCTCTCAAGCTTTATCATTACACTCAGTGCTAATTGTTGTAGTTTGTCCTTGGGATATGTGTATTTGTATTTCAACTGGCTTTTAATTCCTGGAGAAACATATAGCGAAATACATATATGCATTTAATTACAAAACCCGATGGAAAGACGCGGCATTGTCTATGTTAGCAACATGCTCAGAGATTTAAAACCCCCTTTTTATGTACTTACCCCTAAAACAGATCCCAATGTAGCTTTGAGCTCTTCTCCCTTTTCAGCGGAGTCGTTAGTGTAGCCCAGAAACTTGTGGGCGATGGTGGAGGCGTTGAGCTTGTTCTGTATCCGCTTGTCCATCTCGTGCAGCTCCAGGAACCAGATCGCTGGCACCACCGACATCAGGTAAATAAACACGCTGGGACAGAACCTAAGAAAAAAACAAACCACGAATATTTGAATTATAATAGACGAGAGCACTGCCTAAATGGCCATTCTACATTTTGTAGGACCTTGGCAGTATAAATATAGAAATACATACATGTATACATACAGAGAAAGGATGTGGTTTGGGTGGTGGTGAAGTTAAGCTTATGTATAATGGCGATGACGATGCCGCTGCTGACAACAACGTTACGTTAATGATGATGATGATGATGCTGATGATGATGCTGATGATGATAATGATGATGATGATGATGATGATGATGATGATGATGATGATGATGATGATGATAATGCTGCTGCTGCTGCTGATGATGATGATGATGATTTATCATTTGTATAGCTCCATTCAAGCTATAAAACGCTGGGGGAAAAATTGGATACAAGGAGCAAACAAAAGAACATCAAACATTAGTGGGGCCGGGTAGCTCAGTTGGTAAGAGCGTCTTGCTAGTAACCGAAAGGTCGCTGGTTCGAATCCCGGATTGGTCAACGTGTGATCATATTATTTTCCCCTTTACCAACAACTGTCCCGCTGGTGTCAGTATAAATCGGTCCAGTAGTCACCTATATGCGAAAGTGTCGTGTGACTATAATCTACAAACAACAACAACATCAAACTATTTCTATAATAATTGTTCCTCCCCCCTCTCCCCCCCACCCCCCACCCCCCTCCCGTCTCCCCTTATTGTCATTTTATCACACAGCTGAACATAGAGAATTAAATGGTGTCAACACAGACTGTGACCACATTACTTTAGGTGTTTGCGTCATAAACCACAGAGTCGTACGTCCTACTTACCATTTCCACTCTTTCCCGCCTTTCTTGCCCAGCGTGACGGTCATCTCCAGCAGCAGCAGCCCCATGGCGGACGCCATGTACCAAAACCGCAACTCCTTCGTCACGTACACCAGCAGCCAGATGCAGATCAGTCCGTGCACTGCAAACAGCATCCGCACGAGGATGGCGCGAGCGATCGACACGCAGCTCATGACGTCAGAGAAGATGTGACAAAACCACTTTAACACTCTCTAGTAATTACCTCACACACGATTATGATGGCGGCGATAAAAATCGTAACAAGTACCTCAACCTAATCACATCGCACTGATGAACTTCCAGGTGAAATGACAAGTGAAATCTCAAAATTATTTATGCTTTACGTTACACAGCTGAACGTAGATAATAAAACATAATTTCACCACATACTGTTACAGGCTTTTGCGTCATATACAATTGACGTCATCAAATGAAGGATACGATGGTGCTCTCATAAAATTTGGATCTCACAAATGACACGGATGACATCTCACAATTACGTTTGTGTCATATAAAGACGTGTCACAAAACTGGAAGACTTAATTGTGGCGTCATCAAAGCTGGACTGCACAAATGACGTCACAAATATGAAGCATATCCATTTCTTTTTACTCAGCAAGAAATAGATTCACTAAAATTTGGTCTTTCACTTCACATCACAAAATTATCACAGACACTAATTATGACCTCACAGCTAAAAGCAAGCGATGACGTCATAATACTGAACTCCCGTTCGCTTTCTACTGGGTCACCACAAACCAGCCGGGTTCTTTGTTGAAATCACACACACATATTTCCACCATTATTGGCGCATAACTTCAGAGCTATCGTGAACAATTAATTAATTGGTTTGATTTGACGTCACTGATGATAATGAAATTTATATTCCCACATCATTTTGGCATCAGAAATGACGTAACAACAATACTGGTATTTATAGACAAGTGGACCATCTGTGCTACAGTGAATCGTTGTAATCCAATCACAGTTTCAACCTCCAGTTGCATTCCTTTTATTAATATTATTAGTCGCATCTCTTTGATCGATTCACATATTGCAGCGCAGTGTACCCTGTGACGTCGATCGTAGGTAATATTGGTAATAGTGTCAGAATAACCATGTCGTCAATTGATGATGATTGTCATGTGTATAGCGCTGATATTCCATGCTATAGTTGAGCTCAATGCGCATATAAAAGAAATATACAGGCAGCAAAATGCATATAAAGAAATTAGATATCGAAAACTACTTGGGTTTGTAGGGTTTTCAGGTTTGATTATGTGTACGTCATTCAACAGGTTGACTGAGAATCGTACATGACGTCAGCTCCATACTTAAGTGCCTGAAACAAAGAAAAAGAAAGAACACATGATTTCGTTTTGAGATGGATAAAACAAAACACGACATGCAAACAAACAAACGAAAAACAAACAAAACGGAAAGACTATAATAAACACAAATTTTCACGTGTGATTGTCATAAAAATAATCATTATCAACATCATCATCATCATCATCATCATCATCATCATCATCATCATCATCATCATCATCATCACCATCATCGTCGTCGTCGTCGTTGTCGTCGTCGTCATCATCATCAACATCAACAGCACCACCACCACCACCACCACCAACAACAACATGTAACTTACAGCTCTCCTTTAAGAAGAAGAAGAAGAAGAAGAAGAATACTGGATGCTATTTACGCGCTTTTCCCCAAAACACCAATCAGGCTCAAAACACAAAAGATCTGTACCAACATACATGCTTACACGTTTTCCCCACTCGCACACGCATACTAAAGACACTCAAACATGTGGTGTTAAAGTAGGAAAATCGCTATTAGAAGACGTAAAGGAAATCGATTTTTTTTAAATTTTAGATTGACTGCATCCAATACCATTATTGAAGGGAGAGAGGAACCGCAGTACCCGGAGACAACCCTCGGTGATCTTAATAGTCTCGCAACTAAATCACATCAGTTAATTCGCACATTCATCCCCACATTCGCTTTATAATGTAAATAAATGATTGGCGGTAGGTTTCCTAACATTATATTATCAGCGACAGACCAACAATCATAACCATAACGTATAGCCTAACTATATTAATCTCTGACAGTTGTTGTAAACACTGCTAATCAGCGCGTGCCGATCAGACACTTCTCTCAATGTCTGTCGAGATAATGGGCTGTCTTAATTAAAGGGTTCGTGGAGGTTCAAAAACATTTGTTCAAGGTTCTGATATCCCGAACCTAGGTTTCTGAACCTTTTGTTTTGTTTTGTCCAATGGCCTGTCTTAATTGTTGTTAATGGCCTGTCTTAATTGTTGTTAATGGCATGTCTTAATTGAAAGATTCGTGAAAGGTTCGCGGAGGTTCAACAATTTTTTTTCGAGGGTCTCGGATCTCGAATCATGCCTTTTTTGTCCAAAAGGTTTAGCAACCTAGGATTGGGATCTGAGAACCTCGAAAAAAAAGTGGAATAGCCAGTGGGATAGCGCAACCAGTGGAGATTCAAGCCCTCAGCATTTTCGCCTAAAGGTTTACGGAAAGTTGTAAAAGTAGTGGTAAAACTACCTCAATTATCCTTGTGCTACTATTTTTCATTTCAACGTCGTTGAGTCTTTCTGAGTTGAGCTTACGAATGTATTTTAAATGCAACACAGGAACTATCAAAACATTTTAAGCTTTTGAAAAACTCATGATACGTTCGGTTTTAATCTTTTTACTTGTTGCATAATAAATAAATAAATACATTCATTAATAACTCTTTTTTTAAACATATTTTGTTCATTTAAATAATGTGTAAGAAGATACTAAGATTTTAGGACTTCCATGAAATCTCTTCTTTTTAAAACACTCCTGTAACGAATTCTTGTATTTCCAAGCGATTTTAGACGAAGAATAATACAGAACTAGAAGAAGTAGGTAGTGTATAATAACAAAGTTTTATTGTAAAGTGTTTTACATTACTCATTCCTAATGTTGGTTGCTGTACTTAATGATGCACACAAAACAGTTTTGAAGCACAGAACATGTCCCTCTGATTTCACACAGCTGTTCTCACGACATAGAAGATGCTGGACGATTCCAGTGAACTTTTATATCCAAGACCGCTCACGCGTGGGATAGCCAGCAGCAACAACAACAACACACGGACGGAATTACTCCCGCAATGCGTTCTTCTAAGGAGCATTTAGTGCAGTCGGAAACTGAATGAAAACTAAAAGAACGGTAGCAGACGACACTCCGCCTCACGCGCCGAAGTCTCGTTTTGCAGAATTACTTCCCGCAATAAACTCTCTGGAATAGGAGGAGCGTTTGGTGCTGGCTGGAAACTGGCTGAAACGGAAAGTGCGGAGCAGACGACACATGATGCCACGCGCCAAACCCTAACGCTGGAACTTCCCACGTAACCGGCATAGCCATGTCAGGTGGGTGGTTTGCTCCCTTGTCCTTGTGTGTGCGTGTGTGTGTGTGTGGGTGTGTGCGTGTGTGTGCGTGTGCGTGTGGGCACACTTACACAGTGTTAAGCTTATCTGGGCAAATCAGTGAACATCTACATAACTTGTTTTGACATACCTACTTGTTTTGACGTAAAAACAATGATCCGTTAGGGTTAGGGCTGGGTTAGGGTTAGGGTTTGAACACGTAAAAGTACTTAAAATGGGTACGAAATATGACCCATTGTCAGCACAACGTATGTGGCGTTTCAGGAAGTCATGATAATACTGTGTACCCCCCCCCCCCACCCCCCCCCGGCTGTGTGGGTGTGTGTGTGTGTATGTGTGTGTGATGGTACTAAATTACCACTCTGCGTTCATTCTTGTTGTAATCTACAATTATTTTGTTTACGGCGATGATAGCTGTCTGGAAGTCAGTGGGGTTGATTTTATTGATAATTATGTAGAAACGACGGGAATGGAAAAGCCCAAATGCAATAATTGTTTAGATTGTTGCTTGCTGTCCTTACCTTAGTGCAGGCTGTTCGTAAGGGTGGACGAGACCGGCCTGTCTTGACAGTGAATGATAGGGTCCTCAAATCGCACAGTGCTGTGATCGACTTTTCTTGGCCGGTGTGACGTGCTGAAATAACACCACTTGTACTCCAAAGAGTAGTTTCAATCCAACCCCAGATTAACTCCCCGGGAGTTATTTTGGTTATGGCCCAGAATGGCACCCCTTTTATTTTAAATCAGCCCCCACCAGTATAACCAACACGTTACCACTCAAAATAATCAGTCATTCGGGAGTTAAAACAGAACAACTTTCCACACAACATGATAGTTAAACTGAGAGTAGTCCAAAACAGGCCATGTGGAAGGACAGGGACAGAAAACTCCCACTCCAACGCACCTTTAAAGCACTACAGAGAGTAAAACTGGGACAAGTCCAGAACATACCCCAAACACCTATAAAAATAGAGTTAAGCTTACATTAGATAGATCCACAGCCCATATAAAACAAGACAAGGGAGTTAAACAGGGACAGGTCCAGGTCAGCTCCAAGCACACTAAATACACAAAAGTTAAACAGGGGAGTTAAACAGGAACAAGACCAGAACAACTCTGACTTTCTTTTGAAACGTCACACGGAAGTTTAGCTGGGACAGAGCCAGAACAGACCCTCATCCACCTATAAAACACTACAGGGGAGTGAAAGTGGGACAGATTTAGAAAAGTCACACACAACTATAAAACACTACAGGGGAGTTAAACTGGGGCAGGTACTGAACAACGGCCCCTCCCTCCCATCTCCAAGCCCCCTTCCTACCCATATGACAGGTCAAGAACAGCTCCACTCTCGACACACATCCCTATAACACATTACAGAGGAGTTAAACTGGGACAGGTTTAGAATAGCCTCCCCACACACCTATAAAACACTAAAAGGGAGTTAAAGTGAGACAAAAGGGAGTTAAACTGGGAATGGTCAAGAAAACCCCCTTCCCGCCTCCCCTTTCATACATACACACCTCCATGAAACATTACAGGGGAGTTGTAAAGGGGCGTTTAACTGGGACAGGGACAGAAAAGCTACCATCCCAACACACCTATAAAGGACAACAGGGAAGTAAAACTGGAACAAGTCCAGAACATACTCATAGGTCCACAGCCCCTATAAAACACCACAGGGAGTTAAACTGAGACAGGTCCAGGTCAGCTGAATTAAACTGGGGCAAGTCCAAAACAACCCCTGACTTTCTTAGAAAACTTAACTATCCTATCCTATCCTATCCTGTCCCATAACCCGAAGGTCGTAGGGGCACCACAGATGATCGCTTAACCAGCATACTCCATCTTTCTCTGTCCTCAGCAGCCCTCATGGCTTCGCTCAGTGTCAAACCAGTCCATTCTCGAATGTTGTCCTCCCACCTCTTTTTCGGTCTCCCCCTTCTTCTACCTCCTTGCACTGTGCCTTGCAGAATGGTCTTTGCAAGGCCTGATGATCTGGTGACGTGGCCATACCATCGGAGTTTCCGTTTCTTCACCACTGTGAGCAGGTCATCGTGTTGTCCAATGGCTTGTGTGATGGTCTGTCGGACTTCAACGTTGGTGATGTGTTGGGTATAGGAAATGCACAGAAGTCTTCTGTAGCACCTCATCTCCATGCTTTGTATTCTTCGTTGGAGATCTGCTGTGAGGGTCCATGCTTCGCAAGCATATAGGAAGATGGAGATGACCAGAGAGCGCAGCAGTCTTACTTTGGAATGTAGACTGATGGTTCTGTCTTTCCAAATGGGCTTCAACCTTGTCAGGGCAGCAGTTGTTTGTGCGATCCTGGAGAGGACTTCCTGTCGAGACCCATTGTCTGACACAATGGCTCCTAAATATTTGAAGCTGTGCACTGTGTTGAGGGATTGGCCTTGTACTTTGATGTCCGTGTTGATGCCATTGGTGTTGTTGGTCATCATTTTGGTCTTCTCCGCACTTATTTCCATTCCATAAGCTCTGGAGGTGGTGTCAAGCCTCTGTACAAGCTGTTCAAGTTCTTGTTCCTCTCCAGCCAATCCATCAATATCATCCGCAAAACGAAGATTGGAGATTGCTCTGCCCCCTATACTGACTGTGCCTTCGTGATCTGCAAGAGCATCTGACATGATGCGCTCTAGGAAGATGTTGAAGAGTGTTGGAGAGAGTAGGCATCCTTGACGCACACCGATTGTTGTTCTGAACCAGTTCCCGAGGACGCTGTTATGGAGGACTGCACTGGTATCCTTGTCATACAGGCTTTTGATGACTTCTATAATTTTAGGGCTGATGTTGTACACTTTCATGGTTGCCCATAGAGCTGCATGCCAGACTCGGTCAAATGCCTTCTTGAAGTCTATGAACACATGATATAGATGTTGTTGGTGCTGTAGGTATTTCTCACAGATTATTCTGAGGTTGAAAATCTGTTCAGTGGTACTTCGCCCTGCCATGAATCCTGCTTGTTCTTCAGCTATGATTTGTTCAGCTTGTGGTTTCAACCTGTTGAGTATTATTTTCAGGAGGACCTTGCTGGGATGGCTGATGAGGCTGATGGTGCGGTAATTTTCACACTCCTGAAGGTTACCTTTTTTGGGAAGAGTGATGACAAGCGACTGGGTCCATGGTGTAGGCCATTCCCCACTCTGCCAGATCTTGTTGCAGATAATGGTGAGAGCATCAGTCATCGCTTCTCCTCCTGCTTGTAGCAGTTCCGCTGGTATGTTGTCCACTCCCGCTGACTTCCCTTTCTTCAGCGATTGCACTGCTGCCTCAACTTCTTCCCGGAGAATTGGGAGGATTTCTTCTTCTTCTCTGCTCTCGGGACATGCTAGAACTGATGGGTCTCCATTTGGTGTATGGTTGTAAAGGTCAGAGCAGTACTCTGTCCATCTGTCCAAGACTTCTTGTTCTTCTGTAAGGCAAATGCCAGATTTGCTTTGGATAGTGGAGACTTTGGGCTGTTTAACACTTGTCAGCCGCTTCACAGTCTGGTAGGCCTTCTTGCTGTTGTTCTTGTTCAGATTGTTCTCTATTTCCTGGCATTGATCTTCTATCCAGTTCTCCTTTGCTGTGCGCATGCCTTTTCGGATGTCATTGTTGATTTTTCGGTAGACATCAGCTCCCTGTGAGGTGTTCTTTTTCTTTTTTAACTCTCTTCGTTTATCACACAGATCCAAAAGTTCAGGTGTGATCCACGGCTTCTTCTTTGGTCGGTGCTTGCCAAGGATCTCAGTGGCGGCATCTGTTACAGCTGAGTTGAAGGTATTGGTCATGGTGTTGACATCTACTTCGCCTGCCCCCAAAATAAGCAGTGGTGCAAATTTCCCTCCAATTGTGGCCTGAAATATTTTTGCCACCTCCGGGTCTTGCAGTTTGTCCAGGTCGAACTTCAGCCTAGTGCACTTTGCTGTATTTACTCTCTTCAAATGGAGCCGGAAAGACATCATCACGAGATCGTGGTCACTTCCAATGTCTGCTCCTGGAAAAGTGCGTGTCCTGCCAATGTTGATGCTTGATCTGAAGCGTTTCTTGACCATGATGTAGTCGATCTGGTTGTGATGTTCCCCGCCGGGACTGTGCCATGTCCATCGTCTGGATTTTTTGTGGAGACCAAGCGTGTTTGCCAGTACCAGATTGTTGTATCTGGCAAACTCCAATAGCCTCAGACCCCTGTCATTTGTCTCGTTGTTGCAGTGGGGTCCGCATGTGTCTCCCCAGTTGTGGTGCGCATCTTGGCCAACCTTGGCATTCCAGTCGCCTTGCACTATGACTATGTCCTTCTTCGGCACTTGGTCAAGGACCGCCTGTATATTTTCATAAAAATCCTCCACTTCGCTGTCTTCATAGTCTGATGTTGGGGCATAGGCCTGGATGATGGTAATGTTGAAAGGGGTTGCTCTCAGACGGATGGTAATGAGTCTACTGGAGACTGGGCGGCAACCCATGACAGTGGCTAGAATGTTCTTGTGGACCAAGAATCCAACGCCGTGTTCGTGCCTGTCATCTCTACCGCTGAAATAGAGCTTGTGGCCTTTGTCAGTCGTTGTTTCACCTAGGCCTTTCCAGCGCAGTTCGCTGATACCTAGAACGTTCCATCGATAGTGGTCCAGCTCGTGGGCCAGTTCTTCTAATTTTCCTTCCGCAGTTAGGGTCCTGACATTCCAGGTTCCTATGACGATGTTGTTTCTCGTGCGGATCTTGCTAGTTTGTCCATCAGTAGCATACTTTTCACCTCCGTCCTGGTGGCCAACGGAAGGCGCGGTCCTTGTGTAGCCGGGCGACGACCGATCCGGCATGGAATTAGTGGATAGCCTCATCATGTGTTGTGTCTTGGGCAAAAAAAGACCTGGCAGGGCCCAATCCTCTCCAGGCTGTTGGCCACAGCCACAAAACTTAACACAGGAGTTTAACTGGGACAGGGTCAGAACAACTCAACTCCCCCCACCTCCACTCCCCAACATCATTAACACAATATAAGGGAGTCAAAGAGGGTACACCAAAGAGCTTGATGATAGAAAGAGGGGGAACTTGGTACATAACCGCGAGACGAAAGGTACGGGTTATGCGCCCTTGTCAGCATGCTGAAAATGGCTCGTGGCAGAAATTCAAAAGGCGACCGAGTGAAACAGGGCAGTGACTTTTGCACAGCCATCAATTGCCATAATGCCAGATACAAGAAATGTTGTGTTGGCAAGTCCTTTTTCAAATTTCCAAGAGACAAAGAAAGGTAAATTGCAATTGAAAAACTTTATTTTTTTGTGTTTATGTAGGCCTAAACTAAGACCGCTGCAGTGCTGTTAGTGTTAAAACAATCGGAGAGCGGCTTGAATGATTCATGTTATACCTATGTGCTAAATCCAAAACAGTTTGCTTGCTGACAGTTTACGTTCAACAGGTCGCTCACTGTTTACGTTATTGCTAGGTTGTTTGACTATATTTGTGCTTATATTTCAAAAGTAGATGTCAGATTGGCAGTTTGGCTTCGTCAAACTGCTTATGTTAACAAGTTAAATTAGATTAAGTCTGTTTTCTCCTCGTGATCAAATACTGTGCAAGATAACCCCTTATCTAGGCACACAAATGGTCCTTGATCTGTTGTAATCCCTTTTCGTTAGAGTGTAAACGGGGAAAAAAATTTAATGTAGAAACTCAGTCCTTGTTCTGATCTGTGAATTTTTGTGCATTTGATCTATATTGCATGGAATGTTGTAGTCTAGGTTCTGATTGTTCTGTCTGATTAATTAATTATTTTCCATGAAGTGACTGATGTTATTAGGCCAGTAATGTGGGAGGTGAGAGGCTTGGGGAGTAGGTGGACACCTAATATAAATTAAATTCACACTTAGTGAAACATTTTGTTATTGTGCTTTATTGTGATTAATTGATTGAATGACAGTGCTCTCTCTTCCCCCAATCCCTATCTCTCTCTCTCTCACTCTCTCTTTCTCTTTCTCTCTCACGATTACGGATTTACACAATTTCGGATAAATGAAACAGTCTGTCATGCATATTTTAATTTTAAAATATCTGTCGTTGATTAAAAAATAATAAATTCTAGGGCAGAAAACGAACCTATGACATACACACATAAGCAGCATAAAAGCACCTAATAAATGTCAATAAATAAACATAAACAAACAAACAAACAAAAAGACAGCAGTAGCGGAATGTTAATAATAATGATGGTTAAAAGTTTGTTTTTTGCAAACGTTGCCATAAAAATGTTCTTAGGCATAGGCTCAATAAGCTACCACGCACAGATCATTCATATAGCAGATGATGAAATATAGCCAGCCCGAGCAAAGGGAAATAATCCGTGAGAGCGTCTCGCATTTTTGTATAGGACATAATGGAAGTTCCCCCTCTTTCCGTAATAAGCTCTTTGGGTACACTATACGGGGGAGCCAGATCCAGAAAAGCCTCCAAACAATCTATTAAACACTACAGGGGAGATGGATCTCACACACACCGTTTAAGAATAACAAGGGAATTCCCCTTCGGTTTTTTATGGGTGGCTTGTGGGGTGGTGGGTGGACTATACTGGACCTGTCCCAGTTTAACTGCCTTAGTAAAGGGCGTAGTGGTTAATAGTTAAATTGTGGCTTAACTCCCTTTAGGTTGAAAGTTTTGTTTAAGGGAAGTGTTCTGGATCTGTCTAAGTTTAACTCCCCTTTTGTGTATGTAGTGTGTCGGGGCTTTAAGTGTGTTTGGGGACTGACCTCACCTGGGTCTGTCCCAGTTTAACTCTCCTGTATTGGGTTTAATAGTTATGTTTAAAAAGAGGGAGGCTGTTCTGGACCTGTCCCAGGTAAACTCCCCTGAAGTTGGGAGGTGGGGGGCTGTCCTGGGTCTGTCTTAGTTTAGCTCCCTTGTGGTGGTTAATTGTTATTTTTAGAGATACTGTTCTGGATCTGTTCCAGATTAACTTCCCTTTCATGTTTTCTAAGTGTGCTTGGGGGCTGTCCAGGACCTGTTCCATGATCCAGTTTAACCATCCTCCTATGTTTTATGAGTATATTGGTCGTGGGTGGCTGTTTCAGTTTAACTCACTTTTTGGGTTCTCCTGTATTTTATGAGTGCGTTGGGAGAAGGAGGGGGGCTATTCTAGACCTGTTCCAGTTTAACTCACCTTCGATTTTTTTATGAGTGTGTTTAAAAAAAATGGGGTTGGGGTTGGTTGGACCTGTCCCAGTTTAACTTCCCTGATGAAGGACGTCGTGGTTAATATTTCAGTTGTGGTTTAACTCCCTGTATGTTGATAGCTTTGTTTAAGGGGGCTGTTCTGGACTTGTAACAGTCTAACTCCCCTTTTGTGTTTTGTGTGTGGTGATGGAGAGGCTGTTCTGGGCCTGTCTCAATTTAACTTCCCTTTTGCGTATTTAGTATGTCGGGGCTTTAAGTGTGCTTGGGGACTGACCTGGATCTATCCTAGTTTAACTGTAATGTATTGGGCTTAATAGTTATGTTAAAAAAGGGTAGGCTGTTCTGGACATATCGCGGTTAAACTCCCCTGTTGTTGGAGGGTGGGAGCTGTTCTGGATCTGTCCCAGTTTAACTCACCTGTAGAGATTAATAGTTATGTTTAGGGGTACTGTTCTGGACATGCTCCAGTGTAACCCTCCTGTATTAGGATATAAGGCTTAATAGTTATGTTTTTAAAAAATGACGGGAGGGGCTTCTATTTTGTGTTCTTGAAGGCTATTCTGGATCTGTCCCATTATAACTCATCGGATCAAGGGCGGTAGTGGTTAAATGTTTATCTCCGTATTGGCTGTTCTGGATCTGTTCCCGTTTAACTCCCCTTTATTGTTTTATAACCATGTTTGATTAAGGCTATTCTGGATATGTCCTGTATTGACTCTCCTCTTGCTAACCTATAGATCTAACCATTGCTAACCAGTTGGAGAGTGGGTGGGGGGAGGCAGTCTGGACCTGATCCAGTGTGACTCCCCAGGAGTTGTTTTGGCACAATTAAATTTTTCCCAGAATAATTACCGTAGTGTGCATCTGGGACTGTTTAGGATTTCTCCCTACTGAAAAGGGGCTGTTTTGCACTGGCCCAGTTTAATTCCTTGTACTTTTTCTGGCACAAAATTGTCCAATGCCAAAGGAACTCCCTGGGGGCTGTTCTGGAAGAGAAGCAGGTGAGGGGGGAGAGGGAGGCATACTGGGCCCTGAACAGACTAACTCCCGTAGAATTAATCTGTGCCGGGTCTGAAACTACTCCCAGGAGTAAAACTAGTAAAGGGGCGCAGTTTCGGGACGATACATTGGTACCTTGACCTGGGGTTTTCTCTCGGACTGAACTAAATGGTAGATGAACGGACAAGTCTGAAGGTCTATAATACTTGTACATTTAACTCCCCCCCCCCCCCCTCCGTCTCTCTCTCTCCATCTTCTGAACGGAAATTCTGAAGGCCTATAATACTTGTCTTGTATAGTGTATAGGCGAATGAGTTTCTGTCTACGTCTCCATTCCCCCCTTCTTACAGGTCATTCTTATCTGTAGGAGCAAGATGAAATTTCCAAAATACAAGGTGGAACGAGCACAGTTTTACTGGGTAACGTTCCTCACATCACACCTGCACACTATCTCCATAAAACTCTCTCTCTCTCTCTTCATTCTCCTCCTCTTCCTCTTCATCTCCCTTCTTCTTCTTCTTTTTCTCACCGTCCCATATCTGATAAAATTCCACCTCTCGCTCGCGCTCGTTCTCTCAGTCTCTCCGTCTGTCTGTCTCTCTCCGCCACCCCCTCCTCTCTCTCTCTCTCTCTCTCTCTCTCTCTCTCTCTCTCTCTCTCTCTCTCTCCGTCTCTCTGTGTGTCTCTCTCGCAACCTCTTTCACTCTCCACACACACACACACACACACACACCTACACACACACCTATGCACACACACACACTCCCCTTCTCCATCCCCCTCTCCTCCCTCAACGTGAGAAAATTGCAGTAATAACATTAGGTGCGGCAAGCAAAGTGTGGGCTTTGAGAGCGGCAGACTGAGCCGGTACATATTGACAGTGACTATGGCTTCACGTAACATGAAACGCACGAGCGCCTCGTTCACTGGGGACGGGACACAGCTTGCAGGTTGACTGAGTCCGAGAGAGAGAGAGAGAGAGAGAGAGAGAGAGAGAGAGAGAGAGAGAGAGAGAGAGAAGAAAGAAAGAAATAGAGAGAGAGAGAGAAGAAAGAAAGAAATAGAGAGAGAGAGAGAGAGAGAGAGAGTGTGTGTGTGTGTGTGTGTGTGTGTGTGTGTGTGTGTGTGTGTGTGTGTGGTTGTGTGTGTGTGTGTGTGGTTGTGTGTGTGTGTGTTTATTCACAAAGATACAGAGGTTAGGCGAGTGCCTAATCTTAGAATTATTGCTCGTTATCATTCACACTCGCAATCTCCGACATTCAGTGATACACCTCAACAACAAAACAAATACCTACAAGCTTACTAACCACGATGCAGTAAACAAAATAAGATATATGGCCCTCAATACAGGTTTTACAATTACACAATACATTAGAACCAGCCAAATGTAAATCAAATAACCAGATGCTGCAATTACATATACATTTAAACTTCAATCACATTTGGAATGTAGTTCACAGAGAGAGAGAGAGAGAGAGAGAGAGAGAGAGAGAGAGAGAGAGAGAGAGAGAGAGAGAGAGAGAGAGAGAGAGAGAGAGAGAGAGAGAGAGAGAGAGAGAGCGTTTTATTACGAGATGGGCAGATGACATAGTATAAAACTCTAATTTCTTTTCAACTTTTATAGCGTTGACGTAAGGTAGACGTCATGAACAAATTGTTTGTCTAATCAGATGTAAACAAATGACATAATGGTATAAATATATATTTTGGTGTAACCTTATCAGTTTGACTGTTGAAAAAAAACACAATACCAGGACTTAGACCAGTTCATCTATTTGCGTGTGCATCGACCGGGCTAGCCCGGGCCAATTCGCGAAGGTAAAACAAGTGCACTGATGATACTGAAACATGATGCTGTCCCTTCCATCCTTGAAAATTCACACTTTTCACTCTTCACTCCTTTCTAGAAGAAGACGGACATCAAATCCAAGGCCAATCCCTCAACACAGTGCATAGCTTCAAATATTTAGGAACCATTGTATCAGACAATGGGTCCCGACTGAAAGTCCTCTTCAGGATCGCACAAACAACTGCTGCCCTGACAAGGTTGAAGCCCATTTGGAAAGACAAGACCACCAGTCTACATTCCAAGGTAAGGCTGCTGCGCTCCCTTGTCATCTCCATCTTCCTATACGCTTGCGAAACATGGACCCTCACAGCAGATCTACAACGAAGAATACAAAGCATGGAGATGAAGGTGCTACAGAAGACTTCGGGCATTTTCTGTAACCAGCACATCACCAAATACGAAGTCCGACAGACCATCACACAAGCCATTGGACACCATGATAACATGCTCACAGTGGTGAAGAAACGGAAACTCCGATAGTATGGCGCCAGAGCATCAAGCCTTGCAAAAACCATCTTGCAAAGCACGGTGCAAGGAGGCAGAAAAAGAGGGAGACAGAAAAAAAGAGGTGGGAGGATGACATTCGAGAATGGACTGGTTTGACTCTGAGCGAAGCCATGAGGGTTGCTGAGAACAGAGAATGATGGAGTATGCTGGTTAAACGATCATCTGTGGTACCCCATCGACATTTGAGTTACGGGATAGCATAGCATAGGATAGGATAGAAGAAGAAAGAAAAAAATTCCGGATTAAAGATTTTTCCCCTCTGACGTCAACACAAACTCCTAACTCCCAAATCCTTCTCTACACCCCCCTCCCCTCACCCCACCCTTCCAATCCTCCAACCCTTTTCTAACGCTCTCGTCTCAAGGGAGGAAAACACGGGTTAGGTAGTGTAGGAGGAACAGGTGAGTGAATGATGTTAACTATGTCAGACCAGCTACCCCTCGTTATTGAAGTTTAGCTGAAATCAAAAATGACATTGCCCGTGCTCCATATCGCTGGGGTCCTCTTTTTTTTCTTTTTTTTTTCCCCTTCTTTTTCAGACATTTTAAAGGCACGAGAGGTGGTTACCGTAGTTTGTAGGCTAAAGGTTAAAGGGAATTAAATGTGAATTAAAAAAACAAACATTTTTTTTAGTCATCTTGAGGGCGAAATTTAGGTTACCGTCTTATTGAAAGCGCGGCAGCTCTAAGTGCAGCGTTACTGATACGTTACCTATTATTTATAAACCGCTACTTTTTATACACCCGCGGGATGACATGCGATGAGAAAATAATCACATGAAGCTGCACCGTCTCAGTAAATGTGATTTCAAGGCGATGTATTTTACATTGTGCCCTAGAATTATTTTAGAAAAAAGAATAAAAATAAAAAAAATAAATTATCCTAAATCAAATTAAATATTTATAGAAAAAAACGTATGAACCAACAAGCTTCTTTCTTTCTTTCTTTCTTTCTTTCTTTCTTTTATACTTTCTATCTTTCTTTCTTTCATACTTTCTTTCTGTCTTACTCATTTCTGATAAGAGGATGAAATTTAGAAAAAAGAAAAAACTTCCCAGACTACGCTAAACCTACTATCCTATATATGCCCGCCCTAACAGGAAGGGATTGGTCCTCGGGGGGAAACTACTTAACAACTCTCGCTGCAGTCAGAAACGACTGTGCTGATTTGTGAAGATTTCTTATAATAATTGATGCTGCTGCTGCTGCTGTTGTTTATTATTGTATGATTCTACCTGAGTACAAGAGCTCGAATCCGTTTGCAACTATTTTTTTATTCCCCGTACGTGGTTCTATGCCGGTTTTGATTCTCAATGCAGGGAGTCTGTAGGGTTTCAGATTTTCAGTTAAATGTAAAAGGCTCATACACTAAGTGTTTTTAGAGTGCGTCTGTCGAGAGGAAAACGGCGAGGAAAATTAGAGTCTAATTCACGTTAATAAATGACTATTTGTTTATAATTACATTCAAACATTTCTTTTGTGTCTAATATACCAGACTCTTGTCTCTGCTTTCATCCTGTCTAGGCTTGACTATTGTAACGCCTTTTTAATTTTCTATAGTTGCCCTCATTATTTGCTGCAAAAACTGTAAAAATTACAGAACAATGCTGCTCGCCTTATTTTGCGTGGTCCCAAATCAGATCACGTCACTTTTCTTTCAAATCATTGCATTGGCTTCTCGTGGAGAATAAAATGCAGTATAAAATTGCAAGCCTTTGCTTTAAAGCTGTTACTCCATCTGGTCCATGCTATCTCTCCGAGTTAGTCCATTTCTATACACCATCCATCAAGATCCCTCCGTTCATCTTCTGACAGTCGTCAGCTTCGTGTTTTCCGTATGCAAACAAAATCTTTTGGCGAACGCTGATTCTGCTTTTCAGCCCCCACAGTTTTGAATTCTCTTCCTTTAACTCTGCGCTCTGTTGAATCATTGCTTTCCTATCGCTCTGGACTGAAAACACACCTTTTCAACACTGTCTATCCTTAAATCTCGATCCTGAACTTTTCTTCGCCAAACACTTGAAATACAGTCATATTCGATGTGTGTGTGTGTGTACGTGAGTGTGTGGGTGTGTATGTATGTGTATGTGTATTTTCTGATTTGGTATTTAATGTTTTGCTTTTGCTTCTTTTATTTATTTATTTATTTATTTTTCTATTTATTTATTTTTCTTCTGTAATGCGCTATGAGCTCTAGTGACGAAGGGCGCTATACAAATATTATTATTATTATTATTATTATTATTATTATTATTATTATTATTATTATTATTATTATTATTATTATTATTATTATTATGACTATTATTATTAGTTCCAAAATTGGAATCTAAACGTTTGAGCTTTCTGGCTAAAGATCGTCTGCTAGAATCACTACCTTGCTTATCTCCCTTAGAAGATCAGCGTAGGTACGCACAAATTACGATCAGCGGAGCCTGACCAACATGCTTTAAAGCGTTGGCTGTGGATTAATTAGGGGAGACGACTGTGTGTCTATGGTATCCGGTGACGCTTGATGACGTGTATCGCTTAGACTCGAGAGGTGCCGTATGTCATTTAAATTCGCTAGCACGATTTTTTTAATACCTTTCATCTAAATGATGTAGATTAACGAACTCGGCTATGATCATACTACTGTATCTAGTGTATTCTGAAGACAAAAAGACCTCATACTCACGTTAATATAACGCACTTTTCAGCTCAGAAGGCTGCTGAGGGCTTTGGCAGGCGAGATTCAGCATAGACCAACTAGTCTGATGTCATGATTGAACATTCCATCACCTAAGGCACAATCGTGCTGCCAGGTGGTTTACCGTGGAACTCTTGGACCACTAAAGCCATAAAGCATCATGCAACTGGCGCACACACTCACAGTCAAACGGTAACAGGTGATTGAGTTAGCGACAGTTTTTGTGAGTTTTTTCCTCTGCCACCGGTCATCAGCAATGTTTGGTTTTTAGCAGCTACATGTACTGTGTAATGTAATTTCATCAATTCTTCTTCTTCTTGTTCTTGTTCTTGTTCTTCTCTTGTTGTTGTTGTTGTTGTTGTTGTTGTTGTTCTTCTTCTTCTTCTTCTTCTTCTTCTTCTTCTTCTTCTTCTTCTTCTTCTTCTTCTTCTTCTTCTTCTTCTCTTTCTTTCTTTCTTTCTCTCTTTCCTTCTTTTTTTTCTATCTATCTTTCTTTCTTCTCCTGTTTTCCCCTTTGTTGTTGTTGTTGTTGTTGTTGTTATTATTGTTGTTGTTGTTGTTGTTGTTCTTCTTCTTCTTCTTCTTCTTTTTTTTTTCTTTCTTTCTTTCTTAATTAATTAATTAATACTGTCTTTTCTTTCTTTCTTTTTGTTCTTGTTCTTGTTGTTCTTGTATGTTTTCTTCCTTCCTTCTTTCTTTCTTTCTTTCTATCTTTATTTCCTCCTTTCTTTTTTTTAAATCTTTATTTCCTCCTTTCTTTTTTTTTTCAACTTTGTTGTTGTTGTTGTCGTTGTTGTTGTCGTTGTTATTGTGCTTCTTCTTCTTCTTCTTCTTCTTCTTCTTCTTCTTCTTCTTCTTCTTCTTCTTCTTCTTCTTCTTCTTCGTCTTCTTGTTTTGGGTTCTTTCTTCAATCATTAATGAATTAATTCATGAATTCTTTCTGTCGTCTGTCTTTCTTTTTTTCTTTCCTTTTATGTTCTTGTTGTTCTTGTTGTTATTGTTGTTTTTGTTGTTGTTGTTGTTGTTGTTGTTGTTGTTGTTGTTGTTGTTCTTCTTCTTCTTCTTCTTTGCTTGTGAGGTTTACTTGGTCAATGGCAACCACTATCCTATTCTATCTTATCCTGTCCCGTAACCCGGAGGTCGTAGGGGCACCACAGATGATCGTTTAACCAGCATACTCCATCTTTTTATGTCCTCAGCGGCCCTCGAATGTTGTCCTCCCACCTCTTTCTCGGTCTCCCTCTTCTTCTACCTCCTTGCACTGTGCCTTGCAGAATTGTCTTTGCAAGGCCTGATGATCTGGTGACGTGGCCATACCATCGGAGTTTCCGTTTCTTCACCACTGTGAACAGGTCATCGTGTTGTCCAATGGCTTGTGTGATGGACTTCGTCATTGGTGATGTGTTGGGTATAGGAAATGTCCAGAAGTCTTCTGTAGCACCTCATCTCCATGCTTTGTATTCTTCGTTGTAGATCTGCTGACTGTAAGGGTCCATGCTTCGCAAGCATATAGGAAGATGGAGATGACAAGGGAGCGCAGCAGTCGTACTTTGGAATGTAATAAATAATAATAATAATAATAATAATAATAATAATAATAATAATAATAATAATAATAATAATAATAATAATAATAATAATAATAATACAGGATGCTATATACGCGCCTTTCCCCAAATCAATCAGGCTCAAACCGCGGCGATCTATACCAACATACACGCTCACCTGTCTCATCTACCCTGACATACACACCAAATACACATCCATCACTCAAACAGGTGGTGTAAAGGCAGGGAGATCGCTATTAGAAGACGGAAATAAAATGGAATTTTTATTTTTGAAATTTTTATATTGACTGTGTCCTGTACCATTATTGAAGGGAGGGAGGAAACCGGAGTGCCTGGAGAAAACCCTCGGTGACCTCAATAGTCTCGTACCTAAGTCACATACGTTCGCCCCTTGCGGGAATCGAACCCGCGACCTTTGGCATAAGAAACTGGCGACTTATCCATTGCGCCACGAGGCCACCCCATGTAGACTGATGGTTCTGTCTTTCCAAATGGGCTTCAACCTTGTCAGGGCAGCAGTTGTTTGTGCGATTCTGATACAATGGCTCCTAAATATTTTAAGCTATGCATTGTGTTGAGCTGGGGATTGGCCTTGGACTTTGATGTCTGTGTTGATACCATTGGTGTTATTGGTCATCATTTTGGTCTTCTCTGCACTTATTTCCATTCATAAGCTCTGGAGGTGGTGTCAAGCCTCTGTACCAGCTGTTCAAGTTCTTGTTCCTCTCCAGCCAATCCATCAATGTCATCCGCAAAACGAAGATTGGAGATTGCTCTACCTCCTATGCTGACTGTGCCTTCGTGATCTGCAAGAGCATCTGACATGATGCGCTCTAGGAAGATGTTGAAGAGTGTTGGAGAGAGTAGGCATCCTTGACGCACACCGATTGTTGTTCTGAACCAGTTCCCGATAACGCTGTTATGGAGGACTGCACTGGTAGCCTTGTCATACAGGCTTTTGATGACGTCAATAATATTAGGGCTGATGTTGTACACTTTCATTGTTGCATTCCAGACTCGGTCAAACGCCTTCTTGAAGTCTATGAGCACATGATATAGATGTTGTTGGTGCTGTAGGTATTTCTCACAGATTATTCTGAGGTTGAAAATCTGTTCAGTGGTACTTCGCCCTGCCCTGAATCCTGCTTGTTCTTCAGCTATGATTTGTTCAGCTTGGGGTTTCAACCTGTTGAATATTATTTTCAGGAGGACCTTGCTGGGATGGCTGATGAGGCTGATGGTGCGGTAATTTTCACACTCCTGAAGGTTACCTTTTTTGGGAAGAGTGATGACAAGCGACTGGGTCCATGGTGTAGGCCACTCCCCACTCTGCCAGATCTTGTTACAGATAATGGTGAGGGCATCAATCATCGCTTCTCCTCCTGCTTGTAGCAGTTTCTCGGGTATGTTGTCCACTCCCGCTGACTTCCCTTTCTTCAGCGATTGCAATGCTGCCTCAACTTCTTCCCGGAGAATTGGGGGGATTTCTTCTTCTTCTTTGTTTTTGGACATGCTAGAACTGATGGGTCTCCATTTGGTGTATGGTTGTAAAGGTCAGAGCAGTACTCTGTCCATCTGTCCAAGACTTCTTGTTCTTCTGTAAGGCATATGCCAGACTTGCTTTGGATCGTAGAGACTTTGGGCTGTTTAACACTTGTCAGCCGCTTCACAGTCTGGTAGGCCTTCTTGCTGTTGTTCTTATTCAGACTGTTCTCTATTTCCTGGCATTGATCATCTATCCAGTTCTCCTTTGCTGTGCGCATGCCTTTTCGGATGTCATTGTTGATTCTTCTTCTTCTTTGCTTGTGAGGTTTACTTGGTCAATGGCAACCACATTTTGTTGTAATTACCCCTCCAGCCATTCTAGCAACAAATACTACCATTAAACAAGAGAAAACAAACAATGTAAGTTTTAAATTACCCACTTGTGAGAAAAAAAAGAAAAAAAGAAAAAGAAAAAGAAAGAGATTTCTTCTATAGAAAACCGTATACATTACAGATTCTGTTATTACAACCAAAAAAATGCAAAGACGAGAGAGAGAGAGAGATGTAATAGGAGGAGGAGGACGACGACGATGATGATGATGATGATGATGATGATGATGATGATGATGATGATGATGATGATGATGATGATGATGATGATGATGATGATGATGATGGGATGATGATGATGATGATGAGAGGACGATGTAAAAACAGAAGAAAACATGAGGGCGAAATTTGAAACCAAACCGAAAAACACGAAAACCTAAACGTTTTGTGCTAATATCAGGTATGTCAGTTTTTATCAGCTGAAACACATTCTAACCTCATAAAATTATTAAATTTACGGTCTAGTCTAAATTCACTTTCAGCACGCGATGTAAGCGTCGTATCAGCCATAATAGTAAACAAACACGTCCCGTCACGTCAACGATGCTGTGCTCTGCATAGTGGGGCAGATTGGCTCAATTTTTCATAAGAATCTTTCACTTGATGATACAAGCACCAAATTTGGCACAAATGATGTTCAGGACCTACTTTTCAAGAAAAGTACGATCTTTAGCTGAAAATCCAAGATGGCTGCCACTTTTCAAGATGGCCACCATGGCGAACTTCTATCAGTGCTATTTGCTAAGTGGAACTTCAATATGCATTATTTCTAAATGTTCTGAACATTAATCTGGGTGTATTTTACCAAATTGAACTTATTTGTATGTCTTGAATTCAAATAAGGCCACCCTTTTGCAAGGTGGCAGCTGTTAAATGGCTGTAAATATGTTTTTTTTTAACCAAAATCTTGCTTTGTAAGCTGTGCTGTCAAAACTTAAAGGTCCATGATTATGTATTTCATTGATGATGTGCAGGATGTGCCAGCGCGGGAGGGCCGAACCAAGGGTGACGGGGCTTTAGTCACTTGGAAGGTGTACAGATCGCACGGGATCTAAACGGCGTTGGATGAACGATCGGGCTAGGTGTAGGCACCAGGTGCCTGAACCTAGTTGCATCCCATACATCAATGTGCTTAGATGTTTTGTACAGTTAGGCGGTAAAAGGATAGCCCCTCGGCCTTTAACTGTATATGCAAGATGTCTGCGAACAACCCATTAAGTAGTGGAGCCAAAACTGACTGGGGAAAGTGTTGCCTCTGTCAGACAGACACGAAAGAAGAGCTCAAGTCTCCTCCAACACGTTATGCATGTAGCTCTGATGGCTATTCCATGATAGCCATAAACATACCTAAATTTCAGGCAATCAACCTATTGCCAATCAAGCTAGATCCATCTCGTCTGGATGATGGAGATGGCATTGAGGATACACTGAGGCGAAACAATGCAAAGTATCACAAAAACTGTAGCCAAATGTTCAACAACAGCAAACTTGAACGTGCCACTAAGAGAGCTGCTGAAATCGAGAACAACCCTGACATATCACAATCAAAAATGCGAAGAACTAGCATGGAAATGGAACAGTGCTTCCTATGTGACAAGAAGGAACCAGTGTCAGAGCTGCGACAAGCCATGACCATGCAGCTGAACGAGAGGCTCAACGAGTGTGCTCGTAATCTCAGTGATGGCAAACTTCTAGCAATATTAAGTGGCGGAGATGTTGTGGCCCTGGAACTTAAATACCATTGTTCTTGTCTAACCGCTCTGTATAACAGAGAAAGGGCACACATTGGTCAAAAGAACAAAGAAACACTTGAGTCCTGCCAAGAAAAGGATATCTTCCCCTTGGTGTTCTCTGAACTCCTGACCTACGTCATGGAGAAAAGATACAGCACTGATGAGCCAGCAGTATTCCGACTTGCTGAACTACTAAGTCTCTACAAGGAGAGACTTCAGCAGTTTGGGACAGACATGCCTGATGTCAACTCGACCAGACTAAAAGAAAGGCTGTTGTCCGAGATACCTGAACTAGTAGCCTACAAGAAAGGGCGAGACGTGCTTCTAGCATTTGATAGAGACGTTGGTCCAGTCTTGTCAGAAGCCTCCTCATACACTGATGCGATAGTTCTTGCTAAAGCCGCCAAGATACTTCGAAGACACATGGTTGAACATAAGTGTAAGTTTGAAAGTAGTCTCCATGAGAATTCAGTGTATGATTCCTTGCCGTCAGCTTTGCTTCAATTCGTTTGCATGATCGAGCATGGGGCGGACATAAAATCACAGATCAGGTTTGGGGCGACTACAACTGATCTGGCAATGGCTCAACTCCTTCAATACAATTGCTTTGCCAAGTACAAAGAAGGTGCTACCACACAACGGCATTCTAGAGAAAGAGAGACTCCACTTCCAGTCTACATTGGGATGTCTGTTCATGCTAAGACCAGAAAGAGAGATCTTGTGGAAATGCTTCACAACCATGGTCTTAGTATCCCATATGATAGAGTGCTTGCAATATCAGCCCAGCTGGGAGAAGCAGTTATAAGTAGATATGTTGAGGAAGGTGTGGTTTGCCCTCTCAAGCTGAGGAAAGGCCTATTCTGTACGAGTGCTATGGACAACATAGACCACAACCCATCATCCACCACGGCGACCTCATCATTTCATGGAACCAGCATCTCAATCTTCCAACATACAACACCAGATGATCAAGGAGAAGTTCGAGAATCAGTTCTTATCAAGAACAGCAATGTGAAAGTCCCAGAACTTCCCGACTCCTACACAAATGTCCATCCCGCTTTCTTTGCCAAAAAAAATCCATCTCCTCCCAAGAGCAATGTTACATACACATCCCTGCCACGTCTCCTCCTAACAGATGAATTTGAATGGCTGCAGAAGGAAGTACATGATGAGGTCAATATCACTTGGTCAGCCCACCACGCAGAGAAGAAGCGAGGTCTTGAATTTGATGTTAGCATAACCTCACTCTTACCTCTTCTTCGTAATGAGGCCCATTCTGTTGCCACAGTGAGACATTGTATGGACAAAGTCAAGGACGCTATTGCGCACCTCAATCCAAACCAGGTTCCTGTGATAACTGCAGACCAGCCAATCTATGCTCTTGCCAAACAAGTCCAATGGCACTGGCCTGACCGGTATGGCGAGGACAGTTTTGTGATAATGTTTGGTGGACTCCACATAGAGATGGCTGCATTTAGGTCACTTGGGACGCTGCTCCAGAATAGCGGATGGACAGGTGCTCTCACAGAGGCTGGGGTGGCTTCTTCCGGAACTGCAGACTCGTTTCTTTCTGCATCCAGTGTCACTAAAACACGCCACATGCACGAGGTCACTGCATGCTGTCTCTACCTGCTCAGAAAGGAAGCATACAACTACCACTGTGCAGAAGAGAACGAAGCCCTGGATTTTGATGACTGGTGTGAGGCACGGAGGAAAGTGAGCCCCCAGTTTCAGTTCTGGGAGCTTGTCCTGTCAATGGAGTTGGCTGTGTTCTCATTAGTCAGGTCTTTCAGAGAGGCTAGCTTCACATTGTACTGCGAAGCCCTATCTGCTCTTATGCCATTCTTCTTTGCAAACAACAATGTGAACTATGCTAGATGGCTCCCTGTTCACCTCAGAGACATGGTCTCCTTGGAAGACACTCATCCTGCGGTGTGCCATGAATTCCAACTTGGCAAGTTTGTGGTCCACAAGACTCACAGGGAGTTTTCTGGCATAGCCATCGACCAAGCTCATGAACAGGCTAATGCAGTGGTCAAAGGTGATGGTGGTGCCATTGGCATTACTGAGGATCCATCTGCACTGAGACGATGGATGGTGTCTGGACCAGAGGTTAGTCAGCTGGTCAACCAATATGAGTTGGCTTCCCAGGCCAAAGCAGGGAATGAGGATATCAGACATCATGAGCATACCATCCAGTCTCAGAAGTCATTCATTGACAGGGTCAAGAAATTGAGTGGTGCAATGAAGGACCTTGGCAATCCTTTCCTGGAGGAGTCCAAGGACCTTCTTACACTGAACACAAAGATCATTGCACATCCCAGTGCTGCAGAGCTTGTTGGTAGTCACTTTGAGAAAGGCGAAGCTGCCTTTAAAGACTTCTTCAATGGTCTAGGTGATGAGGATTCCTTCTACAAGCCGATCAAAAAGAACAAAACTGACTTCTTCAACCAACAAGCAGCTGTAGCTTCCAGAGACAAGAAGAATCAGGTACTGAAAAGTGACTGCAACCTGTTCTCACAGCTGTTCATATCATGCCAAGCACGAGAGTGTGATCTTTCAGAATTCTTCAAGCATGAGAATCAGTCTTTTCCTGCAGCACTGAGTGACACAGGGAATCTCTATCCTGGAAAGAAGTCTGACCTTGTCGGCATTCTGGAAGATATCATTTCTGTTCCTGAAACTCAGCCTGACTGTGACACTATCATAATTGATGGTTCTGCTCTTGTCCACTCGCTGTCTCCAAAGACATCAAACAACTTTGAAGAATATGCTGTTTGTGACGTAGTGCCTAAGATCCAAAACTATTCATTGAAGTATGAGCGAACAGATATCATTTTTGATGTATACAAGACATCAAGCCTCAAAGCTGAAACGAGGTCAGCGCGTGGCAAAGGAACTCGGCGCAGAGTGACAGACAAAACCAAGCTACCGCCTATCTGGTCGAGCTTCCTCAGAGACAGTGAGAGTAAGACTGAGCTATTTGGCTACCTAGCAGACAAGATTGTGTCCATGTGTCCCAACAATGTTGTAGTTGTGACCAAGGGTGAACAGGCCTTGTCAAACAAGACCATCAATCTTGAAGGCCTAAGTCCTTGTAAACATGAAGAAGCTGACTCCAGGATATTCACACATGCTCTGCATGCAGCCAAGCATCAGAAAAAGTCTGTATTGGTCAAAGCATGTGACACAGATATTCTGGTGATCGCAGTCAGTGTATTTGCAACTCTTCAGGATGCAGGTCTAGAGACTATGTGGGTTGAATTTGGTCAGGGTCAGGCCATCAGATGGTTTCCTATTCACGATCTGGTAGACAGTCTTGGTCCAGAGAAAGCTATTGGTATGTGCTTTTTTCATGCCTTCACTGGCTGTGATGTGGTGTCAGCCTTTCGAGGTAGAGGCAAGAAAACGGCATGGCAAACATGGGCTGTTTGCCCTGAAGTGAGCCCAGTCTTCAAGAAGCTCAGCCAATATCCACCTACCATAGAAGATGCCGACCTCAAAATCCTTGAAAAGTTTGTTGTCACCATGTATGACAAGCACAGCAACACGACCAAGGTTGATGAGGCAAGACTGCACTTGTTAGCTCGAAAGCAGAGATCTTACGATTCTATTCCACCAACCAGTGCATCTCTCACTCAGCATGTTAGACGTTCTGCCTTCCAGGCAGCTTGTATATGGGGCCAGGCAACAGTGTGTGAAATGCAGCCTGAAAGTCCTGCCAATTGGGGCTGGCATAAGAATGGTGAAGACTGGGCAGTTTTGTGGTCAACACTCCCACCCATTGCTCAGTCGTGCCAGCAGCTGACGAAATGTCGCTGCACAGGTCAATGTCTGGGACCATGCAAATGCTACCGCTACACACTGAAGTGCACACAACTGTGTTCCTGCAAATGCACGGAGTAAAAGGACTGGTCAAGGGTAAATTCAAGCAAGCCAATTCAGTCTGTAGCTGTATTGAAAGATAGCTAGCACATGATATCACATCATTAAGTTTACCCGAGCAGTCTTTCGTCATCCTGTTTTTCGTCATAAAATTGTCATTATATCATCACAGTATTAGACAAATATGATACTAGGAATGCAGAATTGGACTATATGTATCTGAAAACATATATTTGCATGAATAGATCATAAAAATTGCATCATGACATTAGCATTTATGCTAAATTCTACTGTACACCTATGTCAGAGGCGGCCATCTTGAAAAATGGTAGCCATTTTGTTTCTGAAGTTGGAGATCGTGCTTTTTTGCAACAGTAGGTCCTGCTGCACAATCGTGCCAAATTTGGTGCTTGTATCACCAAGTGAAAGATTGTTTCAGTAATCTGCCCCACTAGCAAGGGCATCAAGTGCGCGAGCAGATGCAGGAGGGGAAAACCCGGATATGAGAAAATAGGCAGACGTGCCGGCAACGGAAATGACGACAGAACCGGAAATGCCACGCATTCATACCGGAATGTCCGTTGTTAATGTGTCCCTTAGGATTTGTTTTGTCGGCTTGGGGGTGGGGGGTGGAAGGGAATCGGGGAGGGGGAGGGAAGGTTAATGAGAAAAAAGATTTTGACAGAACAGATTACATGGGTTGTGTGTGTGGAGGCGAAAGCGAAAGTGGAGGGAGGTGGTAGTGGGGAAGGTGGGAGTTAAAAATGATGGCTTGCGATGTAATGAGGTGTACAAAAAGGTATGCCATGCCATATTGATGAGCCTAGGCCCAGGGTACGAAGTATTAACGCGTCGCACCTGTCCAATAATTAGTTTCATTCAGAAAAGATCTGTATTAATGGTGGACTTGGGTTCCAAACATAATTAATGGCATTAAATATTTTGCCATCTTCAGCAAATGTTGGTGATTTTGATGATGTTGGTGATTAGATGCTGGTTTGGATGGTGGTGATGGCCTGGTGATGGTGATGATGATGACGACGATGATGATGAGGAAGGGAAACTGTTGAAAGATGGCATGCAGATAACTTCAACGATGATGATGACGACGACGACGATGATGATGGTGATGGTGATGATAGTAGGCCTAGAGGTGGTGGTGGTGATGATGATGATGATGATGATGATGATGATGATGATGATGATGATGATGATGATGATGATGATGATGAAATTGTAGGTGCGCGTACATAAATGTGTGTTTACGTGTGTACGCGCGCGCGTTTGATTAGAATGTGGTGGGAGTGACAGTCTTGATTGGACATGTGTTTATATATAATTATCAATGAAGATATGCAGCATGGTTGTGATAAAACACAGAATTCCCGCGTCCCAAGCATGCCGTGATTTCGTGGAGTGGTGCGCTGTTGTAACGCGCGTAACGTGCGTTAAATTAAATAACAACTATTTATACAAACGTATACGAAATGCGTTCGTTACAGCTGTAGAAGGAGACACCGGACAGGACTGTAATAAGTTTGGGCTATTTCCGTTCTCCCGGAGTGTGTGCCTTGGTCGTCTTGGGTCAAGAACGCCCAGTTATCTAGTATCAATTGCTTGCTGTTTACTGCTTGGCGAGGCCACCGTACCAAGTCCATTGCCATGCATCAATCTGTGACCTTGTGCCCCAATCATTTGATTTGAATATCAGAGACCGTACGAGCTTGCACCAGACGTATGCATTCAGAGCTAATGAAGCTGCCTTTTGTCTGAAATTTAGACTGTCTGCGAGCCATTGGAATTTTTTTAGTGCTACGTACTTTGTGTGCCCTCAATAAATTATCTGTCATACATTCTCTAAGTTTGCTATTTGAATACTTTCCCTGCGCTGATAACCTACGACTGACTGATTGTCTTTCTTTTTTGTTTGTTTGTTTGTTTGTTTTGGTTGATGACTAAATGAAGTTATCCATGGAGTGCTAAAACATTGTAACATTGTTGAGTTTGTAAATCAACTAAACATGCAAGATTTTGATAATGTAGGCCTATTTAATTTTACCAGTCAGGAACAATTTTTTTAAAGGAGGTATTGCAAAAAGTGAATTTCACACTTTCTTGCAGACACACAAATCTCAATTAAAAAAATATATATTCTTCTGTCTGTAGCAGAAATTAAATCTGTATTCAACGTCCTTCCCATGAATACATGCCCTTATTGGCTTATTTTGGATAATGTAACTGTAGGAGCTATAGCAAAAACAATAACATTAGTGAAGAAAATGTAAATGTTATCATGCAAACAGCATGCAAACCTAACAAACAGCATGCAAACCTAGAAAGCAGCATGCAAACTTAGCAAACAGCATGCAAACCTAGCAAACAGCAAGCAAATCTAGCAAACAGCATGCAAACCTAGCAAACAGCATGCAAACCTAGCAAACAGCGTGCAAATCTAGCTAGCAGTGAAAGGGTGTTGGCTGCTGTCTATCTAAATTTCAAAAGTGAAGATTGATTCCCGTTCGTTCTTTTTAGTACAATAGCGATCTTGTTAGATCGCCGCGCTTTGAGGTCAATGGAAGAAAACATCGTGCGCGCGGCCACATTTTGGTTTTAGTTCCATGGAAGGACTTTTTCAAGGACTCAACAGAGAGACATATAGACAGACAGAGATAGAAAGAGAGATGGTCGATGTAGTCGCTCGCTACATTAGGGTCACAGTGACAAGATTGTTTCCCTGTCCAAATGTGGCTCAATATAGTTCGATTTAGCAGCGGCAGTTGTGTGCTTTCACTCCTGTTTGCATCCCACGCCTACATTAGGATCTCCCGTCCAAATGTCCGCTCATGATGGTGCTGATCAATCTAGCCTTATAACTCTGATGAAGATAAACGATGCATTTTCAATAGCTGTGACGAGGTTGCACGGTTTTGATGAATTTATATCTCATCAAGCCTTCAGATAAAACTTCCCTTTCATAGAGTCTAAGTGCTGACAGGTAAAATGGATTACGTGCAACATGTTGTGGATTCCGTTGCACTATGTCTATGGTCTAGTCTACGACCTATTAACCCCATTCGGATAATTGTTAGAGGCTGTTCGAACTTGCTCTGGATTTCAGCAAAGATGATGCATGGTCTCGCAATAATCAGATGAAAGTAAATAAGGCATTTTCAAAAAGGTGCGACGAAGCAAAACACTAGTTTTGATGAATGTAGATAACACCTGCTAACAGTCCTGGCCTTCGGAGAAAACTTTGTCAATAAGCCAAGAAATTGACAGATACATAAACCAAAAATAAAGTGGCCAACATTTTGGCATGTGAAAAAGGAGGGCGTTGGAGAATATTATGAATTTTGTTCCACTAGTCTGTGACCTCATAGCACCAACAGTACGAGTATCAGATAGCGTGCGAGTTGGCGTCAAGTTTTGTTTCAGAGAAGCCGAGTTTGAAGGCCAGAGCTTCAAAGATGTGTGTTGATTATTATTGTTTGTGTGTGACTATGAGTTTATTACTTGAGAAATTGCATCGTTGTCACATTAAAAAATCACATAATGGGTAAACGTTGCTCAAACCGACCGCTTTGTGCAGAATAATAATAATAATAATAATAATAATAATAATAATAATAATAATAATAATAATAATAATAATAATAATAATCATGATCATGATCATCATCATCATCATCATCATCATCGTCATCATAATAATAATAATAATAATAATAATAATAATAATAATAATAATAATAATAATAATAATAATAATAATAATAATAATAATAATACACAGGTGCTTCAAGAAAAGAACAAATGAAACATTATTCTTCTTATTATTATAATTATTATTATTATTATTATTATTATTATTATTATTACTACCCACCCATCATTCTATCCATCCCTCTATCCATCCACCAACACTTCAGCCGGTCGGGCTGTTGGGATATTTACATATTATAACTCCAAGGAGATGGGGAAAGTGGAGAGGTGGGTGTAGGGAGAGAATATTAATTTAATTTAACGCCTTTTTTACAGCAACATTTTAAGACCAAGATATTTCACTAGGGAACAACAACAACAACAAAGAATCATAATTAGCATTTTGCGGGGTTGGGTTGGGGGGTTGCGAGGATGGAGATATGCCAGATTTTGAAACAGATAATGGTGATGTCGTCAATCATTGCTTCTCCTCCTGCTTGAAGCGATTCTGCGGGTATGTGGTCCACTTCCGGTGACTACTTCTTCTTCAACCATTGCACTGCTGCCTTAACTTCTTGAAGAATTGGGAGGATTTTTCCTTCTTCATTCACACACATAGCACACAAAAATGGCGCATTTTCAAAAGTGTTAATGTTCCTCGCGGTGTTGTGACTCGCTTTATCCCAACGACGAAACAGGAAAAACGTGGGACAGGGGAAATAAAATTTAAGGAGAGAGGGGGTCATATCAAAGGGAAACAATAATGGGAAAGTCATATCAATCTCCAATGAAGCGTGAATGCTGCTGATGTAATGGCTTTGGGGTTTACTGTATGCGGGAGATATTCTCATTACGGTAAAGAGTATTTTGCGACATGCAGTAAAGGTCATATCGGCGCGACAGGTAACACGATAAAAATGAAATGAAACGGTAGCGGTTGTTTTTGTTCAGAATCCTGAGCAGCTCTTTGTACTGGTATAAAACCAGCTAATTTTATTTCATGCAAGGAGTCTAAGCCGTCTGTCTCCGACACGCCGATGAAGCTCCCAGGGTAGAAACAGCTGTCTAATCAGGATAGCATACAAACGCATTTTGAGACGTAATGTCTCTTTCCAGTATTTTCTTCGCGTAATCTCCACTCTGTCAAATGCGTTCTTATCAGTGTCTTTCGGGGTTTCCTTTATGGTTAAGTTCTGTCGTTCTTCTTTCTGATTGCGCACCGAAGGACAAGCTATGCGGGAATTCCGTGCAGACCCTAAGGTCGGAATGCATGTATACGGGCATTAAAAGGGCTTTCAAATGGGATTATTATAAAGTATTATTATTATGAATTGTTCTTATATAGCGCTTTTTACAGCTTAAAAACATGCTCAATGCTGTGGCCCAGAGCAGGATCTAACTCAAGACGCCCAAGGCGACAACTTGCTGCTTGTTGCGCATCGCCTAACGCCCCTTACACTTCTTCTTCTACTCCTCCTCCTTCCTTCCTAACTATCCTTCTTCTTCTTCTTCTTCTTCTTCTTCTTCTTCTTCTTCTTCTTCTTCTTCTCACTACAACTTATGTTAAGGTGATGAATAAACATTGATACAACAGCAACTTTTATTTTCTACTTCTTCCTCTCTAACTCTTCAAAAATCACGTCCTCCTCCTCCTCCTCCTCCTCCTTCTTCTTCTTCCTCTCGATCTTCCTCCTCCTAGATCCTCCTCTTCCTCCTCATTCTTCTTCTAGTAGATAATATTTTCCCTTGCGTTCAGTTCTAATCTTGGGTTCATTTTATCAGAAGGAAAAAAAAATACAAAATAAAAATAAAAACAACATAGGATGATGGGACGAGAAACAGACGGAAAATGCTGGAGGTGGAGGTGATACGGTGAGCTACAGTGTGGGTGGAAGGTGGTGGTGGAGGAGGCGAGAGAAGGGGAAGGGGTTGGGAACGTAGGGAGCATAGAGGGAGTCGGATGCGAGCGAGTTCCTAGCGGAAACGGGGGTGACAGACGACACAAAAAGGCAACAAAAGACAATCAGAGTAATTGTCCCCAGCCGTGACACAGTACCAACCACATTGCCGTAACGATCTGTGCTAGCTGGCTCCGTTATATCAGTCTGCTAGGGTTCTACATTACACAATGACCCTACTTAGCGTGTGCACCCCGGCCCAGGTCGGACAAGCCAAACAGCATTAGGGTCAGCTACGGACATAATAATAATAATAATAATAATAATAATAATAATAATAATAATAATAATAATGATAATGATAATAATAATAATAATAATAATAATAATAATAATAATAATAATAATAATAATAATAATAACGGATTTTTATATAGCGGGTACTCCAGCCTATGACTAGACTCACCACGCTTTACATAGTCATTACAAAAAAATGCATGCACTCGATCAAACATCACTTTTGCTACGATACACCAAAAGACGGAACAGTAAAGGTAAAAACTATTTACAACTATGTACATAAATGACAAAAAAGACAGAAATAGACTATTTACAACTATGTACATAAATGACAGAAAAGACAGAAATAGAACAGCAAAAACCTATTCACAGCTATTTATATGCCCGGTTAGACCCAGGAAGAAAAACAGTATAAATATTTACAGCCATGTATACACTTAAGGATCAGACAGAGACAAAAGGGGAGAGAATGGCAGCGGGATACAAATCAGTCTGAATAATGCAGTTTGAAGAGGTGTGTTTTGAATGCTTGTGTTGATTGTATGTTGCGGATATGGGAGGGAAGGGAATTCCACTGCTTGGGTGCGGAGTAAGCGAATGCACGTTGACCGTATGTCTTAGTGCGGGTGACGGGAACCTTGAGTGTGCGAGTGTCAGCAGAAGATCTTAAAGTGCGTGAAGGGGAGTAGACAGACAGTAGATCAGCAAGGTAGGAAGGACAATAATCTGTGAAGAAGTTGTGACAGAGAACAGAGAGTTTGTACTCTACGCGTGCTTGCACAGGAAGCCAATGAAGGGAATGTAGTAGAGGTGTGATGTGATCGCGTTTCTTTGCTCGGAATACTAGTCTAGCTGCTGAGTTCTGAACCTTTTGTAGTTTGTCAATGATGTGGTTTGGGGAGCCAGCGAGGAGAGAGTTGCAATAGTCAAGACGAGAAAGGACGAGAGCGCAGACTAGGGTTTTGGTGGCAGTGACTGTAAGATAGTGGCGAAAGGAGCTGATTTGGCGGATGGCCGTGTATGCAGAGCGACAGACGTTGGAGATGTCGTTGTTGAGGGACAGGTCATCGGAGAGAATGTAGCCGAGATTTCTCGCTGAGGATGAGAAGTGAATGTTTGTTGTCCCTACTGTAAGCGATGTTGGGAGAGGCGAGAGTGAGGAGGAGGTGTTGTGCTTGTGAATGAGGAGGGCTTCGGTTTTATCGCCATTAAGCTTAAGCTTGTTGAGTGTCATCCATGACTTAATGTCTGTGATGTAGTTCTCCAAAGTCTGAACAGTGGAATTAATGAGAGAGGGGGCAGTGGATTTATAAAGTTGTGTATCATCTGCAAATGACTGACTCTCAACAGCTTGCTTTCCGAGCAGGAGAAGCAGTGGCTTGGGTACAGAGTGAATAACACCGGCCCTAAAACGGAACCCTGAGGCACGCCGCACACCAAGTCTGCTATTCTGGAGAAACTGCCATCGACAGTGACTGCTTGTGATCTGTCAGAAAGATATGAGTGGAACCAAGCCAGGACCGAGCCAGAGATTCCAAAGTAGTGTTGAAGAGTGTTAAAGAGAATGTGGTGGTCGACTGTGTCAAAGGCGGCTGAGAGGTCTAATAAGGTGAGAATGGAGACGTTACCATTATCTAGGGCAAGCAACAGATCATTGGTTACCTTGAGGAGGCTGTCTCAGTGCTGTGGAAGGGTCGGTAGGCAGACTGGTTGGGGCAAAGTGAAGCGTTATCATATAGGTAGGCAAACAGTTGTTTGAGAACAATTTTTTCTATGACTTTGGACAGGAAGGAGAGGTTTGAAACAGGTCTATAGTTCTTTAGATTATTTTTGTCTAAACTTGTTTTTTTAAGGAGGGATTTGATGACAGCCGCTTTGAGCACAGATGGAACAACACCAGAGGACAGACTGTCGTTGATAATGTGTGTAATAGTCGGGAGTAGAGGGTCAAGATTCTCTATCAACATGGGGGTAGGAATGGGGTCCAGAGAGCAAGATGTTGGTTTTAAGCTTAAGATGACTTTCTTGACTTCTTGCTCTGTTATTGGTTGAAAAACTTCCAACTTTGCGGTAGTGAGGGAGGGTGAGAATGGGTTAATGATTGGGTGTCAGCCACTTTCTGTGTGAAATAATTACAAACTACATCAGGGAGCTGACATGGTGGATGCGTGGATGGGAGTGATGTTGCATTGCTCTTACCCCTTAGCTGATTGCAAATGTCGAACAACTGTTTACAAGTTTCGCTGTTGCTAATTCTGTCGCTAAAGTACCGGGTTTTGACAGTCTGGACTATTTTAGTGACCCGTTTTTTTGCAGCGGTGAAAATCTGCTTGCTGACTTCTAAACCTGATTTAAGCCACTTTTTCTCTGCTTTGCGTCGGTGTTTCTTCGCCTCAGAGAGTTCATCCTTAATAGACTCGTACCAGGGTGCTGAGCGTGTTGCCTTGACCTTTTTCCGGGCCAAGGGAGCGTGCCGATCAAGCACCGCATGAAGTTGAAGTGTACTATTCAGCTGATCCACAGTGGGGCACAGTTCTGGGGTCACTTTAGCGGTAAGCTCTTGCTTGAAAGCATCCTTATCCATGGTACGCAGGCTGCGAGCCTCCCTGAACATAGTGTTTGAAAAAGACGACGAGGAGAACGGAAAGAAGAAGAAGTTGAAAGGAGGTGAAGGAGGAGGAGGAAAAGAAGAAGGGGGAGGAGGAGAAGAAGAAGAAGAAGAAGAAGAAGAAGAAGAAGAAGAAGAAGAAGAAGAAGAAGAAGAAGAAGAAGAAGAAGAAGAAGAAGAAGAAGAAAAAGAAGCAACAAAAAATAGCAAAGCTGCAACGTTAGTGCGTCGACCCTCCATCTACTAACCCACATTGAATCCCTTTTTAGTGGGAAATACATCAAAATACATCTCTGCAACCTACCCACCCCAACCCCATCTCCACTCCTCCACCCACCCACAAACAGCCCTCCTCCCACCCACCCACCCCCACCCCCATGCATCAATACGAATCACAGGCGTTCGTCCATATTTGAATGTGAAAAAAACCCTCAAAGCCTATCTTGCGTCGCTCTCTATTTAACGGATTCCTATTACAGAGAGAGTTGAGCTCTCACATGCAGAAACGGGCGTCTGTGGTACGGATATGCGTCAAGAGCTGACACTTGCCCAGGCTTACGTTTGCCTATCTACAGTCTCAGCTACGCTGTGTGCGTCAAAAGGTAACAAAACCAAGGCGAGACCAACCGTGTTGATTAATAATTTCTATCAGCCCTCCATACTAATATTATGACTATGCGAAATGCGTGTCCAGTTATGAGGCTTCAAAGATGTGTGTCATTGTTTGGTGTGAACTGTCACTGTCAGATACCTTTAGGTCACTGAGGAAAGATGTCACTGTCAGATACCTTTAGGTCACTGAGGAAAGATGTCACTGTCAGATACCTTTAGGTCACTGAGGACAGTTGTCACTGTCAGATACCTTTAGGTCACTGAGGAAAGATGTCACTGTCAGATACCTTTAGGTCACTGAGGAAAGAGCTGTTAGGGGCATCTCTTTATTTTTTCTCGTGACCAGCTTTTTTTTTTTTTTTTTTTTTTACGTCGGGCCTATTTCCCAATTCGTCTATGTTTTCATTTCTCTGGTTTGAAGGATGATGACGTTTTACGGATGACATTGATGGATTGGCTGGAGATGAACAAGAACTTGAACAGCTGGTACAGAGGCTTGACACCACCTCCAGAGCTTATGGAATGGAAATAAGTGCAGAGAAGACCAAAATGATGACCAACAACACCAACGGCATCAACACGGACATCAAAGCCCAAGGTCAATCCCTCAACACAGTGCATAGCTTCAAATATTTAGGAACCATTGTATCAGACAATGGGTCCCGACAGGAAGTCCTCTCCAGGATCGCACAAACAACTGCTGCCCTGACAAGGTTGAAACCCATTTGGAAAGACAGGACCATCAGTCTACATTCCAAAGTAAGACTGCTGCGCTCCCTTGTCATCTCCATCTTCCGATATGCTTGCGAAACATGGACCCTCACAGGAGATCTCCAACGAAGAATACAAAGCATGGAGATGAGGTGGTACAGAAGACTTCTGGGCATTTCCTATACCCAACACATCACCAACGACGAAGTCCGACAGACCATCACACAAGCCATTGGACAACACGATGACCTGCTCACAGTGGTGAAGAAACGGAAACCCCGATGGTATGGCCACGTCACCAGATCATCAGGTCTTGCAAAAACCATTCTGCAAGGCACAGTGCAAGGAGGTAGAAGAAGAGGGAGACCGAAAAAGAGGTTGGAAGACAACACTCGAGAATGGTCTGGTTTGACACTAAGCGAAGCCATCAGGGCTGCTGAGGACAGAGAAAGATGGAGTATGCTGGTTAAACGATCATCTGTGGTGCCTCTACGATCTCCGAGTTAGGGGACAGGATAGGATAGGATAGGAAGGATGATGATGATGACGATGATGATGATGATTGATGATTGTGGATTGTGGATGGTTAATGATCGTTGTTGTTGTTGTTGTTGTTGTTGTTGATGATGATGATGATGATGATGATGATGATGATGATGATGATGATGATGATGATGATGATGATGATGATGATGGTATGATGATGATTACGATGATGATGACTTAATTGTAGGGCGTCGAAATTTTATGTCACGTATTCATGAGAAAGAGAGACACACAGACAGACAGACAGACAGAGTCTAATTACGTCATACTTTGAACTTGTCCACATTTAGGAATAAAGCTTTCCATATAATACACTTTAGATTATTAGTCATAAATATTCATACTCATTGATATCAACTAAGGTAGAGATGTACCTTTGCTAAATTTGATAACTTCAATAAATATAATAGTCCATCAGCAATCAGGAAATGCTACAAAGCCGTCATTAAAACCCTGGTCTGCGTGCATACGCCGTGACTGTTAATAAGTGCAAACCACCGATTGAACTACTTTCAGTTACTGACACTGCGGGTTGACTGGAAACAAGAACACGTTTGTCATAAACCGAATTGCGAAGCGTTGTATCCGACCTGAACTGGAAGCGTTGATTTTATTTGTGTTATATTCACAACTTTCCGGCACCTAGAAAGGGATAATAAACTGCAGCAAAAAAAAAAATGTGAGGGTACGATACTGGTGGCCAGTGACACATGTTATTATTCTTGAATATTTGGAAATAACTCACTAAAACATGCGGAGAAAGAAACCGGAAGTATGTTTCATTGAGGGGATTCCCGTTGGTGCATAGGATAGCAGAAAAGTGTGAATAGCGCACCTTTTCACCCCAAGAGCGTCTGAAGGCGCTGGTTGATTCAGGATCGACTCAATCCGCTCGCGGCGCTGCACCAACTTGCTGCCTAACGTGCATGATCTGTCTACTTAGTCAACTGAGCACAGTCCTGGGAGACCGAGGATGGAGGTTGCTTGCTGAGCAGCTCTTGAGCCGGAAACCCGCTTTTAAAGACAGATAAACATAAAACAGAAATTTAAATAAATTAATAAAAAGTACAGTGATTGTCAGACTAAGGTTAAAATGCCTACAATTTTAAAACGAACAACGTGGTTTATTTTGCATTATTATTGTATGTACATATACTGCGGCCAATAACATAAGCATACTGTCAGGCTAGGCTAATTCAAACGTTGTCTGAATAGGAGTACTTCCTAAATAGCTGTCAACATGTATTTTGACCGCTTTTCAGGGGAAGCAACTCTCATTGACCTACTTTACCTACTTTCGGTTTATGCTGTCAACATGTATTGTTTAACCGCATTTCAGGGGAAGCAACATACTTTCGGTTTATTTAGGGATAATGCCTATTATGAATAAACAAAATTGATTGTGTTTTGTTATAACGCTTAGGGTAAACCCTTTTCAAAGAGCAACTCACCAGCTGGCAACAATCACCTGTACCATCCATACCCCCCCTTCTCCCACACACTTATACCCCTGCTTATCTTATATATATATATATATATATATATATATATATATATATATATATATATATATATATATATATATATATATATATATATATATATATATATATATATATATATATATATTCAGATTCAGATTCAGATTCAGAAAACTTTATTATCTCCAAGGAGAAATTCTAACATGGATTTGCTGTCAGCAGAAGGTAATAAAATGTAACAATACTATAAACATGTAAACATGTACGTGTAATCACGCTTATGTACATATTAACAAGAACATTTCCGACACATTGTAAAACTTAAAATACATATCACACTACATGTCCTTATTGCACTTCAACATAAATAAATAAAACACCTACCCACAAACACACACACCCACATCCACACACACATGGGTTAGACATGAGATTATAAAATTATAAACGTTATAATACAATCATCAAACTTTGCGTATCATTCTATAATACAATCACAGATTTTAAAACGTATGCATTAGTTAACTAGATACATACTGAATAGTTGAAAAATTGCTGCAAATATTATAAAATTCATCTCTAGTACTCCCATAAACCACTCGCACCCAACTCATTCAGTCAACACTTATTAAGAATTTGTACTGATTTGGGTACAAAACTGTTCCTAGCTCTAACCGTAGAAACATTTGGCACTCTGAAACGGCGACCAGAAGGAAGGAGCTGGTAGTGCTGGGCTAGGATGTGAGTGGAGTCTCTTACAATCATGCTCGCTTTCTTTCTTACTTGCCTTTCGTACAACACACACAAACTCTCCTGCTTTTCACCCACCACTTTCCCACACACCTTCACAATTCTATCCAACACATTCTTACTCCTCACACTGAGACCTCCAAACCAGCAAAGAAAACCAAAGGTCAGCACCGATTGAATAAAACATCTGTAAAAGTTACATAAAACAGACTTGTTGACTTGCAGAGAGCGCAATTTCTGGAGGCAATATATTCTTGACTGACATTTCTTATGGATGGAAGTAGTGTTGGAATCAAAGGTAAGCTTATTGTCAAGTATTGTTCCCAGATATTTGTATTCCAAGACTCTCTCCACCTTTTCTCCATCAATCACTAAGTCAGGCACAGCAGATGGGTTTTTTCTAAAATCAATAATCAGTTCTTTAGTTTTCTTCACATTTATATTTAAGAAATTCTCTTTGCACCATGCAATAAACCTTTGCACTTCCTTTAGATAAACAGTTGCAGAGTTGGAGAGGTCTTGAAGGGCAGAGTCATCTGAGTACTTAATGAGAGGTGTATTTTCAGAGCCTGTGCAATCGTTGGTGTACAGAGTAAACAGAACAGGAGATAGTACAGTGCCCTGAGGGGAGCCAGTTGATGTAGTTCGAGTAGAGGAGAGAGCTCGCTGGAAGCAGACTGACTGAGATCTGTGAACTAGAAAGCTGACTATCCACAGGATAAGCCTGGGATTGACGTCAAGGGCCAGAAGTTTGAGCGCCATGAGATGAGGTTGTATCGTATTAAAAGCAGAAGAAAAATCGATAAAGAGAATCCTAACGAAAGAACTAGGTTTATCCAGCTGTGTATAAGCGTTGTTGAGTAGAGTGAGTGTTGCGTCGTCAGTGGATCTGTCTTGCTTGTATGCGAACTGAAAAGGATCAAGAAACTGTTGTGTTTGAGAGAGAAGTTTTTTCAAGACGATACGCTCAAAGCATTTCATGGCGATGCTGGTGAGTGCAACGGGCCTATAGTCATTCAACTCAGATGGGCTTCTAGACTTAGGAACAGGACAGATAGTGGAATTTTTCCAGACTGAGGGGACAGCACATTGTTTCAATGATAAAGAAAACAAATGACTGAAAACAACACATAACTGAGCAGAACATACTTTCAACAGTTTTCCACACAAGCCATCTGGACCCATTGCCTTACGGGGGTTTATTCTCTTGAAGTGGGACTCAACAACACAATCCCGGATCTCAAAGTCACCAGAAGCATCTCCCTCCCCATTTCTCACCCTTTCCTGAAGATCAACCAAAACTTCAGACAAACTGTCACTCAAATCATTGCGTTCAAAACGACAATAAAAATCATTCAGCTCGTTAGAGAAAGCTAACTTTTCATCTTCACTTCGCAGGCAACCACTGCTCTGAGGTTTATTCTGGCCTGATAAGGTTTTCAACCCCTTCCAAGCATCCCTTATGTTGCCTGACTGGAACTGACGTTCAACTTTCTCTTTATATTCTAACTTAGCTGCACGTATTTCCTCCCTTAATTTCCTCTGAACCCTCTTTCTTTCTTCCCTATCCCCAGTTTGAAATGCAATTTTCTTTTCATTAATAGTATTTTTCAGTGATCTCGAGACCCAGGGCTTGTTGTTTGGATAGATTTTGACTTGTTTGGTTGGAATAATCATGTCTTCACAGAATTTGACATAGTCAGTGACCACCTCAGCAGCCTGATTAACATCATCAGAGGAATCAAGAAAAACATTCCAGTCTGTGCAATCGAAACAACCTTGCAATTGCTCAACACAATCATCCGACCATACTTTTACAGTTTTGGCAACGACAGACTCAGTTAGTATTTTAGGTTTATATGAAGGGATCAAATGTACAGAGTCGTGATCGGATAGTCCGATTTTAGGGAGCTGAAAAGATTTATATGCATGGGGAATGTTGCCATAGCAACAGTCAAGTATAGCATCTTCCCGTGTGTTGACAGTGACAAACTGTTTGAATGAAGGGAGACACCTGCGCAAGTCACAATGATTAAAATCACCAAGAACAAAATTAGGGGCATCAGGCGAAATCAACTGCAGTGCACGAACGACATCTGCAATTTCTGTGCACGCACGTGAGCGTGAAGCCTGGGTAGTAGGGTGTGTGTATATCACAGTTATAAATATCTGTCCAAATTCGCGTGGTAAGTATTTGGGTCGCAGTGACACAGCGAGCAAATCAACATCAGGTGTACACAGTTGCTTTCTTACTGTCACATTGGCTCGACTACAATACTTCTCGTTGACATACAAACACACACCTCCACCGTGATGTTTACCGCTGACATTAAATTCAGATCGGTCACTGCGGAATGGCGTGCCAAAACCGTCAATATAAACACTGTCATCGGTGATACAATTGTCAAACCATGTCTCTGAGAAACATAATAAACATGCGTATTTAAATTCGTTCATATATTGTACGTAGGCACATAGTTCATCGAAGTTGCAGTTTGGTGGCTTGGGTCGAAGGGAACGAGATATATATATATATATAGCTATAAACTGCGCTTGGTCGCTTACCATAGCCGTGTATTCCCCTTACTTTCAACGTCCAATAAAATAATAGAATTCAAGGATTATGTCCCATATGCTGCCATTTACCCTTCAATCCCATTTCTTTAGACCAGACAACTACTATTAGAGAGAGAGACAGAGACAAAGAGAGAGACAGAGAGAGACAGAGAGAGAGACAGAGAGAGAGACAGAGAGAGAAAGTTTCACTTTCGTCTCTCTGCAAGAGAATCCTGAGTAGCTATTTTAATAACTGGCTTATCCGACCAAGTAGGAAAGGACGTAACCTCGGGTGCCTAGAGGAACATGAAAGGGGAGGTAACTGTAGCCAAGGGCATATAACTCTGCACATACTGAGTATCGGATACTGCCTGAGGCGCACGCTTGACCTCTGTCAAGTTTATCCCAACAGTTGTCAGAGACTCTGAATACACTGTGCCTTGTCTAGATGGATTTGACTGATTGCCGTACAGCGTAACTGTGGTAGTAATGATGGGGGCGGCTGCCCTGTAGTTGTTGTCCTTATCACTGGTGGCGATAGCCCTCGTTCTGCGATTGGGCTTCTTCTTAGATAAGGAAGCGAACGAGTGGAGAGTGAAAGGTGTTTGGCGGCGGTGGTGGGGAGGACATTTCAACACCATGCATGCGACCATTTCATATCATGGGCAGTTGTTTTCCAAAATATTCCCGTACATCAATTAATTACTCCTCGAGGGAGGGGGAGGGGAGAAATCCCCCCTCCCATCTCCCCATATTTGATCTATTCCTTTAGACAACCACCTGCCCAGAGTCTTCTTTGACATGCGCAACAGGCAACAACTACTGCAGAGGACAAAAAAAACCATACATACCTAAGATTACGCTTGGAAGACCATGCCTCATTAGCTATCTGCTAAATACACAGACATTATTTGAAGTGCTAATCTACCGAGTTGCCTTCATCAACCAACCTTTACCGAAGATTAGTACAGCTATCTCAGTTATCATAGCTCTTAAGGGTAGAATACACGTCTCAACCCTTGACGCGAGATAAAACGTTGAAAACTTATCACTGTTGATGCTTGCTCCGCTGTTCATAGATATATGAACATTCTCTGTGTATTCCAACCTGTTGAATCGCGATGAAGAGGCTCATCGAGGTGGCTCACTCCATTTTATCCCAGTTGAAGATCATTCAACGCCGGTTGATAATTGTGTCTTAGCCCTTAACCTTGTTTCACTAATTAATAACAAGTGATGGAACGCATTACTAGAGGGATTAGTGTAATAATTATTATTATGGTCGCTTGCGAAATAATATGTCAATATATATTTGTTTGTGCATGTAGTTTTGTTGTTGTAGATTTGTTGTTGTTGTAAAT
>CM072524.1:25080629-25278129 GCA_036898135.1 Oncomelania hupensis | reverse complement strand
AATATTACCTAGTGGTCATTATCCTGAGGTATGTACTAAACGTATCATAGTACCTATTTTAAAAAAATGTGACCTAGAAATACCAGACATTTACAGAGATATACCACTGCTGAGTTTTTTTTAGGGAAGTGTTATACACCAATTTTAAACCACTTTATACATGGCTCGAAGCAATTAATAAAATTAACAAAACACAGGGTTTTGAAGATGGTACTCCATCGTAAACCATGTATTTACACTATATTCTGCTACTCAGAAATATCTGACCAAAAAGGCGGCAAACTGTATGTAGCTTTATTCGATTTGAGGAAGGCGTTTGAAACAATTTAGAAATAAACTTGTATTGCAATGTAGAAGTTGTGCTTTATCCAAATTCGTAAAGGGAATCCGATCAATGTACCAATCAGTTCTCGCTTGTGTTTGTGTAATTAATGAACTTACGGAGACATCTGAGTGCCCTCGGGGGTTAAAGCAAGGCTGTATGTTAAGCCCCACAATGTTCTAGGTGACAAATAACGAGCTAGCATCAAGAGTTGCTGACCAGAGCAGGCTTGGAGACTCGTGCCTGGTCTTGTTGAGCTTTTATATTGCTCTTTGCTGACTTGGCTTTGCTGTCTTGTTCAAACACCCACACCCTCACCACCAACAACAACCCACCCCCGGGAGTTTCAGTATAAATAGTTTCCCCACTTTCTGAAAATTTAGTGTTTTACATTCTCACTGTCGCTGTCATTCTCCTTGTTCTTTCTCATTCTTACTATGTTATATCAATCTACTATACTATCTTCTTCTTCGCTACTGTACTATCTTCTTTTTTGCTAGACCAGTTCCTTATCTTTTTTCTTGAAAACTCTTCCAAAACTCCTCATTTGTGTATGACGTCTGTTGGGTCATCTTGGGAATATTGGACGCTTTCTGCCAAATGGTCACTAGGGTTTCCTATGATGTTGTTATTTAGCAATGTAGGCATTTTTTTTAATATATGTGTGTTTTGTTGATATTTTATGATGTTCATGTTCTATTTTGTTTTTGTAAACGGGGGTTCGATAAATTAGAGGATAGCCTCAGCGTCCTCTGCGTGGGGTGCCGTTATTGTAAAGTGACCGGCAGGTGGAGTGCCTTCAGTGTTACCACTAGGTTTGTTTCAGCAGATCTTTTATACGGATCATGGGTGAGTCCTCTTTGAACCAAGTTGTGGTCCTGATTTTGTTATCTGTTTTTGGCTCAGCAGTCCGCTGGACCCTGTAAGCAATGAATAACTGTCTTGTTCACCAGCAGAATTGCAAACTCAACTAGACATAGTTAACCAAATGTGCCAGGAATTAGGGCTGACTATCAACATTGATAAGAGTAAAGTCGTGGTTTTTAGACATGGGTGATTTCTTGGGAAGAGTTAAAAATGGTTTGTCCAGGGAAATGAACTAGAGATTGTAAACTTCTATGTGTAGTTAGGCTTTACCTTTACAACTGCTATGAGCCTCAGTGGAAGTGCAAATCAGCTGGCAATAAAAGGAAAAGGCCTTGTTTGAAGTGCTCAGAGTTTGGAAAGAACTGGCTTAACCTTTGTATGGCTGTCTCAGGGTGTAGGTAATGAGAATTAGCGTATTTATCAATTGAAACAGACTCATTGACATCAACGAACAAGACTGGGATGCAGCCTTAAATAATAGTAACAATTCAGTCAGTACAGATAGATTATGACCAATTTGTAAACATACATTTATTTGGACTGTATTAAGCAGAAGTGTTTTAGAGACTCGTTTGTAAAATTGAGGTTAAGCATTAGTAACATGAAAGTACACAAGAATAGCTACGTTACACAGAGTGTTGAATGGCTGTCTTTTCTGCACAGGCGCTGAAGTAACGGAGCTGCACATGTTGTATGTTTATCATATGTGTAACAGATTTCGTCCAAATATACTTAAAGAGGTGAATGTTTTCAATCATGAAAGACAGTTTGTTCAGATGATGGGCTGCAGGGATAAAAGAATGATTAGGCAGGAGGCTGTACACATTGAATATTTTTTTGTGTCTGGAAGTCGTGAGTGGATGAGCCAATATGTGAGTGTAGGACTAAGGTTTGGCAAATGCGTGAATTCAAATAATTGATAATTAGAATAATATATATTGAATTTGGGTCTGTATAGTAATGTAAATTTTAAATATCAGACTGTATAAATCATAATCTGCATGTAAAATATATGGTTTTATTGGTTTTTTCATGATTGATATATTTATTCTTAATTTTTCCATTATATGCCCCATCTTCTTTAAAGTCATAAAAGTCTCTCTCTCCTTCCTCCCCCCTGCCCTCTCTCTCTCTCTCTCTCTCTCTCTCTCTCTCTCTCTCTCTCTCTCTCTTCTCGCTCTCTTTCTCCTGGTTCTGATTTGGCTCGGAAGAGTCCGCTGGACCTAAAGCAACAACCATGTCTCTCTTTCTCTGATTATACACATGAATTCTTTATTTAATTATTTAAGAAAGGAATATAACAGATAAATAAATACAATTTTTATCGAGTTTTAAGCAAACTGCAAAAAGTTACGTCAGTTAGTAACTTAATTGTTTTTCATTTCCATTGGTAGTAAAAAGTCGGGCATCACAGTTAAAAAGAATGTGAACCATTAAAAAGCACAATTACAATGATCAAGAAATATTTTTACCAAATTTTGTTCCCAATGAATTTAAGAACTGAATTGTATGGTGATGTTACAACAGGTCTTGAATCCCCGCTGTGTTGCCGGGGGTTTCAGTATAAATAGTATCCCCACTTTCTGGAAATTTAGTGCTTTAAATTCCCACTGTCGCTGTCTTTCTCATTTGCTCTTTCTCATTCCTGCTCTGTTCTATCAATCTGCTATACTATCGTCTTCTTCGCTAGACCAGTCATCTACCTTTTTTCTTGAAAACTCTTCCGGGACAGGACTCCTTATTTGTGTATGAGGTCTGTTGGATCAGCTTGGGAATATTGGACGCTTTCTGCCAGGTGGTCACTAGGGCTTCCTATGATGTTATTATTTAGCAATGTAGGCATTTTATATGTATGTGTTTTGTTGATAATTTATAATGATGTTTGTATTCTATTTTGGTTTTGTAAACGGGGGTGGGGGGGGGTGTCGATAAATTAGAGTACAGCCTCAGCGTCCTCTGCGTGGGATGTCTTTATTGTAAAGTGACTGGCTGGTGGAGAGCTTTCAGTTTTACCACTAGGGTTGTTTCAGCAGATCTTTTATGCGGATCAGGGGTTGTCCGGTCCTGATTTGGCTCGGAAGAGTCCGCTCGACCGAAAGCAATAATCATGTAATGTAATGTAATGTAACAGGTCTTGAAAAACGAACATTTAATTTAAATTTGGGTGAATAATTATATTTTCTTAAAATATAGTTATTTTTATTTTGCTATTTGCTTCTGTAGTAATCTATCCTATCGTATCCTATCCCGTAACTCGAAAGCCCTTTAGGGCATCAGAGATGATCGTTTAACCAGCATACTCCATCTTTCTCTGTCCTCAGCAGTCATCGTGGCTTCACTCGGTGTCAAGTTAGTCCATTCTCGAATGTTGTCTAACGATAATTATATTTTTCTGTCTCCATTTTCTTCTGCCTCCTTTGCACCATTGCCTTGCAGGATAGTCTTTGCAAGACTGAAGCTCTGAGGATGTTGCCATAACATCGGAGTTTCAGTTTCTTCACCACTGTGAGCAAGTAATCGTGTTGTCCTGTGTGATGGTCTATCGGACGTCGTCATTAGTGATGTGCTGGGTATAAGGAATGCCCCGGTAATCTTTTCTAGCATCTCATCTCCATGCTTTATATTTTTCGTTGTAGGACTGCTGTGAGAGTCCATGTTTTCCACTTTAGTAGATACAAATATGTCAACAATGACTGAATTCAAATTCAAAGCACATGTTCTTGCCTCTCCTTCTGCCCACTCATTAAAGATAAAACCAGAATGCGATGGTAACCATCAGAAATTCAATTTATAGTCAAACTATTAACAACGTGTTTGATCTCATAAATTATTTCAATTGCCATTCCTTGCGATTTATAGAATGTAAAGCCTGTATAACAGACTGTGAATCCACACATTACTATAGAAAACAGTAGGCAAGCTAGCAATTTATTTAAAGCCATTGAAATAGCTATCAGTTATGCTGTTGAAACATTATAACCTTTCCTAGATGAAATGATTCTATTTTCAAATCCGCAAAGACGAAAGCAGATCCTGCATATTCTAAATCTATAACAGCCACAGATGCACGATTTTGAAAAGGATTAATGATTTTAAAATAGCAGCGCATCACAATGGAGTTATTTGGCGCTTAAGCCACACTTAACAGGTTTGTAATTTCTATAAATATTTCATTGAAATTGTCACAAATTCCTTTAAGTCATTAGTAAACCAGATACCGAGAATATAAAATCTTTCTGGGTTCCATTGCATGTGCAGATGGGGCATGTAGCGGACTTAGAATTTTTCATTCTACCCAACCAAATAGCACTACTCTTATCTGTATTAAGAAACAACCCTGATTTTTTCCCCAAAACATTGAATAGTAGAAATTGTTTCTTCGAAAGAATGTCTGTCCCCTTCTAGAATTAATTCTTTATCGGCTGCATACTGAGATATTTTGCTTTCAACTTTCTAATTCGAAGCTCATTAATGTCTTTATTTTCTCTATCATTAAACACAAACTTTCAACACGCATTATGAATAAATACGGCGAGATCGGATCCCCCTGCCTACTTCCCATCTGTACCTCGAACTAAGAAGATAAAATGCTATTTACGTTTACTGCTGATTTAATGTTGTTACAAAATGTACAAATCCACTGACAGAAGTCAGGGCCACATCCGAACACATGTAATACCTTGAACATAAAATCCCAGCTCAAGGAATCAAAGGCTTTTTCAAAATCGAGGCAAATGAGCCGTCCCGGCTTCCTATGTATATTTAAGTAATCAATTATATTGTATAACAGTCGAACATTATCGCTTAAGTGTACCTATTTTTACTAAAGCCTGACTGATTTTCATGAATGAGAGAAGTAAGCACATTTTTGTGTCTATCTGCGATACAACCGGAACCTTTCTTGTATACTACATTAAGTAGTGTAATTGGATGCCAAGTTTTAATGAATTCTCTTGGCTTATCGCCTTTATGTGTGCAAACTATTATTCCCTCCCTCTGAGTTGTAGATAATTCACTCCTATTGAACCCTTCGTTTTAGAACCTCACAACAAATAATATGCCTAATCTATTCCAAAAGGCTTTTAAAAATTCAACAGTGAAACCGTCGCTGCCAGGACTCTATTATTTTTCATATATTGTAATGACTTACTAGCTTCTTGAAAAGTAATTTCAGTTTCTAATGAAAGTTTCACTGTTCATTTAAAGTTGGTATTTGCTTAACTAAATCTAAGATTTCACAATTCTCAGCCTCCATTTTTGAATACAAGTCTTTATAGAAATTGTTAACTTCTTGAGCAACTTCCTTGCTATTAGTAATATATAATCCATCTGCTTTAGTCAGTTTTAAGAGTTGCTTACGTTGTGTATGTAATTATCTATATTGCCAGAAAGTCTTTATTTTACATCTTATACAACACCCTAGAGCGACATCATTTGCTTTATTATCACCTTCATCACGTTCTTTTTCTTCCCTCCTCTTCCCACCTACCTACCCCTCCCCCAATTATAATCTCAATGGCAATTATTGGTATGTTCCAAACTATTTCTGTTTAGAATATTATGGCACAGCATCACACGCTAATATAAAGAGCATGTTCTAGAATATGACAATGGGCTCCTCGGGCGACTGGAGTTCTAGATCCCGTATCGGTCAGCGTCTTGAACAGCTCTTGAGCTGAAAAAGTGCTATATAAGAATAATAACATTAATAAATAATACTTCACAAGATGATGACATAGTATTTTATATTGCTCACATTATTTAAATCTAGGGAAGGAAATTTGTTAAAATTATTATAGCGATAGTTATTATTATTTGTATGTTGTTCTACTTTCAATGTTTCGTCTTCTTACAGCAGGACCGGACAGGACCCAAGCACAGGACCCACCGCAGGACAAGACTTCACCGCAGATGAGGACCCCACCGCAGGACAAGACCCCACCGCAGGACAGGACATCAGCGCAGAGGGGAGGCAGGAGCAGACAACGAGGGATCAACGACAGAGGTGGCCACCTCAAAAGACAGTTTGACTGTGGGCGTGCATGTGTGTGTTTAGTGAAATTGTACAGCATTGCAATGCAATTTATCAGAAATTGAAATCTACGTAGATTTGGCAACTGTCCATGCTGGCATTGCAGCAGCTACCAGGAGAGGCAAGCAATATAATACAATGCTCCTGTTGACATGTCGGTGGTACTCGCTGCAGGCTCTGTCTGGATATTATTGGCTAAAATTTTGGCTCTAGAGCAACTAGATTTTGTAAGTTAGCGGGGACTGTGTGTCCACAGTGCCACGAATAGCGTTGAGCACTGAAAAAGAAATGATCAAGGTCAGATTTAGAAAATGAATCAAGGTCGGTGTTAGAAAATGTCGCAATCAAAGCACAGGCTTTGTGTCGACATACACCAAGCAAGTGCAATAGCACAGAACTGGCAGCTGCATTAAGTACAGCAGCTACAAGGTGTTGTAAGCTGTTGAAGGTTGAGGGAAAGGGTCATGTTGTTTTTCTATCGGAGAAATGTTTCTGTGGGGAAACAACGAGAGAGTGTGGTTGTGGACATTAGTGTCATGGGGGAAAAGGACAATGGATGTGGAGTGGAAGTGTGTGGCGAGCAGTCAAAATGTAAATAAACATGAGACGACCGATGTCTCTTTTTTTCGTTAGGTTAGAAAGTAAACTGTAAATAAACATGAGACAACGAACCGACTGGTGAGGCAGTCGGGGCACATGTCTCTTTTCTTTTTTGTTAAGGATAAATAATAATGGGAAATGAACACGAGACAGCAACCTGATTTTGTCTCGGTCCCTCTTTCCCTTTTTGACATTTGTTAGCTCTGCTTGCCCGGACTCTGCTCTCCAACAGCTGTCCCCTACTTTGTGATAATAATGGTCATGTCTGCATGATCCGCCCTGGTGGAATTGCAGTGTGGTCAGTTTCTGATACTTGAGATGGTTACATACTTTGTGAAAAGTTTCATCTTGCCAGCATAGAAAATGTCCACAGTGCCATGAATAGCGTTGAGCACTAAAAAAGAAATGATCAAGGTCAGATTTAGAAAATGAATCAAGGTCGGTGTTAGAAAATGTCGCAATCAAAGCACAGACTTTGTGTCGACATACACCAAGCAAGTGCAATAGCACAGAACTGGCAGCTGCATTAAGTACAGCAGCTACAAGGTGTTGCAAGCTGTTGAAGGTTGAGGGGAATGGTCATGTTGTTTTTCTATCGGAGAAATGTTTCTGTGGGGAAACAACGAGAGAGTGTGGTTGTGGACATTAGTGTCATGGGGGAAAGAGACAGTGGATGTGGAGTGGAAGTGTGTGGCGAGCAGTCAAAATGTAAATAAACATGAGACGACCGATGTCTCTTTTTTTCGTTAGGTTAGAAAGTAAACTGTAAATAAACATGAGACAACGACACGACTGGTGAGGCAGTCGGAACACATGTCTCTTTTCTTTTTTGTTAAGGATAAATAATAATGGGAAATGAACATGAGACAGCAACCTGGTTCTGTCAAGGTCCCTCTTTCCCTGTTTGACATTTGTTAGCTCTACTTGCTCAGACTCTGCTCTCCAGCAGCTGTCCCTTACTTTGTGATATTAATGGTCACATCTGCATGATCCGCTGTGGTGGAATTGCATTGTGGTCAGTTTCTGATACTAGAGACGATTGCATACTTTGTGAAAAATTCCACCTTGCCAGTATTGAGACGGCAGTGGGAAAAAAAAACATCGTGAAAAATGTCACAAAATTGTATCAAGGTCAGAAAAGAAAGAAAACAATTGATCAAGGTCAAGAAGAAAAGTGTATCAAGGTTGAAAGAAAAGTATCAAGGTCAAAAGAAAAATATATCAAGGTCAAAAGAAAAGTGTATCAAGGTTAAAAGAAAACTATCAAGGTCAAAAGAAAAATGTATCAAGGTCAAAAGAAAAGTGTATCAAGGTCAAGAAGAAAAGTGTATCAAGGTCAAAAGAAAGTGAAAGAAAACAAACATCAACGTCGAGGAAATGTTTTGCCTTGCGTTGTCAAAAAACTGTATCAAGGTCAAAACCACGGAAAAGCAGTGGTGTTCCTAGGATTAGAGGGCAATAGGACAAAATGTCCTAAATCATAAAACTAATCGGACATCATGTCCTGACTACATAAAAGCAATAGGACATTCAGATTGTGAAGCGAACCGATTAATGATGCTTCTTTAGAAGACAGTGACTGAGAATAAATATGAATAAAGTAAAAAAAAAAAAAAAAAAAAAACTCTGTTGTGTAAACAGTTTAAAAATGCCCTTTTGTTGTTCGACGGAATGTACTAAAGAGTGATAATAGTCTAGCATTGTCCACTATTCAAACTCGTTTTAACGGCTTTGATACTCCAGTTTGTACAGATGTTTCTTGCAGTGACCGCTGTAGTCATAATATTAACGGACAATGACCGCTAATTTCGCAATAGAATCGGACATTTGACGGGACACAGGTGTTTGCATTCGGTCATTTTCCAAACGAATCGGACCATGACCGATGTCCGAGGCCTCGGGACATCACTGGAAAAGGAAGGGGCGATGGGGAAAAGGGCACCAGTCCTTGTTTATTAGCAAGGTCCAAGTGCTCTAGTGTTTTGAAATGGAAGTTAGTATTGTTAAGGTGGGGTCAGTAGTGATTGTCTTCGGCAAATTGATGGAAGCGCTGTGTTGTGTTGTTTCCTGCTCTGAATTTCTACTTCAGTGTTGGTGTGCTGTTGTTAGATTGAGGTTGACTTTCAATTGCTGTTAATATTGCAAGTGCAATGTTTTAGTAACTCCGCCAAGGACGGTCCCAAGCCCGGCTGCAAAAGGAGGAGGGTTAGGCATGGGGTTAGCACCCCCACCCCTTGAAAAAGACTACGCTACAGAAACGTCAACAACATAAGAAAGTGAAAACTTTATCCTGGGGGAGGAAGGTGCTTCATCACGAAGACATATGACGCGTTGTGGTAAAAACCGAGAGGAAGCCACAGAGCCGACTATTCTTCTGTCAACCAGGAGAACCACCATCGGCACATGGAATGTCCGGACATGTACGAATAGGGAAAACGGCACAGGTAGCAGCTGAGATGAGGAATAATGACTTGACCGTGTTAGGCATCAGCGAGACACGGTGGACCCAAGCTGGATAGAGGCGACTGATGACAGGAGAGCTATTGCTACTCCTACGCAAACCAGCGACGAACGTCACCCGACAGGCGCTGAAGACAGGCCCCCAGGGAAAGCGACAGAGAGGCCGTCCAAGGAACACCTGGCGACGCGACCTTGAGGCCGACACCGCCAAGATGGGCCACACCTGGAGTCAGTTAGAAAGAATGGCACAGGATAGAGGACACTGGAGAGCTGTTGTTGGCGACCCATACCCTGGCAGGGGTGACGGGCATTAAGTAAGTAATGTTTTAGTTGTAATTATATACAAAATTTGTACAGTTTAAATCACTAAATCTAAAAGAATAATACTAATAAAAAATACAGAAAAACAATAAATAAAATAAAATAAAAAATAATAATAATAAATAAAGAAAGAAAGAAAGAAAGAAAATAACAAAAATAAAATATAGAGAAATTGGAAAAGGAATCTGCATATATTGTAATTGTACAAAACATTTTTATGGAAAATGTATATAATTTTACTCCTTGTGAAGTGTAATGTATATGCATTGAATTGTTTCATACATTTAACATCACAAAATAACAATGAAAAAAACGAAAAAAAAAACCAGAACACATGCAATAATATTAAAAAAAAGAAAATTGTTAAAAATCCAAGAGGAAAAGATTGAGTATTTGGGGAATAAAACAGCAATGTAACTGTTGTAATAGGACTGAAGAATGTTATGTAAAATATAATGTATGCATTGTATTGTGATGCATACATTTGAATTATGTACATGTTTATTTCATAGAGTAAGAGGAAAAGGCTGGGGAGTTGAGAATTAAAACAACAATGTAAATGTTGTAATAGACATGAAGACTTTTATGTAAAATGTAATGAATGCAGGATTGATAGTCTTTACTTTTTTTCTTTAAAGAAATAAATTCGCTTTAATTTGGGTAAAACGTTAAAGAAATAAATTTTCTTTAATTTTTTTTAAAAGAAATAAATTTGCGTTAAATACATGAAAGATTTTTTATTGCTCAGCTCAGACCCAAAAAAGTAATATGCAGTTAAAAAAAATACAAACAACTTGTGTTAAAACCCATGTAATCTATGAAAACACTGAAAAAAAATCAAGAACAAATAATGTTATATGAGTTGATATTTTATTAACAACAAAAATAGAGATATTAGTCTAATTTTTTTTCTAATCTGTCCTTGCAACACTCATTCACACCCCTTCCAAGCATTTTAACCCACGCACACGACACAAAGAAATTAAGCTAAGCATTCAAATACAGCAGCTAGAATAAAAGGAATCTCTCACATACACATTATGTATATAATATACAGATATTTACAGAAATTCCCCAAAATTCTCCATTACAAATTTTGGCAAACTTTCATCACTCGAATCACTACAGGAAGCCATCTTCTTTTCACGATCTCAAACTTTAATATGAACTGATGCAGAGTATGCTAGCGGCAATGTCTACATAGGCTAATCCAAACCGTCTCAAACTGGCTGCAACTGGGTCAAACTGTCTTCGCGCATAGGCACCTCTTGTTTGTGGTAGAAAATCAAACTGAAGTAACGAAATTTTTAATGAAAGAAATCGATAATCGTTACTTTTATTTTTTCATTCGATGAATTTTCTCTAACTTTTAAAAAACATTAACACATTAAATTTTCTTTAACCAAAAATTTAATTCGCTATATCGTTAAGTATGCATTGAATTTTTTTGAATATCTTTTCTCTGTGTATATGTTTATTTCAAAGAAAAATTGGAAGAGCAAGTTGATTATAATTGAACTCTTCTCTTTTAAGTGAAGTGCATTGACTTGTGTTGCATACATTTAATGTGAAAAAATAGCAAACAAAAAAGGTTTTAAAATACAATAAATTTAACAAAGTAACATACTTTTTTTAAATAACTTAAAAATTCAAAAGGAATAGGCTGAAGAGTTGAGGATTAAAACAACAATGTAAATGTTGTAATAAAAATAAAGACTGTTATGTAAAATGTAATTTAATCATTGAATTGTCATGCATATGTTTGAATTATTTACTTGTGTTTTTTTTTTCAAAGAGGAAATTGAAAAGGAATTGGAGTTGGGGATTAAAAATGTGTTTTAATATTGTAATTGTACTATGGCTTTCTATGAAAACTGTAATTATTGCATTGAATTTTGTTGAATATCTTTCTATGGGTACAAGTTATTTGAAAGATACATTGGAAAAGGGATGGAAGTTGACAAAAAAATACATTTATAATTGTACTCTGTGTCTTATGTACATATTTATTTCAAAGAACAAGTGGAAAAGGAAGGGGAGTTGGAGATTTAATAAAAAATAAATATTGTTATTGTATTTGTAGCATCGACTTTTATGGAAACTAATTTATGCATTGAATTTTGTTGAATATATTTTCCATGTGTACAAGTTTAGTTGAAAGAGAAATTGGAAAAGGGATGGAAGTTGACAAAATAATGCTGAATATTATAATTGTAGTCTGCTCTTTTAGAGAAAGTGTAATGTACCTGCATTGGATTGTATTGCATTAATTTAATGTGATTAAATAATAATTTTAAACAGCTTAGTTTAAAATAAACAGAATAACATAATATAAACACTACATTTTATGTCATTATATTATAATGACATAAAAATGTAGTGTTTATTTTAAAGAAAATTTGTAAAAGGAAGTTGGACAATTAATATAAAATATTATAATTGTATTCTTGTATTTTATATGTAGAGTAATGAATGCATTGACTTGTATTAAATAGATTTATTGTAGTAAAATAACAAAAATAAGGGTTTTGAAAACTACAATAAAATAAAATAAAATACAAGAAAAAATCTTACCTAAAAATTCAAAGGGAAAAGACTGGGGAGTTGGGGATTAAAACAGCAATGTAAAAGTTGTAATAGGACTGAAGAATGTTATGTAAAATATAATGTATGCATTGTATTGTGATGCATACATTTGAATTATGTACATGTTTATTTCATAGAGAAAGAGGAAAAGGCTGGGGCATTGAGGATTAAAACAACAAAGTAAATGTTGTAATAGACACGAAGACTTTTATGTAAAATGTAATGTATGCATTGATGTTTTTTGAATATCTTTTCTTTGTGTATATGGTTTATTTCCAAGAAAATTTGGAAGAGCAAGTTGATTATAATTGAACTCTTATCTTTTAAGTGAAGTGCATTGACTTGTGTTGCATACATTTAATGTGAAAAAATAGCAAACAAAAAAGGTTTCACAAAAAATAAAATTAACAAAGTAACATATTTTAAAAAAAATAACTGTTAAAACTTCAAAAGGAAAAGGCTGGGGAGTTGAGGATTAGAACAACAATGTAAATGTTGTAATAAAATAAAGACTGTTATGTAAAATGTAATTTAAGCATTGAATTGTCATGCATATGTTTGAATTATTTATATGTGTTGTTGTTTTTTCAAAGATGAAATTGAAAAGGAAGTGGAGTTGGGGATTAGAAATGTGTTTTAATATTGTAATTGTACTATAGATTTCTATGGAAACTGTAATTATTGCATTGAATTTTTTTGAAAATCTTTCTATGGGTACAAGTTATTTGAAAGATACATTGGAAAAGGGATGGAAGTTGACAAAATAATACATTTATAATTGTCTTATGTACATATTTATTTCAAAGAACAAGTGGAAAAGGAAGGGGAGTTGGAGATTTAATAAAAAATAAATATTGTAATTGTAGCATCGACTTTTATGGAAACTAATTTATGCAATGAATTTTGTTGAATATATGTTCCATGTGTACTAGTTTAGTTGAAAGAGAAATTTGAAAAGGGATGGAAGTTGACAAAATAATGCTCAATATTATAATTGTAGTCTGCTCTTTTATAGAAAGTTAATGTACCTGCATTGGATTGTGTTGCATAAATTTAATGTGATTAAATAATAATTTTAAACAACTTAGTTTAAAGTAAACAGAATAACATATAATGACATAAAAATGTAGTGTTTATTTTAAAGAAAATTTGTAAAAGGAAGTTGGACAATTAATAATATTATAAAATATTATAATTGTATTCTTGTATTTTATGTGTAGAGTAATGAATGCATTGATTTGTATTAAATAGATTTAATGTAGTACAATAACAAAAGTAAGGGTTTTGTAAATTACAATAAAATAAAATAAAATACAAGAAAAAATCTAACTTAAAAATTCAAAGGGAAATGACTGGGGAGTTGGAGATTAAAGCAGCAGTGTAAATGTTGTAATAGAACTGAAGAATGTTATGTAAAATATACTGTATGCATTGAATTGTGATATGTACATTTGAATTATGTACATGTTAATTTCAAATTGATAGAGGAAAAATGCTGGGGATTGGGGATTAAAACAACAATGTAAATGTTGTAATAGACACGAAGAATGTAATGTAAAATGTAATGTATTCATTGAATTTTGTTGAATAGCTTTTCTCTGTGTATGTATATGTTTATTTCAAATAAAAGTTCGAAAAGCAAGTTGGACAATTAATACAAAATATTATAATTCTACTATTGTCTTTTATGTTAAGTGCCATGAATGACTTGTGTCACATACATTTAATGTGAAACGAAAAGAAACAAAAAAGGTTTTAAAATGCAATAAAATAAAGTAACAGCATTTAAAAAAAGTAACTGTTAAAAATTCAAATAGAAAAGGCTGGGGAGTTGGGGATTAAAACAATGTAAATGTTGTAATAGAAATGATGACTGTTATGTAAAATGTAATTTAAGCTTTGAATTGTGATGCACACGTTTGAATTATGTACATGTTTGTTTCAAAGAAGAAAATTGAAAAGGAAGGGGAGTTGGGGATTATAAATGTGTTTTAATATCGAATTGGACTATGGATTTTTATGGAAACTGTAATTAATGCATTAAATTTTGTTGTATGTCTTTCTATGTGTACAGATTATTTAATGGAAAAGGGAAGGAAGTTGACAAAATAATACAACCTATTATAATTGTACTGTGTCTTTCATGTAAAGTATAATGTACCTGCATTTGAATTGTGTTGCATACATTTAATATAATAACATAACAAAAAACAGTTCATAATAAACAGAATAAAAGACAATGACATAAAAATAAAAAATGTAACTGTTAAAATTTGCGGAGGAAAAGGCTGGGGAGTTGGGGTGCCGGGGGTTTCAGTATAAATAGTATCCCCACTTTCTGGAAATTTAGTGCTTTAAATTCCCACTGTCGCTGTCTTTCTCCTTTGCTCTTTCTCATTCCTGCTCTGTCCTATCACTCTGCTATACTATCTTCTCCTTCGCTAGATCAATGACCTACCTTTTTTCTTGAAAACTCTTCCTGGACAAGACTCCTTGTTTGTGTATGAGGTCTGTTGGATCAGCTTGGGAGTGTTGGACGCTTTCTGCCGGGTGGTCACTAGGGCTTCCTATGATGTTATTATTTCGCACTATAGGCATTTTATATGTATGTGTTTTGTTGATGATTTATAATGATTGTTTGTATTCTATTTTGTTTTTGTAACCGGGGGTTCGAGTAGTTGGGGTAAAGCCTCAGCCTTCCCCTGCGTGGGATGTCTTTATTGTAAAGTGACTGGCCGGTGGAGGGCATTCAATTTTCCCACTAGGGTTGTTTCGGCAAATCTTTCAATCAATCAATCAATCAGTTGGTGCTTAAAACAACTATGAAATTTTGTGATAGAACTGAAGACTGTTATGTAAAATGTAATGTATGCATTGAATTGTAATGCTTGCATTTGAATTATGTACATGTTTATTCCAAAGAGCGAGTGGAAAAGGAAGGAGAGTTGGGGATTAAACAAATTAAATATTGTAATTGTACTATGGACTTTTATGGAAATTGTCATTTATGCATTGAATTTTGTTGAATATCTTTTCTTTGTGTACAAGTTTAGTTGAAAGTGAAACTTAATTTAATGCATTGAATTTTGTTGAATAACTTTCTATGTGTACAAGTTTATTTCAAAGAGCAAGTGGAAAAGGATGGAGATTTGCTTGTTTGTTTTTTTTAATTGTAATTGTACTATATGGACATTTATGGAAATTGTAATTTATGCATTGAATTTTGTTGAATATCTTTTCTTTGTGTACAAGTTTTACCCCGTTGGGGTGCCGGGGGTTTCAGTATAAATAGTATCCCCACTTTCTGGAAATGTAGTGCTTTAAATTCCCACTGTCGCTGTCTTTCTCATTTGCTCTTTCTCATTCCTGCTCTGTTCTATCAATCTGCTATAGGCCTACTATCGTCTTCTTTGCTAGACCAGTCTCCTACCTTTTTTCTTGAAAACTCTTCCGGGACAAGACTCCTTATTTGTGTATCAGGTCTGTTGGATCAGCTTGGGAATATTGGACGCTTTCTGCCAGGTGGTCACTAGGGCTTCCTATGATGTTATTATTTAGCAATGTAGGCATTTTATATGTATGTGTTTTGTTGATAATTTATAATGATGTTTGTATTCTAGTTTGTTTTTGGTAAACGGGGGTTCGATAAGTTGGGGTGAAGCCTCAGCCGTCCCCTGCGTGGGATGTCTTTATTGTAAAGTGACTGGCTGGTGGAGATCTTTCGGTTTTACCACTAGGGTTGTTTCAGCAGATCTTTTATGCAGATCGGGGGTTGTCCGGTCCTGATTTGGCTCGGAAGAGTCCGCTGGACCTAAAGCAATAATATTGTAATGTAATGTGTACAAGTTTAGTTGAAAGTGAAACTCTAATTCATTGAATTTTGTTGAATGTCTTTCTATGTGTACAAGTTCATTTGATAGATAAATTGGAAAATTGACAAAATAATAGAAACTATTATGATTTTACTCTCTTTCATGTAAAGTATAACATACCTGCATTGAATTGTGTTGCATACATTTAATAAGATAAATTAACAAAAATAGTTTATAATAAACAGAATAAAAGACAAAGACATAAAACTTTAAAAAAAACTAACTGTTAAAAATTGCAGAGGAAACGGCTGGATAGGTGGGGCTTAAAACAACTATGTAAATGTTGTGAGGCGTTGCTACTTCATGCAGCTTTCCCCAAAACACAAAAGGGTGTCGATCTGTGATCCAAAATGTTGTGAAGCACGAACTCGTACACAGGTATGAATGTAAATTCTATATTTGTTGATTGTATTAGGCCTACAACGGCTTAGTTTGAGAACATTTGAATGAAATTTTATGTTATATAATGCATAATTATTAAGTACTTTTCCTTTGTTTGATAATTACATTAAAAATTACCTTGCCACAGCCATTTCACAGTTGGTTGAACTTTGTTGTGTACACTTATATTGAGCATGATGCTCAAAACCTCATTTTTCAACACTCTCTCCTTTTCTTTCACCTTTTCCTGTCTTTCTCATCACATTCTCTTACCCCCGTTGGGGTGCCGGGGGTTTCAGTATAAATAGTATCCCCACTTTCTGGAAATTTAATGATAAGTCTCCTCTCTGAAAATCCTTATCGGGAAGAGAGGGGACTATAAACTGATACACACGGATGGAAATTTAGTGCTTTAAATTCCCACTGTCGCTGTCTTTCTCATTTGCTCTTTCTCATTCCTGCTCTGTTCTATCAATCTGCTATAGGCCTACTATCGTCTTCTTCGCTAGACCAGTCTCCTACCTTTTTTCTTGAAAACTCTTCCGGGACAAGACTCCTTGTTTGTGTATGAGGTCTGTTGGATCAGCTTGGGAATATTGGACGCTTTCTGCCAGGGCTTCCTATGATGTTATTATTTAGCAATGTATGCATTTTATATGTATGTGTTTTGTTGATAATTTATGATGTTTGTATTCTATTTTGTTTTTGTAAACGGGGGTTCGATAAGTTGGGGTGAAGCCTCAGCCGTCCCCTGCGTGGGATGTCTTTATTGTAAAGTGACTGGCTGGTGGAGGGCATTCAGTTTTCCCACTAGGGTTGTTTCAGCAGATCTTTTATGCGGATTGGGGGTTGTCCGGTCCTGATTTGGCTCGGAAGAGTCCGCTGGACCTAAAGCAACAATTATGTAATGTAATGTAATCACATTCTCTACCATCATTTTGACATAATCATTTTTATATTTTTAAAATATTTATTATTGTGAATGTGTGTGTATACATGTGAGTGCTTAAAGCAGACTTTAGTTTGGTTTTGCGTGTTATAAAATATAATATTTTTTCTTCTTATTCTCCCTTTTTTTCCCCACCTTCCCTCTCTTTACCCCCACTCCCCTCCTCCTCCCTCGTGAGGGTGCTGTTATTTTATATAAATAGTATCCCCACTTTCTGTAAATTTAGTGCTTTAAATTCCCACTGTGGCTGTCTTTCTCATTTGTTCTTTCTCATTCCAACTCTGTTCTATTAATCTACTATACTTATTTTCTTCTTCGCTAGACCAGTTACCGCCCCCGTTGGGGTGCCGGGGGTTTCAGTATAAATAGTATCCCCACTTTCTGGAAATTTAGTGCTTTAAATTCCCACTGTCGCTGTCTTTCTCATTTGCTCTTTCTCATTCCTGCTCTGTTCTATCAATCTGCTATACTATCGTCTTCTTCGCTAGACCAGTCTCCTACCTTTTTTCTTGAAAACTCTTCCGGGACAAGACTCCTTGTTTGTGTATGAGGTCTGTTGGATCAGCTTGGGAATATTGGACGCTTTCTGCCAGGTGGTCACTAGGGCTTCCTATGATGTTATTATTTAACAATGTAGGCATTTTATATGTATGTGTTTTGTTGATAATTTATAATGATGTTTGTATTCTATTTTGTTTTTGTAAACGGGGGTTCGATAAGTTGGGGTGAAGACTCAGCCGTCCCCTGCGTGGGATGTCTTTATTGTAAAGTGACTGGCTGGTGGAGGGCATTCAGTTTTCCCACTAGGGTTGTTTCAGCAGATCTTTTATGCGGATCGGGGGTTGTCCGGTCCTGATTTGGCTCAGAAGAGTCCGCTGGACCTAAAGCAACAATTATGTAATGTAATGTAGACCAGCGAAGTGGAGGATTTTTATGAAAATATACAGGCGGTCCTTGACCAAGTGCCGAAGAAGGACATAGTCATAGTGCAAGGCGACTGGAATGCCAAGGTTGGCCAAGATGCGCACCACAACTGGGGAGACACATGTGGACCCCACTGCAACAACGAGACAAATGACAGGGGTCTGAGGCTATTGGAGTTTGCCAGATACAACAATCTGGTACTGGCAAACACGCTTGGTCTCCACAAAAAATCCAGACGATGGACATGGCACAGTCCCGGCGGGGAACATCACAACCAGATCGACTACATCATGGTCAAGAAACGCTTCAGATCAAGCATCAACATTGGCAGGACACGCACTTTTCCAGGAGCAGACATTGGAAGTGACCACGATCTCGTGATGATGTCTTTCCGGCTCCATTTGAAGAGAGTAAATACAGCAAAGTGCACTAGACTGAAGTTCGACCTGGACAAACTGCAAGACCCGGAGGTGGCAAAAATATTTCAGGCCACAATTGGAGGGAAATTTGCACCACTGCTTATTTTGGGGGCAGGCGAAGTAGATGTCAACACCATGACCAATACCTTCAACTCAGCTGTAACAGATGCCGCCACTGAGATCCTTGGCAAGCACCGAGCAAAGAAGAAGCCGTGGATCACATCTGAACTTTTGGATCTGTGTGATAAACGAAGAGAGTTAAAAAAGAAAAAGAACACCTCACAGGGAGCTGATGTCTACCGAAAAATCAACAATGACATCCGAAAAGGCATGCGCACAGCAAAGGAGAACTGGATAGAAGATCAATGCCAGGAAATAGAGAACAATCTGAACAAGAACAACAGCAAGAAGGCCTACCAGACTGTGAAGCGGCTGACAAGTGTTAAACAGCCCAAAGTCTCCACTATCCAAAGCAAGTCTGGCATATGCCTTACAGAAGAACAAGAAGTCTTGGACAGATGGACAGAGTACTGCTCTGACCTTTACAACCATACACCAAATGGAGACCCATCAGTTCTAGCATGTCCCGAGAGCAAAGAAGAAGAAGAAATCCTCCCAATTCTCCGGGAAGAAGTTGAGGCAGCAGTGCAATCGCTGAAGAAAGGGAAGTCAGCGGGAGTGGACAACATACCAGCGGAACTGCTACAAGCAGGAGGAGAAGCGATGACTGATGCTCTCACCATTATCTGTAACAAGATCTGGCAGAGTGGGGAATGGCCTACACCATGGACCCAGTCGCTTGTCATCACTCTTCCCAAAAAAGGTAACCTTCAGGAGTGTGAAAATTACCGCACCATCAGCCTCATCAGCCATCCCAGCAAGGTCCTCCTGAAAATAATACTCAACAGGTTGAAACCACAAGCTGAACAAATCATAGCTGAAGAACAAGCAGGATTCATGGCAGGGCGAAGTACCACTGAACAGATTTTCAACCTCAGAATAATCTGTGAGAAATACCTACAGCACCAACAACATCTATATCATGTGTTCATAGACTTCAAGAAGGCATTTGACCGAGTCTGGCATGCAGCTCTATGGGCAACCATGAAAGTGTACAACATCAGCCCTAAAATTATAGAAGTCATCAAAAGCCTGTATGACAAGGCTACCAGTGCAGTCCTCCATAACAGCGTCATCGGGAACTGGTTCAGAACAACAATCGGTGTGCGTCAAGGATGCCTACTCTCTCCAACACTCTTCAACATCTTCCTAGAGCACATCATGTCAGATGCTCTTGCAGATCACGAAGGCACAGTCAGCATAGGGGGCAGAGCAATCTCCAATCTTCGTTTTGCGGATGATATTGATGGATTGGCTGGAGAGGAACAAGAACTTGAACAGCTTGTACAGAGGCTTGACACCACCTCCAGAGCTTATGGAATGGAAATAAGTGCAGAGAAGACCAAAATGATGACCAACAACACCAATGGCATCAACACGGACATCAAAGTACAAGGCCAATCCCTCAACACAGTGCACAGCTTCAAATATTTAGGAGCCATTGTGTCAGACAATGGGTCTCGACAGGAAGTCTTCTCCAGGATCGCACAAACAACTGCTGCCCTGACAAGGTTGAAGCCCATTTGGAAAGACAGAACCATCAGTCTACATTCCAAAGTAAGACTGCTGCGCTCTCTGGTCATCTCCATCTTCCTATATGCTTGCGAAGCATGGACCCTCACAGCAGATCTCCAACGAAGAATACAAAGCATGGAGATGAGGTGCTACAGAAGACTTCTGTGCATTTCCTATACCCAACACATCACCAACGACGAAGTCCGACAGACCATCACACAAGCCATTGGACAACACGATGACCTGCTCACAGTGGTGAAGAAACGGAAACTCCGATGGTATGGCCACGTCACCAGATCATCAGGCCTTGCAAAGACCATTCTGCAAGGCACAGTGCAAGGAGGTAGAAGAAGGGGGAGACCGAAAAAGAGGTGGGAGGACAACATTCGAGAATGGACTGGTTTGACACTGAGCGAAGCCATGAGGGCTGCTGAGGACAGAGAAAGATGGAGTATGCTGGTTAAACGATCATCTGTGGTGCCCCTACGACCTTCGGGTTATGGGACAGGATAGGATAGGATAGGATAGGAATGTAGACCAGTTACCTACATTTTTTCTTGAAAACTGTTCCGGGACAAAATTTCTCATTTGTGTGTGAGGTCTGTTGTATCACCTTGGGAAAATTGGACGCTCTCTGCAAAATGGTCACTAAAGCTTCCTATTATATTATTATTTGGCAATGTAGGTATTTTATATGTATGTTTTTGTTGATATTTTATAATGATGTTTGTATTCTATTTTGATTTTGTAAACGGGCGTTCATTAGATTAGAGTATAGCCTCAGCGTCCCATGCGTGGAATACCTTTTTTGTACAATGACCGGCTGGGGAGTGCCTTCAGTGTTACCACTGGGGTTGTTTCAGCAGATTTTTTTATGCCGATCAGGGGTGAGTCCTCTTTCAGCCAAGTTGTGGCGAAAAGCCGGAATATAAAAATAATTACAACACTGTTAAGTGACAAAAATTATGTACGTGAAATTAATGATATTATTAATAAAGTTAAAGAACAGAATGCTGTGTTGGTATACGATGGAGAACAAATTGCTAATATTTCTGTAGATTGGAATTAACAATTTCAGACCAGTTATTTTTGGACACTCTCATAATGGAAATTAGAAGTAAAACAATGGAATATAGTTTTGAAAAGAAACGTATAGAAGTGCATTTAGAAAAAAACAACTTGAACAAGAAATACAAACAATAGACAGTAAAGTACAAAAATCTTAATAGGATCAACAAGAATTACAGTTAAAAATAAATAGTCTTGTACAATTAATGAGAAAGAAAATAGAAGGAATAATGATTCGCAGCAAAGCGCGCTGGGCAGCCAAAGGAGAAACAGTTACAGTATTTTTGTAATTTAGAAAAAAGACATTTTGTAAGTAAACAAATGTTTAAACTAGTCTAAAAAAATTGACAATATTTAGAAAACACTGATGATATGCTAAATGAAAAAAAAAAGAATTTTGTGAAAAATTTATAGTCAGAAAAACAAGTAATAGATACAGATTTAGAAACGTATACGTCTCTTCCCAAGTTATCAGTCGAGGAAGCAACTTCATTGGAAGGTATAACTCTTCAAGAAGCCAAATATGCAGCAAAAAGTATGTGTAATGGTAAAAGTCCAGGGACAGATGGAATGACTGTTGACTTTTTTGAATTTTTTCTTGAAACAGGTGAATTTGTTGTACGCTCTCTGAAGCAAGGGTTTGTAAATAATAAAATGAGAGAAGGTATTATAATTTGCCTACCAAAAGATTAACCTCGGGATTTCCTTAAAAACTGGCGTCCCATCTCATTATTAAATGTTATTTATAAGACATGCTCTTCTTGTATAGCAAATAGAATACAAACAATGCTACCGAAACTTATTAATGAAGATCAAAAAGGTTTCGTGGCTGGTAGGTACATAGGAGACAATTTAAGACTTTTGTATGTATTAATCCACTACTTAAATGAAAAAAACATCCATGGTCGTCTCAATTGATTTTGAAAAAGCGTTTGGCTCTGTGAATTGGAATTACATGCACAAAGGTCTTAAAATTGTTTGGCTTTGAGAAGACATATGACGTTGGATATCAGCCTTTTATAATAACATAAAATCCTCTGTGTTGGTAAATGGTAAAGCTTCTGCTAGTTTCATGATTAAACAAGGATGTAGACAAGGTGATACAATTTGTCCATATTTATTTATTTTGTGTGCTGAATTATTGGCAAATAACATAAGTGAAAACAACGAAATTAAAGGAATAAATATTTCAGAGACAGAATGTAAAGTGAGTCAGTTTGCCGACGATATTTCATTACTTTTAGAAGGTGACAAAAATTCTTATGAAAATCAATTTCAGACGTTAAATGATTTTGAGATTTTAAAGAGGATTTATGAAAAAACCTGTAATGTATGGCTTGGTAGTAAACAAAATAGTGACATTACATTTTTGCCTAACATAAAAATGACTTCGAATCCAGCACAGTTTAAAATCCTAGGGCTCTGGTTTACAAGCGATCTTACTAAAATGGCAGAAATAAATTTAACAAACAAATTTAACCAGACTAAAAAATTGTTTAATACTTCGTCAAAAAGATCTATCAATCCATTGGGAAAAGTTGCAGTGCTAAAATCTTTAATATTATCCAAACTCACTTATTTATGGATTTTATTACCAAATACTCCCAACGAGTTAGTAGAACGGGTACAGAAAATGTGCTATGATATGTATGGGACAAAAAAAGAGATAAAATTAAACGGCCAATAGCAATTCATAGTGTCCAGAACGGAGGTATAAATTTGCCAAATATAGAAAGACAAATTACATCTTTAAAACTTAATTGGTTGAAAAATATATCCAAGGGAGTAATCCTAAATGGAAAGTAATCTTGAAAGAAATATGTCCAGAGATACAAATGCTAAAGGAATATGGTGCAGGTGTGTTAAAACTAAAGAATAATTTTGTAAATCAGTTTTGAAAGGATGTATTTAATAGTTATAATATTTTGTACAATAAAGTGGACATTTGCACTGACCAAGAGATGTTAATAGAACCATTATTTTTTTATAAAAACTTTAAAATTGATGGTGAGATGTTATATTTTGATGACTGGACCAAAAAGGACCTATATTTTGTAAAGGATTTGGTGACAGATAACGGCGTTTTTTAACAGTACAAGCATTTAAAAGCAAATTTAATATTGATGTGCCTTTTTGACCTATTTTGGATATGTTTGTTCCATAAGAAAGTGTATGAAGGAAAATAATATTCAGTTAATAAATAATGATTGTAATGACATAAGTTATAGTAAAACCTATGGTGCATTATTAAGGGCTCCAACAGGAGCAAAATATTTTTAAGAAATACTTTTGAGTCTAACGCCTCTACACATTGGAGAAAATTTTGGGAAGTGATATTAAATGGTCGGAAGTATTCATGACAACAAAACAAATTAAAGAAGTAAAACTGAAGTGGCCTCAGATGAAAATCAACTATCGAATTATTGTAACTAACTGTTTTGAAACAGATGGGAGTGATATTAAACAATTTGTGTAATTTTTGTAATGAAGAAAAAGATTCAGCAATTCATTATTTGTGGAACTGCGTGCAAGTTCAAATGTTTTGGAATGACTTTGTAAGAATTCTGAAGGACAAATGTTGTAATTGTGACAGACTTGCACTGAATCCGATCTTAGTACTTTTTGGACAGGATGGCAAAACGAAAGTTGATGAAGGTTTTTCACATAACAAAACCAAACCATTATTGCAAGTATTTTTAAGAGTTATTATTCAAACATATAAAGTAGATACATATGTTTTTCATATTAACATGAATTATAACAAGTTCACACAAAAATGGGCAGCTTACAAACAATTTATAGAAGAGAATAGACCATGGAACAAGAATAGAGTGTACAATTGAACGTAAGACTAAGAAGGAATGTGCATCATGCTTTGAACTATTCGCTTATGTTTTTGTATAATCGATTCAATGCTTTATTTTGTTATCTTCAAATGTACTGTATGTTAAAGTTCTGCCAATGTGTGAAACACATTTTTGCAATACTACATGTGTGCTAAAAATGTACTTTCTGATGCAACATAACACTATGTAACCTTTGAATAAAAACATTTTGAAAAAAAAATTACAACTAAATTCAGTCATTAAAAAATGCAACAAAAGCACTTTAGTTGACTTTATTGCCAAGTATACATTATGAATACTATAGTAGTATGTTTTGGTACAAAGGCCAATTGAACATACAAGTTGAACATTACAACGCCCAAACATGCACACTGAATGATTTTATAATTATGAGATAAAGGAGGTGCTATACGTGCGTGTGTGTGTGCGCGCGCTTATGTGTGTTTGTGTGTTAGTGACAGTGCCCGACTGTTTGTGTTTTAATTTCACCTGCATCTTAATGTTTGTTTTTCATTTATTTAGCGGGTCGTCCAGTCGACGTATATATATATATATATATATTTCAAGTCCTATAGAAGACATTTTCTTCATTTAGTTCTTTACTTTAAAAAAAAAAATCTAGAACAAGAGAAATCAGCATCAAGAATTATACAGTCGAATGTAATAATTTATGTTGTTCTCCAGTAGGCTTCTGAAAGGGGAGTTGTATGGTAATCGTACATCATCTCCGACACACGCTGTCAGATACATAGAGACAATGCGGAACATATCGTTGCTGTGGAAGATGGTTAATGAGCAAAAGAAGACGAGAAGAGTTGAAGAGTTTTTAGGTTCTGTTTGAAGGAGAAGATTGAGGGTTTGCTGCGTAGAGAACGTGGGAGTTGGTTCCATGCAGATGGTCCAAAGGCAGCAAAAGAGCGGAATCCGACAGAAACAAGATTGGTTCGAGGGATTGGAAGAGTCAGAGGATCAGAAGCTGAGCGGGGTTTCGTTATGGTGTGTACAGATGGATGCTGTCTGAAAGGTAGGAAGAAGCAGAACCGTTGATGCAGCGGTACATAATTATTAGTAGTCTAATAGTGTCACATAATGTAATCAGGACACCCCCCAACCCCATCCTCCCTCTCCTCTCATGAAGAGCATAATTCGCCCCTGTGAGATGCAATATGGCCACCGACATTTTCACCCATAATGCCTGCGTGCGAACCACAACGACCCCTTGAGATCAATGAGACGACAGCGAGGTGCCCTTCAGTGGGGAAAGGTGACATTACACACCAGGTGACTTTAAGGGAAAAAGGTTAGGTTAATTGTAGATTATAGTCACACGACTCCGAAGCGCATAGGCCACTGCTGGTCACATTATTCTGATACCAGCGAACCAATTGATGGTAAGGGGGAAATACCATGGTCACAAGTTGGCCAATCCGGAATTCGAACCAGGACGTTTTGGTTACTAGTAAGCCGCTCTAAGGGAAATAATTTCATCCGCGCTTTTGTTTGACGCCGCTGTCGTTACTATGTTTGTTGAGTTATTGGCGAGACATGACTAGTACAGAAATTTGTTTTTGGTTTACGAGCCACAGAAATAGTTTACCTATTCATTTAATTAAAGGGCCAGGGTATGAAAAGGTGTTTTTGTGACAATGAGTTTACTGGGGACATTGCATTGTTGACACAAGAACAGATAAAATGTTGGGTAATCATTGGTTAGATCCACTCCTACACTTAGAATTTTAGACGTCTCTTCCTTGCTGTGTCAACAAACAACTGCCAGTGGTGTGCGTGCACGCCCTTGTGTGTGTGTGCGTGTGTGGGTGTGTGTGTGTCGGTGTGTGTCGGTGTGTGTGTGTTGATTATAAAAGCAGGCTGAAATTTTCTGAGAGTGAAGCCAAAATATTTTCCCATTAATATTAAAAGTTTGTGGGTGGGGGTGGGAGTAGGGGAGTGCGCGCACGTGTGAGAGAGAGAAAGGGAGGTGGGACGAACAACTCTGATTTTGTCCAACTAAATGAACCATAGATAGTTAATTTAGAGGGGAAACAAGACAACCTAGTTTTTACCGACCAACTGAAAGATGATGGTTGCAAATGCTATAAGGTTATAATAAATAATAATATAACACTTTTTTCAGTTAAATTTAGGGCAGTGCTTGGGATTCTTTGTGGATAGTGAATCCAGAGTTAATCAGTTAAAAGTCAGTCAGAGTTAAAAAAATGGTCTCTGTACCGTAACGCACCTAAGGACCGTTAGTTAGTTATTCATTGCCTACAGGGTCCAGCGGGCTGCAAAATGCCGAATCAGGACCACAAAATCAGGACCACAACTTGGTTGAAAGGGGACACACCCCTGATCCGTATAAAAGATCTGCTGAAACAACCCCAGCGGTAACACTGAAGGCACTCCATCAGCCGGTCACTTTACAATAAAGGCATCCCACGCAGGGACGCTGAGGCCATACTCTAATTTGTCGAACCCCCGTTTGCAAGAAACAAAATAGAATATAAACATCATTATAAAATATCAACAAACACATACGTATAAAATGCCTACATTGCTAAATAATAATATTGGAAGCCCCAATGACCATTTGGCAGAAAGCATCCAATATTCCCAAGCTGACCTAACATACCTCATACACCAAATTGGGGGTTTTGGAAGAGTTTTGAAGAAAAAAGGTATGTGACTGGTCTAGCAAAGAAGATAGTATAGTAGATCGATATAACCAGAATAAGAATCTGAATGAAAAAGAACAAAGGAGAAAGACAGTGACAGACAAAATTTAAAGCACTAAATTTCCAGAAAGTGGGAATATTATTTATACAGAAACCCCCGGTTCCCCACGGGGGTTAAATACCGTTGTCATAATATATAATTAGCATGTCTAGCATAAACTTTGATGTTTTGCAATGAATGTTTTATCTTAATTTCTGGAAGTATAGATGAAAGGTTGCAAATATGAATGAAGCGTTCATTTTGTCTGTGTTCATGTATATATGTGTGTATAATAATATTTATTTTATGTCTGGCGGTTCGTGTCTTTTGCTACGTCTGTCTTCAGTGCTCTCTATCTCTGTGTCTCTCTGTCTGTTGGTCTGTCTGTTTGTCTATCTGTTTCTCACTTTGATCCTTCATATCTCTATCTCTCCCTCTCTGTCTCTCTCTGTCTCTCTGTCTCTCTCTCTGTCTCTCTCTCTCTCTCTCTCAGTCCGTGTATGTTTCTCTCTCTGTCTCTGTCTCTATTTGTTTCTCCATTTGATATTGTAATTCTCTCTGTGTCTCTCTCTCTCTGTGTGTGTCTCTCTCTCTCTGTCTCTCTCTTCCACACATTTGGTGTCAAATGGAAGTGGGGTGGGTGGGGTGAATAAAAAAAGTGAAGGAGTGGTGGGTAATAGTCACGCGTGCAACATTTCCTCCGTTCTGAACAACATTCTGTTCTTGTTTGGCTGAGATTGCAATATCTGCGCCTTGAACTTATCTTGTAGGGTAGGCGCGCTCATTAAAAAAAGCAAACACACACACACACACACACACACACACACACACACACAGCTGCGATCACTTAGCAGTGCGTAGGTGTGGAAAAAAAGCAGGTTTGGCATCTTTGATCTCAACTAACGCTCGCACCTGGGTATACCTGTGTATACCTGTCTGTACCTGTCTTTTTTGGAAGTCAACCTGTCAGTATTTGGATAGTTTGCTTTATTTTTTCGAATACGAAAAAGTAGGGACATTTTCTCTCATTTTCCCTTCCACCAAACTACTTTTGGAATCATCCCAACGTTGTTATTTATTTTATTTTTTTTTTAAATTTTGTCAATTCCTATGTTTTCCATGTCACTGAATTCAAAACTTCAAATCCGCCGCTGTGTAGGAACAATACACCGTGTCTTCTTTTTGGTGTTTATTTTACTGGCGCAACAACACTACAATGCGGTTAACGAAAGACTTGGGCGCTGTTAGCTGCTTTAAAATGGAAGATTTACCACACTGTGTTGTATGGAGAATTTATGCGTTGTTTTTATGGTTTCAGCACCCTTCAGCAGGTTTTGGAGGGCTTTATCGCTAGAACAATACATTCTTTCTTCTGTCTACGTATTTAGGAGGCTTCAACGTTTAAATTGGGTTATCTAAGTGACTTGAATGCACATAACTGTTTGAAATGAAGGTTTTATCGCGGTTGTCTTCCAGGGGAGAGAATTTGTGGATCGTGTATCTGGGGTTGTTTAAAATGAGTCTGAGCCATTGATTACAATGCGGAAACACTTGTAGACAGCCTCATCCACGATAAAAGATGACTATCTGCTTATTATATGATCTTTTTTTTTGTCTGATGTTTGCGACATGTGTTCGAAAGATCGTGTCCAAGCTTTCTAAAATATCGCTTATGATTTTATAATTTATTTTGTATTTTATTTAGTTAATCGTTTTTATAGCACTTATCCAGTTCCAATGCTGGTCCAGCGTTGGCCCATACAGGATTTTGCTCAAACCTCCCGAGGATCCCCTTGCTGCCATAAGGGCATCGTCTGAAGCAGTAGTATATATTAACTTTCCCCATTCAACACCATCGTGAACGTCCTTACGGTGTACTGGCGCTAGACGATGACGCACAATGCACTCAGGTGTTTTCGGAGTGATTCTCGTCAAATTTCGGCCACGGCCAGAGAAAAGCTGCAAAGGTGTGTTTAGGCGCTTATTGGAAAGCTTTCACAGCAATACTCGATCCTTTGGATGAGGGTATAAGCCGAGGTGTAGGATGTGCACACATGCATTCGCTTCAAAGATCCTGACGCTCATATCCTAGAGGGGAGAGTGCCAGATTCACCAATACACCCAGCATTCAGGTAATGTGTCACCCATTCCCAATCCGCTCTACCCCTGTCCTGGGTGGCGCTTTTCCCGAGAAGGCAACCCGAATTTCCACTGCGTGGGTGGAATAGAATCCAAAAATCAAATAAATAAATAAATAAATAAATACATAAATAAATGAAATGCAATACTGTGGATTAAAGAAACTCTTCTATGATCAGCGCCAAAATGGCCTAAGATTGGCTTTATTGGAGTATTCAGCATCAGGCTTGGGGTCTCCAGGAGACAGATGCAGCTTGTCTGGAAGTGTTGGATTGCAATTAGGTCGTTGTTCATTCAGCCTCTTCGTTCTTTTCTGACAGGTGTGGGTACGTAAATGCCAGTTGTCACGGTGGCTTTTCTCTTTCTTTTCTCTTTTATTTCTTCTTTATTCTTCTCTGTAAGTAAATGTCAGGTGTCAACGTAAGCTTAACTCTTCTTTAACGCTATTTTCTTCTTTAAAAAAAATCTTAATACTTTCTTTCTTTTTTCTTTCTTTCGTTCTTTCCTTCCTGCCTGCCTTTCTTTGTTACTTTCTTTCTTTCTTACTTTTTTTCTTTCGTTCTTTCTTTCTTTCTTTTATCCTTTTGTTCTTTCTTTCTCTATCTTTTCCAATCTGTTTTTCCTTTCTTTATTTCCGAATTTCTTCCTCCCTTTCTCGATTTTTTCCTTTCTCTGTCTTTTTTTCTTGCTATTCTTTTTTTTTTTTTTTTTTTTTACTACATCCCGTCCTTCTTTTTGATTAGTTGAAATTTGCGGTTGTATTTTCGTTCTTCTTCGTCATCGGCCTCTTCGTCTTTGTCTGTTTCACGCACTTACCCAATGTTATGTGTGGTTTAATTCGCGTGCTTACAAAAAGGTACATAAAGTGAGGTGCTTGTATATTTTCGCTTGCTTACAGGAGGCTACAGAAGGTGACGTGCTGTATATTTCGCTCGCTTACAGGAGGCTACAGAAGGTGAAGTGCTGTATTTTTCGCTCGCTTACAGGAGGCTACTGAAGGTGACGTGCTGGAGTTTTCGCGCGTTTACAGAAGGAAACCGAAGGTGATGTGCTGTGTGCCTTGCGTGCTTACAGAAGAGTACCAAAGATTAAATGCATTGTGTTTCGCGCGTTTACAGTGGTCAATAGAAGATGAGGCGTTGTTTTAATCGCGGGCTTTGCATGCTTACAGAAGGGTACGCAAAAGAAGTATGTGTTGTAAGTTTGGCACGCTCACAGAAAGGTACAGAAGGTGACTGTCTGTTACAAAACGAGGCGTTTTCCTGGAGAAAGAAAATGAATGGGAGTGTTGGCAAATGAGCCGACAGTGTATCTCTTCATCACTGGTAACTGACTGACTTGCTAAGTACGTTTTTACACACTGGCACACTTTGTCTTGCATTCCAATGTCAAGGGAAGGTGTAGGGTTGCAAGTTTTAACTCACCTTAAAGTGAGTTTGAGGTTATTTATTTCTTCAAATGTTTTTTTAAATAAATAGTATTTGGTCTTTGAATTGAATTGAGTTGGATTGGATCGTTTAAAAGGATCCACTTTGACCACGCCCATTTCGACAGATCTGGTTAACATTTGACAGTGAATGTTGCGCCATTTTTGACAGTAGTTATTTTTAAAATCCCTCAATTCCATAGTTTTTGTGCATGTTACTATCAACCGCTTGCAACCTTTCTAGCGCTAAAATAAATAAAGCACTTAGTAGATTGTAGAGCGTCCTGCTGCTTCGTTAAACAGGGGGAATCACTCCCTTTCAGAACACAAATATAAATTTCAAACTTTAGCGGATGGCTTGAACAACAAAGGCCGACTTTATCATTGTTTAATGTAATATAAGAGGGCGAATTGTAGGTTAAACTCGTGTTCGCCAAAAGTTAACGAAGCCTTGGAATGGGGACCTTTTCATACGATACAGGTTTTAGACTTAAAAGACTGGTCTTGCAAACTGTCCGTATGTATTTATGATCTAGATCTATGAACTAGTGTATTATTTAGTTAGTTAGTCATCGCTTATAGGGTCCAGCGGATTGCATAGAGCCGAATCAGGATCACAACTTGGTTGAAAGCGTGCTAACCCCTGATCCGTATAAAAAATCTGCTGAAACAACATTAATGGGTCCCATCGCCGGAGCTCAAGTGGTAGAGCGTTCGCCTGGCACACCGATGACCCAGGTTCGAATCCCGTGGTGAGCTAGATAAAAAGTGGCCATTTTTTACTGTCCATTTAACAGTATGATTGCTCTGGTGGTTCAGTGTTGATTTAGGTCCTTACCCCTTGCTCCATGGGATGGTTGTCCGCGTCTGCGATATCGCCAATTGTGGGTGTAGACTTTAAACCTCAATTTTCATTCATTCAACGTAATGGTAACACTGAAGGCACTCCACCAGGTGGTACTTTACAATAAAGGCATCCCATGTACTCTAATTAGAATATAAACATTATTAAAAAATATTAACAAAACGCATACATATTAAAGGCCTACATTGCTAAATATTAATACTATAGAAAACCCTAGTGACCATTTGGAAAAAAAGCATCTAATATCCCCAAGCTGACCCAACTGAGGAGTTTTGGGAGAGTTTTCAAGAAAAAAAAAGGTAGGTGACTGGTCTAGCGAAGAAGATAGTAGATGGATAGAACATATTAGGAACGAGAAAGAACAAATGAGAATGACAGAAACAGTGGTAATTTAAAGCCATAAATGTCCACAAAGCGGGGATACTATTTATACAGAAACCCCCGCAACCTAACGGGATAAATCTATTATGATCATGAAAGGGTTTATTATTTTACATTATGGAAGGACACATCTTTCCAATAAGCGTTTAAACACACAAAAAACAGGACGCGTTCAAAAATGTCGAAAGTTAGGTCAAACCACTTCCAAGGCAAGGGGACCCCAAAATCGCGTCATACTGGACAACAGGCATAGAGTTATTTGCCCTACTTAGCCAGAGCGTAACGTTGAAGCTTATGCTGTGAGTGTGTATGTATTTTCTTCGCTAGTTCGACTATAGTATTTTCTTGTGGGCGCCTGTAGCAGTTAAAATGACGTGTCCCAAGGGAGCGCAGTCACATAGACTACTGCTAAATTAATATAGAAGCAGCCGCTGTATGTATTAGAACACTCGAACACGAACGTTAAGATTGAAATTTCTCAACCTTCAGCCACACACAGCATGTATAAAGATAGAATCAAACAGTCATCTCTTAGCGTGAATCAAACATTTAATTTAATTTCGGCCTCAGGCTCATTTTAGCTTATTTGCGTATTTGAAGCAGTTCATTAAGGTTTTCAAGTCGGTCAATATTCTTTTTTTGGTGAGTTACCTGATTACACATATTTGGCCATCGACCTTTTAAGACGTTGATTATACATGCTTTAATGAATACAGGGAGTATCCGATATGATCCAAGTCACCTGTTATTTAGATGACGCCCATTCGCCTAGAGCAATTTCCTTGCGTTTTATTTCGTTTTATTCCATTGAAAGTGCAGGAGGCTTGCGCCTATTTACACTAAACACTAAAAGCAGGAGATGACAACAACAAAGTTGTCACTATGAAATAACAATACAGGCAAAGTGTTATGTACATAATGTTTCCTTGTATAGATGTGCCAAGCAATAGAATCGAAAATTGGATAGGATTAGGTTCAAATCTATGGCGGACCCAACGATCGGATTTTCAACCAGATTCCAAGTTCTTTAGCTTCCAGAGTATATAAAATTTCCGTCTAGTTTGATTGCACAATGCAGGTATTTTCACAACAAAAATCTGAATCTCTCGGTTTGTTTCAAACTTCTAAAAAGTAAATCCTTTATGTAACTCGTAACTGCACGTGCCTCTGTCCCATTAACACTGTAACGTAATTTCTTATGTAGCGCACGCACTACCACGTAGACACACGCACTAACACAGAAACACACGCACTAACACAGAAACACACTAACACTAACACACACAGACTGTTACACTCGATGTTGTTTTTTTATCAGTTCATTCAGCCCCGATGCTTGAAACCTGATAAAGTGTAACTCAGGTTCGTTTATCCACGCTCACTCAGCAACAAGGCAAAAGTCTTCGTATGTAGTTTTCCACTTTTATTCAGTACACATCAACAACTGCATACAATTGCTCAATCGCTTTTTCCACTCTACAATTCTCAACTTTGAACTTCCCACTTTTTACAACTTTCTCAACTCTAATTCAACAACTCTCTGTCAACTCTCTCTTATTTTGAAACAGTGCGGCACTTATATAGTCTCTACATACTCCAGAACAAACGAGAATACCCCTGCATAAAACACCACAACCAATCAGAATTAATTTCATCATCACTGTCTCACGTCATACAACCCTATTTGGAATGGAAGCTTCCATGGTTACCACTAGAACTATCCATACGCTTCGATCGATAGTAAACAACTGACTCTAGAAAATTCTCAAATAATATCGAGCAACTAAAATTATCAACGTTATACAAAGCTTCTTCTAACAACGCAAAATCAAATCAAAGATGAATACACTCTATTACTGCATGCTTAGCAAAACAAAACGATCTGATCTACCGCGCGCGTCACACACGCAAGCCTATTATTGTGCGCATTTCACACGTAAACCTACATGTACCAGTGCACGCGTCTCCAACGTAACACAGACATATACACTTAGACACAATAACACAGGCACAGACACACACATAATTATCCTCATAGTTATCTTTCTTGTTACTTGTGCGAGATTCTGTCTCTGTTTCTGTAATCATCGGGACTTTTTCTGAGTCTGTGTCTGTGTACCTAGTGGATGTATCTTATATCTTTCTGTACCTGTGTGTCTGTTTGTCTTTGTCTGTACCTGTGCCCATGTGCTGGCGGTCTGCGTGTATCTGTCTGAATCAGATACTATCTGGATGAAAGCACCGCCCGATGTATGTGTCCTTTTAAAATAGCTTTTGATGTTTACCTAACCCAGTTTTCATGTTGCCAGTTCCTAGCGTGGTTTATGCAGAATGCTGTACCACTTGCATGGTGTTAGTACCTCCAACTATTTTTCTAATTAAATATCAATTACCCTGAACATGCGTGTATTGCCTTGAAAATATATCATTAAAAAAGAAGAAATAAAAAATGAAATCGGTTTCTAACTGCAGCTAAGCTTTGAGTGACAAGGGACCTGTGCGTGGTTTTATCAAGGGTTTTACTATTCAGTAATTGACATGAATTTTAACCAAGCGAGGGGAGTTTTTGTTAGTGTGTGTGAGAGAGTGATGGAGAGTGCGGCCTCGCACGCGCGCATGTGCGTGTGTGAGAGAGGGGAAGAGTAGAAGAGAGAGAGGAAAAGAGAGAGATGTATGGAGAGAGTGGGAGCTAGAGAGAAAAAAAGAGAGAGACATAGAAAGAAGAAGAAGAAGGAGGAGGAGGAAAAGGGGGAAAATTACCGGAAATGCCATTCAGAATAAATAGGATATATGCTTAAGTGTTTCTAGACGGCGAAGTAAGCTTCGACACTTTCCCCTTTCACTTATAAACAAACACAAGAAATAATAACATAGTGCAGGAACAGCAGCAACTTGACGGGCCAACAAACACACACACACACACTCAACCGTGTAAAAACGCCGTTGTGATGACTTTCATGAAACTCTACATATGTTACTTTGACATTTTTACAAATTTGTCCAGTTTTTAAAGCTATCACTAACCCTAACCCTAACTTTAACCCAAACCCTAACTATAACCCCAATCCTTAACCGAACCCTAAGCCTAACATCGTCCTAACCCTAACGGAACACTGTTTTGACGTGAAAATAACGGGGTCCGTCAAAAGAAAGTACGTAGAGGTTCAAGTGTTTGTCAGAATAACGGCGTTTCTACCTAGCCATACACACACACACTCACACACACACACTCACACACATACACACTCACGCACACACAAACTCCACACACACAAGCACAGCCCCACTAACAGACACACACACCATACACTCACACACACTTACACACACACACACACACACACACACACACACACACACACACAAACCACGCACATACATACATTTTATCTAGCTTTGGAGTTGATGGCTAAAACCCTCTTTAGAGTAATAAGTTAACGAACTGAACATCTGCTTGGAAAGACCACGCTAAATTAACCATCGCTGTCTAACCGCCCATCATGGAATCTTACAACAAACATGGAAAGGCGTGTCCGTTCTGCGCTTACTAATTTGCTGCGTTTGTCGGCGATCACTCCGACATGCTAACTCCACATGAACGGGTGAGTTCGGTCGGCTAAGGGATTCATTTGCGATATCGGTGATTTATTACTGAACATCGGTATACTTATACGGTATAGCAAAGTCAAACCAGTCTTTATCCCAGATCGAAAGGAACATTGTTGTTCCCGACGGCACATAGATTACATTCGTGTGTCAAGCAATACGGAGGACAATTTTAAAATGCCGCGTATGTTCTGTAGCTTATTTATTTATGTATTTTATTTTATTTATTTTAATCGTTCTTATATAGCGCTTTTCCAGCTCAAGAGCTGCTCAAGGCGCTGGCCGATACAGGATCTAACTCGAGCCGCCCGAGACGCCCACCCGCAACCTTTGGGCGCATGGTCTGACGCCCGGACAACTGAGCACAATCCTGGGCAGCCAGGGATGGGGGAGAAGGACCTAGGTGCATGCTGGGTGTGTTCTTGTCACCGGCACTCACCCGTCTAGGACATGAGCGTCAGGATCTTTAAAGTCCGTTATGATGGAATGTATGCGGCACAGACTAGACCTCGGTTTATACTCTCATCCGAAGGAGTAGGAAACGGGAGTAAAGTGCCTTTCCCAAGGACACAACACAATGCCCCGGCCTGGGCTCGAACCCGGGACCTTCAGATCCTCAAGCCAAAGCTCTACCATTAGGCCACCGTGCCTCCCTTATACCACTCGGGTGAGTGCACACCACCCGAAAACACCCAGCAAGTACTAGGTCTGTTCTCGATCACCCCCTCGCCTTTATCGTTCTCCCCCTCTCTGCATAGCCGGTCGTTTAGGATTGTCCTCAGTTGTCTGGGCCTCAGAAGATACGCCCGAAGGCTGCAAGTGGGCGCCTGTGACAGTTTGAGCTAGACTGTGTATCGGCCAGCATCTTTGAGCTTGCAGCTCTTGAAGTGGAAAAGCGCTATATTACAACGAGTACATAAATAGTAGACTTGTTATGAAGAAAACTATTTACGAAGATCTGAAGAGCTTATTATATATTGGAACCAAGATTTTTAAAAAGAATTGCTCTTAATGACCATCAAGGAAGAAACCCAGTTGAAGGCGGGTGTGCTGACCCTTTGAACCGTAATTGCGTCATCTGAATGTCGTTAATTTTATTGCTCAAATTCTTTTTCGAGATAAAGAGGGCTTTGACGTCTTCTAAAGAACTACCAGTGCAGTCCTCCACAACAGCACCATCGGAAACTGGTTCAGAACAACAATCGGTGTGCGTAAAGGATGCCTACTCTCTCCGACACTCTTTAACATCTTCCTAGAGCGCATCATGTCAGATGCCATTGCAAATCACGAAGGCACAGTCAGCATGGGGGGTTGAGCAATCTCCAACCTCCATTTTGCGGATAACATTGATGGATTGGCTGGAGAGGAACAAGAACTTGAACAGCTGGTACAGAGGCTTGACACCACCTCCAGAGCCTAAGGAATGGAAATAAATGCAAAGAAGACCAAAATGATAACCAACTACACTAATGGCATCAACACGGACATCAAAGTCCAAGGCCAATCCCTCAACACAGTGCATAGCCAAATATTTAGGAGCCATTGTATCACACAATGGGTCCCGACAGGAAGTCCTCTCCAGGATCATACAAACAACTGCTGCCTTGACAAGGTTGAAGCCCATTTGGAAAGACAGGACCATCAGTCTACATTCTAAGGTAAGGCTGCTGCGCTCCCTTGTCATCTCCATCTTCCTATACGCTTGCGAAACATGGACCCTCACAGCAGATCTACAACGAAGAATACAAAGCATGAAGATGAGGTGGTACAGAAGACTTCTGGGCATTTCCAATACCCAGCACATCACCAACGACGAAGTCCGACAGACCATCACAAAAGCCATTGGGAAATGGTAAAAAAAGGAAACTCCGATGGTATGGCCATGTTACCAGAGCATCACGCCTTGCAAAGACCATCTTGTAACGCACGGTGCAAAGAGGCAGAAGAAGAGGGAGACCGAAAAAGAGGTGGGAGGACAACATTCGAGAACGGACTGGCTTAACACTGAGGGAAGCCATGAGGGTTGCTGAGGACAGAGAAAGATGGAGTACGCTGATTAAACAATCATCTGTGGTGCCTCTACGACCTTCGAGTTACGGGATAGGATAGGATAGGAAGGAACTAAAGTAAATATCTGACCTTAACGGTAGGCAATAGCAGCACAGTCCTGCTCGTAGAAGATCACATTGGAGTCGTAGCTGTCAGGGGGAATTATTCAAAGACACGTGGTACCTGAGCTTAACAGGCTGACAGTCTTGTGCCATTACCTACATCATCTTTTCAGAACAGTTAATACTTTAGCTGGACTCTTTGGAATCATATTGGCCGAAGAGAGTGGGTTCATTGAAGCCAATGAAACACGTGCAGTATCTCAAATTGTCTCTTTATCTTAGATAAAAAATGGTAACACAAAATTGTAATGTCTAATTCACGCTGTGACTATTTGCTTAATTTAGTCATCCATGTTTGTGTTTCTAATATTCGAGAAATAATAATAATAATAATAATAATAATAATAATAATAATAATAATAATAATAATAATAATAATAATAATAATAATAATAATAATAATAATAATATTAATAATAATAATAATAATAATAATAATTTATATAGTGCACGGGTCTCACGGTACATGTTTGATGACGATGATGGATCATACATAGCTATTTTAGTATTCTCAATAGTATTTCATGCTCAGTGCAAGTTTTGTCTTTCTGGATGTAAGAATGGCTGTTATCATTGGGGGTGTAGGTGAGGGATGAGGATGTAAGAATGGCTGTTATCATTGTGGGTGGAGGTGAGGGATGAGGATGTAAGAATGGCTGTTATCATTGAGGTGGAGGTGAGGGATGAGGATGTAAGAATGGCTGTTATCATTGTGGGTGGAGGTGAGGGATGAGGATGTAAGAATGGCTGTTATCATTGAGGTGGAGGTGAGGGATGAGGATGTAAGAATGGCTGTTATCATTGTGGGTGGAGGTGAGGGATGAGGATGTAAGAATGGCTGTTATCATTGAGGTGGAGGTGAGGGATGAGGATGTAAGAATGGCTGTTATCATTGTGGGTGGAGGTGAGGGATGAGGATGTAAGAATGGCTGTTATCATTGAGGTGGAGGTGAGGGATGAGGATGTAAGAATGGCTGTTATCATTGGGGATGGAGGTGAGGGATGAGGATGTAAGAATGGCTGTTATCATTGTGGGTGGAGGTGAGGTATGAGGATGTAAGAATGGCTGTTATCATTGGGGGTGTAGGTGAGGGATGAGGATGTAAGAATGGCTGTTATCATTGGGGATGGAGGTGAGGGATGAGGATGTAAGAATGGCTGTTATCATTGTGGGTGGAGGTGAGGGATGAGGATGTAAGAATGGCTGTTATCATTGGGGGTGTAGGTGAGGGATGAGGATGTAAGAATGGCTGTTATCATTGTGGGTGGAGGTGAGGGATGAGGATGTAAGAATGGCTGTTATCATTGGGGGTGGAGGTGAGGGATGAGGATGTAAGAATGGCTGTTATCATTGGGGGTGGAGGTGAGGGATGAGGATGTAAGAATGGCTGTTATCATTGGGGGTGGAGGTGAGGGATGTGGATGTAAGAATGGCTGTTATCATTGGGGGTGGAGGTGAGGGATGAGGATGGGTGGGTGGGTTATAAACTTTAGTTAAGGAATAAAAGGGGAGTTCATTAACCGGTTAATCTCTCATTATCTTAAAACATCTCTCAATTAAGAGGGTTTCCACACACCCACGCACCCCCCTCCCACACACACACACATACCAATCACTTTCCTCTCCCTCATCCGTCCCCGCTTCCAACACGACATGCACACACACACGTACACGCACTCACACAGAAACGCACACACACATACACAACGGCACAAACACACACTCACACAGACACGCACACACACACACACACACACACTCACACGCATACCCACTACCCTGTTAATGCTGAGCATCAGTTTAAAGCATGTCTCCGCTGCATTTTAATTAGGAAGGTTTTGCCGCCTTTCCACCAGCCCACTCCCCAAAACCCACATCACCTCATTCTCCCTCCCTCCCACTCTCAATACCTTCCTCCCCTCCATCCCACGACCACACCTTCCTCCAACCGTCTCATCTGTTGTACCGAGTCTCGTACTATTGGAATAAAAACCTTGCCTTATTATTTGGTACTGAATGTCGGAGATCCCCTTTAGACTAGATTTTATGTGAGCAGAGCGCAGTGCGCGGTTTTGAGCTGCCTGCTGATCAGTATGAGTTCTTGATCTACCCGTAATTCAGCAGCTAGAACACCCTGGGTGCAGAAATTGGCGCTAAATAGGAGACTGAAAGAGTAAACGGCTGTGCTTCTTCTTCTTCTTCTTGATGTTGACGGCCCACGATCAATGCGTCGATCTTTCTGGCTCCATCGGTTAGGGAAGAAAGCGGAAGGGAGTGGAGGAGAGGTGATAAGAGGAGGGGAAGAAGAGAAGCAAAGGGAGATAACTCAAAGCGAAATGACGACAAAGAGCTGCTCAAGGTGGTGTCTGCAAGGGGGATCAAACTCCAGCCAGCAGCAAAGCAGTGTGGACGTCAGCTTGCTGCATTTGGGGCTCTGTTTAATAACAACCCTGAGCATTTGAGCCATCCCTATCGACCATGTGTGTATGCGTTTTGATTTCAGTCTGTTACCGATGCTTTTAACAGAAAGACAAGGTTCTTTACAGTCTCTGCTTCTTCGTTTTTCTTATATGCTTCCACCCCAAACTATGCCTCAAGCGACCTGTGAGGCTGTGAGACTAGATAGATAAATACATAATTACGTTCAGAAAGGTGTATGAGCTAGGTAGCGTTGAAGGCAAGGCATTTTTAGAGGCATTCCCAGCGTTTGAAGTTGAGAGGTTTTTTAAAGACATGCTTTGGCACAGGAGCCTGCAGATGGTTCCCATCGAATGTGGCTGAGTTTGGTCATAAACACGATACTGCAGCTTTGGGGGGGAAAGCTTCCCAAAGTCTTTCAGCTTCCCACTCTTTAATTAACACATCTCTCCAGGTGATGGAGCTTTGAGCACCAGAGGGTGTGAGATATAGTAGAGTGTATATTAACGGTGAAAGGCTCATCATCATTGTCATCAGCTTCGTCGTCCCCAGCATTGCGATTCCCCAAAATTTCTAACTGGGTAACGAACGAACGAAAGAAAGACAGGAAGAATTTTAAAAAACGGAAAAAAAGACAATAGAAAGAAAGAAACAAAGAAAAAATCAACAAACAAGCAATCAAGAATGAGACAGTAAACTAAATGAACTTTCAATTAATGAAAAAAAGAAAGAAAAAGAAAGAAAATAAAAGAAAGGAAGAAAGGAAGGAAATAGAGAAAGAAAGAAAGAAAGAAAGAAAGAAAGAAAGAAAGAAAGAAAGAACGAAAGAGAAAAGAAGAAAGAATATGGATAAGAATGCAGGCAATATACAATTGCAAAAATAAAAATTGATATCTATTCCTCACTTCTATAATAACGATATTTTCGGATCGCCTACTTTGAATTCGATTGAAGAAAATGCACATGATATTATCCTGTCTTCTTCTTCTTCTTCTTCTTCTTCTACTTCTTCTTCTTCTTCTTCTTCTTCTTCTTCTTCTTCTTCTTCTTCTTCTTCTTCTTCTTCCCTTTGTTGTTGTTGTTGTTGTTGTTGTTGTTGTTGTTGTTGTTGTTGTTGTTGTTGTTGTTGTTATTATTATAAGACTATGAACATTGAAGTTTAACGTCCACCCCCATTAAAGGCGACACGGCAGACCAAAGATGGCCATCCCAGGAAAAAAAAAGAAAAGCAACAAAACAACTAGGAAAATCGAAAAGCGTTCCCAGTACAGCATGCGTATAGTTTGGTGTTTCCATGTTCTGTTTCTACTCTTTATGCGCGGTATGCATCATAAAGAAATATTATTGAGACGCGAACGCATTTGGGGTATGGATTTCTTAAATGTGTGCGGTAGCAGTCGTTTTTCATTAATTAATATGAATTTATCTAATCATTCGCTTACTCAAGACATAAGACATTTTTGGGGGCTCGGGTGAGAGTGTACACCGAGGTCTAATCTTAACGCTCATGTCCTAGATGGGTGGGTCCAAGCCATGTAAATACACCCAGCAGCAAGCAGCAGGGCCCGTCTCCTCCCATCTCTGATCGCCTAGGATTCTGCTGCGTTGTCTGGGTGTCAGACTATGCGCCTAAGACAGCAAGTGAGCGCCAAGGGTAGCTTGTGTTATATCCTGTGTCTGCAAGCGCCTTAAGCAGTTCTTGAGCTGGAAAAGCGCTATTTGAGACCGATTAAATTACCTATTGATGTTAAGATCTATTACTACCGTTTTGGCAAATACTGAACAAAACAAGAGGGTTGTTGAGAATAGAGAAGGATGGAGTACGCTGGTTAAACGATCATCTGTGGTGCTCCAACGACCTTTGAGTTACGGGATAAGATAGGATAGATGTATGTGACCCCGGCATATTAAAACAAATTGTTTTCGTCTTCTTTGGCAAACAGGAGTTTAACTGCAATTATCGATTAATTAGAACCGTGAGGAACATTAGGAAATTTATTTTAAATGTGATTTTGATGTGGCTTCAGGGAGAGGTAACTATTTGCAGAATGTAACGATGATTTTGACCTTCCGGATTTCTGATCAGGACATTAGTTTAATTGTCTTCATTAGAAATAAAATTATGTTAAAATTGTTTCGATGTGAGGTGTTATTAAAAGTCGCTCTTATTGTTTAATGATTTTTTTTTTAAAGATATTAATTCCAATATTTCAATATGTCATTTGAATGGTAGACACTATCTTGCTTTACAATTCGTGTAAGATCTTATAGCGATTAGATTCGGTTCTTTGTTATTGGTTTTTTCCTCTCAAGGCGATACAACCTAATTGATGTGTCGTCCAGGGAGACAGACAAAAACACACACACACAAACGCACACGCTCACACATACATACATACATACAGATGATGATGATGATGATGATGATGATGATGATGATGATGATGATGATGATGATGATGATAATGATGATGATGGTGATGATGATGATGATGATGATGTTGACGACGACGACGAAGATGATGATGATAATATGATGATAAACAAGCTTTTGAGGCTAGTGGCGTTTGTGGCGTTGTTATTGCTTTTAGTTTTAACAAATTTTCAGCTGTTTGAAATGTTTACATGTTGGACGACATGACTTTGTGGTTTATGCGCTCATAAAGCGTTTCCGGAGAAAATTTAATTATTGTTGTATTAATAATGATAGTGTTGGCGCTGATACGGTGACGGTAATGTTTTACATTTCCGACTCTCCATTTGTAAATGAAGTGTTCTTCTAGGGTGTGTCCCACCGCCGTAGCTCAAGTGGTAGAGCGTTCGCCTGGCACACCGATGACCCAGGTTCGAATCCCGTGGTGGGCGATATAAAATGTGGCCATTTTGTACTGTCCATTTTAGCAGTATGTTTGCTCTGGTGGTTCAGTGTTGATTCAGGTCCCTACCCCTCTTTCCCTGGGATGGTTATTCCCGTATGCCTATCGCCGATGGTGGGTGTAGACGTTAAACCTCAATGTTCGTTCGTTCTAGGGTGTGAAGTGTTGGGTGAACTATTTGATGCCTTTGTTTTTACAGAACTGAGGGAACGCTTCCAGAATGTTCGGGTCATAATGATGTTTAGTGTATTAGTATGTGCGTATCTACTATCTATGGTTATGGAATGGCGGTGGCGTACTATTTAATATTTAATGTAAAAGTTTTTTTGAGATACTCCTTTGGGGGGCCCCCCCCCTCAAGTGGGGGCCCGACGGGGACTTTCGAATTTTGACCCCCCCCCCTTCCCCCTATCCTAGCTACGCCACTGTGTTACCGACATTACACTGGATAACGATTCTTGTTTGGTTTTATTTTCAGGCATGAAAACAGCTGGGGTGAAAAAAAGAGGAAACTCACCGCCATCTTCACACCCACCCACATTTAAAAAAACCAAAAAAACACGGATGCCAAATGGTGCAATGTGGCATCATGTGGGCAAGCAATCAGTGCCTCCTGTTGACAGTACTCAGTCCACCCTAGGGGGGGGGGGGGTGTTTGGACACGGCGATGACCATGCTGTCATCACATGCAAGCTTAGAGATCACTGTTGTACATTTACAGAAAGCCTTTAAGGATAGCGAGGGAGAGATGGTTCTGTTATGATGATCATTCCCCCATGGCTCTCGAGTTTAGGTCTCGAAGTTCTTTGCCTAGTCTGATAGCGCCTTTTATTTCCGCCAGTACCAGAATAGGCCTAAAACATATGCTCATGACCATCGTTGCAGCTGAACCGCATAGTTTGGCGATTGCTCATCGCACTAATCTTGCGCTAAATGGAAGGAGATGTTCACACTGTATTGGGCTGTCGGTCAACCGGAAATGCTACAACGGGTGAAGGTCGGTGAGAACAGTTGCGTGGAAGAACAAACAACAACTTACTTATTTAATTTAATTTAATGACTTTTTTATATAGCGCTTTACCAACTCAAGAACTGCTCTAAGCGCTGGTCGATACAGGATCTAACTCAAACCGCCCGAGACGCCCACCCGCAGCCTTTGGGCGCATGGTCTGACGCTCGGACAACTGAGCACAATCCTGGGCAGCCAGGGATGGGGGAGAAGGACCAAGTGCATGCTGGGTGTGTTCTTGTTACCGGCACTCACCCGTCTAGGACATGAGCGTCAGGATCTTTAAAGTCCGTTATCATGGAATGTATGCGACACACAGACTAGACCTCGGTTTATACTCTCATCCGAAGGAGTAGGAAACGGGAGTAAAGTGTCTTTCCCAGGGACACAACACAATGGCCCGGCCAGGGCTCAAACCCGGAACCTTCAGATCCCCAAGCCAAAGCACTACCATTAGACCACAGTGCCTCCATATTTTACTAATACTCACATAATCCTAGGTTCCTAATAATGTCAGATGACCCTTGAACTCTTCATGGGATTGTGTGAATATGTATTTATGTGTTTATGTGGGATTTCATCATGTTGTGTGTCCTGACTGTCTTGTTGTTGCAAGTTTCAAGATGGCATATTGTTCCCATTCAGACCACACAGCGTAGCAGCAACTGGGTGAGGCTAATGTGGTCTCTCCACCATCTCTGCCGCTGGTTACAAACAGATTGCAGGTTTTCTGGAAGTATTACGTAATCGCTGTTTCCGTCCCGAACTGAAAAAGAAAGGGAGGCTGTAGGTCCAATTGCGGTACGTCACCCGGCGTAATAGGTAGGCTCAAGCGGCAGAGAGGGTGGATATGGAAAGCGGAAAGCGCCAAATGCGCGAGCAATTGCACGCCCATCTAGTAGCTAATTTTCGCTTGCCGCGTTCCATAGGTAAGAAAACGAGGTAGACTAAGCGTCGGCCAGTCTCTGCTACGCAGTGTGCATTCCGACAACAATTGCAACATGTGTATTCTTTAGGCACGAACTTTTGTCATGAATTAACAGCTTACTATGACGGCCTACTAGCGCCAAAACCGAGAGTTACCATTATCACGAGATAATTGAAATTATCACGTGTTCTGTGTAATTTACAGAGATATCGGTAATCCGCAGTGTTAATTAATAATTATCAGTATTTGCCACGCTTTCCTAGCGCCAAAACCTGATAATTACAAATATCATGAGATAATTACAATTATCAAGAGATAATTACAATTATCAAGCGATAATTACAATTATCACTAAAAATTATAAATATCATGATGAGCATTCGCGACCCGATGCGCGATGCGCATGCGCGGCAGCGTCACTGTTCCCAGCACGCCTGGGGTTTTGGCCCTAGTAAAGCATGGCCAAAACTGAAACTTAGTAATTAACACTGTAAATTACCGGTATCTCTGTGAATTACACAGAACACGTGTTAATTACAATTATCACTGATACATGCAAGTTTTGCAGGTTTTGACGCTAGTAAGCCGCCTTACCAGAATTAAGCATGATGACGTGAAAATTATAATTATCAAGTGAAAATTTTAATTATTATGTGATAATTACAATTTTCATTTTTGGCGCATTTCCAGGCGGATTGATAGAGCCAAAACTGAAAATTAAACATGATCACACGAACATATTTGTAATTTTTCAATGATAATTGTAATTATCTCTTGATAATTGTAATTATCCCATGATATTTGTAATTATCACATGAACCAATAACTTCAATAAAATATCTGTTGTAACGTATGGTTTTACTTGATGAAGGCTTTCAAAACTAAAATAAAATAAATTCATAGCTCTTAACACAGGTGGTGTTTGTTGTTTTTATCTGTTCATAATTCTGTACTAAATCCTCTCTTTTACCCTTCTTCGTCAATTGCGCAAGGATTTTGTTCTTACTTGTTATTTATATGCATGATTTTATTATTTTCTTCCAAGATTATTACCTGGAAATACTTTGACATAGTTAGGAATCAGAACGAGCCAAACGTCTGTCCGTTTATCGGCCGTCCATCCGTTGGTTCGTCGCACGACGTTTCTCAAGAACCACTCAACATATTTTATTCAAACTGCATATGAACATTACATGGATTAATGTCCAACTTCCCGTGTCGTCATATTTGCTCTATCTCGCAAGTCAAGGTCGCTGGGGTCGAACTTTTCCCACACACAAACGCACGCACACACACACACACATCAAACCACCACCACTATCACCACCAATAACAACAATAACAACGTTTTGTTCTATATCTCCAAAACGTCTGGTCCGATTTTGAATATTATTTGGTATACTTGTACGGGCAATCTTCCTGTGACACTTTTGCTCTTTCTCAAGTTCAATGCCTCTAAGGCCAATTATATTATAAATACGTTTAGCATTTTCCAAAAAATTGGCTTAACCGATTTTGATGATATGTTTGCATCCAGACTGGTTCAGTAAGTGTCCCACCATTCCGTATTTTCATTTTGCTTCTTTAGGTTAAAGCCCAGTCACAATATCGGCAAGAAAATGAACACTTTTGAACATGCTAATACGTTGCCCATTTGCTTGAGTGTCTAGAAATACATTTGAATGGCTTGCCATCTTTCTTCTTTGAAAAAAAAAACGTATTTGTTCTGCAACCTTTGTATTTTTTTATTTCATGTATCGCACCTTGAGCAGCTCTTTAGCCGGAAAATCGCTATAAATAAGAACGATTAAAATAAATAAACTGAGAACTCCGTTATTACCCACCCTCTTCTGTGTTCTCTATTTTAGTGACTCGCCTTACCTGCACTGGCTTCCAGGTCGTAATGGCATTCCGTGCGATGTTATCTGTTGGTTTACGCTTGACGCAAGGGCAAAAGATACGCAACCACACCATGTGGTTGATGGTATTTGGTTTTGCAAGCTGGGAGTCATTACACAGATTGAGTGATTGGGCTAGAGAGGGCTAGAAGAAATGTGGCTGTCAATTAGTTTTTATTATTTTAAATTTTATGTTGATATACTGGATATCTATTGATTCAGCTGTGTGTAAACAAACCGCGCAGGGAAAGAGAGAGAGGTGTTGCATTACAGAGAACCGTTTTGAAGTTCACTTTCACTTCCCAGACTATCGTATTTAATTTGATAGTGAGGGAGTATTTGTTAGCATGCGCGCAGTATTTGTGTGTATTTGTGTGTTTGTGTAATGATAGGGACAAAGAGAGAGAGTGTGTTTGTGTGTGTTATTGCGACGCGCAGTCTAGAGGGAGAGAACGGGAAATAGAGAGAAAGAGAGTTAGAGAGACGGATAATGCGATAGACAGACAGAGACAGACAGAGAGATGTAGATGTCCAAGCCTATGTTATGGCCTGTCGTAAGTTCTAGAAAATATAGACAACACAAATGTTGAGACTGTATGAGTCTTTTTTCCCTCTCTACATTCCATTACAATATTGTTTTGCCATTTCTCTATATGCCTCAGGCAAAACAATATTGTAATGGAATGGAGAAGGGGAAAGAATGCTATATCAAAAATGTCTTCCTTTCATTAAATCACATCATAAACCGCCGGTATATCTAAAACAAACGTCACGAAACCCCGGCATAACGATTTTGGATCACAAAAGTCAGCTGTGCGTTGTATCTCCACGAAATCCCCTCTAACGTCGTTCTAGGAACAAATCTTGACCTCACTGCTGTTTGCACTTTGATGTAAGGTGCTATAGAGTCCTAATATCGATATTTTAGGGACCGTTTTTTTTAAAGGTATACACTGATAATATACGGATGATCTAATACCGTGACGAAATAAGCCTGCATTCAGATCAAGATGTCACTGAAACACCAGGTGCTCTAGGATTCCTTCTGGACTGACATTTTAGTGCTGTTTCTTTCCTCCATGTTAAGGAGCTGGATGCTCTGTTACTTCCCTTGACCTTCTCCTACATGTGCTGATGTCTATAGTTTTATCGTTTCGTTATCGTTTAATTTCTTACTTTTCTCTAAATCAGGCTTTAAAAAAAAAATTCAGAGTGTTTTTTTTTAATTTGAAGATGTCACTGAAACAACTGAAACACTTTGCTATTGCAATCCCACCCCAAATTTCTCTCACACCCCAACTCTCTCTCTCTCTCTCTCTCTCTCTCTCTCTCTCTCTCTCTCTCTCTCTCTCTCTCCCCACCTCTCTATCTCTCTGTCTTTCTGCCTGTCTCTCTCGCAGACTCTGTTTGTCTGTCTGTCTATCCCTTCTCTCCTTTCCCCTTCCATTCCCTTCCTGCCTACAGGATGCCATGCATCAATATTGCACTAAATACAAATTAAAAGTCAATGCTGCTAAAACTAAGGTCGTTGTTTTTTCAAAAGGCAAAGTAAGAAATCTACCTAATGTATTTTACAATGGTGTTAAATTGGACGTGGTATATGATTTTCAGTATCTCGGAATTAAAATTAACTATAATGGTAGCTTTAAACCAGCCCAGAAAAATTTATATGATCGTGCCTCCAAAGCTATGTTTTCTCTTTTAAGGAAAATTAGAAAGCTTATGTTACCACTAGAAATTCAAATTGACCTGTTTGAGAAAACTATAGTTCCTCAGGGTTCAGCCTGACACAAAAAAGCTATGGTCCATTGGGCCCCTCAGATCAAATTTCAATGGGCCATGATTTCAGCAGTAATTTACGTACATGTAAAAGATAACCTGGAGATATTATTACAGAAATTAAAACAAAATAGATTATTGTGAGTGTGCATGTGTTGTGAAACATGTTTACCAACAAAACACTAACCAGAACAGGGATCAGTATTTTGACTTGACTCTGGGCTCACACAATCATCATGCGTAGGATTAGCGGCGGTAGATTAGTTTAACAGCAGCAAACGACAGTCTAGACTGTCCTACCTCAAGTTTAGGTGTGTTTTTTTATGGGGGAGGGGGGGGCATTTTCAAAGCGGCACAAAGAAAAACACAAAATCCTCCTTGCACGGACACAACATACGCGCAGACGATAGCAAATTCTGATTTGGAAGAATCGTACAACACTTCTTATTGGCTGAAAGATCAACATCCGGGCCCTCATAGCCAGTCGCTGAACTTGCCTTAGCAAAAGCACGTTTGTCGCCTCCAATACAGTGCACTGTTATTGTGGTGGCGCACTGGTACCAAAAATCGAAGCGCCATTCGGCCCCTGGCAAGAATTGTAGATGAGTCATTTTTAATTTTTATGCGTCAATGGCGCAGGGCGCGCTAGTAAACTGATCCCTGGTTCCTATTCTGTTATATGGTTCAGAGATATGGTGTCCTCAAATGAGTGACCTTGCCACTAAACTGCAACTGCGTTTTTATAGACTAATCTTAAAGCTGGGCAAGTCTCCTCTTTCTCAAATGATTTTTGGTGAATTAGGGCAAGTTCCTCTGGAGTTACAGGCAAAGCAAAGAATGTTAAATTTTTGGTATAAGCTTGTTCACCCTGATAACAGTAATAAATTGTCCAGCGTTATGTACACTTTTTTGTTTCACATTGATTTGCATAAAGGTTATAAATCTTCATTCCTCGATTCAGTGCGGAAAGAGTTAAATAATCTAGGACTTGGTAATTTTTGGTTAAATCAGGGGCTAACCAATGTTATGCCTTCTGCTTCAGTTTTTAAGTGTACAATTAAACAACGCCTACATGATCAGTTTATTCAAGGCTGGTTCGAGGAAATAAACAATAATGAATTTTACTATAATTATCGAATGTTTAAGCTACATTTTGAATTTGAAAAATATTTGCATGTTCTACCAACAAATCTTGCAATATCTGTTCTAAAGTTTAGGACACTTAACCACAGAATGCCAGTGCAGAGAGGCCGATATTTTAACATTCCTAGACACGAACGTGTATGTCAAAAATGTAATAGTGGCGATCTTGGTGATGAGTTTCATTATTTATTTTTGTGTTCACATTTTTGTAACTCGAGAAGAGATTTATTAAAATCATATTATTATAGATATCCCAATGCCATCAAATTTCAAGAATTATTGTCATCTAACAAAAAGTCAGAATTATTAAAGCTTGTAAGTCTAATGAAATTAATAATTAAACAAATGTAACGTTTTTATCCCATGTCAAAAATTAATATAGTTCTGATGTTGACAGGTTATGTGTAATAAAAATTATTTCAATAGTTTGTCATTGAGGTGTTTAGGTTGAATTGTATTGTTAGTTATGATTCATAGTTGTTGTCACCAATCAAGTTCTTTTTTTTTTCTTTCTTTCCCCCACTCCTGCCACCTCCCCCCACTCCACGCTATCCCGCTGTATAAATAAATAGTTTAAAATTTTTATTTTATTTTTTAATCTAAAATGTTAATTAATTATTTTGCATTTTTGTGTATATTATTTTAACCATGTCCATGTGCCCTTAATGGGTTTTTCTGGAATAAAATTTGCCTTTGCCTTGCCTTTGCCTTTGCCTTTGCCTTACATGGCTGTCTCGCTGATTATTCAATTTGTATGTCCTTCCTGCCTACATGGCTGTCTCGCTGATTATTCAATTTGTATGTCCTTCCTGCCTACATGGCTGTCTCGCTGATTATTCAATTTGTATGTCCTTCCTGCCTACATGGCTGTCTCGCTGATTATTCAATTTGTATGTCCCTCCTGCCTACATGGCTGTCTCGCTGATTATTCAATTTGTACGTCCTTCCTGCTTACATGGCTGTCTCGCTGATTATTCAAGTTGTATGTCCCTCCTGCCTACATGGCTGTCTCGCTGATTATTCAATTTGTATGTCCCAGTCTGTCTTATCCAATTTCTAGTATATACTTTCTTGTGCGCGTTCTAGATTCCCATTTCGTATTCTCTAGACAATTAATCTTTCCACAAACGTTATTTTATAAACACTTGTCAGCGTGTCTTTCCTTTTGTTTCCGTCTTTTTTTTCTGTTTTCTGTTAGTTTATCTTTCAGTACATTGCACATGTGCAACACAAACACACACTAAAGTTCAAAGCCAATCTTTTCTGGCATTCCACTGAGGAAACATTAGGAACGATTTCAGTGAAAGAACTATAATAAAAACCAAGCGATGGCGACTGTTAAAGTCGTTGCTGCATAGTTCTTGATCCCCTAGAGCTGATTCGTTTTATTTGGGTGTGTGTCTTCCATATTCCGAAATGGAAAGTTTCTTCTTTTTTAAAAAAGTTAATATGATGCCTCAATACGCAGAGGCCACAGAGGATGAAGTGGGGGAAGAAGTACAAGAAGGAAAGAAATGAAGGAAGGAAAGAAATAAACGAAGGAAGGAAATGAAGAAAGGAACGAAATAAATGAAGGAACGACGGAAAGAAATGAAGGATTGAAGGAAGGAACGAAATTAAGGAAAGAAATGAAGGAAGGAAGGAAAGAAATGAAGAAAAGAATGAAAGAAATGAAGGAAAGAAATGAAGGAAGGAATAAAAGAAATGAAGAAAAGAAATGAAGGAAGGAATGAAAGAAATGAAGAAAAGAAATGAAGGAAGGAAGGAAAGAAATGAAGGAAAGAATGAAAGAAATGAAGGAAGGAAGGAAGGAAAGAAATGAAGGAAAGAAATGAAGGAAGGAATGAAAGAAATGAAGAAAAGAAATGAAGGAAGGAAAGAAAGAAATGAAGGAAGGAATGAAAGAAATGAAGGAAAGAGTGAAAGAAATGAAGGAAAAAAATGAAGGAAGAAACGAAATTAAGGAAAGAAATGAAGGAAGGAAGGAAATAAATGAAGGAAGGAATGAATGAAATGAAGGAAAGAATGAAAGAAATGAAGGAAAGAATGTAAGAAATGAAGGAAGTAAGGAAAGAAATGAAGGAAAGAATGAAAGAAATGAAGGAAGGAAGGAAAGACATGAAGGAAGGAAGGAAATAAATGAAGAAAAGAATGAAAGAAATGAACGAAGGAAGGAAAGAAATAAAGGAAAGAATGAAAGAAATGAAGGAAGGAAGGAAAGAAATGAAGGAAAGAAATGAAGGAAGGAAGGAAAGAAATGAAGGAAGGAAGGAAAGAAATGAAGGAAGGAAGGAAAGAAATGAAGGAATGAAGGAAAGGAAGGAAGAAAGGAAAGAAATGAAGGAAAGAATGAAAGAAATGAAGTAAGAAAGGAAAGAAATGAAGGAAGGAAGGAAATAAATGAAGGAAAGAATGAAAGAAATGAAGGAAGGAAGGAAAGAAATGAAGAAAGGAAGGAAAGGAAGGAAGAAAGGAAAGAAATGAAGGAAAGAATGAAAGAAATGAAGGAAGGAAAGAAAGGAAGAAAGGAAGGAAAGAAATGAAGGAAGGAAGGAAAGAAATGAAGGAAGGAACGAACGAAATTAAGGAAAGAAATGAAGGAAGGAAGGAATGAAAGAAATGAAGGAAAGAAATGAAGAAAGGAAGGAAAGAAATGAAGGAAGGAAGGAAATGAAGGAAGGAAGGAAGGAAAAAAATTAAGGAAAGAAATGAAGGAAGGAAGAAGAGAGGAAGGACAGAAGAATGAACGAATTAATAAAGAAAAACGAAAGAACAACATGAACTAATGGACATTGAAGTGTAACATCCTCATCCACCATTGGCGATATGGTAGACGGTGATGATCATCCTAGGGAAGAGTGGGTATGGATCTACATCTACACTGAACCACCAGAGCTATCACACCACTAATATGGACAGTAAAAATGGCCACTTAACTTTTTATCTAGGCTACCCATCACGGGATTGGAATCCGAATCTGGGTCATCGCTCAGCGACAAACGGTGGACAAGAAGATTTCATAGTCTGCAGTAAGAAACCGTGGTCTAATTTGAACTATAAGCATCAGTAAATTTAAAGTCTTGTCGGCTCTCTCTCTCTCTCTCTCTCTCTCTCTCTCTCTCTCTCTCTCTCTCTCTCTCTCTCTCTCTCTCTCTCTCTCTCTCTCTCTCTCTCTGTCAGTGGTGCGTGTTTGCATTTTCAATCTGGTTCAATCCAATTTTTAAAATTATAATTTAATTGTATTTTCTTGTTCAGAGAAAAAAGCTATCATTTATGTGTGGTGCGTGCGTTCGTTCGTGTGTGATGTGTACAAGCATGTATAATCTCTATATATAGATATTGTTATATTAAAAGAGTCCACCCCCCAACAGTCCCACCTTCATCCCTCTCTTCACCCAAATAATACCAAACTCCAGAATATTGTACCAACAGATCAAAGTCGTAACCTCTAATAACAAGGGAGTGAAATTCCATCTGTTTTCCTACCTGCTTCTCACTTGAAAATTGGTCCCCCTTGGCCTAGGTAGAGCAAATCATAGCGGGCCTTTGATAAACATCAGTTAAGGTAATGAGCTCCGTTCTCATAACATCACGAATTCTCACCTGCATTTCCCTGCCAACCTTTATCAAAGACTGGATCCCTTTTTGGACAATTTGTTTATGAATCCGAGTTAGCTATAGTTCTTCTGTTGCTTCTTGTGCTACCTCCTCGTCTTGTTGTTGTTCTTATTCTTCTTGTTGCTGTTGTTCTTGTTCTTCTTCCTTATTTGTTCGATCTTGTTTTTGCTCTTGTTCGTATTCTTCTTGTTCTTCTTCATCTTGCTATTTTTCTTGTTGTTCTTCTTCTTCATTTGTTCGACTTTCTTCTTGTTCTTGTTCTTCTTGTTCTTCTTCTTCATTTGTTCGACTTTCTTCTTCATCTTGTTTGTTAATGTGTGTTAGTTTGTGGACATCTACCACAGATTCACAATTAAGAGTTTTCTGCTCGACTTTTCAAAAGGCTAACGTGACATTTCTTCTTCTTCCTATTCCTTTATTTGACCTTCTTCTTTTTTGTTGTTGCTGTTGTTATGGTTGTTCATGTTCTTCTTCTTCTTTCTTTTTCCTTCGTTAATGAAAATGTTGAATTAAAAAAATATACTTATTTATATAATTATTTATTCTTTTTTCTTGAAGGGCAGGAGGAAGGGGAAGGACAGAGGGCTAAGGGTGATGAGGAAGGGATCCTATTATAGATTGTTGCTGTGTGTTAGTTTGGGGACATCCTACGTTGATTCACAGTGCTCCACTTTTCCATAGAATTCTGTTGTGCACAATAAATTGGCCGATAATTGTTCATGTTGGGGTTTGTTTGGGATTGCTTTTGGTCGAAGGAGTGCAGTTCTTTACGGCTTCGACAGAAAATGAGTTGCAGAGTGTTACGTTTCATAACCGCAGCCATATTCGTAGCCACAAAGGTGTACACATATTTTGGCTGTAGTTCATTGTTTTGGTTTCGATAACGGATAAGAAAATCCTTGGCCTGCCGCCCCACCCACTCCCAACGCACACCACTGCCACCCTCACATCCCTGTACTCTTTACTTCTCCTGTTGTGGGTCATTCATTTTTTTGGTTCTTGCTCGCTTTTGTTCTTTCATGCGTCCTTTTAAAAATTCTTTCTTTCTTTCGTACATTGTTGTTGTTGGTTATGGTAGTGGTGGTGGTTTTCTACTTCTTGTTCTTGTTCTTCTTCGTCGTCTTCTTCTTTCTTTCTTACTTTCTTTCTTTCTTAATTTTTTTTCTGTTCGCCCTTTCGTTCGACCACATTCATGTTCTTATTGTTGTTGTCGTCGTCGTTGTTGTCGTTGTTATCGTTCTTTCTTCTTCTCCTTCTTCTTCTTCTTCTTCTTCTTCTTCTTCTTCTTCTTCTTCTTCTTTTTCTTCTTCTTCCTCTCATTATGCATTCTCTTGTGTTTTTGTGTGTTTTTAAATTCTCACCTTTTCCCACTATGCCCTTTCTTAAAAGTTGTCTTTCGGTATTTTAAGGCATTTAAACGCGATATCGGGCATGAAAAACAAGTTAGCATTGGCACCTGCGTCAAAGGTCTAAGAATAGAAATGAATTATTCTTCCGACTGTCAGGCTGAACATCATCTGCTTTCTTCAATCGATGACGACGATAAGGAACTCGAGTGAAACACGAGAAATCCCCATCATTCAGCGCCATCTTGCAAAGGCCCATAACTCATCACAACCCCGGGAATTGAAAGGGAGGTAACGTTCTGCTAGCTGAAATACTTGTCTCCTTTTTGCTTTGACTATCTTTCATTGTTATTGACCTTGAGCCGCATTCCTTCCTGTATTTAATTGACCCGTGCCGCTTCATTCACAAAGCCGTTCCGGACATGATGCCAGCACCTCGGCATTAGCTTGCGCAACCAGGAGCGGAAGTTGAAGATGGCGGGTCCCCGGATGTGCGTGCGATGAAGCGGGGCAAATAAAACGTCTGACCTTTACTGGCCATCCTTCCATCCCGATGATGGAGCGGGCCCGTTATGTTGGCATGGCAACGAGGTCAGGTTGAAATCCGGTCAGCGCACCTGTGGCCGGGGTCAACAACACTTTGCGTGCAAGCGGTGTATGGTCATCGTCATCATCACTGGCGCCGACGCAAGTGCATTATACACACACCGGTTGGCACTGGAAGCAGTCCTTGCTTCTTGTTAGAGGGGACAAGAGGCGCTTGGTGCAATATGGCTGCAAATTTGTGGACTTTTTGCTTCGGCCGCCGGATTTCTTCAGCATCACGAAGCAGATGAAGAAGCATGACTTGTATTGCTATTACACGACAGCGAGGAGCAAGGGGGTTTGAATAGTAATATTGGTGGAGACAAATAAGCGCTTTTTAAAGGTATGCTAACATTAGCGTGTCGCTCCAAGATACGGCCCATTAAAGCGAGTGTGAAGTCATATTTTCACACTTTCACACTATAGATAGAATGATCATTGAACAGTTTAATGAGGTGATAGTATTGAGGTGAACGCTCTCCAATGAGCAAACAGGCAGCTTAAAAAGATACATTCCGTCTTTATTGTTATCCGGCCTTGCGAGTTCCTTAATATGAGGTCATTAAGAGTCAAACAGGCCGAGTTCAAAGTTGCATAGAAACAGCCACAGGAAGGTCGCTGATTGGATCTAGTCACGCACATATAACTCCACGCCTTTATATGTATTCTAATGGCGATAAGTCCCTCTGTGCCTACAACATACGACATTTTAGATGGTTCGACGCGAAGTTTAGATTCAACGTTTGCAAATATTAGGCACCCTCTCCCTCCCCCTTTTCACATCATCCCGACTTACAAACGTCATGAAATACTACCTTGTAGCTCATTACTCCTTTATGGTATGAGAGGGTTATGGTGCGCTTGTTTTCTATTTCTACGGGCTAAGCTGCCACGTGATTGGGCCATATCCGTAATCAAGTGCGAAGCGGGCCGTCAAAATGGAGGACGTGTTCTTTCTCCGAAAAAGTAAATAACTTACGTTGAGACCGTTGCAGATTGCTTACTCTTCCCCGAAGCTATCTTTACATGTTTGGAGGCGAAGAGTCTAGTTTCGGACCATCCGGGCTAGCTATAGCGTGGTTCATCATTCGGATTGTTTGCGCATCGAAGGGGCTAGCCCGGGCCATATCGCGAAGGTGAAACAAATGCACTGTTAATGCATTATGGATGCTCTTTTTCCGATCCCATCCTTTGCCAACACCATTACATGTCATCTGAACTGTTAATAAACCTGGGTGCACCACAGTATCACTTACAATATCGATTATGTGTAACCCGACGGGGACAGATAATTATGTGTGATGTAAACTACAATAGTAGAAACGACACACGATAGTTTCAGAGTGTATTATATTGTTATGCACACAGCTCTGCGTGTATAGGAAGTAGTATGAGTTGGCTTGCATCTCCTGACGAAGAGTTTGGGGGAAATACATGTACAGAATCTTGTAGTCTGGTGTGGTTTAACTCCTTCCTCCTTTATATTTGCCTTCCTAGTTATCGTCTTGTAGCGAACGACCTTAAGTAGAAAAGGAGGGGTTAAATTGAATAAGTAATATTTATTATTACTGTAAGTAATTTATAACGTACTTCAACTTTTGTGTTCCTTAAATAAACAGGTAAATCAATTACAAGCGCAATTCTCACAAATATTTTCACCAACATTTACATCTACTCACTAAAAAAGTTTGAAAGTAGACAAATATTGAGGGAAGAAGAAGAAGAAGAAGAAGAAGAAGAAGAAGAAGAAGAAGATGATGATGATGATGATGATGATGATGATGATGATGATGATGATGATGATGATGATGACAACGACAACAGCAGCCACAACACATCAACAAGAAGAAGAAGAAGAAGAAGAAGAAGAACAACAACAACAACAACAACAACAACAACAACAACAACAACAACAACAACAAGACGAAGACAATGACGAAGATGACAAACTCAACAAAATCACACTCAAGTCTTGTCAAAGGCGTAAAAAACTAGTAAACGGTAATATGTACAAATAAAATTATTATGAAGTTGTGCGCCTGTGGCCCTCAGTTACTTTTGAGGTGACCTTGGATACAAATGATGGACATTGTCATGTGAGCGTGTGGTGGTGAACCCAGTGATTATGACAGCACCGCGCACACAAATGGGATTATCGTGTACCTGTGGTTTGACCGCCCACAGAAGAAACATGATTGCAGGAGAGAAATAGTCTGCTTCTGCTTGTTATTGTGTTTCTTGTTCTTCATGAACTATTTCGTTGTTGTTGTTGTTGTTGTTGTTGTTGTTGTTGTTGTTGTTGTTGTTGTTCTTCTTCTTCTTTGTGATCATCATCGTCTACTTGCTTTTGTTGTTGTTCTTCTTCTTTTTAATAATAATAATAATAATAATAATAATAATAATAATAATAATAATAATAATAATAATAATAATAATAATAATAATAATAATAATAAAGATATTTATATAGCGCTTATTTCCAATGGACAATATCAGTTCAATGCGCAGTACTCACGCATTCATTCGAAACATCCAGCTTCATACAAAATAACATCAGACACTTGCTAACGAATAAGAGACGAGAGAAGGAGGAGGGGAGAGCTAAGGTGATGGGGTGGGTAGTGGCGGTGGTCTGAATCAAAACAAAAAACAAAACAAAACAAATGGAGGAATGACGACGATGATGATGGGAGGCAAGATCAGAAACATTTGAGGAAGAGATGAGTTTTCAAATTGTATTTGAAAGTAGCTATGTTTGGAGAGCTGCGAAGAAAGAGGGGAAGAGAGTTCCAAGTTGAAGGGCCAAGCACTGAGAAAGATTGACGGCCAGCAGAGGAGAGTTTGTAGCGGGGTATGTGAATTATGAGGGTGTCAGAGGAAGAACGAAGATTTCTAGAAGGCTTATAGAATTGAATGTTCTGGATGAGGTAAGAAGGGCCTAGGGCTAAGTCATGGACGCACTTGTAACAGAAAATAGCGATTTTGTAGATAATTCTATGAGACACTGGAAGCCAGTGGAGTGAATGTAGAAGGGGAGTGATATGATCAGATTTTTTTAATTTTGAGAACCAGACGTGCAGCTGAGTTCTGAACACGTTAGAACAGATAAATAGAAAAAGAAGGAAGTCCAGCCAGGAGAAAGTTACAGTAGTCTAAGCGTGACAAAACAAGAGAGGAAATGAGTTTGACAGTAGCGTCAGTGGTCAGATGTTGGCGGGCAAGGCCTATTCTACAAAGATGAAAGTTGCATGCTTGACAGGTTTTGCGTATGAATTCTGAAATGGAGAGGGTGTTGTCAAGAACGGCACCAAGGTTTTTGACAGAAGATGACATAGGAAGAATGGCGTGGCCAAGAGTGACAGTGTCTACAGAGGAAGAAGACAGGTTGTGTTTGGTACCTGTGAGCATGAATTCAGTTTTGTTTGCATTGAGTTGGAGCTTGTTGACTGTCATCCAGTTAGAAATGTCTTCAAAGCATGCAGAAGTTTTGGTCAGAATGGATGGACGATTTTGAGGAGTGTGATTGATTTTTAGCTGTGTATCATCTGCGTAGAAATGGTGTAAAGTGTCATGGTTTTGGATGATGTGAGACAGAGGAGATGTGTAAAGGGTGAAAAGAACAGGGCCTAGAACTGACCCCTGAGGAACACCAAAGACAAGTCTGGACGGTTCAGAGGTGGTTGTTGATGCAGACAGATTGGAAGCGATCAGTTTGGTAAGAGCGGAACCAGCTGAGGGCACTCAGGGCGGAGGCGCGGTGGCCGAGTGGTTAGAGCGTTGGCTTGCGGATCTGAAGGTCCCGAGTTCGAGCCCAGGCCGGGGCATTGTGTTGTGTCCTTGGGAAAGACACTTTACTCCCGTTTCCTACTCCTTCGGATGATAGTATAAACCGAGGTCTAGTCTGTGTCGCATGCATTCCATCATAACGGACTTTACTTGTAAATATCCTGACGCTTATGTCCTAGACGGGTGAGTGCCGGTGACAAGAACACACCAAGCGTGTACCTTGGGTAAAGCGCTTCACTTGGGGCTGCTGTACTTTCAAAAAACGAAAGTGCCCGAATTTCACCTTGGTGATAATACAGTTGTTAAAATAAAATAAAAATAAAAATTTAAAAAAATTCCAAAAGAGGCCTGGAGACGCTGAAGGAGGATGGAGTGATCTATAGTGTCAAAAGCGGCTGAGAGATCGAGAAGGGTCAACAAAGAGATTTTACCAGAGTCAGTGGCAGAGAGGAGGTCATTCACGATGTGAAGAAGAGCTGATTCAGTGGAGTGGTCAGGACGATAGGCAGACTGGAATGGGCAGAACAAGTTGTTGGAAGACAGATGATGGTTGAGCTGTTTCAGGACAACCAAGTTTGGATAGGAAAGGAAGATTAGAGATAGGGCGGTAGTTTTTCAAATCTTCTGGGTCGAGGTTTGGCTTTTTCAGTAGTGGCCGCACAATGGAGGACTTGAAGCAGGCGGGTACAGAACCGGATTGCAAAGAGGAATTGACTATGTTCCTGATGGCAGGAAGGAGGTCGGTGATACAGTCTTCGAAAATGGAGGTAGAAATTGGATCAAGCTCGCACGTCTTCAACGACATGGTGCTGAGGATCTCAGCAACCTCGGTCTCAGAGACAGAATGAAAAGAGAGAAATGGTACGCCAGTGAAATGTGTATCAGGAGGACAAGGCTGACAGGAAGTTTTGTCGAGATTTTTGCGAATAGCTGCGATTTTTTAAGTAAAGAAGTCTGAAAAGAAAGAGGGCAATTCTGGTAGTGGAGTTTTGGATGGAAAAGGGAAGTATTATAGTCTACTTGTTGTTGTTGGTGGTGGTGGATGAGGTGGTTGTTGAGGTGGTGGTGCTGCTACTGCTGCAGCTGCTGTTGTTAGTGTTGGTCATTTTGTTTTGCTTCTGCTAATCTTAAAAGACTACTACTGCTGCTAGTTCTGCTGCTGCTCATCCTCCTAACCAAAACGTCTTCCACTGCCAACCTTTCACTTCTTCCTCGTCTTCTAATCCCCCAATCTCTTCTTCTTTTTTTGTAATCATGCATCATCAAAGTTCTTTCTCAGTTTTGCGTATTATCGTCGTTCGTGGAAACGGTAACCAATGAATACCCCCATTGGGGTGTCGGGGTTTTGTGTATATATAGATGGTATTCCCACTGCGTGGAAATTTAGTGCTTGAAAGTACCACTGTTTCTGTAATTCTCATTTGTTCTTTCTCCTTCTTAATCTGTTCTATCAACCTACTATCTTCTTCTCTAGGCCAGTCAGCTACCTTTTTTCTTGAGAACTCTCCGAAAACTCCTCATTTGTATATGGGGTCAGCTTGGGGATATTGGACGCTTTCTGCAAAATGGTCACTAGGGCTTTCTATGGCATTATTATTTAGCAATATAGGCAATATGGTGCCCCAACGATTTTCGAGTTACGGGATAGGATAGGATAGGAACGTATGCATTTTATATGGATGTGTTTTGTTACTATTTTGTAATGATGTTTATATTCTATTTTACTTTTGTAAACGGGGGTTCGATAAATCAGAGTTCAGCATAAGCTTACCCTGCGTGCATGAGATGCCTTTATTGTAAAGTAACCGGCTAGTGGAGTTTTACCATTAGGATTGTTTCAACAGATCTTTTATACGGATTAGGGGTGAGCCCTCTTTCAACCAAGTTGTGGCCCTAAGTCGGCTCTTTGCAGTCCCAGGGACCCCATACACAATGACTAACTAACTAACTACCTAATTAACTAACCAGTGAATGTATAAATACATGAATGATGAACAATTAATGACTCGAACAGACGAATAAATAAATAAATTAGTCAAAATATAAAATAAAGTGAAATAACCAAATAAATAAATAAACCTCCAATCTGTGACGGAGCGTCATGGTTTTGAAAAACGAGCTTTCTTAAAGCATGTGAAAAGCATTTAAAATCTTCAGCTGTTCCGTGCCATAAATTTATCTTATTTTCCGGAAAAAACAACAACACTTTTAAGCACGACACCGTTGATATGTGAAGACGTGCGAATGTGAAGGGTGGGTGTGGGAGGAGTGTAAAAGGAGGGTGAGAGTAAGAGGGGTAGGTGTATGTGCGCAAGAGGGAGTGAGGGTTTAGGTGTGTGCGTACACCTAGGTGTTGTTTGTAGTTGTAAGGCTATGCATGTTAGTAAACAGATAGGTAAGGCGCTGAGTGTTAGGAGAGATGAGGTAGGGTGCATGTGTTTGGATGTGTGTGTGGGGGGAGAGAGTGAGAGAGACAGGGTGGGGGAAGAGGTGATAGCATAAATAAGTGTTTTTTTTCTCAAAAGATTAGTCCGTAAAATATATTAACTGGTTATACAAACAGCTGAAAAATGACGTTTGCTTTTTTTTTTTTACACAGCACCTCTCTCTCTCTCCCCTCCCTCCTCTCTCTCTCTCTCTCTCTCTCTCTCTCTCTCTCTTTCTCTCTCTCTTTAACGCCTACAGTCCCCTCACATGCGCCACACAGTTACACGTACACAATTTCAGCAAGGGCGTCCACCCACACATGCAAACACATATACTGCGCAAAATCATACAGGTGTATGCTTGTATCCAACAATTATTTCCCACTTGGAAAACGGTTTGTTATTGAAAGCTGTGGCAGTTGCAATAAGTATACCAATACATTTTAGTACGCTACGCCCACGCACTTTCTGTAATATCACGCGCGCGGCCGTACACTGACACGCACACTCACACACACATACGCACACCCACACACAATGTGTGTGTGTGTGTGTGTGTTTGTGTTGTTTGTTTGGTTTTGTTTGTCCAGCCTGTGATTTGCTTGTTATGGGAGAACCGTGTTCCTTAATTACATTACTCTAACGCACATTCATGCATGCGCGCTCAGAAAGAAAGACAGAGAGAGAGAGAGAGAGAGAGAGAGAGAGAGACAGAGAAAGAGAGAGAGAGAGAGAGAGAGAGAGAGAGAGAGAGAGAGAGAGAGAGAGAGAGAGAGAGAGAGAGAGAGAGAGAGAGAGAGAGAGAGAGAGAGAGAGAGAGAGAGAGAGAGAGAGAGAGAGAGAGAGAGAGAGAGAGAGAGAGAGAGAGAGAGAGAATTAGTCGTGCACATTTTGTGCCCTGTGTAGTGATCAAAATAAAACATGATGATCAAAGCAAGACGTCAGAGGACTAATCATGGTCTTCCACGGGGCGCAGCCTAGCGTTTACTCCAGTCAATGTCTTTTGAACAGTACTAATTGCATTGACTGCTGTATAATGTTTATTGCCTGGGCGATAATTCATGAAAATCAAAGCAACTTCAGGATGGTGCATTGGGTGTTCTTGATATGATGATTGTAATGATACTTTCATTAAGTTGTATTTTATAGATACCTTCTTTTGATTCATCACGGTCGTCGTAAATACCCTCTTCCTCCTCTTTGTGGCGGTGGAGGTCATCACCATCATCATCATTGTCATCATTGTCATCATCTTCATCATCATCATCATCATCATCATCATCATCATCATCATCATCATCATCATGATCATCATCATCATCATCATCATCATCATCATCATCATTATCACCATCATCATCATTATCACAATCATTATCGTCGTCGTCACCATCATCATCATCGTCGTAGTCGTCCTCTTCTACTGTTTCTTCCTTCTTTCCTTCCTTCATTCATTTTCTTTCATTTTCATTCGGCGAATTACATCAATGCTGATTTTATGGAAGGACAGTTTTCAGACGGTCTCTAATATTGTCAGATCACGAAGGCACAGTCAGTATAGGCGGTAGAGCAATCTCCAACCTTCGTTTTGCGGATGATATTAATGGATTGGCTGGTGAGGAACAAGAACTTCAACAGCTGGTACAGAGGCTTGACACCATCTCCAGAACCTATGGAATAAAAATAAAAACAGAGAAGACCAGAATGATGACCAATAACACCAATGGCATCAACACGGACATCAAAGTCCAATGCCAATCCCTCAACACAGTGCATAGCTTCAAATATTTAGGAGCCATTGTATCAGGAAATGGTTCATGACAGGATGTCCTCTCCAGGATCGTGCAAACAACTTCTGTCCTGGCAAGTTTGAAGCCCATTTGGAAAGACAAAACCATCAGTCTACATTCCACGGTAAGGCTGCTGCGCTCCCTTGTCATCTCCATCTTCCTATACGCTTGCGAAACGTGGACCCTCACAGCAGATCTACAACGAAGAATACAAGGCATGGAGATGAGGTGTTGTAGAAGACTTCTGGGCATTTCCTATACCCAGCACATCACCAACGTCGAAGTCCGACAGACCATCACACAAGCCATTGGACAACACGATGACCTGCTCACAGCGGTAAAGAAACTAAAACTCCGATGGTACGGCTACGTCACCAGATCATGAGGCCTTGCAAAGACCATCCTGCAAGACACAGTGCAAGGAGGTAGAAGAAGAGGGAGACCGAAAAAGATGTGGGAGGACAACATTCGAGAATGGACTGGCTTTACACTGAGCAAAGCCATGAGGGTTGCTGAGGACAGAGAAAGATGGAGTACGCTGGTTAAACGATCATCTGTGGTGCCCCAACGACTTCCGAGTGACGGTATAGGATAGGATAGGACTCAATACGAGCTTGTACAGGCAATCAGTGGATAGACGAAGGGTGACGAGCTGACGTCTTGGAGCTGTCAGGACTAGGCGGACGGCAAAGTTATACAAAATACAAGGAGTAAGTAGGTTGTCTAGCCAAAAGAAATGGGAATGGGGATAGTGGCGAGCAGCTGAATTTGGAACCTTAGTTATAGAGTCTACCGATGACATCAAGGGGAGAAAACGTTGCATCTTAGAAAACATTGCAGTAATCGTATTTAGAGGGAGAACAACGGCATAGACAAGAGCGTTAGCGGTGTGTGTAGAGAGAAGAGTAATTATTGGCGGATGGAAATGATTTTGTGGAGTTCAAAGTAGGCAGACCTGCAGGCAATGGGTACGTGCTGATCATGAAACGTGTTAGACTAGATTGTCAGTATGAAACCAATATTGCGGCACCGGGCAAGTAAAGAATGTGGGGTCTCTTCCAAACGTAAATGGTGGCCGGTCCAAAATCGGAAATACCAGTCGTGTTCTTTTTCAAGAAAAGAATATCAGTCGTGTTCTTTTCCATGAAAAAAAAACACCTCTGGTTTTGTCATATTTTACCTTTGAGTTTGTTTTGTCGTTCATTGCATTACATTATATGATTATTGCTTTAGGTCCAGCGGACTCTTCCGAGCCAAATCAAGACCAGACAACCCCTGATCCGCATAAAAGATCTGCTGAAACAACCCTAGTGGTAAAACTGAAGGCACTCCACCAGCCAGTCACTTTACAATAAAGACATCCCACGCAGGGGACGCTGAGGCTATACTCTAATTTATCGAACCCCCGTTTACAAAAACAAAATAGAATACAAACATCATTATAAAATATCAACAAAACACATACATATAAAATGCCTACATTGCTAAATAATAACATCATAGGAAGCCCTAGTGACCACCTGGCAGAAAGCGTCCAATATTCCCAAGCTGATCAAACAGACCTCCCAAACAAATACAATACAATACAATACAAGATTATTGCTTTAGGTCCAGCGGACTCTTCCGAGCCAAATCAGGACCAACCCCCAAACAAATAAGGAGTTTTGTCCCGGAAGAGTTTTCAAGAAAAACGGTAGGTGACTGATCTAGCGAAGAAGAAGATCGTATAGCAGATTGATAGAACAGAGCAGGAATGAGAAAGAACAAATGAGAAAGACAGCGACAGTGGGAATAAGCACTAAATTTCCAGAGAGTGGGGATACTATTTATACTGAAACCCCCGGCACCCCAACGGGAGGGGAGGGGAGGGTTGTCGGTCGTGCACTGTTATATCGGTTGACTTTGTTATGCCTGAACTTCATTACTGTGTATACCAACATTATTGTTTTCTAAGCCTGCGCATTCCACGTTTAGGATTCGTGTACGTAATATATTATAGATGGAGAGAGAGAGAGAGAGAGAGAGAGAGAGAGAGAGAGAGAGAGAGAGAGAGGTGGGGGTGGGGGGGTACAGGGCGTGTTAGTGAATGGTGAATACAACCGAGGTAGGGTGTGTGTGTTGGGGTGGGTGTGTGTGTTTGTATATGTGTGGAGGGGGGGGGAGGGTATGGCGGCGGTGAGTCAATGTTTGAGAGAAAGTTGGTGTGATAGAGCTAGCATTTTAAGTTTCATTGTATTTAATGCTTTGTGTTTAATATCTATGAGGTACGTCGCAATCAAAATACCCTTGTGTCATGATGAGGACGATGAACGAATTCGTATTCGTATATTATGTGGTAAATCATCTGACAGGTTTTTGACTGACTGAGCGATTGCTTGGTTTTGGTTTTGTAATATACCGCTACTATAGCATGTTCTGTGCGGTGCGATGGCTGCTGTACTCCTATAGTGCTCTTTCTGCACTCCCAAAAAGGTAACCGTGTAATGATAAAACATACAAAGTCTATATGAGTAAAACATTAAGATTTTTGCATCCTCATAGAGAACGCAGTTTCTATGTGAATTTGGACAGTCAGATGTCTTTAGATTTGCGAGATCCAGACAAAGTAAGTCATCAAAATATATGTCATCGGGTCACACAACCCCCCCCCCCCCTACCTCCCCTAAAATGAACGTCGCTGGGCTTACTTTGTTTTGCCTTGCCACAGTAATATTGCTGTTCGTTATTAAAGCTAGCTGCTTCTTTCCGCAGGGTTTCCTTTTTATTTCATCTTGTTTCCATGAAAAGAGGAAGCGATATATCAAGTCAGCGGTGCCTGTCGGTCCCCCCTCTCTCTGTATATTAAATTTGGCAGCTTTTCCATTTTCCATTATCACATGTCGATAGGCCATACAGTTTAGCTGGAACTGGACGACCTTTACTCCCTTCCTCTATATTGTAGACCTGGTCAAGTCTCAGTTACGCTGTATAGTCGTTAGCATGCCGAGCTAGATGAACTTTGTCCGATATCTATCTCTTGAACGTCAGAAGAAGGCCTCGGCACTGCCAGATACTCTAGACTGCTGTCGACAGTTTGGGAGTGAACGCACCGTTATGCGTAGTTATTTTTGGTAACGGTCAGTGTGCCACGACACGGATGCCGTTTTTTGCAAACTTTGCACATTTTAGGTGCAGAAGGGCAGCCCCGCAATTTCACCACTGCCTTTGTAGCCTACCTCATCAATCATTGCAGCTTTTTGTAAGACGACTACCCTCGTCATAGTCATATATGGCGGAAAGAGCCAGCGAAGCATTGAGGCGTCCGTAGGGGTGTACACATACACGTGTATTTCAATGTGTGTTCTTTTGCTTGTAAGAAAAGAAGGATGCGTACTCTGTCAACGCCCCCTACACTAATTTCTCTTGCGTTTCGCATCAGGATGTGCAAATTGGATCTGTTTCCAAACAGGGAAGCGACCATAGTCGCTCTAGAGTATCTATGGAAGCGACTGAACTGTATGTCTCGGAGTGGCCAGGCAGTCTACATAGCCTGAAGTCCTCACTGAATAATTGTGCACGATATTAGCTCCCTTGTTGTTTATATTAAATGCGCGTCAAGTGGTATTGGCTTCCCGTGTAGTTGTGCTCCTGGGTAATGATTTAGGGAGCAAGCCTTTGGATATACATGTGTCTGGACTAATTGCTATGTAGGACGCCCCCGGATAGACTCTGGACATAGGTAGGCTACATGTCACAGCCCCAGATAGAGCCTGGGGACATGCACGTCACTGCCCCAGATAAAGCCTGTGGACATACAGGTCACTGTTCCAGATAGACCCTCTGGACATACATGTCGTTGCCCCAGATAGAGCCTGTGGACATTACATGTTACTGCTCCAGATAGACCCTCTGGCCATACCTGCAATTCCTGCATTTGCATGTTTGGGGAAAGACATTATTGCACAGATTAACAATATCACAGTCGTTGCGGTGTTTTTTTTTTAATTTAATTTTAACAACTTTATTTCACCAAGGTGAAATTTGGGCACTTTACTTTCATTTTCGAAAGTACAGCAGCCCCAAGTGAAGCGCTTAACCCAAGGTACCTGCTGGGTATGTTCTTGTCACCGGCACTCACCCGTCTAGAAACGTGAGCGTCAGGATCTTTAAAGTCCGTTATGATGGAATGCATGCGACACAGACTAGACCTCGGTTTATACTATCATCCGAAGGAGTAGGAAACGGGAATAAAGTGTCTTTCCCAAGGACACAACACAATGCCCCGGCCTGGGCTCGAACTCGGGACCTTCAGATCCGCAAGCCAACGCTCTAACCACTCGGCCACCGCGCCTCCCTTTGATCATTGATGAACCTGGTGACGCTGGTTCGAATCTCCACAGCGACGGAAGATGTGCCTCACAGGAGTCAACTATCTGTAATAACTCTTTATACGATGTTACACCTCCATCGTGTCGCTATAGCGGAAAGTTAAAGAAATCAAGTCATACTGTCAAGCAAGGCAGGTGACAGGATGAAACACGCGCATATATGTAGGTCGTTCGGGATCGTTCAGTTGTATTTATTTAATCGTTCTTATATAGCGCTTTTCCAGCTCAAGAGCTGCTCAAGGCGCTGGCCGATACAGGATCTAACTCAAGCCGCCCGAGACGCCCACCCGCAGCCTTTGGGCGCATGGTCCGACGCCCGGGCAACTGAGCACAATCCTGGGCAGCCAGGGATGGGGGAGAAGGACCTATGTGCATGCTGGGTGTGTTCTTGTCACCGGCACTCACCCGTCTAGGACATGAGCGTCAGGATCTTTAAAGTCCGTTATGATGGAATGTATGCGACACAGACTAGACCTCGGTTTATACTCTCATCCGAAGGAGTAGGAAAACAGGAGTAAAGTGTCTTTCCCAGGGACACAACACAATGGCCCGGCCAGGTCTCGAACCCGGGACCTTCAGATCCGCAAGCCGAAGCACTACCATTAGACCACAGTGCCTCCCGATTGGGCGTTGGACGCAACAAGTTTGCGCCTAGCTTGACCTGTTTGAGTGAGACCGTGCTTTCAACCAGCGCCTTGAACATACCATGGGCTAGAAAAGCGCTATATAAGAACATTTCATTTTTAAATGGAACTGCCTTTACCTCTTTACCTTTACCTTTTGCGATTTTTTGGTAAAAAAAATTAATAGTTAATAAATTCTTGTTTCCGTGCGCCTATTGGAGAGTTATACCACAACTTCATACAAAATCAATATAAAAGTTCTTTTTAGACGTGCGCCGGTTGGCTCCTTAGGGCAGTCTTGTTTTGTGTACAGAAACATGACGTGTAGTATTCCTTGAATTACTACATCCAGTCGGCAAGCTGCATGTTAATTGTGTTGTAAATTTCTAGCCGCCGTTTTTGTAGTGGCACTTCTCGACCCCCTATCGGTATCTGTGACATTCGGGTCCTCTCTTTTCTCCGGACCAGCTTATATGGTCGCTGCCTTCCCACGTTCTAAACAGAGCCAGGCACCCATTGGGTGAACTGGGGTGTGTTGTGCGCATGTTTCGTTCTTTGTGTTGCTTGCATTGGGGTGCCTTCCAAGTATGGTCAGCGATCGCAGTACTAACCTTGCTGGACGTTGCTTAACGTGAAACATTTCTAGCCAAACCACGACGTTAATCCGCCATCCCAGCCACGATGGGAACCATATTTTTTCATTGCTTACAAAGTCAGTAGTTTAGGTACAATAAAGGGATAGAATTAGCACCGTGATTTGTGGGGTATGGCTTGATTACATCTTCACTGTCAGTGCAAACGGTTCATTCAGCAATAGTTAATAATTCACCGCAATAATGGCGGGACCGTTTTCTATATTTATAGTGTACTGCAAATATGCACTGAGAATCACTGCACTTCAACCTTCCAATGGTCTTGAGGTCTTTCGGTAATCCGAGGTCTAGTCTGTGCCCGCACGCAATCCATCGCACGGACTTTAAAGGTCATGATGCCCATGTCCTAGACGGTTGAGTGCCAGCTATCTAAATACACCCATTAAGCTCCGGGCCCCTTCTCTTCCATCCACGGACGCCCAGGATTGTACTGTTGTCTGGGGCGTCAAGGCAGCAGGAGGGCGCATTGGGCGGCTTGAGTAAGATTCCTTGTATCGCTCAGCGCCTTTAGCAGCTTTGAACTGGAACAGCGCTAATTAAAAATAAACACATACAGGCGAAGCAGTACTGTGCATTACACAATCCTGGTGCCTTCTGTGAGCTCAATAACTCCTGCATGTGTGTTACCAGCACTCCAGCATCTGTTTTGTGCGAGGCGTAGCTACAGCTCTTTAACTAGGCCACGATCCAACCTTCAATATTTTTACAACGTTTAAAGATGGGTAGAACTACTGGTAGTTGTTGCAAGCCGACCTGGGCTTTATCAGTGTTGTTGACAGGAGGCGTTATTAATCGGAGTCGACGCTTTGTGTGGCGTTCGGTATTCCACGTCCTACCCGGTACCCCCATAGCGACACAACCCCTCACCCAAATGTCGCCGCAGCTGCAAGTAAAAGAGTTCGGTCGTTGGACTAAAGATGCAGACGAGACCTGCTCCTAGGACACACCGATGCCGTGGTCAACTTAGCTAATGGCTGCGATAAGATCGAAGTGACAGGATTATCTCCCTTCCATATGTCGCCCAAAGGTGGAGTTAGCTGTTGTAATGTTCTTTCGTTCTTCTTTACATCCCACACGGAACAATAACAATAACAAAAACAATAACTTCTACTACTTCTGCTACTATTAGGCAAAAACAGGTGCCTCCAGCTGCAGCTGCATGTCTTCGTGAATTATTGAATTGTTCTTCTTATCGCACTTTTTTCAGATCAACAGTTTGATCAAGACGCTCGTGTCAATAGTCGAAGGGATTAGTAGGGATTAAAAACGCTCTTAGCATGGTATACAATCGCTGATGCTAAAGGCGGCGGCCCAATGGAAAGAGGAAGAACCGTGGATATTGTCGGTGCTTACACCCAGCGACCATTGATTGGTTTATTGGATCTGCAAGATTCCTGTTTTGCATCTGTTTTGTTGTCATGACATTTCGCTTTGTTTTGTTAACAAAACATGGCGAACACTCCAATTGTAAAACACTCGTTTGCTTCGAAGCGTAACAAAGACGTGTTCACGCATAGGCCATTTGCATATACATTATGCATGCACGCACATACACGCTTACAGAGATGCACGCACGAATGCATATGTACATACACCCAGACAAGCACATATACGTCTACATTTCTTATATACATTTCAAAAATTATCTATATTTCAAAAATAATAAAATTATTTAATTTTCTGCTTCTACAGTAGCGATCTTTTCAGATCACCGCGTTTTTGTGTTTGAAGAAACGCGCGTGATAGCATCCTGTAATGACTTACTTAGTCATTGTTTATACGGTGCAACGGATTGCAAAGAACCGAATCAGGATCATATGATAATGATGATGATGATGATGATGATGATGATGATGATGATGATGATGATGATGATGATGATGATGATGATGGAAGAGCCGAATCAGGATCATATGATGATGATGATGATGATGATGATGATGATGATGATGATGATGATGATGATGATGATGATGATGATGCTGCTGCTGCTGCTGCTGATGATGATGATGGCACACACACAAACACACCCACACGCACCCACACGCACGCACACACACACACACACACACACACACACACACGCACACATGTTCAGAGCCTCATCTTAAAACTGGGCCAATAAGGCTAAAGTTAGCGGCGTAGCCGATGTTGATTTGTTAAGTGCGTGGCGTATGTTCGTAAGGTATGACGAAATGCGAGCTGTTGTCTTTTACCTTCCTGCCTCTGTTTACATTCTGTGCTCTTACCCATTTACAACTGCCAATAAAGAAGAAGAAGAAGAAGAAAGAAGAAGAAAGAAGTAGAAGAAGAAGAAGAAGAAGAAGAAGAAGAAGAAGAAGAAGAAGAAGAAGAAGAAGAAGAAGATGATGATGAAGAAGAAAAAGATGAAGAACAAGAAAAAGAAGATACGTGACTTAGGTACGATACTTCTCAATTCACCGAGGGATTTTTCCGGGTACTTCGGTTTCCTCCCTGCTTTCAATAATTGCATATGATGCAGCCAATTTAAAATGTCAACAACAACAACACTTATTTCCTTTTGATCTTCAAAATAGCGATCTCCCTGCCTATATGCCATACGTTTGAGTGACGGTGGTGGTGCTTTTGTTGTGTGATTACGAAGAGAGGCTGCAGAGAGAGAGAGAGAGAGAGAGAGAGAGAGAGAGAGAGAGAGAGGGGGGGGGGGGAGAGAGAGAGAGAGAGACAGACAGACAGACAGGCCGATAGAGACAGAGCATGTGAGATTTGTACTTCCTAGAGGAGAGGAAGACCACTTGCAGAACACTACGGAAAGTTGGCAAACAACAGCAGCGTGAAGACAACTTCTATGACGAATCCTAGGAGAGTGTTCCAGAATCTAGTATCTCCCTCTTCTTCTTCTTCTTCTTCTTGATACTGTGGATACTCCGACTGTTTCCATTTCCTCAATGAAATAAACATTGGAAATACATTCGATTAATATAGTACAACCTCCGTGGGGCCTCATTTTCTGCTAACAGTTGAAGAAACTTCCATTTACTCAATTGAAAAGACATATAGAAATACATTCGATTACAATAGTACTGCCACTTTGGGGTCCCATTTTCTCCCAGTAAAACATACCATTCTGGTGTACGAATGTTAGTACACTTGGCGAACTGACAAAAGTGAATGAACAGAAGACGTTTTTGTGTTTTTTTAAGTAGCAGGTGGTTTACCAAAACGTTTCGTGTTGTCAAAACGTGTCAGGAAGACGGGCTACCAAAGAAACACCGCTTTACAATCGGAAAACAAATGTCATGCTCGTTCTGTCAAAACGTTATCGCCAGCAAAGGTTCATGAAGCAATGAAAACAAAGGCTGTAGTCAAAGGATTGCAAGACCCTGTTTTCTTAACCGTATCACTGCCAATTATCTGAGGAGCACTTGTAGAGTTGCTTCATGCTAGTTTGGTTTGTGTTTTAATATCGTCTTCGCTGAAATTATCAGAAAATTTTCAAGTGAATGTCCGGCACCAGAAGGGTTCAATAAAACGAGCTACTAGAGAATTCCTGAAGGCTGGCGCTGCATTGTGTGGTGCAGTACAATCAACCTCAATAGAGCAAATTTTAAGCACTAAATTTCCAGAAAGTGGGGATACTATTTATACTGAAACCTCCGGCACACCCACGGGGTGGGGGGCCGAGAGACGGGAGTCAAATAACCCTCTCGGCTAAAAGTAGTGCAACGACCGGGAACAGGATGATGCTGGGCCGTGGTAACTGTTGAAGGCAGTTATTCACTGTTAAGTCAGTGAATGGAGACCGACTGGGCGTAGTCAGTGGCGGCTGCAGACATACCTGTCTCGAACTGGAGCTGTGGGATTTGTGGAGGAATGGGAGGCGACTGGTTCACGCTTGGGAGAGGTTGTCTACCTTCCAAATGTTGGTTAGTCTAGCCTTGGGTGGCTCTTGCTGTGCAGAATCCTTTGATGTGGCCATTGGGTTATGCAGGACCAGACGACACGACAAATGTTCTCCTTGCCTGACCATTCGTCTTCCGCTTTTCGTGTTGAGCTGAGCAGTACTACATTGTCGTCCGGCATTTAGTGGCAGTGACCTGCGGAGAGTGTCGTGGCACTAATAGCCGGCAATCTGGTGTACTATTAGCATGCAAGGCAACAATATGTATGTCTCTCTTACGAGGGATAAATCAAAATACAGTCCAGGTTGGTCCGTGTTCTCAAGGTGTTTGCCGAGAGACGGGAGTCAAATACTCCGCTCAGCATAATAATTGCAGCTGTAATAATAATACTCTATATACGCGCTTCTTCCCAAATCACTAATCGGCTCAAAACACATGTTATACACGCTTACATACACGATCAACGAAATAACGATCAGGGGAGGGGGCAGAGGTGAACAGCCTCTTCAGCATATAAGGCATCCGCAAAAAGATGAGCGCTACATAATGCACGCTACCCGGTCCAACAGACCAGAAAAGGCTGATCATCTTGGCTCATTTCAGTTGAAAGGCTTACGACACAGTTCGATACAAATCGATGTTTCATTTATCGTCTATTCACACATTCAGACCTGATCGTTAGTATGTGGAATTTTGTCCTCCCTGTTACGAAATTCTATAGTTTGGTAAGCAAGGTGTATTTCCATTCACAGCAAAGGTAGGAGAAAAAAAACTAATGGTATGCGGGATTGAAAACACACCTGTAGGCAAAAGCTTTCGCAAAACCTTTTATTCGCTACTCTGTTGCGTGAAGGTTTCTGAAGTATAACGTTGGATTTTTTTGTGGATGTTCGTTATGGGAAGGGGAAAGGAGGAGGGAGGGGGGGAGCACAGAGTAGACAATGCTATCTGAGATTGCTGAGGTGTACGCCAATATTCTATAGTCTCAAGCCTTGGGAGATTGCTGACACTCAGTATGAGTAAGCTTACTGGGCTGTTTAGAACTAGGACCTACTTTTCTTTCAGCCTTAAGAGAAAACCACAACTACAACGTTTACGTCCTGTGCTGTCTAATAGGAGAGTTTAAAAATATATAGAAGTAGAGCGTGTTAAGAAAAGGAGGCGGAAGGGGCTTGGTATTCTATTCTAACTTCAACTGTAAGCTTACAGTTTTGCTTGTTTTGTACGATTAACTTCCGATTGAACTCACGCATTATTAAACGATGTTCAACAAAGCAACACAATACTAATATCCCTTATTCATCTCCTACACTCCCTTGCCTCTCCATCACTCCATGCCTTCTCTCCAACCCACCTCTTCTCCCACCCACCTCTTCCCCCACCCACCTCCAGGCCCCTTAGAAAGGTTTACTGATTGATAAATTGATTCGCGACGTTCTAACCAGCCTAATGTACGTCGTAGTACTCGTTTAGTTTTAGCAGCATGATGCTCATTTACTTTGCAATAATAAGCACTTTACCTCTTACTGGCTGGCCTGTTAATCTTTGCCATGCGTCACTTCCTAGGTTTAAAATTTCAGCAATGCTGTAACGAATCAACGTTAACAATTACGTTTTGGTACATGTAAACTCTTTTTGTTGCTGCAGACTGATCTGCAAAGCAATCGAAACAAATTTGATTTTTTTACATTGAAAAACTAACACATTTTGGGGTCAAAAAGACCCGAGGACCTCGACATTCGGCGAAAGCATCAAGGTGCAATATAAAAACAATAGAGGTTCGTTCTCAAAGGCAGAAACAATTCTTTGATTTATGTATAGATTTCACCTTAACATCCGAAACAAAAGCTAAATCAATTCAAACTCTTTTACCGAACATGCTTGAGTTTAATCTTGACAGCACTTTACAATAAACCCACGATTTCCTGTGGATTAAATTGCCGCCTTTGAGCAGTAAATGTCGATGCTGTTGCTTAGTTGTCAAAGTAAAGTACATGCGTCTGTAAGACAGTTCCTGGACTGGTCCGCATTTCGCCAGCGGCTAAGTTTTCAAACAGCAGCTGACAACGTTATCTAGAAACACCCTAAACAACACTTTTAGATCCTTTGTGCGCTTCACTCTTGGCACAAGACATCGAGCGTCCTTAATATGCCACTTTCCTCAAGGCAGATAATTTCCGATCGCATGACACAAGCTGAGTATTACGTGGTGTCACTTGATTCACTAAGCGCCTTTGATTCCTGCGGCCAAAATAGAGTTCTCAATTTTGTTTGGAGCTATCGAATGTGTACAACTTTGTGTCTGGTTGTTGTCTGGCCCATAGAACGTAAACAGCTTACACATCACTGAGTGACTCTGTCTTACCTTTGATTAGGTTTCTATTGCGGGCTTTGGGGAAAGGAAGTTTTCGGTTTTTTGTTATTATTCTTCTTCTTATTATTATTATTATTATTATTATTATTATTATTATTATTATTATTATTATTATTATTATTATTATTATTATTATTATCCCCCGTTGGGGTGCCGGGATTTTCTGTATAAATAGTATCCCCACTTTCTGGAAATGTAGTGCTTTATATTCCCACTGTCGCTGTCTTTCTCCTTTGTTCTTACTCATTCCTACTCTGTTCTAACAATCTACCATACTATCTTCTTCTTCGCTAGACCAGTCACCTACCTTTTTTCTTGAAACTCTTCCCAAACTCCTCATTTATGTATGAGGTCTGTTGGGTTAGGTTGGGGATATTGGACGCATTCTGCCAAGTGGTCACCAGGGCTGCCTATGATATTATTATTTAGCAATGTATGTGTTTTGTTGATATTTTATAATGATGTTTATATTCTATTTTGTTTTTTTAAAAGGAGGTTCGATAAATTAGAGTTTGGCCTCAGCCTTCCCTACGTGGGAGGCCTTCATTGTAAAGTGACCAGCTGGTGGAGTGCCTTTAATATTAATGTACCACTATGGTTGTTTCAGCAGATCTTTTATATGGACCGTGGGCGAGTCCTCTTTTCTACCAAGTTCTGGTCCTGATTTTGTGGTCTTGATTCGGTTCTTTGCAGTCCGCTAATCTTATTATTATTATTATTATTATTATTATTATTATTATTATTATTATTATTATTATTATTATTATTATTGTTGTTGTTGTTGTTGTAGTAGTTGTTGTTGTTGTTATTATTATTATTATTATTATTATTATTATTATTATTATTATTATTATTATTATTATTATTATTATTATTATTATTATTACTGTTATTATTATTGTTATTATTATTATTATTATTATTATTATTATTATTATTATTATTATTATTATTATTATTATTATTATTATTATTATTGTTATTATTATTATTATTACTGTTATTATTATTGTTATTATTATTATTATTATTATTATTATTATTTCTTTTAATTATCTTGATGATGAGGATTATGATGGTTTTGTTGTTTGTTGCTAATGGTGATGGGTTTGGTGCTGGTAGTGATGATATCAGAGTGGGGGCTGAGGGGAGAGGAAGTACTCTCTTGCTCTTTGAGCAACGATTGGTTGTTGATTAAAACTTAAGTTACATGTACCTTGGCTGTATACTCTCTCAATTAAAAATTATGCAATCTTTTAAAGGTTTCATCACGATCACGACTTTTGAGTTATGACTCGAATGCGTGAAGTAACATTGTAAACGTTATGCAAACAAGAAAGCAAACTAGAGAAAAAAGAATAAATAATTGTTTTACAAATTAACTAATGAAACAAAACATCAAAAAAGTGGGGACAAGAAAAAAGGAACATATTCTTTAAAAAATAAAACTGCAGTAAATCCATTGAGTTTGCTCGAAACAGCCGAAATATCTTACAGAATTTTTTCTAAGTCACTTATTCATTGCATGTATTAGTCGAAGTCAGTTACTTTCCCGTATACTGAAAGTGGTGTCCTAGCATTCACTGTCCATTGATAACAAATTTTGAGTGCTTCACGATAACCTATGTTAAGGGCTTTAAGCGATTATATCCTGATATGTTGGCAAGACTAGAAAAGTTCGCAGGTGCGTATTTGATGGTTTCCTGTTTAAGGACAATGGGATAATTTTAAGGATTATTGGAACAAGCGTGTACAGATGATAGAGTATTACTGAACTGGCGTCACGTTTTTACCGTGTGAGTGTGCGTGTGTGTGTATGATTGTGTGAGTGTGGGTGTGTGTGAGTGTGTGTGTGTGTGTTCTAGGTGAAAGTATTGTGAAAGATTATGTTTTTTCTTCATGGATTGGAATCCGGTATATTTAAGTGTTCAGTTAAGCGAATTAAAGGACCCTCATTTTCTTCGTGTTCTCGCAGTCTCTCTCTCTCTCTTTCTTTCTCTCTCTTTCTCTCTCTCTGTCTGTCTGTCTGTCTCTCTCTTCCTATGTCTTCCCTCGTGCAATCGGCTATACAGAATCCACTATATGACTACTGAAGTAGAACGCCCAAGGATGAAAGAGTCTGGTAATGTTACCTGGCAACCTCTAGTATGCCTCCACTTTGCTTTCATCAAGCTTTTAGTCATGCCTCGTGCAATTTCCCCCTTTTAAAAAAGGCATAATCGTCTGCGTTAGGTTAAAGTGAGTCTCAAATTTATTTTTTCAACAGATAGTATGATTATAGATTAGATGGGCATATAGGTGTCAATGCATAGTGCAATTTTCTCTTTTCCGAGAAAAAGGAGCGTAATCTTCGGCGATATGTTAAATTGAGTCTGACCCCATATCAAATACTACTACTACTACTACTACTACTACTACTACTACTACTACTACTACTACTACTACTACTACTACTACTACTACTACTACTACTATTACTACTACCAATGGATGGTATACCTACGCGCTGTGTTCCGTTTTTACACTAGATAATATAATATTAAAATTAAATCAGCTAACTAATCCATATTATTGCGTTGGGAGCTATTCGATAGCCTTACGTAAAAAGTTGTATAGCTTTAGTCTGGCTTTTGCCGACAATTACATCGTAAAGACCTTAAAGGTTTTGATGGTATAGGTGAAGAGCTAACTGCAGTATAGGCGCTGTTAGTGTTGGTTGATCTGCTTAGCGTGCGGGAGAGGCTGTAGCTTATGCAGCCAGTGGTTTAAAACTCTAAAATACTAAAGACTGTATAAGAATAGTAATAGCGTATAATTGAGAGTGCGAGTGCCTGCAGCCTAAACAGATGAGGTTTTGCAAGGGAGCAACGTCATGTACTGATTAAAGAAGGCGATCTTTTAAAACGTTCGGACACGACGTTTAGATTCAAATGTTCGCACATTTCAGACCCTCGCAAAAAAAAAAAAAAAAAAAAAAAAAACAATGACTATATCAGCAAACAGTTATCCCTTAGCGTGCATTCCTATCCTATCCTATCCTATCCCTTAACTCGGAGGTCGTATGGGCACCACAGATGATCGTTTAACCAGCTTACTTCATCTTTCCCTGTCCTCAGCAACCCTGATTGCACTGTGCAAGGAGGTAGAAGAAGAGGGAGACCGAAAAAGAGGTGGGAGGACAACATTCGAGAATGGACTAGCGTGCATTAGACAATTTAAAAGTGTTTTTGTATTATGATCAAGGATTTACATTCACTTTAAACAATGTTGTTTCGAAGAAGAGTAAGAAAAAAAAGCTGTTCTGCCGCGCTATTATTTTAATGCATGCACATTGCGCATTTACTATAACATTATCCTTTGATTATTTTCTGTGGATTGTTGGACGCTTGGATGACTCCTAATGCAGTTCATGCTTTTTTGCTTTATCCAAGACGTGACATCTTTATTTTTTTTAATTTTATTATGGTGAATTTAAAGAATATGTATGAAGAGGTTTTTGGAATCAATTGCTTAAATTTACAGATTATTACTTCCCCCCGTGGGGGTGTCGGGGGTTTCTGTATAAATAGTATCCCCACTTTTTGGAAATGTAGTGCTTTAAATTCCCACTGTCGCTGTCTTTTCTCCTTTGTCCTTTCTCATTCCTACTCTGTTCTATCAATCTACTATACTATTTTCTTCGCTAGACCTGTCACCTACCTTTTTTCTTGAAAACTCTTCCCAAACTCCTCATTTGTTGGATCAGCTTGGGAATATTGGACGCTTTCTGCCAAATGGTCATTGGGGCTTCCTATGATATTATTATTTATCAATGTAGGCATTTTATATGTATGTGTTTTGTTAATATTTTATAATGATGTTTATATTATATTTTGTTTTTGTAAACGGGGGTTCGATAAATTAGAGTAAGCTTATAGCCCCCGAGTTCCCTGCGTGGGATGCCTTTATTATAAAGTGACCGGCTGGTGGAGTGCTTTCTGTGTTACCATTAGGGTTGTTTCAGCAGATCTTTTATACAGATCAGGAGTGAGTCCTCTTTCAACCAGGTTGTGGTCTTAATTTTGTTGTTTTGATTCGGCTCTTTGCAGTCAGCTGGACCCTGTAAGCAATGAATAACTAACTAACTAACTAACTAACAGATTATTACTTAAATATATAATGTACTAAATAGTAAATATTTCGAAATTCTCATTGTTCCTACTAATAAAGGTATGTTAATGCAGAATAGGACTGTGAGAGTCGTCCCCCATCCATCAAACCTTTCATCTGGTACAGGCATACATTCCACCGCACGGACTTTAAAGACCCTGACGCTCATGTCCTAGAAGGGTGAGAGGCAGAAACACCAACAGACCCAGCATGCACTATAAGTCTCGTTCCCTCTTCACCCCCCACCCACCCTCAATTTTAAAAAAAAACGCCTCCTTGTCCTGGGTGGCGTTGCTCTCGTAACTGCCGAGCTTCCGTTGAGAGGGCAGCCCGAATTTCGACCCGTGGTTGACAACATTTTTTTGTAATGGATTTCGACATTTCGCCGAACTGAGTACAGGATAGAAAGATGGTCAGTGGCTGGTTTAATGCATCTCGGTTTATGATGCAACAAAAGCCTTCAAGCTTGCATCTTGAAATAGTCCTGTGTTTTCCCCATCCCTTGATACTACAGTGAAAGTGTCTTTCTTTGCCTTGTGCCGGTAAGAGGCCCGCTCTTGGGTATTAAATGTATTTGTCTACCGCCGAGAAACAGGGTGTCACTGCCAGCAGCAACACCACCAACCGCTGCGTGACAACCACACTCCGCTGCAGCATTAACTTTTGTGTACGGAAAATAAACTTCTCACGTTCACAGGGTGGTATTTCATGTCTGCAAGGAAAACAACCAGCCAGAGATAAGTGGAGGCAACGAGTAGTTATGATGAGGAGTGAAGGAGAGAGAAAGGGTTGGATCGAAGGGAGAGAGAGAGAAAGAGAGAGAACGAGAGATTAATAATGTTCGTCATTTATAAGGCGCCTTAGCCTAAGAATCAAGGCGCGCGCTGGCCGATACAAGATCTAACTCAAACCGCCCGAGACGCCCACCCGCAGCCTTTGGGCGCATGGTCTGACGCCAGGACAACTGAGCACAATCCTGGGCAGCCAGGGATGGGGGAGAAGGACCAAGTGCATGCTGGGTGTGTTCTTGTTACCGGCACTCACCCGTCTAGGACATGAGCGTCAGGATCTTTAAAGTCCGGTATGATGGAATGTATGCGACACACATACTAGACCTCGGTTTATACTCTCATCCGAAGGAGTAGGAAAACAGGAGTAAAGTGTCTTTCCCAGGGACACAACACAATGGCCCGGCCAGGGCTCGAACCCTGGACCTTCAGATCCGCAAGCCGATGCACTACCATTTGACCACAGTGCCTCCAGATTGAAAAAGGAAATTTCAAATCAAATCGATAAATCTATATTACCCACAAATGGAGACTTTCAACAGGACGCTGGGCGTCTCAGCAAATAGGAAAACGTTCTAAAAGCAGATAAAATAAAACATAGGATTACAAGATATCTACAACTTTATTACTAAAACTGCATTTCCACAACAATTATACGTCACGCTTTCAAATATACTCTAACATCTACACACACTTACTCTTCAAAAGTTTCAGCTTTTCGGTTTCCTAAATTTATGGTGATTTTAAACTTTACGCTGTTGACACACATTTATTAATCATTCAATAGGATTTTCATGGCTGGCTGCCATCAATTATCGGGGGTTTGAAAAGATTTCAATCTCACAAAACCCATCTATATCATTTTTATGGTATTTCCAAACTTATCTGGAAATACATTGTTAATGTTGGAAATTAGAACCAGCCTAACATCGGTCTGCCTGTCGGTCTGTCGGTCCGTTGCACGCCATACCTCTAGAGCCACTGAATAGGTTTTGACCAAATATCATAGGAACATTGCCTAGGTCAACCTCACGTGACATCGTATTTGTTCTACCTCAAAGGTCAAAGTCGCTAGGATCTTTCTTTTCGACACAACACTACCAAATTTTAGCACTTTGCAAAATGCTGGTTTTCAGCAATTTGTGTGTGAGTGTCTGGAAATACGTTTGTATGTTTTGCTATCTTGTTTACATTGTTACTTATAAGAACAGACATCTCAGCACACGTCAGTTTGTCTTCGAAAGTAATTAGGAAATATGATTTTCAAGAAAGAAATAATAATAACAGCAACAACAACAACAAACACTGAAATCTCTCAACAAGGCTGAATGCTCATTATAATTAATATTCGGCTGGCTGGCTAAACATAATCCACAGGGGTTTGAACCTACACGGGCAATTATTCACTGCAATTTCTTTTCAACGACGCGTTCCACTTCGCTAACTATCTTGTTGCACGTTATTCGATATTCGAATTTTCTCCTTGTTTACTTTTAGACGAAAATGAATTTAGCCTGAAATTCGCACTGCTATTTACAAAAAACAATGATAACGTGAGCTCTCGTTGCTCGAACCAACTGCTAAAGTTCGAAGTGTCCAGTTCTATTTTGACAGGGAAGATTTCCTCTGTTTAATGGTACACCAATACGCACTAGATGATATTTTTAGCGCTAGAAAGGTAGCAAGTGGTTACTTTATTAATAGGCAAACAAACTTCGGACTTTATTGAATCAAAAATAATAACTATTCTTTTTAAAGAGTTTTGTTGTTGTTGTTGCAAGCTATTTTTGTCAGTGGGGCAACACTCACTGTGATTGTTAAACGGATCTGTGGAGGGGCGTTTAATTAACTGACAGTTCAATTGTTTGATGGCCTGCCTATATCAAGTATATTTCTCTCTAAATATCGTGAAAGCAAGGTGAATTATATTTGCTCTTTTTGCTTTTCTTAAAATTCATCAATTGCTAATTGCAGTTGGAAATACCGGGAAATTTTACCTTCAATATCTTTTAGGAGCGCAAAATGTTAGATGCCCTTGCAGATCATAAAGGCACAGCGAGCATATGGGGTACAGCAAACTCCAACCTTCGTTTTGCGGATGACATTGACGGATTGGCTGGAGAAGAAAAGAACTTGAACAGTTGGTACAGAGACTTGACACAACCTTTAGAGCCTATGGAATGGAAATAAGTGCAGAGAAAACCAAAATAATGACCAACAACACCAATTGCATCAACAAGGACATCAAAATCCAAGGCCAATCTTTCAACACAGTGCACAGATTCAAGTATTTAGGAGCCATTGTATCAGACTATGGGTCCCGACAGGAAGTCCTCTCCAGGATAGCACAAACAACTGCTGCCCTGACAAGGTTGAAGCCCATTTGGAAATACATGACCATCAGTCTACACTCCAAGGTAAGGCTGCTGCGCTCCTTTGTCATCTACATCTTCCTATACGCTTCCGAAACATGGACCCTCACATCAGATCTACAACGAAGAATACAAAGCATGGAGATGAGGTGCTACAGAAGACTTCTTTGCATTTCCTATACCCAGCACATTAGCAACGTCGAAGTACGACAGACCATCACACAAGCCATTTGTCCAACACGATGACATGCTCACAATGGTGACGAAACGGATACTCCGATGGTATGGCCACGTCACCAGAGCATCAGGCCTTGCGAAGACCATCCTGTAAGGCACGGTGCAAGGAGGCAGAAGAAGAAAGAGACATAAAAAGAGGTGGGAATTCACACAGTCGAGAATGGACTGGCTTGACATTGAGTGAAGCCTTGAGTGTTGCTAAGGACAGAGAAAGATGGAGTACGTTGGTTAAACGATCGTCTGTGGTGCCTCAACGACTTCCGAGTTACTGGACAGGATAGGATAGAATATTATAGGAAATTGTACCAAATCTCTAATAAGTTTTTTTTATTACCCTGAGACAATGCGCCACAATTCCGTCGGAAGAGATTATAAACCAAAGTCTAGTCTGTGCACGCACGCATTCCATTGCATGGACTTTAAAGATCCTGACGCTCATGTCTTAGACGGGTGGGTGCCGGCTACACAAATGCACCCAGCACGCATTAGATCCCTTCTCATCATGATTACGTCACTTGATTTGCATAAGATTGGATTTACATTGGAGACTTAAGTAAATTGTAGACGTCGGACACTGGACGCCAAACTTAAATTAAATCCCTCCAGTAGTTTGGGGAAAAAAATACTAGAAACAAAATTATGACGATGACGTCACACGATGACTCAATATACCATAATTTTGTTTAAGGGTCAAGGCATTTGTATACTCTAATTAAATACAAAGTTTTAAAAAATAAATTAAAATATATACACATTTTATTTTTTTAATGACGTCACGATGATTACATCACTCGATTTGCTTACAATTCGTTTAACCTTGGAGGCACAGGTAAAGTCTAAGTACATACCAAACTTGAACCAAATCACTTCAGTAGTTTGGGATAAAATATGATTATTTTAAAAAAATCAACTTATAACGTTACCATGATGACGTCTCCCGATATTCATACTTTTTGGTCGTCAGGTAGGGTTCATTTTATCCTAACGAAGTTTCAAAGAAATTCATCCATTAGTTTCAGAGGAAAGTGCGTTAATGTTACCTCCGGACGTCGGACACTGGACGCTAGCGCCGGACGGACGGACATAGCCACAAACAATAGTTCTAATAGATTTACAACTCTGGAACTAAAAATAATAATTATTATAATAATTATAATAATATTGATTCCATATATTCAGTTTTCTCCAAATCAACAATGAGGCTCAAAAGCGCGGCGATCTTTACCAACATAAACGTTCACATGTTTCACCCACTCTCAAGTCCACACAACAGACACACATCTATCATTCAAACATATGGTGTAAAGGTAAGGAGATCGCTGTTTTAAGACGGCGAGGAAATCCAATTTTTATTTTTGAAAGTTTCGATTGACTGCACTCAATACCATTATTGAAGAGAGGGAGAAAACCGAAATACCCGGAGACAACAGCCGTTTCTTGTCGTAAACGAAATAAGCCTACATTTTATAAACCGCTTTGGCAGTGTGATCAATAAATGGTTCAGACTCTCTGTAACTTTACAAGTAAGTAGCCGCATGATGAAGAATGTCTTTCATAGCACTAACGACTCCCAGACAGCTGCAGACCACGGTCCATCACACCTCAATGTGATTCTCATCGGCCTTCCTATGTCTGCCTCCTGTCACGTTCACCTTGGTTTTGCTTTTCTTTTGACAGGCCTAGCACCCTAAGCTTTATTGCCTTCAGCAACGTAGCACATTATATTGCATTAATATTATAAAGTGCGTTACCAGCTCAAAGAGTACGTATATTGATTGACATTATATTGCATTATTTTTATACAGGCCGTTACCAGCTCAAAGAGCAGTATGTATGTTGATTGACATTATATTGCATTATTCTTATACAGGTCGTTCCCCCCGTGGAGGTGCCGGGGGTTTCAGTATAAATAGTATACCCGCTTTCTGGAAATTTAATGCTTTAAATTCCCACTGTCACTGTCTTTCTCCTTTGTTCTTTCTCATTCCTACTCTGTTCTATGAATCTACTATATTATCTTCTTATTCGCTAAACCAGTCACCTACCTTTTTCCTTGAAAACTCTTCCGGGACAAAACTCCTCATTTGTGTGTGAGGTCTGTTGGATCAGCTTGGGAATATTGGATGCTTTCTGACAAATGGTCACTGGGGCTTCCTATAATGTTATTATTTGGCAATGTAGGCATTTTATATGTATGTGTATTGTTGATATTGTATAATGTTTGTATTCTATTTTGTTTTTGTAAACGGGGGTTCGATAAATTAGAGTATAGCCTCAGCGTCCCTTGCGTGGGATGTCTTTCTTGTAAAGTGAGCGGCTGGTAGATTGCCTTCAGTGTTATCACTAGGGTTCTTTCGGCAGATCTTTTATGCGGATCAGGGGTGAGTCCTCTTTTACTTCTCTGGTCCTGATTTGGCTCGGAAGAGTCCGCTGGACCAAAAGCACTAACCATGTAATGTAATGTAGGCTAATACAGGTCGTTACCAGCTCAAAGAGCAGTACGTATATTGATTGACATTATACTGCATTATTCTTATACAGGTCGTTACCAGCTCAAAGAGCAGTACGTATATTGATTGACATTATACTGCATTATTCTTATACAGGTCGTTCCCGGCTCAAAGAGCAGCTCAAGGCACTGTCGGAGAACCGGTTCTAACTCAGGCCGCACAAGGTGCCAAACTGCTGCTCGCCCGTCTAACGCTCCAGAAAACGTGCACATATTTCATCCCATCCCAGTACAATTTCCAGGCTAGATTCTGCTTAGCCGAGAGTATAAACCGAGGCTTATTCTGTACACACATGCATTCTTTCGCATGAAAGATCCTGACGCTCGTGTCCTACAGAATGAGCGCCATTTACATAAACCGCACACCGCCACCACTAGGCCTACGTCTTATCCCCCTTCGTCCTGGGTGTCGGCGCTGATCTGCGGCTGCCGCGCTTCTGCTGGTAAAGCAACACAATCTGGCCCGCACTGGTGATTTTTTTTAAAAATCAAACAGGTAATTTAATTCAAGCCAGAAGGTGCCCGAATGCAAATGCAAAGAGGAAGAGTTATGGTTTTGGCTTATGAATATTAATATACAAGTGGTTTTGTTTTAATTGTCAACTGATCCTTCACTCATTATTTGTCACCTCGGGCTCCTTCCTCCACCCCATCTCCACCACTTTCCATTTATATTTGGATTTCTTTTAATTTGTAAATATTTCAGTTCTCTTTTCCAAACATTCCGTCAACTTTGATATCAATTTGGACGTGTTGTTGCCGAGTTATGATTTTGAATTACGACTAAAATAATTTAGTAATGGCTTACTTTTGTTTTTTTCCTTTGTAGTCCATTAATCCCCTGTCTCTCTAATCCCACCCTTGTTTGACTGTGAAAATCTTTTTTGTTTTATTCTCTATTTCTCGTTCTTGCACTCAGCCCTGATAATGTTTTATGAGGTTGGCTGGACGATAAACCAACTAACATGAAAATGAAACAGCAAATTACTTATTCATTGTTTTTATTAAAAGCCAAATGCATTCGAACAGATTGAAAGTACTCGAGTTGGAGGAATAAAATCGGACGTAATCGAGCATTATTAACAACCTGAATTAGCATTCAAAATTCAGGAATGGATACTTGTTATTAATTGATTTAATTCATCGTCTATTCACATCAGCAATATTAGAGAAACGTAATGTATAGGAAAAGCTCCGCACAAACGACCTTTCTTAACAGTAACGCTTTGTTCATCGTCGGTATTTCTAATAAACCCGAGACAATATCCAGGCCTCCGTGTAATGTTTTAACCTTTAGATTACAGAGACCAACTTTATCTAGACCCGCCAAGCGGTATGACCCTAGTAAACAGCACTATCTATCTATCTATCTATCTATCTATCTATCTATCTATCTATCTATCTATCTATCTATCTATCTATCTATCTATCTATCTATCTATCTATCTATCTATCTATCTATCTATCTATCTATCTATCTATCTATCTATCTATCTATCTATCTATCTATCTATCTATCTATCTATCTATCTATCTATCTATCTATCTATCTATCTATCTATCTATCTATCTATCTATCTATCTATCTATCTATCTATCTATCTATCTATCTATCTATCTATCTATCTATCTATCTATCTATCTATCTATCTATCTATCTATCTATCTATCTATCTATCTATCTATCTATCTATCTATCTATCTATCTATCTATCTATCTATCTATCTATCTATCTATCTATCTATCTATCTATCTATCTATCTATCTATCTATCTATCTATCTATCTATCTATCTATCTATCTATCTATCTATCTATCTATCTATCTATCTATCTATCTATCTATCTATCTATCTATCTATCTATCTATCTATCTATCTATCTATCTATCTATCTATCTATCTATCTATCTATCTATCTATCTATCTATCTATCTATCTATCTATCTATCTATCTATCTATCTATCTATCTATCTATCTATCTATCTATCTATCTATCTATCTATCTATCTATCTATCTATCTATCTATCTATCTATCTATCTATCTATCTATCTATCTATCTATCTATCTATCTATCTATCTATCTATCTATCTATTCCAAAGAACCAGCGTTTCATAATGAAGTATGGCGTCTACGTTCTCCGCATTCCAAACTCCGCACAGGCGTCTGATCTCGCTAAGATTAATGATGATTAAAGTTAAAGTTCCGGAGACGGTTATAAAAGCTTCGGACTACGCCGCCGCGGCGTCAAAAAAAAATTAGGTTTAGATTAAAATCGGAAACAGGAAACCACTTTACCGCGCACAGCGTAGATCAAAATGGCGGTCCCGCAGAGGGACTGTGATGAGGAGTTCAGATGCTTTGCAGATTCGTGGCAGACATTTGAGTGGCGTATACAGTTGGTCCGCCCGTCAGTTTTACCTCGAGACACGTCGAGACATGCACGGTTTCCTTCGGCTCCGCTTGATTCCCGCTTGGCCTGCGTGGAGCCGAAAAGGCAAATCGGGGCATCTGTCAGATTTATACCAAAACATGGTAGTTTCCATTGGCTCCACTTGGTCTTCTCTTAGTTTGGCAGGGGCCCATAAGCAGACTCATCCAATGCCAGCCCCAGCATGAGGTATAGGTTTAAAAAATGTCTGGTTATGGTAACATCGGGGAAAAAAATAGGGTCGGCCACGTCGGCCCTGTTTTTCTCTTCTTTGGTTTTTTTTTTTTTTTTTTTTTTTTTTTTGTGCAGCCTTTTTCACATTGGGTGCGATGTTTTGGCTTTTTAGGTGTTTTTTTTTTCAGACGATCCCCTCCTCCTCCCCTCTACAAAAAAACAACATTTAGGGTCGGGCCAAAATGTTAGGGTCGGTCCGGATACCGTACTCATATATTTGGGGGGGGGGAAGGAGAGGGGGAGTCGCTTATCAAACCCGCTCTTAACTTGTTCAAGCCTTGCAAAGGTCTCGGTTGCTGTTCGCCTTTTTTAAAAATTAACAAATAAATAAATAAACTGGTATTCCGTGATGGTCCATTGCCTTTTTGAAGTTGTGTGTGTATACGCTTATCGGAGAACTTTGAGCTGTTTGAAAAAAACAACACCTGAGTTGTCTAGTTAGATTAGATAATCAATGTTTATAGTGTCCAGCGGACTGCTAAGAGCCGAATCAGGACCACCTTCTTCTCTCTAGTGACTAAATAGTGACTAAGCTAATCGACATGGCGAGACTGTGACCGAGAACTATTGTAAGGGTTAAAGTTAGCCAATGGACAGCTGCGTGTTTAGAGTATTGACGACACCTTTTCAGTTCGCCATTTTGATGAAAGAGGAAAATATTTTGGTTCAATACCTTTTAGTGAGATTTTTAAAGTATGCAATAGTCAACACCTGTTTCAATTTTTACACGATGTTGGTTTGTTTTATCGCATATAAATCATATCGTATTGTTTTGTATTCTTGGTTGGATTTTATTGGTAAGACTGATTTTAGTTACATTCTTATCATATTTAAATGTTATCAGTTTAGTCTGATTTTACTTAATTTTGTGTGGTCCTGATTCGGCTCTTGGCAGTCCGCTGGACCCTATAAACACTGGAGATCTATCTATCTATGCTTCTTATTTCGTCACATTTATTGCATTTTTGCTGCTATTCGGCCACTTCTGTGCCAATATGTAAAATCAATAGTTATTGTATTCAAGCTCAAAGAGTTGCTCAAAGCGCTGACCAAGACGCCAACTTGCATAATCAAGTGCACTGTCAAACGCTCCGTGGAAAACTGAACCATCCTGAACGACCTACAATGCATGCGTGTATATTTATATGAGCCTGTCATGTACCTTATTTGACAGAATTATCGAGTCCTATAGCGTGTCGCAGCGGCGACATAAGTACGTGAACCACCGTATGAACAGTCATTACAAACAGGCAGGCTTTACAAAAAAAATCACCGGCCGGGATTGAACTCAGATCACCTTCTGCGCCGCGCCCTTTGCATGCATAAAGAAAATTCTATACCTAGTAACTGCGCCATCATTTTTTAGCAAGTGATAAGCGAGCAGTCTATACCGTGGCAGGCAATGGGCTGGAAAGTTCAGCTGCAGCACTAACCAAAAATAGTGAGGGTGCATGTACCCGGGTTAGAATACAATATGATGAGGACGCACTGCAACGCGAGCTGTCTAAAGAATCTGATGGACGTAATAACCGTTCGAAAGCCAAACACTTAACAAGCCTGCTGCCACACCGCCCACTTGATGATTTTGTTCAGGTTTGTGCTCAGTTGGCTTGGCGTCAGACGAAAGGCTGCAAGTGGGCGCCTCGGACGGCTTGAGTTAGATCCTGGATCTGCCAGCGCCTTGAGCAGATCTTGAGCTGGGAAATCGCTATATACGAACGATGAAAAGAAATAAATTAATAGGCTGGGTCAGTGGGGCAACTTACTATGAGCGACGGCAAAACAATGGCAGCATGCAATGTTAAGCGGTAGCCTAACGTTGCAGGCAGTATAGTTCGAAGCTGGTTGGCGGACTGGATTTCCGGCAAAACAACACGACTGACGCACAAACACCCCCTACTACTCCTTCGAATGATAGTACAAACCGAGGTCTAGTCTGTGCACGCACGCATCCCATGGCACGGGCGAGCGTTGTGGCCGAGTGGTCTAAGGCAGGACTAACTTGCTTTGTCCACAGGCTAGAAACCAATGGTGTCTGACAGGTGTGGGATCGATCCAGCATTAGGGCGTTATGTTTCTCCGAATATTATTTACTTCGACTCGGGCAACGTCTCGGGGGTTTTCTCCGGGTCCTCCGGTTTGCTCTCCCCAGCAAAATTTTAAAACCACAACTAATATTAGGTAGGTTGGGTTTGGGCGCGCCATGCCACAAGCTGCGACTACGCCTTCCGCAGGGGTGGCAGCCCAGACTTTCCCGATGAAAAGGGACAATAAAGTGTCAAAAATACACACACACTCACACACCCACACCCACACACACTCACACATACACACACACAAATCAAAGGGGAAATGGAAAAACGGGGAGAAAAAGAGGAGATGAACATTAAGAAGAACAGGGAGAGAGAGAGAGAGAGAGAGAGAGAGAGAGAGAGAGAGAGAGAGAGAGAGAGAGAGAGAGAGAGAGAGAGAGAGAGAGAGAGAGATTACATTACATTATTATTGCTTTAGGTCCAGCGGACTCTTCCGAGCCAAATCAGGACCGGACAACCCCTGATCCGCATAAAAGATCTGCTGAAACAACCCTAGTGGTAAAACCGAAAGCTCTCCACCAGCCAGTCACTTTACAATAAAGACATCCCACGCAGGGGACGGCTGAGGCTTCACCCCAACTTATTGAACCCCCGTTTACAAAAACAAAATAGAATACAAACATCATTATAAATTATCAACAAAGCACATACATATAAAATGCCTACATTGCTAAATAATAACATAGGAAGCCCTAGTGACCACCTGGCAGAAAGCGTCCAATATTCCCAAGCTGATCCAACAGACCTCATAAACAAATAAGGAGTCTTGTCCCGAAGAGTTTTCAAGAAAAAAGGTAGGAGACTGGTCTAGCGAAGAAGACGATAGTATAGCAGATTGATAGAACAGAGCAGGAATGAGAAAGAGCAAATGAAAAAGACAGCGATAGTGGGAATTTAAAGCACTAAATTTCCAGAAAGTGGGGATACTATTTGTACTGGAACCCCCGGCACCCCAACGGGGGTAAGAGAAAGAGAGAGAGAGAGAGAGAGAGAGAGAGAGAGAAGGAGAGAGAGAGAGAGAGAGAGAGAGAGGGAGAGAGAGAGAGAGAGAGAGAGAGAGAGAGAGAGAGAGAGAGAGAGAGAGAGAGAGAGAGAGAGAGAGAGAGAGAGAGAGAACGTTTCGGAATACGGGATGATCATGTGGAAAGGGAACCAGTAACTCAGTGTTCAGTATTCCTCATGCCTCAAATGTTGAAATGACCGGACGAAGGAGAAAATAATAAACACGTGGAGAATGAAGAAGCAGGAGGGGGGACAGAGGAAGACGCGAGAAAAAAAAAAAAAGGCTGGCGAGAATGGGGCGAGGATGACAAGCGGAATAAAAGTGGAGGAGAAGGAGGAGAAGGAGGAGGAGGAGGAGTGGGGAAAGGTGTGAAAGTGAAGACAGGTATGACAATGTGCTGGGAGATGGTGGAGAAGAAGAGAAAGATGATGATAATAAGGAGGATGTTGAAGTTGAGAACATACACCCTTATATGCATGCACGCAACAGGGGCGGATCAGTTAGTTTTTGGGGGAGGGTTTCCAAAATTCTATTAAAGGGACTTACTCGGTAAATGTTAATGATGGTCAAGAAACGCTTCAGATCAAGCATCAACATTGGCAGGACACGCACTTTTCCAGGAGCAGACATCGGAAGTGACCACAATCTTGTGATGATGTCTTTCCGGCTTCACTTGAAGAGAGTAAACACAGCAAAGTGCACTAGACTGAAGTTCGACCTGGACAAACTGCAAGACCCGGAGGTGGCAGAAATATTTCAGGCCACAATTGGAGGGAAATTTGCACCATTGCTCATTTTGGGAGCTGGTGAAGTAGATGTCAACACCATTACCACCACCTTCAACTTAGCTGTGACAGATGCCGCCACGGAGATCCTTGGAAAGCACCGGTCAAAGAAGAAGCTGTGGATCACACCTGAACTTTTGGACCTGTGTGATAAACGAAGAGAGATGAAAAAGAAAAGGAACACCTGACATGGAGCTGATGCCTACCGAAAAATCAGCAATGACATCCGAAAAGGCATGCACACAGCAAAGGAGAACTGGATAGAAGCTCAATGCCAGAAAATAGAGAACAGTCTGAACAAGAACAACAGCAAGAAGGCCTACCAGACTGTGAAGCCGCTAACAAGTGTTAAACAGCCCAAGGTCTCCACGATCCAAAGCATGTGGCTTATGCCTTACAGAAGAACAAGAAGTCTTGGGCAGATGGACAGAGTACTGCTCTGACCTTTACAACCACAAACCAAACGGAGACCCATTAGTTCTAGCATGTCCAGAGAACCGAGAAGAAGAAGAAATCCTACCCAATTCTCCGAGAAGAAGTTGAGGCAGCAGTGCAATCGCTGAAGAAGGGGAAGTCAGCGGGAGTGGACAACACACCCGCGGAACTGCTTCAAGCAAGAGGAGAAGCGATGATCGACGCACTCACCATTATGTGTAACAAGATGTGGCAGAGTGGGGAGTGGCCTACACCATGGACCCAGTCGCTTGTCATCACTCTTCCCAAAAAAGGTAACCTTCAGGAACCTGAAAATAATACTCAACAGGTTGAAACCCCAAGCTGAACAAATCATAGCCGAAGAACAAGCAGGATTTAGGGCAGGGCGAAGTACCACTGAACAGATTTTCAACCTCAGAATAATCTGTGAGAAATACCTACAGCACCAACAACATCTATATCATGTGGTCGTAGACATCAAAAAGGCGTTTGACCGAGTCTGGCATGCAGCTCTGTGGGCAACCATGAGAGTGTAAACATCAGCCCTAAAATTGTTGAAGTCATCAAAAGCCTGTATGACAAGGCTACCAGTGCAGTCCTCCACAACAGCGCCATCGGAAACTGGTTCAGAACAACAATCTGTGTACAGATTTTCAACCTCAGAATAATTTGTGAGAAATACCTACAGCACCAACAACATCTATATCATGTGTTCGTAGACATCAAAAAGGCGTTTGACCGAGTCTGGCATGCAGCTCTGTGGGCAACCAAGAGAGTGTACAACATCAGCCCTAAAATTGTTGAAGTCATCAAAAGCCTTTATGACAAGGCTACCAATGCAGTCCTCCACAACAGCGCCATCGGAAACTGGTTCAGAACAACAATCTGTGTGCGTCAGGGATGCCTACTCTCTCCAACACTCTTCAACATCTTCCTAGAGCGCATCATGTCAGATGCCCTTGCAGACCACAAAGGCACAGTCAGCATAGGGGGTAGAGCAATCTCCAACCTTCGTTTTGCGGATGACATTGATGGATTGGCTGGAGAGGCTTGACAACACCCCCAGAGCCTATTGAATGGAAATAAGTGCAGAGAAGACCAAAATGATGACCAACAACACCCATGGCATCAACACGGACATCAAAGTCCAAGGCCAATCCCTCAACACAGTGCATAGCTTCAAATATTTAGGAGCCATTGTATCAGACAATGGGTCCCGACAGGAAGTCCTCTCCAGGATCGCACAAACAACTGCTGCCCTGGCGAGGTTGAAGCCAATTTGGAAAGACAGGACCATCAGTCTACATTCCAAGGTAAGGCTGCTGCGCTCCCTTGTCATCTACATCTTCCTATATGCTTGCGAAACATGGACCCTCACAGCAGATCTCCAACGAAGAATACAAAGCGTGGAGATGATGTGCTATAGAAGACTTCTGGGCATTTCCTATACCCAACACATCACCAACGACGAAGTCCGACAGACCATCACACAAGCCATTGGACAACACGATGACCTGCTCACAGTGGTGAAAAAACGGAAACTCCGATGGTATGGCCACGTCACCAGATCATCAGGTCTTGCAAAGACCATCCTGCAAGGCACAGTGCAAGGAGGTAGAAGAAGAGGGAGACCAAAAAAGAGGTGGGATGACAACATTCGAGACTGGACTGGTTTGACACTGAGCGAAACAATCAGGGTTGCTGAGGACAGGGAAAGATTGAGTACGTTGGTTAAACGATCATCTGTGGTGCCCCTACGACCTTCGAGTTATGGGATAGGATAGGATAGGATATGTTATTTACTTGTAAGATTAAATTATCAAAATAATAATTACCTCCTTTGCTCCCAAAATATGTACTGAGCTTTGCCACACCTTTCGAATTGGAGGGCTTCAACGACGGTGTTTCCGGCATTTTGAAACGCTGGCGCGAGTCGGAATAAGCAAGCAAAGGGACGGAACTTTGACACTTGTCTTTTTGCTAAAACGTCAACGTAAGCCAGGGTTGCCCACACTATGACTTTTTCAGCATGCGAGGTACTTTTAAAATGACCAAGCCAAAATGATCTACCTACCACCAAAATGCAAAACATATATATAGTCATATAATGTGCTGACGTCAGTTTGTGTTTTTTTACTGCTAGCGATCTACTCAGTCACACTGCCTTCGCGATGGACCGGTCGATCGCGATCGACATATTGGGCACTCCTGTCGTAATCCATTATATTATCCATTAAGAATATTGTTTTATTTCTTTTCATTTCTTCCGCTCGTGGCGCACCCCCCCCCCCCCCCCCACCCCAATTAAAAATAAAATAAAATAATAAAAAAAAAAATAAATAGAATGTCGCCGAAGACGGGAAATATCAGCTTTGCTCTTTGTGGAGCACGAAAGACGGTGTTTGTCTGGAGATTGTTTAGAATGATTGCAATGATGGAATTTTTTTTATTTAGAAGATTGCGAGGGCTTGCATATTGTGGGAGAGGTCAAATACTCATATTAAAAAAAAAGGTTAAAAAAATAAAAATAAAAATAAAATAAAATAAATAAATAAATATATTATATATAGATATTATTTATTTATTTATTTATTTATTTATTTATTTATTTATTTTATGTTTATTTTAGTTTTTTTTAGTTTTAATTTTTATAATTTTATATTTGAGAGAGAGAGAGAGAGAGAGAGAGAGAGAGAGAGAGAGAGAGAGAGTAGTTTTAATTTTTATAATTTTATATTTGAGAGAGAGAGAGAGAGAAAGAGAGAGAGAGAGAGAGAGAGAGAGAGAGAGAGAGAGAGAGAGAGAGAGAGGGAGGGAGACATATATACAGATATACATATAATTATGGGATATGGAGCTTACCGTTTCCAAGTGATTGATCTGTTTTCTTTAAAGTTTTTTCTCTCTCTCTTTCTCTCCTTCTTCTTCTACTTTTTTTTACTTTTTTTTTCTTTTTGGGCGGGGGGGTGGGGGGGGGGGGGTTGTGTTCCGGAACCCTCTCCCCCCCCCCTCGTCCGCCCCTGCGCAAGAAGATGACGAAGGAGGATGATATCAAGGAAAATGACGAGGAGGAGAAGAAGAAGAAGAAGAAGAAGTAGAAGAAGAAGGGGAAAATATATGTGGAGGAACGGGAAGTTGAGGGTGGAGTGGTGGTACGTAGCGTAGGAGCAAGCAGGAAAAAGAAATCAGGAAAACAAGATCGCAAGCCATTCAAATGTATATCCAGACACACACACACACGTAGCCGAAAAATAAGCATTTTCAAACGTGTTAATTTTCTTGTGGGACTTGTAACTCAGCTTTATCCTATAACTCAGCGTTATCCTATAACTCAGCTATATCCTGTAACTCGGCTGTATCCTATAACGAAGCAAAAGGAAAACGTGGAGAAAAGAGGCCCCTATCTGAACTGTCAGCAAGCAAAAACAAAATTGTAATCTACATCGGTTGAGCCATTTTTTTTAACACAGCGCAAAACGTGTTTGTTTTTTTTTAAATGGTGAAGTACAATGACCTTGACCTTTGTGAAAGTACAAAAACCGATGATCTAACATGTTTTACAGTAGTTAAAGTACCAGCAAAGTAAAAATGATGAATTAGGATTCGGTTATTCTTGAGATTAGGCAAACAGTGTGTTTTGAACACACACACACACACACACACACACACACACACACACACACACACCCACACACACACACACACACACACACACACAGACTGTTTTTTTAATACTAAAAATGTAGTAATCGGAAAGTGTTTTTTTTTTTTTACGGAAAGAACGCAAATTTCTTCTAAAAATGTAAGAATCTAATGCAAAATTAGCTCTTTCCGTCTCAAAAGTTTACCTAGTTCGTCTCCTATAGGCGACGAAATAGGTCGAACTGTCTTGGAAATTTTCCCGAAAATTGACTGGATTTTCTCCGTCCCGGATAGAAAACTCCCTTGTACTTAAAACACTCTCATGCACTACAACTGCACTCCCATGCACTAAAAGAGCACTCCTGTGTACTTAGAAAAAAAGTGGGTGGCTGGAAAAAAGTGGTTGGCTAATACACACACACACCATTCTCCGCATAAAAAGGCAAGCTCAGTCACCCATTTCAAGGCTTATGTCTACGCACACACACACACACACACGCACCCCCACACCCACCCACACACACACACACAATGACGCGACGCACTGACCGGTTGACCGACAACCGGACTGCTACTAAAAGACGACCCATGATTTCAAATACCTTTACCAAAACTCAACAAAATCGCTTTAACCGTTGTTCAGATATTGAGTAAAACGTTTATTACGAAAACCTGGCCCCAGTGACCTTGATTCTTGCGGTAGAGCCAAAATTGAGGGCACGGTTTCATTGGTTCTTGAGATATAGCGTCCAACGAAACGACCGACCGACATTTGGTTGGAAATGATTACCCCCGACTATTTCAAAGAATGTTCAGGTAAATCTGGAAATACAAAAAGGAGAAGACGAAGAGGGAGGGAGAGAGAGAGAGAGAGAGAGAGAGAGAGAGAGAGAGAGAGAGAGAGAGAGAGAGAGAGAGAGAGAGAGAGAGAGAGAGAGAGAGAGAGAGAGGAACACTCCTTTGGGAGTAGTGTGGTGTTCGATTGCCGGGAACAGGAAACGAACAGAAATCAAAGCTGTGGAATGACGCAATAGATGATGTCATAAACAGTCTTAGCTTACACACCCACACACACACCCACACACGCACACACACACACACGCGCACACACACACACGCGCACAAACACATACATATATGATATATACACCTCTCTCTCTCTCTCTCTCTCTCTCTCTCTCTCTCTCTCTCTCTCTCTCTCTCTCTCTCTCTCTCTCTCTCTCTCTCTCTCTTTCTCTCTCTCTCTCTATTACAAAAGGTCTGATTGTAAGAATAGGCTCATGCCTAAAATCTTAACCTTTTAAAATAAAGTTCTGAAGTCTGAAGTCTGAAGTCTCTCTCTCTTTCACGCCCAGTTCTTACTGATTTACCCTTTACATTAAAGTCCTATCTAATCTCTGTCTGTCTCCTCTTTGGTCCTGATTTGGCTCGGAAGAGTCCGATGGACCTAAAGCAATAATCATGTAATGTCTGTCTCCTCTCTCTGTTTACTTCCACCATCATGTGCATGCAGACTACCGCGGTCAGCACCCACCAAAGCACACATTACCCCTTGGGGTCATGAGCAATCTTTCCACTGTAGATTGTTCAAACCTATAAAGGGAACAGTGAAAGCCACAGTTGAAAACCCGTCTTTCCTTTATAGGCAAGACGCTTCACTGCGGCAACAGTACCCCCGTTGGAGTGCCGGGGGTTTTCAGTATAAATAGTATCCCCACTTTATGGAAATTTAGTGCTTTAAATTCCCACTGCCGCTGTCTTCCTCATTTATTCTTTCCTATTCCTGCTCTGTCCTTCACTCTGCTATACTATCTTCTTCTTCGCTAGATCAATGACCTACCTTTTTTCTTGAAAACTCTTCCTGGACAAGACTCCTTGTTTGTGTATGAGGTCTGTTGGATCAGCTTGGGAGTGTTGGACGCTTTCTGCCGGGTGGTCACTAGGGCTTCCTATGAATGTACTATTTAGCACTATAGGCATTTTATATGTATGTGTTTGGTTGATGATTTATAATGATGTTTGTATTCTATTTTGTTTTTGTAACCGGGGTGTTCGCGTAGTTGAGGTCAACCCTCAGCCGTCCCCCGCGTGGGATGTCTTTATTGTAAAGTGACTGGCCGGTGGAGGGCATTCAATTTTCCCACTGGGGTTGTTTCAGCAGATCTTTTATGCGGATCGGGGGTTGTCCGGTCCTGATTTGGCTCGGAAGAGTCCGCTGGACCTAAAGCAACAATAAATCAATCAATCAACCAAAGCACACAATCGTGCCTCAGTATGATTACAAGTACATAAGTTACGCTTTTTTTCCCTTTCAAATGTAATTAATTTGTATTGAGGGAGGGAGAGGTGGGTGGGGAGTAAAAATGCAATTTCCCAGAGAGCGGCTTTTAATTTGTCTGAGAGCCAAAGCATAACCTTTATGCATAAAGAGTCGCCATTTTAAATGTTATAGTTTGAGGGGAAATAATATATACAAATTAAACCAATAGTTTCTTCAAAGAGATGCAATTTCTCTGAAAGCCCGAGCATAGGTTATCGTTGTTTGAATAATAATAATTAACGCTCTTATTTTGATAGCCGTTCACGCTCTTATTTGGGGACTCGACTTTCCTGATTTCCCAGGCGCATAACTGTATGGTTGAAATTGTTCCCCTATCCTATTGTCGGTTACGTCCCTTTGCAAGACGGGTGACCTCCCCCTTGGCAGTCTGGTGCCTCTCCCCTTGTGTTCTACCATGGCTGACAGACCCTGGAACTAGACTTAATAGACCTTGCTCGGAAATACGAGGGCAAACAACTTTGGCCGGCTTGCCTGCATGTTGCGCGAGAGTTGTCTAAAGTTGTGGCGACATTCTTTGCGAACGAATACAGTTTCTCGCATACAATTTCTGCTCTGTCCTCAATCAAATCTCCCGGATCAACCGAAAGGTTGATTTCAGTTGCAATTCTAGCTAGCTCCGCTAGTTCGGCCTTGCACTGCAAGGCAACCATCACCCCACTTTCCAGAAAGAAAAAAAAAAGAAGCTTGCAGCTCGTGGTGGCTTTCATATTGTTCTGAGACGCGATGTCCGCCCGGATAACCCTAGGTAACTAAAAACAAAACAAAAAGACAAGTTACCTCCCTTTTCCGGATCAGGTCTATTTATTGACTGATATTTTTTGTGACCAACGGCGGGCTGCGCGCAGGATCCTGAACAACTTCAACCGTACAGCAAGCGCCTCTGAGATGGTCGCGCAAATCAAACTGGAGCAGCTACTACACAGACGAACGGTTGACAGGGCATGCATGTTGTACACTATTCTGCATGGCCTTGTTGACATAGTCTCTCCATTTGGGTTGTGTCAGCCTACTACTCGCTCCACCAGAGGACATCAACAAAAGTTACAACTCCCGCATTGCAGAACGGACACAAACTTGCAATGCTTTTTTTCCCCTCAGCAACTACAGTGTGGAATTAATTCAGTGACGAAGCTGTCAAAACACCCACCATTCCAGCGTTCATAACTTCGGTTCTGTGAGGGCTGAGAGCACGCTGAGAAGTGTCCCCATACCAACCCTGTACACAGTGCTTCAGATTGTTGGTGCGCCCGCGCCATTGGCGCATATTTTATCAGAATGGCGCGTAACAGTCAACGTGAATGCGCCAGCCTGGCGCGTCATAAAAATCAAGAAGGACTAGGTGAACATACGATACGAATACCTTCGATTGTCAATGACCCATCTTTTTCAAAATTGACCCATCATTTTGCATGGCCATGGGTCATTGAGCCCATGATGTCTGAAAACAATCTGAAGCACTGTGTACACAGTTTTAAATCTTCTACACACTTAAACAGCTATTTTTAAACATTGATCGTGCCGTGCGCACCCCAAGATTGTGGAGGTTTTCTTCGCGAAACCGGAGTATCCACAGTATCCTGAAGAAGAAGAAGAAGAAGAAGAAGAAGAAGAAGAAGAAGAAGAAGAAGAAGAAGAAGAAGAAGATTATTGGTCACCCATTCTAGGCAAAATTCGGGCGGTTGCCCCAAGCAAAAGGGCGGAAGCCGCAAGAGCAATCCCCACCCAGAACAATTTGGTTCTTGAAATTAATTTATAATCCTTGCAGTAAATTGTAATCGTGAATAAGCCTTGCTTTCCTTGTAAGGAAACTTTTACACAGCGAACATTTCATTATTAGGTTGAATGTACTCGGAAATGAATATATGCGCAACGCAGTCAACGTCGTTTTGGGACCCGATTAACAAAATCCTTTTTACAATCACTGTCAACACAATGAAAACTAGCTTGCTTTGTTACCGAAATTAAGGGGCCCCAAGTTCACTCATGTCGCGTAATTGATCCTCTCTCTCTCTCTCTCTCTCTCTCTCTCTCTCTCTCTCTCTCTCTCTCTCTCTCTCTCTCTCTCTCTCCTTCTTTCTCTCTCTCTGTTTTTTTCCCACACACACACACATCACCCACACCCACACCCACACACACGCACACACACCCACACACACACATACACACACCCACCACACACCCGCACACACACACACACACACCAAATAATCTCTTTTATTAGTACGATGTTGATATATAAATCGATACATTCATGTGTTTATGTGCCTTTTATATAATCAAGATTGATTCTCCACACAAAAAAAAAAAAAAAGAAGGTATGTATAGTAGGCACAGTTGTTTGTTTACATAACTACAGAAGAGACGTCTGTATGTCTAAGCTCTGCGGTCGACTTGAGCAACAACAACCTATTCAACGTGACAACAATGCAAGGTCCTAAGTAAACTCATGGTCACAAAAACGCATAGTGATGCCCTAGCCCTTTTACAGAGAGAGTAATGAGTACTTTTTATCCTATCCTATCCTATCCTATGCTATCCTATCCTATGCTATCCTATCCTATCCTATTCCGTAACTCGTAGGTCCTTAGGGCACCACAGATGATCGTTAAAAACAGCATACTCCGCAGCAACCCTCATGGCTTCGCTCAGTGTCATCGGAGTTTCAGTTTCTTGACCATAGTGAGCATGTCATCGTGTTGTCCAATGGCTTGTGTGACGGTATGTTGGACTTGGTTGTTGGTAATGTGCTGGTTATAGGAAATGCCCAGAAGTCTTCTGTAGCAGCTCATCTCCATGCTTTGTATTCTTCGTTGTATGTCTGCTGTGAGGGTCCATGTTTCGCAAGCGTATAGGAATATGGAGATGACATGGAAGCGCAGCAGCCTTACCTTGGAGTGTAGACTGATGGCCTTGTCTTTCCAAATGGGCTTCAGACTTGTCGGGGCAACAGCTTTTTTTTCCTGGTGAGGACTTTCTGTCGGGACCCATTGTCTGATACAATGGCTCCTAAATATTTGAAGCTATGCACTGAGTTGAGGGATTGGCCTTGGACTTTGATGCCCGTGTTGATGCCGTTGGTGTTGTTGGTCATCATTTTGATCTTCTCTGCACTTATTTCCATTTCATAGGCTCTGGAAGTGGTGTCAAGCCTCTGTACCAGCTGTTCAAGTTCTTGTTCCTCTACAGTCAATCCATCAATGTCATCCGCAAAACGGAGGTTGGAGATTGCTCTGCCCCCTATGCTGACTGTGCCTTCGTGATCTGCAAAGGCATCTGACGTAATGCGCACTAGGAAGATGTTGAAGAGTGTTGGAGAGCGTAGGCATCATTGATGCACACCGATTGTTGTTCTGAACCAGTTCACGATGGCGCTGTTGTGGTGTCTGGTTGTAAAGGTCAGAGCAGTATTCTGTCCATCTTTTCTGTTTGTACCGAAACTGCCTGCTCCATAATTTAATCGGAAGCTCTGTTAACTCGGCCATTCCAAACCCCAGCTCGGTGCATCATCGCCACTCATGATGCAGGGTGGTTCCCAACATGATATTAGGTATTTATCATTGATTTGCCTGTCATCGTTTTGTGGCAATCCAAACGTGATCTTTTGCCTTTATTCGTGCTGGTATTTTATTATATTTCCTCCTCAGTATTTGCCAACCCAGCCTTAAAGCCAATAGCCTATTTTTCTCAAAATATCAGGTGGTGAAGGTGTATGGATGTTGAGTGGGCGGGTGTAAGTGAGGGAGTGGAGGGCACATGGGACAAAGAAGCATAACGCACTGCTGCCGGTCTTTGCATGGGGAAGGATATAAACCATAACCTTTATTTTCTTCTTGATTGCTGTGAAAATCCGTACCGTTTCTCCCTAACAGAGTTTGTTGTTGTTGTTTTTAGCTCTTTTTATATCGTTATTTATTTGAAAGCGATTGTTTCCAAGTGCCTCTTCGTTCCAGCTTCGGCTTCTAACTCGCCAAATAGATATAAATAGCAGCACAAAACAGCCGCAGCGCGAGGCGCACTTAGGAAATTAGCCTTTTTATGGTCCATGCAGGAATTAGACCTACATTATAAGGGGAAGTCCACACACAGGATGTTCCAGAAGCCTCGCTTTGCTGCCATTCCTGTTATATCAAAACTTACTTTTTAACCTCTCGACTGCCAATGGTAGACATGACTCTTTATTTCTGGAGAATCCTGATTGGGTGATTAACCGTATTGCGTGCTGTGTAGCCAAAGAGTAAAATGACGGAGGGAGACAACATAATACCTATAATGATAAATATCCGAACGGCTGCAGATGACAAAAGCTACACTACACACCCTTTTCCCCCAAATGACGATATCGGGGAAGTTTTGTTTGGTATGATGAAGGAAACAGTACGATCAATGACTGTATAGAGAATGGCGGTTTTGTGGCAGTCGAATCAGTGTGTGTGTGTGTGTGTGTGCGCGCATGTGTAGGTGTGCGTGTGTGTGTGTGTGTGTGGCTGTGTGTGTGTGTGTGTGTTGGTCGGTAAGTTTGCTACCAAGCAAAACCTCAGTAGTTTGACTGCGGAAAATAGGTGTATAAAATTGACAAGCAAGCAAGCACCGGTACACACACACACATGCGCACGTGCGTGCTCACGCGCACGCGCTCGCACACACACACACATCCCCATTGTGTTCCCAACGCCCAAAAGCACTCTATCTGTCTCTGTCGCTCTGTCCCTCTCTCTCTATCTCTCTCTCTGTCTGTCTGTCTGGCTGGCTGGCTGGCTGACTGTCTGGCTGTCTGTTCCTCTCTCTCTCTCATAGATCTATCTTTTGAAGTTGTTTGTGCCATTGAAGTATTCAAGTAACTCCACCCCCTTCACCTCGCCATCCACTCCCCACACCCCGCCCATCCACCCCAGAAAATAAATAAATATATTAAAGGAGAAGAAACATTAGTTTTTTTTGGCAGCAGGAATTTGAATCACCTGTGATTTACGCGGGCGAGTGCAAAACTGCCAAAAAGTGCAGCGCTCATTGCTAAAGTAATTAATCTGCTCTGTGTGTGTGTGTGTGTGTGTGAGAGAGAGAGAGAGAGAGAGAGAGAGAGAGAGAGAGAGAGAGAGAGAGAGAGAGAGAGAGAGAAATAGACATATCTAAATACAGGCAAAGAGGGGTAGAGCAAGCGGGAGGGCAAGGAAAAAAGAGAGATAGACAGAGAGAGCGGGAGAAGGAGGGGGACACACAGTGGGGGTTGGAAGGTGGAGGGACTAAAGAAATAGTGATGAAGGGTATGTGGGGTGGGCGTACGGGTGTGGGAGAGTGCACACATTGAAATAGTAATTAATCAAGTGTGCAATAGAGGGGGTGAGAAGAAAGTTAGAGAAAGGAAGAGACAGAGATGAGAGGGGAAGGAGGAGAGGGTTTGAGAAAGCGCAGATTGCGAAAGCAATACTTTTACTCTGTGTGAGAGGGATAGAAGGAGAGAGAGATATATAGTGTGTGAAAAAAGAGAGAGGGATGGAAGGAGGGAGGGAGAGAGCACCCTTATGCGTATATATTTGCATTTGAAATAGAGTGTGTTGGAGGGTGTGTGTGTGTGTGTGTGTGTGGGTGTGTGTGTGTGTGTGTGTGTGTGTGAAAGAAGAACAAAAATTAGAGCGAAAAAATGCAAGGGATAGAGAGGCAGAGACAAAGAGAGAGAGAGAGAGAGAGAGAGAGAGAGAGAGAGAGAGAGAGAGAGAGAGAGAGAAAGTGTGTAGGTGTGTGGGTCTGTGTGTGTGTGTGCGATTGTAAGTGTGTGTGTGTCTGTGTGTGTGCGTGCGTGTCCGCGCGCGCGAGTAGTGTGTGGGTGTTTGCAAAACGCGATTGAGTGAATCCATTTTTTAAAAAATTATTTCTTAAAAAAGATTGAGAGAGGATGATGGCAGTGTAGTAACAGGAAACAGGTTTCTGTTGGAACGACGCCTCTTGATGCGATTTCCAGATTTGTTGTTCCTTAACTTTGCACCCCACCCCGCGCGCTCCCATGCAGAGGTGCAAAGTTTCCCTTACGGTGCACACACCTTCATTGCGGGCCTTAAGGGCACACACAACAATTATACGCCGGAAGAGGGCGACCTGGCCACTTACAGACGAAAGACGCGGGTTCAAGTCCGGGTTTTTCACACTCGGCAGGTGCATCCACACTTACATACAATTAGTTGTTGCTTTCTTTTCTGTCTTTTCCCCCCTCTCCCAATGCCATTGCTTTGATTACTTTGGTGGATGGGTAGGTGGGTGGGTGGGTGGGGAAAGGAGTTATTTAAAGTTAGACTGAGCCTTTGTTTTAATTTTTAATTTACACTTGATAGTGGTGACTAACAAGGTCGTGATTTGGAAATACGCTAAAAATGTTTTCTTTAAGCATCGTCGAGCTCGGTTAGTACTTAGGTGGTTGACTATACTTGGAAAGCAAACGACACAAATGATGAAACAAGCGCACACCACAAATAGCTGCGGAGATAGGTTCCTGTCTCTATTTAGAACCGGGGAATGTAAGGAGACAAGTCAGAAGAAGCGAAAGATAGGAGATGGGCAAAGCTGGTCCAAACGAAAAGGGGGATAACGGTGGGAATCTCAAACGCCTCTCCCCAACACCAAAAGGTAACGGGACCAACTTTATCTGTTTACCTTTATGTTTATATCGACATTCGTTCCTTACAATGTTTTTCCCTTGTCAGCGCAGTGTTTGGCTGCAATCATTGTCTTCTGTTTTGAAGATAGCAAAGCATCCATGAATTCCTTCATTCGAGGCTTAACTAAAAAAAACACTTCCAGTGACAGCAACAACAGCAGCAGGACACCATACGGAACCCACACATAATGATAATGTCGTTGCGCTTTTGTTTTAAAAACTTGGTCTTTTTACATCAACGGGAAACAATAAATCACTGCCCATGTGAAATGTTTCATATAAAGACTCACAAATGCCGTTCTGATAAATTATCCCTATTGACGCAGGTGTAGGATGCAGTTTTAATATGTATTTGATTATGTGGCGGGTTGAATCATGTAGACGTGTGGCCAGAAAAAGATGGAGTACGCTGGTTAAACGATCATCTGTGGTGCCCCAACGACTTTTGGAGTTACGGGATAGGATAGGATAGGATTTATTCCTTCGTGCATAGCGATTTCCCAGCTCAAGGCGCAGGCCTATTCAGGAACTAACTCAAGCCTCAGGCACCCACATGCGGCCAAAGGCGCATCGTCTGACCCCAAGACTGATTCTCTGTCTGTCTGTCTCTCTGTCTGTCTGTCTGTCTGTCTCTCACGGTCCCCGTTGGAGTGCCGGGGGTTTCAGTATAAATAGTATCCCCACTTTCTGGAAATTTAGTGCTTTAAATTCCCACTGTCGCTGTCTTCCTCATTTGCTCTTTCCCATTCCTGCTCTGTCCTATCACTCTGCTATACTATCTTCTTCTTCGCTAGATCAATGACCTACCTTTTTTCTTGAAAACTCTTCCTGGACAAGACTCCTTGTTTGTATATGAGGTCTGTTGGATCAGCTTGGGAGTGTTGGACGCTTTCTGCCGGGTGGTCACTAGGGCTTCCTATGATGTTATTATTTAGCAATATAGGCATTTTATATGTATATGTTTTGTTGATAATTTATAATGATGTTTGTATTCTATTTTGTTTTTGTAACCGGGGGTTCGAGTAGTTGGGGTAAAGCCTCAGCCGTCCCCTGCGTGGGATGTCTTTATCGTAAAGTGACTGGCCGATGGAGGGCATTCAGTTTTCCCACTAGGGTTGTTTCAGCAGATCTTTTATGCGGATCGGGGGTTGTCCGGTCCTGATTTGGCTCGGAAGAGTCCGCTGGACCTAAAGCAACAATTAATCAATCAATCAGTCTAGTTCAAGCATAGGCCTTTGGGCTATCCCTACTCCTTTTATCGGATGAGTGTATAAACCAAGGTCTAACATGTGTACGCACGCATTCCATCGCACGGACTTGAAAGATCCTGACGCTCATGTCCTAAACGGGTGAGTGCCGGCTACAAAAATACGCGCACTAGGTCTCTTCTTCCCATTCCCGGTCGCCCAGGATTGTGCTCAGTCGTCTGTATGGGCGTCAGACTATGCGCCCAAAGGCTGCAGGTGGGCACCACAGGCAACTTGTGTTAGATCCTGTATCGACCAGCGCCTTGAGCAGGAAAAGAGTTGAGTTGGAAAAGTGCTATATAAAATTGATTTTAAAAAAAAATAGGCCGACAATGTCAAACAACCCTATGTAAAACCCATACATCAAAGTCCATGTTGTTTAGGCGACAGTGTCATTTTAATGTTTTTGTCACTTGGTCGGGATTGTTTGCTATGAATGAAGTTTTTTGTTTGAGTGTTCATGTATTGCTATGAAATGGCCTCTTCTTGCTTTTGTCTGCCAGGCAAATAATCCTTCTGTAATTTAAAAAGCCACATAATGCATTGATGAAAATGGCTTGTTGATCAAACCTTAACCACCATCATCCGTTTCCTGTAAAAAGGGCCGTGGCCCGACACAATTCCCATTATTTACCTTTTTCATAGGCAGGATTTGTTCAAACAAAAGTAGAGGGAGGGAGAAAAGGTTTAGAAGGAATGGAAAGAGGTAGGGAGGAGGAAGGGAGGGGAGGGAGAGAACAGAAGAGAAGAGAAGGTAAGGTAAGGTCAGGTCAGGTAAGGTCAGGTCAGATAAAGCTGCAGTCAGATCTATCGATTCTCCAAAGATTTATCCGGTCTCACGCTGCAATAAGTTGTACAACAAGCTTATGATACAATCTCATGCTAATCTATCAAAGATTCAGAGGATAGAACATGTTCTAATTCCTGCGATGAAACCGTAAGTTCGGACCAACCAGAACGTGTTGTGCGTACTTGACATAGCGACTGAAAAAAATGGCCGTACCCGCCATCGTCTTCTCTGTCAAATTTTCTACTGATCTGCTACTTAAACAGCTAAATATGGCAATCTTCTCTCTCACTAACCTCCAAACTGCTCGAACTCGAACTGTTGGCCATAGCTTCACAACATGTACATAGCAACAATGGAGAGCAAGGAAAGTAGCTTATGAGGAGCCGCAGCGGAAACCAACTTAACGCCTACATTGTATGGAATTAATTTTAGCGTGTGGCCGGTTGCTACAACTTTGCATTTATAAAGTCACATAACAGTGACCTACGAGTCACAATATACGACATTTTTTTAACAAACTTGGTTCATATTTGGTTCCACCCCGGGTTGGACAAACTTCAGTGACCTTGGAACGAGACTTTTTTTTTTTTAATAACAAGGAGGGTTTTCTCCGGGTACTCCAGTTTCCTCCCTCCTTTTAATAAAAATATTGGACGCAGTCAATTTAAATGGTTAAAAAAATTTGATTTCTCTTCCGCCTTTTGTAATACCGATGTCTTCTTAGATCGCCGCGCTTTGAGTTCGTTTGAAGAAAAAGAGCGCGTGTTAGCATCCTGTATTATTATTAGTAGTAGTAGAAGTAGAAGTAGTAGTAGAAGTTGTCGTAGTAGTAGTAGTAGTAGTAGTAGTTGTAGTAGTAGTAGTAGTTGTTGTAGTAGTAGTAGTAGTAGTAGTAGTAGTAGTAGTAGTAGTAGTAGTAGTAGTAGTAGTAGTAGTATAAACTATGATTAGGCCTACCATGCCTACAGTTACCACGCATATTCACCCATTCAAAACAGTACCAAAGAAACCACCAACAATACCTCACCCCTCACCCCCGTGCGGTTTCGGGGGTTTCAGTATAAATAGTATCCCCGATTTCTAAAAATTTGATGCTTTAAATTCCCACTGTCGCTATTCTTTCTCCTTTGTTCTTTCTCATTCCTACTCTGTTTTATCAATATACTATACTATCTTCTTCTTCGCTAGACCAGTCACCTTCTTGGAAACTCTTCTGTGACAAAACTCCTCATTTGTGTGTGAGGTCTGTTGAATCATCTTTTGAATATTGGACGCTTCCTGCCAGGTAGTCACTGGGGCTTCCTATGATATTATTATTTGGCAATGTAGGCAATATATATGTATATGTTTTGTTAATATTTTATAATGATGTTTGTATTCTATTTTGTTTTGGTAAACGGGGGTTCGATAAATTAGAGTATAGCCTCAACGTCCCCTGCGTGGGATGTCTTTATTGTAAAGTGACCGGCTGGTGGAGTGCCTTCAGTGTTACCACTAAGGTTGTTTCGGCAGATCTTTTATGCGGATCAGGGATGAGTCCTATTTCAGCGAAGTTGTGGTCTTGATTTTGTGGTCCTGATTCGGTTCTTTGCAGTCCGCTGGACCCTGTAAACAATGAATAACTAACTAACCTATAATACCACAATCAATACGGCACTGAGTTGTGGTGATAAGTCAGTCTAATATACAGGATCCCAACCAGCGCAGCTTGTATAATAAAGGGATGGAGCATCTTAAAGCCGCCGGTCTAAGGACCAAAACAACAAAAACATGACCAACATTTTTATTTACACGTGCCTCAAATGCGCGGGAATTTGGACCTATGCTCACTTATCATAAGTTTAAAGTGTGCCTGACCCTAGTTATTAAAATGTCTACTCACCTTAAAACAAACACACAACCACACAGAGAGAGAGAGAGAGAGAGAGAGAGAGAGAGAGAGAGAGAGAGAGAGAGAGAGAGAGAGAGAGAGAGAGAGAGAGAGAGAGAGAGAGAGAAAGCACCACCACCACCACACAAACACACTAAAAGATGGGCAAGCTATTCCAATGAAGACATTGTATGATTTAATCCGTAGGTGTGACCGGGCCTTAAGATAAGATAACAACTTTATTTTCCAAGGGTAAAGGAGAAAGCACTGGTTGCACTTTTTTTTAAACCTCTTGCCCTTGTATCAATAACAACGAATTGCAAAATGACGTTATAACAATTAACATCTTAATCTAACACAAACAAGGCAGTTCATAAAGTAATTAATAAGAAGAAGAAGAAGAAGAAGAAGAAGAAGAAGAAGAAGAAGAAGAAGAAGAAGAAGAAGAAGAAGAAGAAGAAGAAGAAGAAGAAGAAGAAGAAGAAGAAGAAGAAGAAGAAGAAGAAGAAGAAGAAGAAGAAGAAAAATAACAATAAGAAGAAGAAGAAGAAGAAGAAGAAGAAGAAGAAGAAGAAGAAGAAGAAGAAGAAGAAGAAGAAGAAGAAGAAGAAGAAGAAGAAGAAGAAAAATAACAATAACAATAACAATAAGAAGAAGAAGAAGAAGAAGAAGAAGAAGAAGAAGAAGAAGAAGAAGAAGAAGAAGAAGAAGAAGAAGAAGAAGAAGAAGAAGAAGAAGAAAAATAACAATAAGAAGAAGAAGAAGAAGAAGAAGAAGAAGAAGAAGAAGAAGAAGAAGAAGAAGAAGAAGAAGAAGAAGAAGAAGAAGAAGAAGAATCATCATCATCATCATCATCATCATCATCATCTTTTTGAAAATTAAACACACCACACACACACACACACACACACGCACGCACGCACACACACACACACACAGTATTATATTTATAAATGTTGTTAATGCTCAATAAATAATTAATTGCATGTTTAATTAACTTTTTATGTATTTCGGTGTTTGTTTGTTTGTTTTATATATATAATGTAAATTGAGAACTGTGTTGCCGAGATGTACACTAGACTAGATAGGAAAAGATCAATTCTTGGAATAGAAATATTTACTTGGTAGAGGATCTCGCAGTTTTCTTTGAAAAATTTAGAAGAATGGTAGGAAGATGCATTGCCAGAAAGGATCTCGTGCAAGAAAACCCTTTTTTAAATTTTAATATGTCGGCAAAAGGTAATACAGTATATAGTATTCCTTATAGTCATCAAGAGATACTTTTGTTTACGATCAGCTTGCTTAATTGCACGTATGTGAATTATAAGTAAATAATAATAATAATAATAATAATAATAATAATAATAATAATAATAATAATAATAATAATAATAATAATAATAATAAAGTAGGCTTATATAGCGCGATACCCCAGCACAGAGCTGGGCTCACCGCTCTTAACATAGGATATATCTTTAGAGCAAACATAAACAATAAAACAAGGTATGCAAGCATTCACACCAACCGTACTCACAAAGGCATACAAGGGAACAACAACATATGCAATACACTACACATGCAAAATAAACAAACAAACAAACAAAACATATTAATACAATGGCATATTAAATAATAATAAGATTCCCCATACAGATTTAAAATCTAACTAAAAATTTGTTACATTTAACAATGGTTAATTAATACAGTGATCGGATAAAAAAGATAGGACCCGCCTCTCCTCACTATTGCAGAAATAAAATATTATCAAAAACATAATGTACAAACTAATGCAAAAATAATTATATAAAAATAATTAGATACTCAGATATAAATGTATTATTAGACTATTAGACTATTAGACTATATACATGTCAAGCCATGGATGGTCCCCACCGGCATCCGTCATCAGTCGGAGGGTGAGTCAATCAGGATAATACAATTTGAAGAGATGGGTCTTGAGTGCGTTTTTGAAGGCCTTGGTGGTCGGTATGTTGCGGATGTGTGGTGGAAGAGAATTCCATTGCTTGGGAGCGCAGAAAGAGAAAGATCGTTCACCGTATGCCTTAGTGCGTGTCTTGGGAACAGAAAGAATGCGCGCGTCTGCAGAGGAGCGAAGCTGTCGAGAGGGTGAGTAGACAGTTAGAAGATCAGTAAGATAGGACGGGCAGGAGTCAGAGAAGAAGTTGTGGCAGAGAGTGGACAGTTTGTAGTCGATGCGGGCTTGAACAGAGAGCCAGTGAAGAGAGTGGAGAAGTGGGGTGATGTGATCGCGCTTTTTTGCCTTAAAAACTAACCTAGCAGCAGAGTTTTGGACCTTTTGCAGTTTATCAAGAAAGTGTTTAGGTGAACCTGACAAAAGAGAGTTGCAATAGTCTAGACGAGAGAGAACGATGGCAGAGACTAATGTTTTTGTAGCACTAATAGTGAGGTAATGGCGGATGGAGCTGATAGAATTTTAAGAGAGAGAGAGAGAGAATGAGTGAGTGAATGAGTGAGTGAGAGAGAGAAAGAGAGAGAGAGCGCGAGAGAGAGAGAATATTTACCGGGTAGAATGCCTTAGAAACTTATCACTGCAATAAAAACTAAGAACTCAGAAGAATTCACAATGCAAAAGCTATGAAGAGGGAACAACTGGTGACTTTTCCGCCCCCAAAGGTCCCAAAACCCCACAACAGCTGGGTAACAAAGTGTCGGAGAACAACTTTTAAAACATGTTCAAAATAAAAAGTATGTTCGGAACAGTTTTTTATGTAACGTCTATTCACTTATTAAAATGATTTTAGGCATTCAGTCATACTGATCCTGTCCTATCCTATCAAATCCCATAACTCGAAGATCGTTGGGGCACCCCATATGATCGTTTAAACAGCGTACTCCATCTTTTTATGTCGTCAGCAACTCTCATGGCTTCGCTCAGTGTCAAGCCAGTCTATTCTCGAATGTTGTCCTGTCCTCCCACCTTTTTTCTGTCTCCCTCTTCTTCTGCCTCCTTGCACCGTGCCTTGCAGGATGGTCATTGCAAGGCTTGATGCTTTGGTTACCATCGGAGTATCCGTTTCTTCACCACTGTGAGCATATCATCGTGTTGTCCAATGGCTTGTGTGATGGTTTGTCGGACTTCGTTGTGGATGATGTGCTGGGTATAGGAAATGCCTAGAAGTCTTCTGTAGCACCTCATCTCCATGCTTTGTATTTTTCGTTGTAGATCTCCTGTGAGGGTCCATGTTTTGCAAGGGTATAGGAAAATGGAGATGACAAGGGAGCGCAGCAACCTTACCTTGGAATGTAGACTAATGGTCCTGTCTTTCCAAATGAGGCTTCAACATTGTCAGGGCAGCAGTTGTTTGTGCGATCCTGGAGAGGACTTCCTGTCGGGACCCAATGTCTGATACAATGGCCCCAAATTATTTGAAGCTTTGCACTGTGTTGAGGGATTGGCCTTAGACTTTGATGTCCGTGTTGATACCATTGGTATTGTTAATAAGCTTTTCGGTCTTCTCTGCACTTATTTCCATTCCATAAGCTCTGGAGGTGTTATGAAGCCTCTGTACAAGCTGATCAAGTTCTTGTTCCTCTCCATCCAATCCATCAATGTCATCCGCAAAAGGGACTTTGGGGTTTGCTCTACCCCCAATGCCGACTGTGCCTTCGTGATCTGCAAGGGCATCTGACATGATGCGCTCTAGGAAGATGTTGAAGAGTGTTGGAGAGAGTAGACATCCTTAACGCACTCCGATTGTTGTTTTTAACCAGTTCCAGATGGTGCTGTTGTTGAGGACTGCACTGGTAGCCCTTGTCATACAGGCTTTTGATGACTTCAATAATGTTGGGGCTGATGTTGTAATATCTCGTGGTTGCCCACAGAGCTGCATGCCAGACTCGGTCAAACGCTTTCTTGAAGTCTACAAACACATGATATAGATGTTGTTGCTGATGTAGACATTTCTCGCAGATTATTCTGAGGTTGAAAATGTGTTCAATGTTCTTCGCCTTGCCTTGAATCCTGCTTGTTCTTCAGCTATGATTCGTTTAGTTTAGGGTTTTAATCTGTTGAGTATTATTTTCAGGAGGACCTGGCTGGGATGGCTGATGAGGCTGATGGTGCGGTAATTTCCACACTCCTGAAGGTTACCTTTTTTGTAAGGAGTGATGACAAGTGAAAGGGTCCATTTGTTAGTTATTATTTGCTTACAAGGTCCCAGCGGACTGCAAAGAACCGAATCAGGACCACAAAATCAAGACCACAACTTGGCTGAAATATGACTCGCCCCTGATCCGCATTAAGAAGAATTGCTGAAACAACCCCAGTGGTAACGCTGAAGGAACTCCTCCAGCCCGGTCACTGTACAATACAGGCATCCCACGCAGGGGACGCTGAGGCTATACTCTAATTTATCGAATCCCCGTTTACCAAAACAAAATAGAATACAAACATCAATATAAAATATCAATAAAACGCATACATTTAAAATACCTACGTTGTCCCTGTGACCATTTGGCAGAAAACGTCCAATATTCCCAAGCTGATACAACAGACCTCACACACAAATGAGGAGTTTTGTCCCAGAAGAGTTTTCAAACAAAAAAAGGCAGGTGACTGGTCTAGCGAAGAAGAAGATAGTATATTAGATTGATAGAACAGAGTAAGAATCAGAAAGAACAAATGAGAAAGGCAGCGGCAATGGAAATTTAAAGCACTAAATTTCCAGAAAGTGGGGATACTTTTTATACAGAATCCCCGGCACCCTCAAGGGAATACAGGCGCCACACGATTCGCCGAGTACCTATCACTAATCCCAACGTGAACCTCGATGAGTCTCCGCTACGCTGTCAGGATTACAGTAGAGTGCGGAGAGTTGAAGATTTTCCCCCGCAGCACACAAAGCATTTAATAGCCGGCTACACTTTCAAGTCCTTGTTACGTGTTAATTTACCGGCCTTTACAACTACGTGATAACCAAAGGTTGCTCGGCTTATCTTGCGGAATTTGAGCGATTTAAGAAACGTAGATCATTCAGTGTCACATACCACCCTCCCCCATCAAACGTTAGATACTTTAATTTAAAGACTGGCTGATTCTCTACACACGATTTGCTATGTTCGTTTGTTGCATGGCGATCCGGAGAATGGTACCCATCTTAAACGAGAGAGAAGGAACCTATCTTATTTTTTTTCTTTTTTGTTACAAATTTCATGTTTGAAACCCTATCTGTGTCTGTCTGTGTTCGTGTCTGTCTGCTGTATGTCCTTTTCTTTCCCCTCTCTTCTCCATTTGCAGCGGTTTTGCGTTGCACAAAACAATTTCACTACGGACAAACAATAAGTTATTAAAGAAAATCGACAGTATGAAAATATTGAAATGTTTCAAGGAAAATACTGGACGTCAGCATCTAATGATTACAGTAATAATCCTCATCACCAAACGAAGCTCCCGAACAAACAGACATCTGCCGTGATTTGACAAAACCGAGTAAGTCCACCTAAGGTCGAAAATGAGTTTTTTGCGCCATCAAACTTGCAAGAGAATGACGCATCTTACCTGTAAAAATCAAATCCGAACTATGTTTAGATTTGGAGATATCATAGAGTAAGTCCTTGTTAAAAAAATTTAAGTGGGGGAATAAACTAACAAAAAAACCAAGCAAGTCCACTGCGATTTTGTTTCGGCGATCCTCTGGCTGATGCTCGAGTTGGCATGATGACGTCATCTTCTATAATAAACTGACAAAAAAAAGTAAGTCCTCCCGACCAATGAGAAAGTGCCTTACGATGAAGTGGACCAGTGAGAATCCATGTTATTGCTGCTGTGCAATATTATTTTCCTGTGAAAAAGATGACGAAATTTCAGTCAGCAAATGACGTGTTCGGCTTTTTGAAAAAGAGTTTTCTTCATGTACTTTCCTGCCCACCATGAAGGATCCTGTGGCTCTTCCGCCTATGCGGCAACTTCCACGAGGTGTGGAAACAAACAATCCTATCCTACCCTACCCTGTCCCGTAACCCTGAGGTCGTAGGGGCACCACAGATGATCGTTTAACCAACATACTCCATCTTTCCCTGTCCTCAGCAGCCCTGATGGCTTCGCTCAGGGTCAAACAGTCCATTCTCGAATGTTGTCCTCCCACCTCTTTTTCGGTCTCCCTCTTCTTCTACCTCCTTGCACTGTGCCTTGCAGAATAGTCTTTGCAAGGTCTGATGATCTGGTGACGTGGCCATACCATCGGAGTTTCCGTTTCTTCACCACTGTGAGCAGGTCATCGTGTTGTCCAATAGCTTGTGTGATGGTCTGTCGGACTTCGTCGTTGGTGATGTGTTGGGTATAGGAAATGCCCAGAAGTCTTCTGTATCACCTCATCTCCATGCTTTGTATTCTTCGTTGGAGATCTGCTGTGAGGGTCAATGCTTCGCAAGCATATAGGAAGATGGAGATGACAAGGGAGCGCAGCAGTCTTACTTTGGAATGTAGACTGATGGTCCTGTCTTTCCAAATGGCTTAAACCTTGTCAGTGCAGCAGTTGTTTGTGCAAACCTGGAGAGGACTTTCTGTCGGGACCCATTGTCTGATACAATGGCTCCTAAATATTTGAAGCTATGCACTGTGTTGATGGATTGGCCTTGGACTTTGATGTCCGTGTTGATGCCATTGGTGTTGTTGGTCATCATTTTGGTCTTCTGTGCACTTATTTCCATTCCATAGGCTTTGGAGGTGGTGTCAAGCCTCTGTACCAGCTGTTCAAGTTCTTGTTCCTCTCCAGCCAATCCATCAATGTCATCCGCAAAACGAAGATTGGAGATTGCTCTACCCCCTATGCTGACTGTGCCTTCGTGATCTGCAAGAGCATCTGACATGATGCGCTCTAGGAAGATGTTGAAGGGTGTTGGAGAGAGTAGGCATCCTTGACGCACACCGATTGTTGTTCTGAACCAGTTCCGATGGCGCTGTTGTGGAGGACTGCACTTGTAGCCTTGTCATACAGGCGTTTGATGGCTTCAATAATTTTAGGCTAATATTGTATACTTTCATTGTTGCCCATAGAGCTACATGCCAGACTCAGTCAAACGTTTTCTTGAAGTCTATGAACACATGATATAGATGTTGTTGGTGCTGTAGGTATTTCTCACAGATTATTCTGAGGTTGAAAATCTGTTCAGTGGTACTTCGCCCTGCCCTGAATCCTGCTTGTTCTTCAGCTATGATTTGTTCAGCTTGGGGTTTCAACCTGTTGAGTATTATTTTCAGGAGGACCTTGCTGGGATGGCTGATGAGGCTGACGGTGCGGTAATTTTCACACTCCTGAAGGTTACCTTTTTTGGGAAGAGTGATGACAAGCGACTGGGCCCATGGTATAGGCCACTCTCCACTCTGCCAGATCTTGTTACAGATAATAGTGAGGGCATCAATCATCGCTTCTCCTCCTGCTTGTAGCAGTTCCGCGGGTATGTTGTCCACTCCCGCTGACTTACTTTTCTTTAGCGATTGCACTGCTGCCTCAACTTCTTCCCGGAGAATTGGGAGGATTTGTTCTTCTCTGTTCTCGGGACATGCTAGAACTGATGGGTCTCCATTTGGTGTATGGTTGTAAAGGTCAGAGCAGTACTCTGTCCATCTGTCCAAGACTTCTTGTTCTTCTGTAAGGCATATGCCAGACTTGCTTTGGATCGTGGAGACTTTGGGCTGTTTGACATTTGTCAGCCGCTTTACAGTCTGGTAGGCCTTCTTGCTGTTGTTTTTGTTCAGACTGTTCTCAATTTCCTGGCATTGATCTTCTATCCAGTTCTCCTTTGCTGTGCGCATGCCTTTTCGGGTGTCATTGTTGATTTTTCGGTAGACATCAGCTCACTGTGAGGTCTTTTTTTTTTTTTTTTTTTTTTATCTCTCTTCGTTTATCACACATCCAAAAGTTCAGGTGTGATCCACGGCTTTTTCTTTGGTCGGTGCTTGCCAAGGATCTCAGTGGCGGCATCTATCACGGCTGAGTTGAAGGTGGTGGTCATGGTGTTGACATCTATTTCACCAGCCCCCAAAATGAGCAGTGGTGCAAATTTCCCTCCAATTGTGGCCTGAAATAGTTCTGCCACCTCCGGGTCTTGCAGTTTGTCCAGGTCGAACTTCAGTCTAGTGCACTTTGCTGTATTTACTCTCTTCAAGTGGAGCCGGAAAGACATCATCAAGAGATCGTGGTCACTTCCGATGTCTGCTCCTGGAAAAGTGCGTGTCCTGCCAATGTTGATGCTTAATCTGAAGCGTTTCTTGACCATGATGTAGTCTATTTGGTTGTGATGCTCCCCGCCGGGAATGTGCCATGTCCATCGTATGGAGTTTTTGTGGAGACCAAGCTTGTTTGCCAGTACCAGATTGTTGTGTCTGGCAAGCTCCAAGAATCTCAGATCCCTGTCATTTGTCTCGTTGTTGCAGTGGGGTCCACATGTGTCTCCCCAGTTGTGGTGCGCATCTTGGCCAACCTTGGCATTCCAGTCGCCTTGCACTATGACTATATCCTTCTTCGGCACTTGGTCAAGGACCGCCTGTAGATTTTCATAAAATCCTCCACTTCGCTGTCGTCATAGTCTGATGTTGGGGCATAGGCCTGGATGATGGTGATGTTGAAAGGGGCTGCTCTCAGGGGGGATGGTAATGAGTCTACTGGAGACTGGGCGGCAACCCATGACAGTGGCTAGAATGTTCTTGTGGACCAAGAATCCAACGCCGTGTTCGTTCCTTTAATTTCTAACGCTGAAATAGAGCTTGTGGCCTTTGTCGGTCGTTGTTTCACCTAGGCCTTTCCAGCGCAGTTCGCTGATGCCTAGAACGTTCCATCGATAGTGGTCCAACTCGTGGACCAGTTCTTCTAATTTTCCTTCCGCAGTTAGGGTCCTGACATTCCAGGTTCCTATGACGATGTTGTTTCTCGTGCGGATCTTGCTAAATTGTCCATCAGTAGCATACTTAACACCTCCGTCCTGGTTGCCAACGGAAGGCGCGGTCCTTGAGCCGGGCGACGACCGATCCGGTATGGAATTAGTGGATAGTGTCATCATGTAGTGTGTCTTGGGCAAAAAAAGACTTGACGGTGCCCATTCCTCTCCAGGCTGTTGGCCACAGCCGAAATCCACGAATACAGTGTGGCTCGCCTTGGCCTTGAGCACGTGGTCGTTGAACCTGTAGTAACGTGAGGTTCCTCGCCCTGGCAGGTGACTTCTGTGTAGAAGACTTTCGCCCAGTGATGCCGTGTTAACATTACCCTGTTAGTCGCCTCTTTCGACACGCCGGGAAACGTTGGGTCTATTCTATTCTGTGCTCGAACCCACAAACAAACAGCAACAAATATATTACAGACACACAACAAGGGCAACAAAATACAAGACATACACGTGGTGTAAAGGCAGGAAGATCGCTACAATAGGAAACTGAAAGGAAAATAGTTTTGTATTTTTAAAATTAAATTGGCTGCATCTAATATTATTTTGAAGGGAGGGAGGAAACCGGAGTACCCGGAGAGAACCCTCGGTGACCCGTAAAGTCTCATAAGAATCCTAAAGTTTTGCCCCGTGCGGAGCTCGAACCCGCGACCATCGGCATTGAACACCGGCGCCTACCCACTGCGCTACGGGCTACCCCATAACCATGACTCCTGCATACCAACCGAGGAATATTAAGTGAAGAATGGCTAAAAACAATAATAAACACGCACACACATACATACACTTTAACTGCCGCACCCACATTTTACAAAACCGAACTTATGTGACTCATCTCGTCAGACTTTTTAACAAAGAAACGGCCTATGGGACTTACTTGGTTTGGTGAATTTTGAAAACAAGGATTTACTTAATAATAACTGACAAAACCAAGCGGATTTGACTTACTTGTTTTTGTGAATTTTTTTAACAAGGATTTAATTCAATAATAAACTGACAAAACCAAGTGGGTGACTTGCTTGGTTTTGTCATGTTCTCAACAAAGACCTATCTCAAGAATAATCTGACAAAACAAAGCAAGTCCACAAATAGTCTTAAAACATCAAATCTATCAAACATTTCTTTAACATTAAAGGTATGCACTCTTAAATCGAGGAATTGCATTATAATATGCCCTTAAACTTCCAGAAACGATCGCGTAATATAGCGCAACACAAAACGTCGATTTTCTCGAAAGTAGGTTTTGTGGACTTGCTCGGTTTTGTCAGTTCACGGCAGACATACATACGAACAAAGACATATAGACATAAATGAGAAATTTATTTCTGTTGATTTTGGTTTGATGTTTTTTCAGATGGTTCTCGTTTAAAGGAAAAACTAGAAAGACGGGAAGAAAGAACGAACAAAACGCAGGGGGAAAAAAAGTAAAAAAAAAAAATAATAAAAAGAAAGAAAGAACGAGACGAAAGAAAAAAAAAGAAAGGAAAAAGAAAGAGCGAGATGAAAGAAAGAAAGAAAGAAAGAAGAAAGAAAGAAAGAAAGAAAGAAAGAAAGAAAGAAAGAAAGAAAGAAAGAAAGAAAGAAAGAAAGAAAGAAAGAGACGCCTCATACACACACACCTCCTAAATAACACATTAAAACAAATTGTAAACCCATTGTCAGCTAATTTGTCAGGTCATTCATTTTTGCTTCCTTCATTTCATTCATTTATTTATTCGTACAACTAAAGTTAATGTGTTTAATAAAATAAAAATATGATGCCCCAACAACAACACCAACACTGTGCTTCCACTAAACACGGTCGCAACACACATAGGTAAGCAACCCTGGAACATATGCAAAAAAAAAATTGGATGTAGCTTACCTGTTGTATTGGTTTTGATAAGATGCATCTCGCTTTTTCCTCCCTTGCTTTTTCCTCCAGAATGCCGACACGCTCAGGTATGTGTGGAGCGTAAGGCAGGAGCAGATTACCCAGTGTCAGTGTCTTCCACGCTTTATGGCAAAAAGTAAACGTCACAAACTTCATTACAGTTTTTACCCTGCATGTGACCTCACTGTTTTTCTGGGGAAATTTTTGTTCCATTGACAGCTTCGTCACAAATTTGCTTCCCACAGTTCCACAATGCATGTGCCGTCACGGAGTTTTCTGGAAAAAAAAAAAACACACACCTGTTTTTGTTCCATTAAAGATTCTGAAATTTGTTGTCAAAACTTTACGTCACAGTTTTCACACTACACCTTCCTTCAGAATTTTCTGGAAAAATTCTTGATTTGTTCCATTGAAGTTTCGTTTCTTTTAATTTCGTCACAAATTTACGTCACATTGTGGATGTGAGCTAACAGTTTTATGGGAATTATGTTTATTTTGTTCCAATATAGTTTCTGAAATATATGTTCTAATATTGCCTCATTGTATCACAGTTTATATTATGTCACAGTCCTTTTTCTTTCAGTTCCTAGATTGTTTTGTTTTTTTATCGTTAACTACAGTTTCTGAAATGTTGGCCACAAAATTGCATCCCAGTTCACGCACGTGATCACGATGTTTTGCGAATGTTCGTTACAAACTTTGTATTACTTAAAAAAAAAAAAAAAATAACAGTTCTTATCCTTCCAGTTTCTTGAGAATCCAGTTTTTTCTTTATTTGCTTGGTTTTTCTTTTTGTTTGTTTGTTTTTGGTTGGGGGAAAGGAGGGGGATTTAAACATTTCATGTTGTCTACTTGATTAACTTGATAAACGTTTTTAAAGCCGTGTAGAATTCATAAGCATTTTACGAATAGTGTGAACAATCTACCACTAGAGACCTTTTAACTTGTCCTTACAAAAAGCAAACGTCATTAATTCAAGAGATCCGTAGGATCTCATCTTTGATATGATGATCGATAATCATTATTGTCAGGGTGGCGACGTGGTGATCGTCCTTAACGTTGATGCAATAGGACGTTAAGCTTCGTTGTTCCTCCTCGTGTCACAAGTTGGCCTCTATTGCTTCAAACTTTTCGAAATGTCTCGATTCAGAATGTTTCTTTCAAATGGATTAAATTTTGATAGAATTACAGAAGATTAAAAATAGAAGAAACGTACCAACAATGTTACAAGTAAATAACGGTACAAAAGTAACTGTCACCAATGTGTTTTACAAGTTTCAAATTCAAACTGTTGAGATTTAAACTGGACATTACTTTAATATAGGCGTAATCCCGGTAATAAGATAGGACATTGAACGTGCAGCGTCAAGGCAGCTATACCGCTACGGACCAGCGCCCATTCATTAGGCTAAACGCGATTAGGCGAAGCGCGAGAAGGCTATAGGTTTCGAAACGGCTCATTCAGTCAGTAGAGTAAACGTTACTCATTCTCTACTGACTGAATGAGTCGTTTCGCCACATATAGCCTTCTCGCGCTTCGCCTAATCGCGTTTAGCCTACTGAATGGGCGCTGGTCCGTTGCAGTATAGTAAAATTGTTTAACCTCCCCGAACTTCCTCGAACCTTCCAAGTAAGTAAAGGCCCATTTTATTCCAACATTGTTGGACATAACATCAAATTCCAATCTAGTCATATTCTCAGGGAAGCGATAAAGGACTTTGCCACGTTGATCGTCAAAGTCCTTTATCGCTTCCCTGAGAATATAACTAGATTAGAATCAGAAAAATAATTATATAATTGGCAGCCTAAATATAAACATTTTGTATGAATGGATCTAATTGAATTGCTTTGGAACTGTTTCAAAATTGGGCTTTATTATAATCTGAAACTATTCTCAACCGCCAGAAAGCAAATGGAGTCATAAAAATGTTTGTCAGATATTGATACTTGTTGCGTCAAAACAAAACAAAACAAAAATAAATAAACAAATTGATGAGAATTCAAATGTACTGACATTTCAGTAGATACAATTTAAATGTGCAATAACTATTTGAAAAGATTATACAGGTAGAAATAAATATTTACATCCATGAGAGTGTGGGAAGAGTAGATGAGATTGATTCGGGGCGTGGGGGTGGGGGAAAAGGAGAAAATTTCTCCTTTTCCCCCACCCCCACGCCCCGAATCAATTAATAGTAAAGCAAACGAGACAACTTTACGTCACATCTTCCACGACTTTGACGTCACCTTTCTCTTTTCGCTTGTTATTTGGACAAGATTTTATAAGGGGAGATGGGACACTCCTTCTTATTTCATATGTAGCCGATGACATGGATTATCCCCCCTGACTCCCTGATCCACTTCTTTCAGCTCTTACACACATTGCAATTTGATCATTCGTTTTCTCCCAAACTACTGATCAGATTATTGTAAAAACTTGATGCACAGTCAAAATTATATCAGGAGTTGTGGCCGTTGTTTGTGCTACAATGTTCCCCGCCCTTGCGCGATTTTCTCTTGTCGACACGGAGCTAGAGAAAGTCACTTGGCCGACAAACTGACGTCAATAAATGGCGTCAGATTCTCATCTCGACCCTTTATAAAATCTCTGTTTTGACTGATTTGGGAAAGTATTCGCCACCCCCACGGGCGAAAGTCGGACTGCTTTCACAGCGAGAGTGCGGCAGCGCCACCTAGGACAGGGTAGATGGGGCAGAAGGGAATGGGACCTATAGCGCGTGCTGGGTGTAGTGGTGTTTCTGACACTCTCCGGTCTAAAACATGAGTGGCAGAATCTTTAAATGTTCGAGCGGTGGATTGCGTCCGTACGCACATAAGACCTCAGTTTATACTTTCACCCAAAGGGGCATGGTAATTAGACCACATTTCTCTCCAGTGGATCAGATAATCCACACTGCTAAAACATTCGCTAATGAAGACTTACGCTCTGTTTGAGATTTTTACAGCTAGACGTATCTTTATTACTTAGAAGATATATTGCAAGGGAGCTGCGGAATTTGGCGTCACGTTTCGCGTATATGACGTCAGAACGTTCCGAAAAGTAAGCTACAATCGTGATTTCAAATGCTATTTTTAATTACATTACATTATTGCTTTAGGTCCAGCGGACTCTTCCGAACCAAATCAGGACCGGACAACCCCCGATCCGCATAAAACAAAATAGAATACAATCTTTATTACATTACATTATTATTGCTTTAGGTCCAGCGGACTCTTCCGAGCCAAATCAGGACCGGACAACCCCCGATCCGCATAAAAGATCTGCTGAAACAACCCTAGTGGTAAAACCGAAAGCTCTCCACCAGCCAGTCACTTTACAATAAAGACATCTTACGCAGGGGACGGCTGAGGCTTCACCCCAACTTATCGAACCCCCGTTTACAAAAACAAGATAGAATACAAACATCATTATAAATTATCAACAAAACACATACATATAAAATGCCTACATTGCTAAATAATAACATCATATGAAGCCCTAGTGACCACCTGGCAGAAAGCGTCCAATATTCCCAAGCTGATCCAGACCTCATACACAAACAAGGAGTCTTGTCCCGGAAGAGTTTCAAGAAAAAAGGTAGGAGCTGGTCTAGCGAAGAAGACGATAGTATAGCAGATTGATAGAAAAGAGCAGGAATGAGAAAGAGCAAATGAGAAGACAGCGACAGTGGGAATTTACAATAAAGTTATCCCAGAAAGTGGGGATACTATTTATCAAACCCCCATTTACCAAAAACAAAATAGATACACTCTTTATTATAAATTATCAACAAAACACATACATATAAAATGCCTACATTGCTAAATAATAACATTATAGGAAGACCTAGTGACCACCTGGCAGAAAGCGTCCAATATTCCCAAGCTGATCCAACAGACCTCACACACAAATAAGGAGTCTTGTCCCGGAAGAGTTTTCAAGAAAAAAGGTAGGTGACTGGTCTAGCGAAGAAGAAAATAGTATAGCAGATTGATAGAACAGAGAAGGAATGAGAAAGAACAAATGAGGAAGACAGCGACAGTGGGAATGTAAAGCACTAAATTTCCAGAAAGTGGGGATACTATTTATACTGAAACCCCCAGCACCCTCAACGGGGGATATTTTTAATTTCAGTGGCGGTGATGATGATGATGATAATAATGATGAAGATGATGGTGGTGGTGATGGTGATGGTGATGATAATGATGATGATAATAATGATGAAGATGATGGTGGTGGTGATGGTGATGATGATGATGATTATAATAATGATGAAGATGATGGTGCTGGTGATGATGATGATGATGATGATGATGATGATGATGATGATGATGATGATGATGATGATGATGTACGCTTGTATAGCCCAAAGCTTCCAATCACTCCAGACTATTATACCAATATAGCATGCTCGGTGTGCTCTGAGAAAAAGGCCGCAAAAATATTTAGAAGAGAGGGAGCGAGAGAGAGAGAGAGAGAGAGAGAGAGAGAGAGAGAGAGAGAGAGAGAGAGAGAGAGAGAGAGAGAGAGAGAGAGAGAGAGAGAGAGAGAGAGAGATGGAATTTTTCGATCAGTTTTGGAATTTATTTTTTAAAGGTGCATTATTTTTGAAGGATGCAGTCACACATTTCTTCTTCTTCTTCTTCTTCTTCTTCTTCTTCTTCTTCTTCTTCTTCTTCTTCTTCTTCTTCTTCTTCTTCTTCTTCTTCTTCTTCTTCTTCTTCTCCTTCTTCTTCTTCTTCTTTGTTTGGAGTGTTGTTATGTCACAGTTGTATGCTGGGAATTGCTGTTCATGTTGAACAGTTAAATAAGTTGTAATAGAAAATGAAGTGTTCAATTAGTTTTGGAATTTCTGTTTTCAAAATTGTTTCACTTCACCGGTGAAGAAGAGGAAGAAGAAGAAGAAGAAGAAGAAGAAGAAGAAGAAGAAGAAGAAGAAGAAGAAGAAGAAGAAGAAGAAGAAGAAGAAGAAGAAGAGGAGAAGCAGGAGAAGGAAGTTGAGAAGAAGGAGGACAAAACGAGCCGAACTCTGCCTGTGACTGAACAGACCTCAGTTACATAATTTCAACTGTCACTTGCTGTTTTGCTTCCTTCTAAATTCCCGTATGCTGGTTGCGGTTGTCGTGGGGTAGGATGTGGAGAGGGTAGGGGTAAGTTGGTGGGCCCGGGTGAGATGGTGGATGCATAAACCCAGTATTGGAACAGGAGTTCTAGAACTTTTGACAAAGTTTATTGAGAAATCAGGACGTAACTTCACAAGTTTGTTGTTGTTTTTTCCCTTTGTTTGGAACAGAAAAATGATAATGTCGTAACAACAGTTACTGTTCTCTATTGACTATGCAGTATTTCTGGAGTTTAACTGTTGGTTGTTTTCATCTCATGCTGCATTTTATCACCGTTGGAAGAGAAGCTTTGCCCAGTAGGTAGCTCACATGTTGGAGATGTACATTAAACTTCACAAGTGTAAGTATAGCACAGGCTTGTATCTGGACACGCGACCGCCTATGCCGGTGAGACACGCGAGCGCGCGCCTATGCCGCGTCACAGGTATAGGCGCTCGCGTGTCCAGATACAAGCGCCTGTGAGGTATAGATAGTGCTAAAATTACACTTATGAAAACAAGAATCCTGTAGTCATTTCACTCGGATAACAAAGCCGAACACAAGCTATGGGAAAACTTTGACTAGTGTCGAATGAATTTGTTGCACATTACTAGCCTTAAACAGCCCTTGACCTTAACGTTTATGAACAAAAGATGGGCGCTACTCGATACTAATAACAAAGTTCATCTAGGAATGTGAAGATGTTAGGGTATATAGTCTTTTAGCATTGATGATACTGTCCAGCTTGGCTAGGAGAAACTGTGACTATTGTCTAATGATTTGTTTGTACATTATTAGACTATAGAATAACCCATAACAGCAGCTTTCCTAAACAATATAGGGACTATTAATAGAAACTTTATAGAGTAATATGAAGAAGATACGACATGATGAGGCTATGTGAGTAATTTTTTTTTTCAAATTGATGAAACCTTCTTGTATTTATTTCAAAAAGTCTCAAAACTTATGAACAAACCCTCGTATGTAAAGATGAATGAGCGTTAAAGGTTCACGCCCACACCCCCCATTGGCGATACGGTAGACGGATAGACAGAAAGATACAGTGTAAGGAAATACATGAAGTTACCAACACACAGGGCACAGTTACACACTCAAAATTAATAAAACGTTGTTTCTTCTCTCCACAGGACGGATGCTAACACATGTCTGTAATTATTGTTTGGTCTTTCACTCGGCGCAAGATTCTAATTTTTATTATGCATTAAAAGGATTCTAACGCCTTAGCAAATAAATAAATCAATAAATAGGGGTGTGTCTAGAAGAGTTACATATTTCATACGGAATTTCAATTTTCCACAGAATGAATGCTAGCACAATAATGTCTGTAATCGTTCGCTCTTCCGGCCGGAGTATGACTCTCTTGTTTCAACAACAATGGCAGTATCAGCACTTTTATACGTAAACAAAATGTCTTCAGATTGACTTGAAATGGCAAGTCAAACACCCTTTTCAAGTTAATTCATGATACCTAACATAGTTAACTCTTGCACATTAGGTAGAACTCTTTCTAGTATTGACAATTACAGTATCACTAAACACCATCACATCACGTGTCTTAAGAAGGAGCGGCACTGGGCACAAACTCACTGTAATAAAACGTGATACATCAAAATTACCTACAAATGAAGTGCAAGTGACAAGGGCGCACAATGATTAACCCTTTTCACACAACAGATGCCAGCGCGAGTGTGGAGTAAGCTTCCGCACTCTGTCTGCCGTCAATTTGAAGAATTTCTACCTACGCAACAAACGCTGGAGCGGGTGTCGGGGGGCATTGAATCTCACTCAGGGTTGGGTGGGTGGAGGGTGGCGTATAGGGTGGCAGACAGGTGTGTAGGGAAAGGTGTGTGCTGGTGCGTTGAACGTGGGTATCTTTTCACCATTTGTTGTGCAAGGATGAGTGTAAGAACTATGAATCAGCTAGGCCTACACTTATCAGAACTCATACAATGATAGAGCATCGGAAACACAATCAAGAGCGAGCGTTGGGAACGCAATCAAAAGCGAGCGTCGGGAACGCAATCAAGGGCGAGCATCGAGAACGCAATCAAAAGCGAGCATCGGGAACGCAATCAAGGGCGAACATCGGGAACGCAATCAAGGGCCCCAATTCGAAGTCTTTGTTTAATTTTGGCGAAAACGGCTTTAGTAATAATCGTTCCTCAAATCCACCGTTAAAGTTAGAATTTTCTTCTTTTTTTTCTAACAGGGAGTGATTTACCCTTTTTAATGCTACCAATACCATAGCCGTGTATCCTTTGACCCTATTTCTGAATGCACCACGCGGCTTTAATGGTGCGTCTGAAATAAGGTAGGGTCTATTATTATTATTATTATTATTATTATTATTATGCGCCTAATCTAGACTTAGCTCTGGGCGCTTACATGAGTACAGAACAACTTTATAAAACAAAATGAGAAAAAAACTCATGAACTATTACCAGTCACCTAATATATAAAAACTAGTGACTAAAACACACACACACACACACACATGCACCTACACACACATGCACCTACACACACACACACACACGCACTATGACCTTTTGATCGATTTCAATTGGTAGAAGGAAATAATGAATTTTAAGAGAGAATTTAAATGAATTGAAGATGAATTTCTTAGAAAAATAGGCAGTTTGTTCCAAATACAAGGGCCTTGATAAGAGAAAGCACGTTCACCATGATTTCGTACGCCTAAATGGGACTGCAAAAAGACGTGTGTCAGAGGAAGAGCGAAGTTGTCTACAAGTTCAAGGTATATAAATGTGAAGAAGGTCAGCTATATATTGAGGGGCAGTGGGGTTGATGACACACACACACGCGTGCGAGCGTTGTGGCCAAGTGGGCTAAGGCGGGACTAACTTGCCCTGTCCACAGGCCAGAAACCAATGGCGCCTGACAGGTGTGGGTTCGATCCAGCATCGGGGCGTTATGTTTCTCCGAACATTATTTACTTTCGACTCGGGCAACGTCTCGGGGGTTTTCTCCGGGTACTCCGGTTTGCTCCCCCAGCAAAATTTCAAAAATCACAACTTATGTTAGGTAGGTTGGGTTTAGGCGCGCCACAGGCTGCGACTACGCTTTCCCCAGGGGAGGCGGCCCAGAATTTCCCTTGGAAAAAGGGACAATAAGGTAAATAAAATAAAATAAAATAAAAATAAAAATAAAACAAAGGGATGAACTTTATGCTGGATGCGCCGCTCCACAGGAAGCCAGTAAAGGGACAGAAGAAGAGGAGTGACATGGTCAAATTTACTTGAGCAGCATGATTCTGGACCTTTTAATTTTCTAAATGGGATAGCCATGAGAACCAGGAAGTAAAGAATTACAATAATCTATTCTATAAAGTGCACATGTACACAGAAGAGTTTTTGTTGCTTCCTCAGAAAGAAGATGGCATATGGACGAAATTCTGCGTACTTCATAGTAACAAATCCGGCAGATTGTAGGAACATGATTCTGAAAAGACAGTGTTTGGTCCAGAGTAACACCAAGGTTACGAACAGAGGTAGTAAAGTCTAAGTATATACCAAACGTAGTTTGGGAGAAAATACGATTTAAAGATATAATATATGACGTAACTGTCACTAAATATACCATAGTTTCCTTTAAGGCTCAAGGCATCTGTACATTCTAATTATATACGAGGTATTAATCCCAAAAAAAGTTACATTTCGTCACGCTGATTACGTCACTCGACTTGCAAAAGTTTAGGTTTACCTTGGAGGCACAGGTAAAATCTGAGTGCATACCAAACTTGAACCAAATCCCTTCAGTAGGATTAGAAAAAGAAAAAAAAATGACATCACCATGATGACGTCACCCAACATGCGTACTGCCGGATGCTATCACACGTGTTTTATTCAGAGGAACTCAAATCGCGGCAATCTGAAGAGATTGCTATTACGGAAAGCAGAAGATGTTTATTTTTTAAGTTTAGATTGATTGCATCCAATACCATGTTTGAATTACAAAGATTACAAATTTATATATTTTTTAAAATGCAATAATGCATTAATTACAATAACATAAAATACAATAAAAGCAAGCACAAACTGAACACTTCCCGACAGAGCAATAAAACTGCACAGAACTAATGACAGGTGACTGATGTAAGTTTAGGCCTCTTGGGCTCCTTTTTGTCATCCATTTTGTAACCTATCCTTCTTCCACGTCCCACCTCCAACCTGTCCGAAGCTAGCTTTCAGTCTTTCTTCTTCTTCTTCATCTGCCATCATGTTTGTTGCCTCTTGCTTACTTCTTTTTCTATTTGTTGTGCAAGGGTGTGTGAGAACTCCTACGCACGTGCGTCGATGTCTGTGTACGCGTATGTCAATGCTCGTGTGCATAAAGTGATGACGTTGTACGGAAATGACGTAGCACACGGAAAATAACTTTGTTGATAAGGTTGCTACTGATTTCATTTCCCATAATTACAGATAGAATAATAACAGGAAATTGGAAATTGACACACGGTACAGGTGTGACGGCGTGTACGTTATGGGTGAGCGCGGTAAAGAATAGTATGTGTGGGTGCGTGATTGTGTGGGTTGGTGTGTATGTGTCAGAATGTGCGTGAGAAATGGGAGAAATAGAGAGAAAGCGTGTGTACAAGACAGTTTGTAAAATGACAGTGTAGGAATGCGCGAGCGAATGAGAGATGAAGAGAGAGAGAGTGTGTGCATACGTTTCTGTGAGAATGTGTGTGAGAGAGAATGTGTGAGCTTGTGTGTGTGTGAGAGAGAGAGAGAGCGAGAGGGAGAGAGAATGTGTGTGTTCTTTTATGGTTACTAAATAGTGCGTGCCGCGTGTTTGTGTGTGAGAGTCCACACATCGTGCTCTCTCTCTCTCTCTCTCTCTCTCTCTCTCTCTCTCTCTCTCTCTCTCTCTCTCTCTCTCTTCTCTCTCTCTCTCTCTCTCTTTCTCTCTCTCTCTTTGTCTGTCTCTCTGTGGTGCAGGAGTGTTTGTGCATGCGTGTGAGCAGAAAGGAAAGGATATATATGAAGTTCTCTCCTGTCTGAGATGGAAGGCTGACAACCCTCCATTACACTATTTTGCTGCCAGCTGCTGTTGTGCTGAAGATGATCTAACCCGTGGCGGCAGCGGTGATGGTTGTAGTGACGACGACGACGACGACGACGACGATGATGATGATGATGATGATGATGATGATGATGATGATGATGATGATGATGATGATGATGGGAAGCACGGTGGCCTAATGGTAGAGCTTTGGCTTGCGGATCTGAAGGTCCCGGGTTCGAGCCCAGGCCGGGGCATTTTGTTGTGTCCTTGGGAAAGACACTTTACTCCCGTTTCCTACTCCTTCGGATGAGAGTATAAACCGTGGTCTAGTCTGTGTCGCATACGTTCCATCATAACGGGCTCGAAACCGGGACCTTCAGATCCGCAAGCCAAAGCTCTACCATTAGGCCACCGTGCTGTTTAACAGCCCAAGGTCTCCACGATCCAAAGCAAGTGTGGCATATGCCTTATAGAAGAACAAGAAGTCTTGGATAGATGGACAGAGTAGTTCTCTAACCTTTACAACCACACACCAAACGGAGACACAAGAATTTTAGCATGTTCCAAGAACAGAGAAGAAGAAGAAATCCTCCCAATTCTCCGAGAGGAAGTTGAGACAGCAGTGCAGTTACTGAAGAAGGGGAAGTCAGCGGGCGTGGACAACATATCCGCAGAGTTGTTTCAAGCAGGAGCAGAAGCGATGATTGCCGCCCTCACCATTATTTGTAACAAGATCTGGCAGAGTGGGGAGTGGCCTACACCACAAAAAGGTGAACCTTCAGGAGTGTGAACATTACCGCACCATCAGCCTCATCAGCCATCCCAGCAAGATCCTCCTGAAAATAATACTCAACAGGTTCAAACCCCAAACAGAACAAATCATAGGTAAAGAACAATCAGGATTCGGGCCAGGGCGCAGTACCACTGACCAGATTTTCAACCTCAGAACAATCTGCGCGAAATACCTACAGCAGCAACAACATCTATATAATGTGTTTGTACACTTTAAGAAAGCGTTTGACCGAATCTGGCATGCAGCTCTTTGGGCAACCATGAGAATGTACAACATCAACCCTAACATTATTGAAATCATCAAAAGCCTGTATGACAAGGCTACCAGTGCAGTCCTCCACAACAGCGACATCTGAATCTGGTCCAGGACAACAATCGGCGTGCGTCAAGGATGCCTACTCTCTCCAACACTCCTCAACATCTTCCTGGAGCGCATCATATCAAATGCCCTTGCAGATCACGAAGGCACACTCCTATAGGGAGTAGAGCAATCTCCAACCTCCGTTATGCGGATGACATTGATGGATTGGCTGGAGAAGAACAAGAACTTGAATAGCTGGTACAGAGGCTTGACACCATCTCCAGAGCCTTTGGAATGGAAATAAGTGCAGAGAAGACCAAAATGATGACCAACAACACCAATGGCATCAACACGGATATCAGAGTCCAAGGCCTATCCCTCAACACAGATAATATCTTCAAAGATTTAGGAGCAATTGTATGAGACAATGGGTCCCGACAGGAGGTCCTCTCCAGGATCGCACAGTGTCCTGACAATGTTGAAGCCCACTTAGAAAGACGGGACAATGAGTCTACACTCTAAGATAAGGCTGCTGCTCTTCCGTGTCATCTCTATCTTCTTATAAGCTTGCGAAACAGGGGCCGTGACAGCAGACCTACAACGAAGAATAGAAAGATTGGAGATGAGGTGCTACAGAAGATTTCTTGGCATTTCTATACCCAGCACATCACCAACGACGAAGTCCGACAGACCATCACACAAGGCATTGAACAACACGATGACATGCTCACAGTGGTGAAGAAACAGAAACTCCGATGTTATGGTCTCATCACCAGAGCATTAGTCTTTGCAAAGACCATCCTGCAAGGCACGGTGTAAGGAGGCAGAAGAAAAAAGAGACCGAAAATGAGCTTGGATGACAGCATTCGATAAAGGACTGGCTTGACACTGAGCGAGGCCATGAGGGTCGCTGAGGACAGAGAAAGATGGAGTACGCTGGTTAAACGATCATCTGTGGTGCCCCAACGACTTTCGAGTTACGGGATAGGACAGGATAGGATATATGGAAGGAGTTGAATTTAGAAAGAAGACGTTACATATGGCGCAGATGTTCTCCGTTACAGAAGAGTAGATTAGATTTCTTTTTGTTATCGGACGCTCTTGCGACGTATGTGACTGGTGCTGATATACTCCCTATATACTTCCCAGGATATAGAACTGTATATATATACTGTCACATTAACATAACAACTATACAACATCACAGAAAATAAATTCGTTTTGGAAATACAATTCTTCTTTAGTGAAAGACAAAACATTTGCAGAAGCTATTAAAGGTCAACATCATTGAAACATAAAACTGAGCACACAATATCTACATAATAAAAGAAGTCACATGCCAAACAAATTTTTTCCGAAAAATACTGCCTTTTTTTAATATTTAATAAAATCTACTTCGAATAAACTTTTGCACCTTCGAAAAGCCCGCTCACGTGACCACATGGCTCGTGACGTCAAATGCTGTAGACTATATAGAGTCCGATAGTGCCCCTTCTCTACCAAAACGCAGGAAAACGAAGAGCAGTGGCCTAAATTGTGCCGTAGGAGGTTGTACAAACAAACAAGCGGATGGGTTAACATTGCATAGGTTTCCAAAAAACGAAGAAGTGCGAAATAAGTGGGTGAGATTCGTGCAGGAAAAGCGTGTAAACTTCGGTCCGAAGTACGGGACACCAACTGCGTCGTCAGCAATTTGCGCAAAACACTTCGCTGAAGACTGCTACCCCCCAAGTTTGGGATGAAAACAATACAGACATTAAAGCCTGGCTCTGTTCCAACGATCCAAAGTCCGTGTGCCATTGCAACAAGCGCCTCAACAACAGCAACAGTGATTCAAGTTACTAGTAGTAGGCCTACTAGTACTGCTTCAACTTCAACTAGTCACAGTGGCTACTACACATCCATCGTCTGCTATCAGTTTGCCGTGTGTCAGGAAAGTCAGAGGAGCTTTTCAGAAAAGGGAACGCAAGAGGGTATACATGTATACAACGTATAATTATTTGTTTATTATTACAATTAGTACTCGGGGGTCGAATTCGTTTCTAACAGAAGAGAGCACTGCTGTAACACGACAGATCGAGTGAAGAAACACTGCTTGTCTCGCTTGTAACTTCTTCGCAGTCGGCCATTGTATTCAGCTGCTGACGTCACTGCGAGGGGAGATCAGCGATAGCTGCGTTTTAGATTATTACTTCCCTTACCCTTAATTACAGGTAGGAAATCCCACTTTCAGTGATCGATATCTATTAAACGGTAGAGCTTTGCTTACCGAATTTTTTGCATCTGGTATTATTTAGTAAAGTTCTTTCAGCAGAAATTTTTTGACCGAGCACTGTGGTTGACCTTTAAGGATATCTTTGATATAGTGGTAGACGAGTATGCTGCAGAACCATAATTATGACAGACAAGCCCTTGCTCAGATTAATACGAGTTAAGTACAATTTTCATATTATGTGTAATACGGTTAGGCAATCAACGTAATTGAGCGTTGTGGCCAAGTGGGCTAAGGCGGGACTAACTTGCCTTGTCCACAGGCCAGAAACCAATGGCGCCTGCCAGGTGTGGGTTCGATCCAGCATCGGGGCGTTATGTTTCTCCGAATATTATTTACTTTCGACTCGGGCAACGTCTCGGGGGTTTTCTCCGGGTACTCCGGTTTGCTCCCCCAGCAAAATTTCAAAATCACAACAAATGTTAGGTAGGTTGGGTTTGGGCGCGCCACAGGCTGCGACTACGCTTTCCCCAGGGGAGGCGGCCCAGAATTTCCCTATGAAAAAGGGACAATAAGGCAAATAATTTTAAAAAAAAATAATAATAATTATTCTCTCACTCGTTATATGCAACATTTACACATGGACTGGAATTCTCAGTTTTTAAAAAAAAAAAAAAAGGTATTTTTTGTATTTGGTGTACAAATTAGTTGGTTGTCTTAACTGAACTAAACATGAAAGAACAGTTTTCTGAAGTAATAAAATTATATAGAATTTGGTGAAGCAAGGGATAATGCAATTAAGTCGAATAGTCATTCTGAAGCCTTATATTATTATCCAAACTTAATCACCTATGGATTCTATTACCTAATCCACCACAAGATGTGGTAACACCTGTGCAAAAATCAGTGTTTGAGTTTATATGAAATTGCAAAAGAGACCGGGTTAGTCGTAAAGCTTTTACAAAACCTATTGATCAAGGAGGGTTGGGTATCCCCGATATACAGAAGTATATTCAAGCACTGAAGTTGAGGAATGAGGAAAGTCAATTATAGGTGAGGCCATATGGAGAAATATTTTATAATCGGTTTTTCTGTATTGTTCGAAATAGATAAGGTAGGTCCGAATTTTCCCAGAGGTAAAGGCCAATACATTTTGGTCTGATGTTTTTTGTAGCTTACATTGATAGTTCATATAAAGGAAAGCTTCAGTATCCAATATAAATATTTGCAAAAAGAGTATTTTATAATGAAATTTTTTTTATTGGACTAAAATTGATATTTTGTAAACAGTGGTTTGATAAAGGCATTTTATGTATTGACGGTTTTATTAAAGAGGATGGTGAATTTGTGATTTATGACGAATTTGTAGAAACGTACAATGTACGGGAGAACTTTCTACTCTATTTCCTAAAATTTCCCAAAAAAGGACAATATATTGTTATAAATCCATATAAATATATTTATGAGATCTATTAAATTATATGTGCAGACTTGTATTCCTATGGTTAATATTGAAAATAATACGCATGGTGATTGGAATAAAACTTGGAAAAACATAAATGCGGTGACCAAAGGGGCAAGTACATGCTATGAATGCTTATTATAGAATGATGTCTTGTCGAATTGCTTAACAAATGGAATGATAAAATGAAAAAAAAAATGAATTGGGAACATATTTGTCAAAAGATTCAATGCATTTTTTATTTAAAACTTAGTTGGTTTCAAATTAGATTGGTGCACCGTATGTCTATAAACTCATGTTCCTTCCGTAAAAGTGACCGATAAAATATTCAGCATCTATTTTGGAAGTGTCAACATATACAGACAGTTTGGAATAAGTTTCAGGTTGCAATCAACAATAGCTGTCTGAGTGCTATGAATGTCACACTTAACGTTTTGTTTGGTTATGACAGTAATATTATGATTCGATTGTTCTGTTGGCCGAGTATTTTATGTATACATTTAGAACAAAGTGTACAATATACGTATATATGACGGAATATAACGTTTTTGTGAGGTACTTAAAAATTCGCTATGAAATTGAGAAGCATGCTGTATATATCAGAATGAAGGCTGAGCAGTTCAACACAGAATGGTTTACTTATAAATCATAATTTTAAGCAATTAATAGAACGTGGCTAATTGATTAATAACCATAATCATGTCCTGTAAATTGATGTACGCATTTTCTCTCTCTTTCTCTCTCTCTCTCTCTCTCTCTCTCTCTCTCTCTCTATCTCTCTCTCTCTCTCTCTCTCTCTCTCTCTCTCTCTCTCTCTCTCTCTCTCTCTCTCTTTCTCTCTCTCTTATGAAATTATTGTGTTATACTAATTGTTATAATTACTAGCCCCAAGGGCAAGATATAAAAATGCACACCTTGTGCTTATTCTGTTACCCTTGTTAAATAAAAGTGTTATCTTATCTTTTTTTACTTATCTTATCTTAGCTTAGCTTAGCTTAGCTTGTTAAATAAAAGTGTTATCTTATCTTTTTTGACTTATCTTATCTTATCTTAGCTTAGCTTAGCTTAGCTTAGCTTAGCTTAGCTTATATTATATTATCTTTCTCATTCTTTCTGCTTTTTCTCGTACACTCCTAAACTTTTATTCGTTTTTCTTTTGTATAAATTGTATTATTTTATTGTTCTGTATTTGATTTGTCAAATTTGAAACCGGAATTGTCTGTTCAACCTGTCTTTGTTGTATTTATGTATAACAAAAATAAATAAAAGACGTTGAAAAAATAAACTATCAGTCTGTTATTATATGCATACCAGAAATATTCCCTTAACCTAAATGCTGAAGATACATAGAATTGTAATTGTGACCCGGTGACATGATGACATCAAAATGCTCAATTGAAAAATATATGGGTTTCTATAATATTTTGCAGCAATGAACTGCGTTCTTAATTTATGCAGCACCCAGTCCGTTAGGTAGGAAGTGAAACACTTCTCCCCCCCCCCCCCCCCCCCCCCCCCGCCTAGGGAATTTTGTAGACTATGTTTTTCTGTTAGCCTATCATACCTTCTTTGGATTTCTGCTTGTTTGGTTTTTGTACACTGGTGGGTTTGGGTACCAGACGGTCCCGAAGGGCCCATTTTTCCTTCTTTGGGCCCTATTATTGGCAATTGGGCGGTATGGTTCTTTGGAGAGCTGTTGTGTTAATGTTTATCAACATATTTCTAATCCGTTTACAGTTTTTGGAAGATAATTGATTGCTGTTTGTGTTACTATGAGTTTTGTGATAATATCATGTTCATTAAGAGCATGGTTGGGGTACAAATTTAAGGTTTTTACAAAGTCGATTTTTCCTCTGTGAATCATACCTTTCTGCTTCCTAAAGCCCAAAAGCTTATGTTTGCAAGTTGTAAACAACTTTCTTTGTTATTGTGGTTGTAGTTCTTAACTCCTTTGTGGCGCACATACAATTGTGGATGTACTGAATGAACTATCCTGTTGTTTTTATGACGTCATTTGACGCCTATAACCAATGGGACTATTTACCACAGCATTGCATTGCACTAGTGAGGTTTTACACAATTTTGATTGTAATAATCTTTAAATGAAAGAACCCAGAGAGAGTAAGAGAGAGAGAGAGAGAGAGAGAGAGAGAGAGAGAGAGAGAGAGAGAGAGAGAGAGCAAACAAAGAAACAGTTACAGAAAATAACAGGTTTTTGACTTATTTTAAGCATTATCAAAGCATAGATGTGTTACGATATTTCTTTCTGGGTGGATGGTTGCTGGCAGTATGGAACGTCTCTCTTCAATGTTCCTGTACATCGCAGTTTCGAGTTGCAGGATGGTATCATAGCATGCGCAGTTACCCCAGCGATTGACCAGGGTTATGATGTCTGCCCTCCCAGTCAGATGCCTCAGCGTCATACCTAGAACCAGGTGTTTTGGCATCAGCCACTTTCCATTTGAAGCAGCGACGGATTTGTCCTGCGCAATGGATTTGACCAGTCGTGCTTTCCGTGATGATGCATCTGTCAGCTTCTTTCCAGTGAGAACATATGCAATGAACTCCTGCAGAATCTGAGGTGGAGTGATGGTATCACTGAGCAGGAAATTTGCTGATGGAGGCCATGGCATTGGAGCAGACTCACGCATGGCAGTCTGAACCAGGCGTCGCATTATCATTGCAGCCTCTTCCAGGCTTCAAATGCAGATTCTACTGCCTTGCCAGTTTTGATTCCTGATGCATACACCAGCTCACTCCTGCCGTTTGGCTGCCAAAAGTTAAGTTTGTGTCCAAAGTGCTTTTCTAGCTTTGTTTTGAGTTTCTGGACTTTATAATTCTTGTTGTAGAATTCTGGATGGTTTTCTAGCATGAACTGTTGGTACTTCTCAGCCAGCATTGTTGTGCGTTCCACATTGCATTGTTCAATTATGTGCAGTTGCACATACTGTATAATGTACTGAAATGCAGAATCATGGGCTCTGTGTTCTTCCACAGCGTCTTTGTCAGTGCACTCTTTTTGGTTTCGTTCCCAAGCACGGGTGTAAGCCCGTCTACAAGAATTGTGGTAATGCGCTTCTCTCGCCACAAGGTCGAAGTCCTGTATCTTGTAGAACAGTTTGTCCTGCCTCTGTTGTCCTGATTTCTTGATGGCATCTTCTACAGACTTTGTCTGACATTTGTCAAGGTTCTCTTGTCTTCGCTGATAACTTTTTTCGTCCTTTTCCACAAAAAAGACACTCATCACAAGGAATTAAGATGCTTGAACTTGTTTGTGGTTTGCGACGTTTCCTTGGCAAGTTTGGGTCATTATCATCATCCTCAGGCTGCTTTCGCTTGGCTATCCAAGAAGTGTTAGTGAACTTTTGGTAACACGATCTGTGGTAACCATGCAAGAAGGGAGAATACACACCAGGCACTTGTGAGCAAATGTCCTTTAGTCTGTACTTTTCATCACTTAGTGTCTGCCGTTGTTCAACTGCCAGTCGTATTGTCTGAAAACTAGTTTCTGACAAAGGTGTTACTTTCTCACGATTACACTGGAAACAATGAACGACACATATAGGTCCTCCTAATGTCCTTTTCTTTCTGACTTTGGCATTGATTTGTGCAGACTTCAAATTTAAGGGCTTTTCGTCGGATTGCCTCTTTGACATTGCAAACTTCTTGCCCACTCTTCAGATTTCTACTTCTTTACATGACACCTGTAAAAAAATGAAATAATGGATTTTACATGTGATTGAATTTTCTTTAAAATGAAAAACCAAGAAAATTGCCACAAGTGAGCAGAAGTGCCAAAACATGACACTTACAGAGTATGTGAACAGCTGCTTTTGCAAATCTGTAAATGCTACAGCCACAATTTGGGGCTATCAAAACTAGACAGCCTGAAATCACTTGCTTGATAACAAAGGCATTAGACGGTATTTGCCTTGTTTGGTCCACAAGGGGAAGTGTTCAGTTGTTTAAGATAGAGACCGCACAGAAGGGTAATTTTCGGAGGGTATTCTTACCCAAATCAGGGCACCAGGTCCCCAGTAAGTCGAGTACCTTCACCAGGCACTTGGAATCAACTGCTAGATTTCATAAGTCATGTAGATATGTGTCTAAGATAGGCCAAATGAAAACAAAACGGAACTGTATAGGTCGCAGATTGTGAAAACGGGTTTTTACCCTTACGCCAAGAGGCGTACCCCAGCCATGCCCTTAATGAACATGATATTATCACAAAACACATACTAACACAAATAACAATCAATTATCTTCCAAAAATTGTAAACTGATTAGATTTATGTTGATAAACCTTAACACAACAGCTCTCCAATGAACCATACCGCCCAATTGCAAATATAGGGCCCAAAGAAGGAAAAATGGGCCCTTCTGGGCTGTCTGGTACCCAAACCCACCCGTTCATCAAAACCAAACAACCGGCAATCAGTAACTTGATGACCAGGGTACCTGCGGATATATGTCTCATAAATTCCCTAGGGGGGGGGGGTAAGGGGGGTCATAGGCCACCTAACGGACTAAGCGAAACTTTTTCATTAGAGAGAGAGAGAGAGAGAGAGTGTGTGTGTGTGTGTGTGTTTGCGTGTGTGTGTGTACGTGTGTTCGTTTGCAAGTGTGTATGCATGTGTTCGTATGCATGTGTGTGTGTGTGTGTATGTTTGTGTGTGTGTTTGTGCGTGTTAAGTGAATACCGGCTGGTGATTCAATCTCGTTTACGGCGTGACACATCACACAAGTGTGCCCTGTGCACGTTGGGCCTCTATGGCCAAGCACCATGAGCCGCTTTTTGGACTGAAAGTGTGCTTATCAGAACAGTCCTAGGTTAGTTCCCTTGTGTATTCTTTTAATAGCTGGGGGTGGTACATATCTAGAGCAAAGCATGACGGTCTTATCGTCACGTGCGAGCTCGTTCAGCGAATGAGAGGACACACCCACACTGCAGATGTGTTCAGGTACAGGGGTACAGTTTACCTAGGTACGTTGCACGTGGATGAGTGGGTGTGATATCGGTTATGTCATAGCTGGAGTGTGAGTGTGTGTGTGTGCGCGTATAGTTATGATCAGAGGCGCGTGCCCAAGGAAGGGAGGGAGCGAGAAAGAGAGAGTTAGAAGAGAGAGAGAGGAAGAAAGAGAGAGAGAGAATTCATAAGGATAACGTATAAAGCGCATAAATATTTTTACACAAGAAGCATGATAGCGCTGGGATAACTAAATATAGAAATCTTAACAAAACGAATACACAGACAGATAATTGAAATGCGTAGGCCTATTATGTAAAAAGTGTGTGTGTGTGTGTGTGTGTGGACGTCTGTACGTATGTAAGGCGTGTGTAGCTTCCATTGTGCACACGTTTGTGTGTGCGCACATGCGTACGGGCGTGTGCGTGTGTCGGTATGTTTGTGTAGTTGTGCGAGTGAAAGCACGCCTCATTGACCTCCGCCGATACCGTGCCCCAGTGATGCTGATGTGGCTGCCGTGTGTTGATTGTTTGACCTTGCACAGATAGACGATGGTGTGGTGAGGCCAGACAGATGTGGATGTCGGGTCTTGATTGTTTGACTTTGCACAGATAGACGATGGTGTGGTGAGGCCAGACAGATGTGGATGCCGTTTCTTCATTGTTTGACCTTGCACAGATAGACGATGGTGACCACCGTTGGGGTGCCGGGGTTTTTAGTATAAATAGTATCCCCACTTTCTGGAAATTTAGTGCTTTAAATTCCCACTGTCGCTCTCTTTCTCATTTGCTCTTTCTCATTCCTGCTCTGTTCTATCAATCTGCTATACTATCGTCTTCTTCGCTAGCCCAGTCTCCTACCTTTTTTCTTGAAAACTCTTCCGGGATAAGACTCCTTATTTGTGTATGAGGTCTGTTGGATCAGCTTGGGAATATTGGATGCTTTCTGCCAGGTGGTCACTAGGGCTTCCTATGATGTTATTATTTAGCAATGTAGGCATTTTATATGTATGTGTTTTGTTGATAATTTATAATGATGTTTGTATTCTATTTTGTTTTTGTACGGGGGTTCGATAAGTTGGGGTGAAGCCTCAGCCGTCCCCTGCGTGGGATGTCTTTATTGTAAAGTGACTGGCTGGTGGAGAGCTTTCGGTTTTATCACAAGGGTTGTTTCAGCAGATCTTTTATGCGGATCTGGGGTTGTCCGGTCCTGATTTGGCCCGGAAGAGTCCGCTGGACCTAAAGCAATAATAGTGTAATGTAATGTAATGTAATGTAGACGATGGTGTGGTGAGGCCAGACAGATGTGGCTCCCGTGTCTTGATTGTTTGACTTTGCACAGATAGACGATGGTGTGGTGAGGCCAGACAGATGTGGCTGGGAGTGGAAAAGAAGAATCATAGCGTAATTATAGAAGCAGACGTCAGCACATTTTCAACTTATTTGTATTTCAGGTCCAAAGATATTATTTTAGACTTGACTCCTTCGGATAAGAGTATAAATCGATGCCTAATCTGTGCACGCACGCATTCCATCGCACGGAGTATTCTTGCACACATGATGTGGTAAAAGATGCTAGAGATGTTTGATTGCTATGTATTTTATACATCATCCGAACACTAATAAATGGCCTCACACTATGACTCCCGTAGAAATTGTAATGAACATTCATGAGCATTGTGTCAGTGTCGCTGCTATGATGAGCCAGATGCAAAGTATAACAGCTGCTCGTCCTCATTGCTTTTCCCTTATACTTCCAACTCCTCTCTTGGAGAAATTGTTGTCGTGGCTCTCCATATTCCTGTGTCTGTAGTTTCTTTTGCATGTGTTGTTATGTTTTTAGTTGTCCTTCCTTCCCCTCTCCCTCCCCTCCACACACACATACCCCATTTAATATGCAAAAGTGATGGGTCCTTTATTTATTGATATTTTTAATTAGATTATACTTTCCCAGAAGTCGGTGTTACCCTCTTGTTAGTCTTTATTATGTTTGTAAGTAACTTGAACATTTTCTGGGAGGTAATTGTACAGTTGTAACCTCCCCTGTTTCATCTGTTCTGAAGTTTGTCACGTGGGGTTTATGGGGTCTGCACAATGGAATTATGGACCCTCACGTTTATTCGGTGGGAACTGCTAGTAAGTCACCCTATGAATTACTTTAATAAATTTATTTGTTTAGCTCGTTCTGTGTTAAGGTTGGGGTACAGAAATAGATAGAAAAATGGTAAAAGATTACTGTCACACTAGCTTTCACACGGCTATGAATCATATGTAGTCCAGCCACTTCATAACAGTTAAAATCACACATTTATTTCTTCTACTCTATACAAGATTCTCTAAGTACTAATCTAACTTAAAAAGTCTCAGTTACTGCTAATAGTTCGATCGCTGATAGTCTAGGCAGCTGTTTTATCTTCATCGGGCACTTGCTATAATATTTCATGTAGATTTGGACTACTGTGGTCCGTTTTACAGTTTCTGAAGAGTTGGACTACTGTGGTCCTGTTTTGATCAGTTTAAGTGCACCTTAGGTGATTACACTTAACTGCTAGATGGTGCGTGCGAAGTCCTTCTGTGAGGTAGCTTCTGGTCCACCTGTGTAGTTGTGTAGTTGGGTTCCCTTGCCACGCTGTGGGGTCTGACAGGGTGTTTTTCCGGGTAGCTCTTTCCGACTTGTGTGGTAGAGGCTCCTCAACCAACTCGTCGTTTCAGTGGAGTGGGGTGCACAGGATAGCTCGCCTGCTCGTCTGTAATATAAGAGACGAAATTCTGCACAACCCTGAATAATCGGTTTGTGCAGAGCGTCTCACTGAAAGCCAAAGTAGCCCTCAGTGATAGCTCCACATCTCTATACATAAGCGACGAACATTCTGCTACTTCCGGGGTCCACTGGAATCTCACTCTAAATTCCTATACATACATAAATATCAATCGTGTCTAACTATACACATACAGAATTAATAATATTATAAACATTCAGTGGTACAGTCACTGGTCTGCAAACATACATATAAGTTAAACAACAGTGGTTCCGTATGGTATACAACATGGCGGCGCAACCGGTCGTGTTTCGCCACGTGTTCGGCTTTTCCACATGGTCACGCAAATTCGGATTAACAATTCACATTTATGCATAGCAAATTCTTCAAACATAATTTCAACAATAATATAAATATATCACGATGAAACAGAAGGGTGTTCATTTACCTGTCTGACAAGTTCAGGCCCGTGATGGCTTGATAGAATTCTAAGATTCTAAAGTCCTGCTTCCTGGTCTATGAGTGAAGAGATTTCTCTAGCTGTGGAGATGTTGACTCTACCTCGTCTCACACACGACTGATTCAAACTGCGCTAAGATCTGACACAGTCAGAACTGCTCTACCCGCTTAGCCTGCTTCTGATTGGTTAAAACGGTCAGATTCAAAGCTCAAGTGCTGACTCACTGCGCTGTGTGTGGCTAGCTCGCTGTGTGTGGCCTGCTGTGTAATTTAATTGCTGCTGTGTAATATACTGACTCTCTACTGTTACAATGACTACACAAGGCTAAATAGTCACTGGGCAGGGTAAAACTAGCCAATTCATGACAGGCTCCCTCAACTGAAAAAAGGCGATGACTACTGGATTCGACCTTTTTCTACTACAGAGCCTAGTTTAACACTGCACTATCCTAGGGTCCTATTTACAAACTAATTAAGTTGCTCTACCTGAGCTGCAATGCTGTGCCAGGTAGCTATGGACACTAGTGACAGGGTATTATTGGGCGGGGACGAATTCTGGTGCTGTGGCCCTTAGTTGTGATGGGTGGGCGACAGCTGCTGTGTCCTCCACGAGATGGCGACTGAGGTAGTCGGCTCCGTGGTTCTCTTTGCCGGGGATGTACTCGATTTGGAATGAGTACGCCTGAAGGGTGAGTGCCCATCTCATCAGGCGAGAGTTCAAAGACTTGGAGGCTGCCAGGAATGATAGTGGGTGGTGGTCCACCTGAACTGTGAAGTGGGTCCCATACAGGTAGAGTTGAAACTTCTGCATGGCCCAGACTAGTCCAAGACATTCCTTCTCCGACGTGGCGTAGTGGGTCTCGGCGGGTCTCAATTTTCTGCTGGCGTAGGCGACAGGGAATAGCGTCTCCGCATTCTTGGGGTCGCGCTGTAGCAGTACTGCTCCGAGGCCTAAGTCGCTTGCGTCGGTGCGAAGAACGAATGGCTGAGTCAAATCGGGTAGGTGGAGTACTGGCGCCGATGTCATTCTGTCCTTGAGTGTTTGGAATGCTGTCTCACATTCCGCTGTCCATACGACTTTGTCCGGGGCGATTTTCCGGGTTCCATTTGTCAGTGGCACGGCGATGCTGTTGTAGTTGGGGATGAACTTCTGGTAGAAGCCGCAGAGTCCTAGAAACGACTGCACTTCCTTCTTGGTCTTGGGCCTTGGCGCGTCGAGTAGGCGTTTCACTGTCTTTTCTACCGGTCGCAGGCTTCCTTGACTGATGGTGTGTCCCAGAAATTCTAGCTCTGTGAATCCAATCTGACATTTGGTGGGTCTTGCCGTCAATCCTGTGTCTCTGAGGCGTGCGAGTAGTTGTTGTAGGAGCGTGACATGTTCCTCCCACGTAGGTGTTGCGATGAGGATGTCGTCCATAAACGAGTGTAGGTGCTCGCTGCTCAGGGGTGCCAGGAGTTTCCGCATCATTGCGCTGAAGATGCTGGGTGCGTTGTGGAGTCCGAATGGAAGCACGTTGAATTCGAAGTGTCCTTCCATAGTGCTAAACGCTAGGTACTTTCGGACTTGCGGTTGCACTGGTATCTGGTAGTATCCTTTGCTGAGGTCGATGCGTGAGAAGTACTTCGCTCGCTGTAGCTTGGCAAATAGGTCGGTCTGGTCCGGGAGTGGCTCTGGCTGGAACTGCGTTACCGCATTCAGGAGTCTGAAGTCGATGCACAGTCGATGCTCTCCGTTGGGTTTTCGCAACAATACCGTGCCTGCGCTGTAGGGTGAAGTAGACTCTGAGATGATTCCGGCTGCCAGTAAGGTGTCTATCTCTTCCTTGATGGCTCGCTGCTGAGACAGTGGCATCGGGTAGAGCTTCTGGCGGACGGGTGTTGGGTCGGTCACCGTTAAGGTTACTTCGACGAGGTCTGTCCTCCCTGGTCGGTCTGTGAGCACAGTCTGATTTTGGCGAATGACCTGTCGTACTTGCTGTTGCTGTTTAGCGGCTAGGTCTCCGTTGAGTATCACGTCTTTGTAGGTTTCTTTGGAGTGCAGGGGATACTCTACTGCATTGGTCTCCATGCTTTCTCCTTCTTCCGCGATGGCGATGGCTAACAAGTTGTGAGTGCTGGGGGTCGCTGGTCTGTCCGTATACTTCTTGAGGAGATTGATGTGGTGGTATCGGGCTCTCCCGTTCACCTCTACTTGGTAGACTGTCTTGGATTTCTTGGCAGTCACCCGGTACGGTCCTCTCCAAGCGATGTCCACCTTGTTGGTTCCACTTGGAAGTAAGAGTAGCACTTGATCGCCGACTTGCAGTTCTCTGTCCTTCGCGTGGCGGTTGTAGTACTTCGCCTGACGGGCTCTTGCCTTCTTCAGTGCTTCACCAGCTTTCTTCCACGTTGCTTTGAGGGTTTCCTGCAGGTCTGCGACGTACTTGGTGGCACCTCTTGGTCTGTCGTCTATCTTGGCTTCCGTCCAACTTCTGCGTAGGGCTTCTAGCGGTCCGGCTAGAGGTCTGCCGAATAGCAATGTTGACGGGGTGTAGCCTGTGGCTGCATGGGGCGTTTCCCTGTATGCGAAAAGTGCCGCATTCACGTAGGTGTCCCACGCTTCTGGATTGTCGTCGGCGACTTTCCTGAGTATGGTGAGAAGGGTTCCATTCAGTCTTTCTACTTGTCCGTTGCTGGCTGGGTGGTATGGTGGTGTGCGAATGTGATGAACTTGTATCAACTCGAACACGTCTTGCATCAGGCGGCCGGTGAACTGAGATCCGTTGTCCGTTCTAATGCTGTCCGGGAATCCGACTCTGGTAAAGATGGCGATGAGTGCATCTGCGATCTTCTTGGTGTCGATCGCTGGCAACGGGACTGCTTCGCACCACATCGTACATGCGTCGACGAGTGTGAGTAGAAATCTGTTCCGCTTCTTGGTCATGGGCAGTGGTCCTACTATGTCTACTGAGACTTGCTGGAATGGCACGCCGACTACTACTGATGGTCCTAAGGTAACAGGTACGGTGTGATGTCGCGGGGAATATCGTTGACATTGGTGGCAAGATTTCACGTAGCGCTTGACATCCTCCGTGATTCCTGGCCAATAGTAGTGTGCGCTGATTCTCTGCACTGTGGCTCCAATTCCCATGTGTCCGCTGAGTGGCATGCTGTGGCCTAGTTCTAGTACTTGGGCTCGAAGGGTGGCTGGTAGTACTAGTTGGGTGTGATCTCCATCTCCTTGTCGATGTAGAACTCCCTCTTCCATGTAGAAGTCTCCCTTGTGCGGGGGTGTGTGCGCCTTGGGTAGCTTCTGGAAGCACTTCGCTATCGAGGTGTCTTCTTTCTGTGCTGTTTTGATCTCTTCGAGTCCTGGATTCGGAGCGAACTCGGGCTGGGGTGGTTGGGTTTTAGCTTGGGCCCTGGTTTGCACTGCAGCTATCTCTACAGTTTTAGGGGGCGTGCCTAAGAACACATACCTACAACCTAGCACTAGATCATACAGGGGTTTCTGTAAAACAGCTGCTTGGATTCGTCCTGTGACGTACCTACTCTCTACTTCGATCCAAGCTATTGGGCAAGTAGTCGTCGGTTTCGTCAAGTCTGCTCCTTGTAAGTCGACTGTCTTGTCTGTCAAGTCCGCGCGCGATACAAGAGATTCGCTAACTATCGCGTCGTATGATAGACCTGTGTCATACAGACAGTTCGCTTCTTTTCCGTTGACCTTGACCGTGTCTGTCACCGATGGGTGATCTCCGATCGTGTGTGGCTTGTTACCGCTGCTTTGAGTTGGAACTCTGTGCGCTGGCCGGCTTTCGCGCTCTTCCCTACGTTGTGCGGCCAACTTGAAACATTCTGCGGTGGAGTGATTGATTCTGTTGCAGAACGAACAATACCGTCTCTGTTCTGCGGGACCTCTTTTCCCGAATTCCGTGTTGGGTCCTTTATTCTGCCCAGGTCTGGGGTTATTCGGCTTATTCGCGGGGCGCTCCTCCCGGTTAGGGCTTCGTTTCTGTGCCTCTTTCCCTTTAGGCTTTAGGTCTCGCCTGAAGCTCTTGGCTTCTCCGTGTGCGGCCACGTACCTATCTGCGACCATGGTTTCCCGTAGCTGTTCCCATACTAACAGTTCTGTCAGTCCATCATACGTCTTAGCCGTGGCTGACTGGCTAATCCACTTATCCAGCATTGTGGACAACCGATCCGCGAACTGCGCATAGCTCTCTCCTTTCACTCTCCGATTGGTGCGGAACTTTTGCCGGTAGCATTCTCCTGTTAGTTCGAATCCCGTTAGGAGTGCCTCTTTTACTTTGTGATAGTCAGTCACTCTGTCAGTCGGTAGCTTACTGTAGATGTCATAAGCCTTTCCTCTAAGCCCTTGACTAAGCTTAAAAGACCAATGAGTGGGATCTAGTTTGTACTCTGTTGCTAGACGCTCAAACCTAGTCAGATAGAGATCTAGACCTTCTTCTCTCTCATTGAATGTTCCCAGTGGAAATGACATTCCTTGTACGGGGTTGGGGGCTACATCTAGCTGATCTGAGTGGGAAGGGGTTGAGGAAGAACTTGACGCTCCTGATCCCAATCTCCTCAGCTCTAACTCATGCTGTCTGTCTTTTTCTTTTTCTGCCCGCTCATACTCCCATTTCCTAACTTCTGCTTCTCTCTCTGCTGCTAATGCTGCCTTCTTCTGTTCTCCTTCTAATTCTACTTTTCTCTGTTCTGCTTCGAGTTTCTTCGCCTCTCTCTCTCTTAGCCTCCTGTTTCTCTACCTCTGCATTGATATACGCAATTAGGTCTCCCCCTGCTAAGTGTAAGGCTTCCCCTAATTCCTTGAAGCGCAATCTCAAGGCCACTGGGTCCGACATTGTCAAAAGTGTCTATGAACAACCTCTGAATCACGTGGAATACCAAAACACTAACAATATTGCAAGTCAAAAAAAACAATGCAAAGACAATCAAATTCGTAATCAATAATAGAATAAAACAGGAGTCAAATGGCATACAACAGTTACTTAAGCAAAACCTGCAAAAGAACAATGCAACATACAGGCACAAAAATAATTGAAGCAAACAAGTTTTTAACTAAAGAATAGTGCACCAAAACTGATCAGTGTTATACCCTTACACTATTCTAAGTTATTCTACTTTTACTGTTGTTATCTAATTTTATTGTACTTAGATCCGGTTATACCCAATTCCTTTTATACACAGATCCTGACTAGGCTCGCCAATTAAAGTGTCACGTGGGGTTTATGGGCTCTGCACAATGGAATTATGGACCCTCACGTTTATTCGGTGGGAACTGCTAGTAAGTCACCCTATGAATTACTTTAATAAATTTATTTGTTTAGCTCGTTCTGTGTTAAGGTTGGGGTACAGAAATAGATAGAAAAATGGTAAAAGATTACTGTCACACTAGCTTTCACACGGCTATGAATCATATGTAGTCCAGCCACTTGATAACAGTTAAAATCACACATTTATTTCTTCTACTCTATACAAGATTCTCTAAGTACTAATCTAACTTAAAAAGTCTCAGTTACTGCTAATAGTTCGATCGCTGATAGTCTAGGCAGCTGTTTTATCTTCATCGGGCACTTGCTATAATATTTCATGTAGATTTGGACTACTGTGGTCCGTTTTACAGTTTCTGAAGAGTTGGACTACTGTTGTCCTGTTTTGATCAGTTTAAGTGCACCTTAGGTGATTACACTTAACTGCTAGATGGTGCGTGCGAAGTCCTTCTGTGAGGTAGCTTCTGGTCCACCTGTGTAGTTGTGTAGTTGGGTTCCCTTGCCACGCTGTGGGGTCTGACAGGGTGTTTTTCCGGGTAGCTCTTTCCGACTTGTGCGGTAGAGGCTCCTCAACCAACTCGTCGTTTCAGTGGAGTGGGGTGCACAGGATAGCTCGCCTGCTCGTCTGTAATATAAGAGACGAAATTCTGCACAACCCTGAATAATCGGTTTGTGCAGAGCGTCTCACTGAAAGCCAAAGTAGCCCTCAGTGATAGCTCCACATCTCTATACATAAGCGACGAACATTCTGCTACTTCCGGGGTCCACTGGAATCTCACTCTAAATTCTTATACATACATAAATATCAATCGTGTCTAACTATACACATACAGAATTAATAATATTATAAACATTCAGTGGTACAGTCACTGGTCTGCAAACATACATATAAGTTAAACAACAGTGGTTCCGTATGGTATACAACATGGCGGCGCAACCGGTCGTGTTTCGCCACGTGTTCGGCTTTTCCACATGGTCACGCAAATTCGGATTAACAATTCACATTTATGCATAGCAAATTCTTCAAACATAATTTCAACAATAATATAAATATATCACGATGAAACAGAAGGGTGTTCATTTACCTGTCTGACAAGTTCAGGCCCGTGATGGCTTGATAGAATTCTAAGATTCTAAAGTCCTGCTTCCTGGTCTATGAGTGAAGAGATTTCTCTAGCTGTGGAGATGTTGACTCTACCTCGTCTCACACACGACTGATTCAAACTGCGCTAAGATCTGACACAGTCAGAACTGCTCTACCCGCTTAGCCTGCTTCTGATTGGTTAAAACGGTCAGATTCAAAGCTCAAGTGCTGACTCACTGCGCTGTGTGTGGCTAGCTCGCTGTGTGTGGCCTGCTGTGTAATTTAATTGCTGCTGTGTAATATACTGACTCTCTACTGTTACAATGACTACACAAGGCTAAATAGTCACTGGGCAGGGTAAAACTAGCCAATTCATGACAAAGTTAAGATGTATGTGATATGTTCCATGCAATGTGTAGTGTCTTTAATGGTATTACCTTCTTCCCATCCCATTTGTCTTTCTCTTCTTCTAGGGATAAAACATCGCCAATCCTCCACCCCCGCAACCCCTCTCCCCTACCTCTCCCGCCTTCTCCAGCCCCCTGGGCTGAGCCTAAATGAACATTTCAAACCTGTATTAAAAAGGAAAGTACAGTGTACATTAGAGATAGGGTTGTGTGTGTGTGTGTGTGTGCGTGCGTGTGTTTGTGTGTTTGTGTGTTTGTGTGCCTGTGTGTGTGTACGTGTGTGTTCGTGCTTGCGTGCGTGCCGGCGTGTGTGTGTGTGTGTGTATGGGTATGTATGCGTGTGTGTAAAACTACAGATGCATTGCTAGTGTCTGCTAAACTGATCAACAGGAACGTGAGTGGAAAAGAAGAGTCGTGGGTAAAAGAGATACACAGAATAGGGACAGCTGTTGTTAGCAACCGTTCATCCTATCACTTTGTTTGAAATTAAGAAAACTGGAGTGTCGAGGGGGAAAAACAAGAGGATGAGTTGGTGATAGAGGGGTGGGGGTAAAGTAGGGGATAGCAGGGCCGGATCCAGGGGGGGGTTACCTGGGTTCCGGAACCCCCCCTCCAAACTATTAAAAAAAATAATTTTGTTTTATGCAAAGAGGTTTACTTTTTTAAAAATTGTTTTTAAAACATTGCAGTTTTTATTCACTTTTGGTCCAAGGTACAAATAGTTATTTATAGACAATTCAACGGAAATCCATTTCAAGGGATCCGTTGAAACGTCCAAAGCGTTTTCCCGTTGAAACGACCAAGTAACCCAACCCCTAAGCCTAAATTAGTAAATGCAGCCATATTTTCCTGTTCTGTCCGCAAGCCTCTTCCAGCACCTTCACCTTGATACTGCCCTAATCCCCAAAAAACGACTTTTTAGAAATATTAATTAAGATGCTAAGTTGATAATTATGAACTATAATTCGTTGCCTGGTTTGGTGAAGTCAGCAAAATGGCAAATGCTTTGACAACTGATGTTATTGTTCCTCGTCAAGCATCCCGACAGACTCTCCGTGACAACCAACCTGCGGCCACTCCAGAAGAATATTTCAAGATTAGCATTGCCATTCCTTTCTTGGAACACCTGTCAACCGAATTGGACTCGAGGTTCAAAAATGCTGACCTAGCAAGTTGATGGTCTTTGTCTGGTGCCAAGCACTTTAATAGACAACCAGGATGGTTTCATGCAGGTTCCAGAAGGGGTGAAGACACTGGCAATGTTGTGGGAGTCTGACCTACCAGACAATGCTACCCTTGATGCAGAATACCAACGGTGGGTTTGCAAATGGCAAAGTGCTGCTGAGAATGCGACAGCTATCATCCCATCCACGGCATCAGAAGCACTGAAACATTGTGACGGGGATTTTTATCCCAACCTGTTCATCATGCTAAAGAACCTTTGCACCCTGCCTGTCACTATTGCCGAGTGTGAGCGTTCAAACAGTCAGTTGCGCAACCTGAAAAACTACCTGCGCTCCACAATGGGGCAACAGAGGCTCAATGGACTTGCTTTACTGAAAGTGCACAGGGATGTTGATATTGACTTCAAAGAGGCAGTGAACTGTTTTGCCAGAAGATACAATTCACAAATGGTACTAATGCCGGAGAACCTAGTGCAGCAAGACTGAAAGTGAAAGCAGGGCGGTGATGTTCATAAACTACAAGGTAAAGCTTTATACCGTTAGCGATCGACAAAAAGTAGTGAATAATAATAGTATACAAAACATCTCTGCTGATAAATAAATGTTTGTGTGTGTGTGTGTGTGTGTTGTTGTTGTTGTTTTTTAAGGGAGGTGCAGAGGATAATTTTTGTACCTCAGAGTTTGTCAGTTCAACTGTTAAAAAAGCTCAAAGTCCCAGACCATCACAAATGGCTTTTTAAAGGTTCAGATAGCACCAGATTGCACCATTTTGCATCCTTGAAAAAATAAATTTCCGGGGGGGCATGCCCCCGGACCCCCCTAGAAGGCTCGGCGCTTCGCGCCTTCGCTGAACCTGTAACCCCCCCTTCGACTTTCCCCAGGTCCGGCCCTGGATAGGGCGGTAGAATGAGAATGGAGGCGTGGATGGTTAAAATGCTGCAAGGATTAATATACCTGATGTCAGCACTCCCATGCAAAGATTATTGTACTGATGAGTGCAGCTTGGGAGTGCAGATGGCTCAGTGGTATACGCACTGAAGTGTTGAGTGTTAAGTGATAACATTGCAGTCTATTTAGGCAGTGGTTAGAAGCCAATTGACGGCCTGAAGTGCCGAAACAAAAATGACATTCCCCTGAGATTCAGTTGGTTAAGTGGTGTGTACTCCAAAGTCAAAACATTACATTACATGGTTATTGCTTTAGGTCCAGCAGACTTTTCCGAGCCAAATCAGGACCAGAGAAGTGAAAGAGGACTCACCCCTGATCCGCATAAAAGATCTGCCGAAACAACCCTAGTGGTAACACTGAAGGCAATCTACGAGACATCCCACGCAGGGGACGCTGAGGCTATACTCTAATTTATCGAACCCCCATTTACAAAAAACAAAATAGAATACAAACATCATTATGCAATATCAACAAAACACATACATATAAAATGCCTACATTGCTAAATAATAACATCATAAGAAGCCCCAGTGACCATTTGGCAGAAAGCGTCCAATATTCCCAAGCTGACCCAACAGACCTCATACATAAATGAGGAGTACTGTCCCGGAAGAGTTTGTAAGAAAAAAAGTACGTGACTGGTCTAGCGAAGAAGAAGATAGTATAGTAGATTGATTGAACAAAGTAGGAATGAGAAAGAACAAAGAAGAAAGACAGCGACAGTGGGAATTTAAAGCACTAAATTTCCAGAAAGTAGGAATACTATTTATATTGAAACCCCAGGCACCCCACGGGGGGAGGGGGGGGGGGGGGGCCCAAAGGCAAAACAAATGAGGTATTAAGTGCCAAGCGATAACATTGCAGCCTGTACATGCAAGGTTTAAAACCCGTTGACGGCCTGGAAAAAAAATATAATCCTGCTCCCCTGCTCCTTCAGATAAGAGTATTAACTAGGTCTAGTCTGTGCACGCACGTAGTCCATTGCACGAGCTTTAAAGATCCTGACGTTCATGTCCTAGACAGGTGAGTGTCGGCTATAGGACTACAATATACTCTGCAAGCCTAGGTCCCTTCTCCTCCATGGCCGGTCGCCCAGGATTGTGTTCAGTCGTTTGGGCTTCAGGCTATGCGCCCAAAGGTTGGCGCCTCTGTCGGCTTGAGTTAAATCCTGGTTCGGCAAGCGCCCGGAGCAGCTTTTGAGCTCAAAATCCGCTGTATAAGAACGAGAAAATAAATTTTAAAAAAAATAATAAATAAACAATATTACCTAATATTTGCACTCTATGCAAAGATTATTGTCGCTGATTGTCAGCTTCTATTTTAAAATATTGAGTAACCTGGAGTGCAGGGAAGACAATTTAGAGAGTGTTGATCAGAAAATCAAAAAAAAAGCCGGTAATGTAAAAGCTGTCAAATGGACCAGTAGCGTTATGTTACGTGAGATTAAATGTATATTGAAACGGCATTGTGTGCGTTGGTGGGTCAGAGAGAAAGAGAATCATGATTGTAATTGTATGTGTGCAAAGTGTAGGTGGTGTATTTTCGTCCCTTCGTCTAGATGCAGAAGGTGTATGTTTGACCCAAATAATGTCTGTGCATGCATCGTTAGGTGATGATGATCATTATGATGATTATGATGATGATGATGATGATGATGATGATGATGATGATGATGATGATGATGATGATGATGATGATGATGATGATGAACATAGCGGCAACAACGAGAATAGCGATGATAAGATGATGATGAGGAGGATAAGAATGATGATGGTGATGATGAGGACAACTGCGATGGAGACTATGACAAACTGATGTTGATCATAAGTTGATGATGACGAGGACGACGACGACAATGATCATATGGTAATGCTGCTGCTGCTGCTGCTGCTGATGATGATGATGATGATGATGATGATGATGATGATGATGATGATGATGATGTTGCTGCATGCTGGCGAATGCCTACAACATTACGTTTCCCAAGGAAAGAACAAAATTAACGGGCTTTGTTGAATATGCCGCAAACTGCAACCGTAACAAATACATACTGTGACCATGCAGTTCATATAAAAAAGAACAAGAGCATGGTAACCTATAGGCTAACTGTTACTGCAACCATACCACTGCATACTGTGACTGCCATGTTCTCAAGAATAGCGCAAAAGGGCTTGCAATAACTAAGCCATAATATACTGCAATCGTAGCAATTCATACTGTGACCATAGCATTCAAGTTGCATAAAAAGCACAAGAAAGGAATAGAATACACTAAGCTGCATACTGCGACCATACACATTAGGACTAATGGCCATCCGACACTCAGCAAATGAGGCGTGCCCAGTCGTCATTGCATGTGTTCTTAAGTTACGTCCCCTGTCTTTGTTCTCTCTGCATCTTTTTACCCCGGAATGACCTACAGTGTGAGCATATATATATATATCCCATATCATATACATCAGGATTATTATGTTACTATCCCTGGTTTTATTATGCAGGACACACTGGAATGGGCAGGAGGGGACGCAGGCAGAGAAAGAGCTGGTCAGGGAACATCAAGCAGTGCAGGGCATCTCTCCATATGTCAACGCTGGTCAGGGGGGGCTGAGGACCGCGGAAGTGGAGAGGACTGTCGGAAACGTCGTCACTCCTGGTTGCGTTTGATTTAGCTGTTGTCTTCGTTGAAGACCAAGCCCTTTTTCTAGACTTCCATTGGGTGATGGAGGTTGCGATCAAGGTAATCTTTGTCTTTGCCGTATACAACGACATCATCTGCGATGCCTAATGTTTCAGGGCTTTGGCTCAGGATCTCATCCATGCGCTGCTGGAACACATCTTGCGAGAGTCAGGACAAAAGGTAATCGAGTGAGCCTGTAAAGGCCGTAAGGACTGTTGAATGTCGTGAGAAGACTTGACTCTTCGTCAGGCCTGACAGACCAGTATCCATGCTGTGCGTAGTTTGCTGAATAGCTTGGCACCACTGAAGCGATTTGTGATTTCTTTCAGAGTTGGTGTCTTGTGGTGTGTTCTTTTTATGTTTCAGGCCACCACTGGACCGTCTCTGAAAGCCAATGAATTCACCCAGTCTGTTGGTTCTTGCACAGATACAATCGCACCTAGCATTTTATCCAGCTCCAGGGCCGGATCAAGGTAAGTAGAAGGGAGGGGGGGGGGTTCCAAGTAATGGTATTGGGCCGGACGGAAGGTGGGAAAATTTTGCTATGTTCGTAAATTGCACCTGTCCATTCATCACACATTCTGGTTGGTTGGTTGGTTTTTGAGTTTAATGTCCCATATTGGCTGGTCATCTAATAAATAAACTAATTAAGAGCTTTAAAAAAACTACATATATATTTTTTTTCTTTCTGAGGTACATCGGATGGCCAGGGGAGGGGTTCCGGAACCCAGGAACCCTCCCTCCCCCCCGCCCCCCCCCCCAGATCCGGCCCTGAGCTCGTTCTCGATTCCAGGCAACAGTTGAATAGGATACTTCCGTGGAGGGTGAATCACTGGCGGTGCGTTTTATTTTAAGGTGACATGTATCTCGCCTTCAAAATGATCTGGGTACTAGCGCTTGAGGTCCTGTTCGTCCTTGACGGGTGGCGGATCAGGTTTTGCAGGCTGCGTATTGAATGGGACAATGAAGAGTGGCGATCTAAAGCTTGGTGCAGCCTGTTACAGTAGGTCAAAGATGACTGGTCCATCCACATCAGTGACATAAAACTCTTCATCGTGCCACTGTGATTTTCCGTGTTTGCAGGCACAATGATCGAGCCATGCTGATTTATGACAGAACCATTGTATGCACCTAGCAGTGTTTGTTTCTTTGAAGTTGCTCCTTCCTTGGGAAATCCTTCAGAATCACGTTTTTCTTGATGCATGGGTCTGAAACACATCTTTGGATTAATGCAGCATACATGCATGAGATGCCACATAAAAGTCAGGTCATGCCAAGGTCAAGGTCACTGAAGGTTGAAATCATCCCAAGGTTACCATTGGTCATTTCAAGGTCAAGAGCATAGAAAGTACAAAGTCGGTATTAGCATTTTAATGTCACAGTTTTTATTTTATTTTTTCGGGGCACTCATGTTCATGTTAAATATTGCGAGTTCTATATGGTGCATGTGAGTCATATGGGCGTTACCCTTCTAGTTTACTTTTGATTTTACATTTATTGAATTTTATCTCCCCTATTTCCTGCGAATGAATTCCAAAAGAAGCATATTCACGCAGTCAGAACCGTTCATTTTGTCAAGTCCAATTCTACACCAAAGCAGATTCTTGAATTTTGCCTGAAGGCATGTTGTCTTTCTGTAGGCGCCCGTACTCGCACTTGTTGATTACACTGGTACGTTGCTTGAATGTAAGCATCTTACAATGGAAATTAAATGAATTGTTCTTATATAGCGCAATTGTAGCTCATACAGGTGTTCAAGGCGCTGGTTGATTTCCGGATCTTACTCAAGACCCCAAGTTGCACTAGCAAGGACACTGGCATACACCCCGTTTACATAGTCATAATCACCATAACTTTCTCTTGATCAGCATTTTTATTTCGTGCATTCATAATTTTAACAGCATTAGTGCGAAAGAAAACGACATTGTATGAAAAACATGCAACAGATAATGGGCTCAAACCGAAGCACATACACCAATAGAAAATCCAACTTGTAAGGCAAGCTCAGTCTTTGCATATTCAGTGTGATGATATCTTGGAGAAGATACGATAATCTTACAAGGGGATTAAGATCTGTAGATAGATGAGGCGTTTAGCTATCTCTATCAGTCGTTCTTTACCAAGATTCCTAAGCGATGTGAGAGACTAGATCACGGTGCTTGTTCACATAAAAATGTATACTTGTTCTCAGGTTTTAAAGTATCATTGGCTCACTTTAAGAAATGATGTTTACTAGTCAAATGACTGGTTTAATTCGTCTCCAGATAAGAAGAGCTAGTGGACACACAACAATACAAATAGAATAACACTAGTTGTATGTATGTGATTTCAACTTTTATATGTTCACCCCCAATTCTAACATGGCTTTAATTAAATGTAAATTAATAACTATAAACTGCTCATTGCGCTGGGAAAGTTTTTTTAGCAGTACTTCATCATCAAGTGCTAAGCATTTCTATGTTTTGATGGTCTAATATTGTTCCGAGTATTTTTTATATCAGTTGCAGTTGAGAGGGACTTAGCTCTCAGTTTCTGTGAGTGCTTGAGTCTGGTGGTTACTCTGAGGGAGTCTGGTCACTCTCAGGATAATCGGGCGAGTCTGGTAGCTACGGGGCCGGATGTGGCGAGGTAGATTCTAGATGATCTCGTTCTTTTCCAAGGAAGCAAGCGTTAGGCGTTGACTCCACAAACCGTCCCAGAGCTGAGCTGGAAAATCCAGAATTCTGGCTACAATATTCTATTCAGATATATTGGTATGTGATACCCTCAGCATGGAGTCTATAGCATCAGACACCTGCCGAGTTTCCCATAAGCACACTACGATATCTGAATCTTAAGGCTAAGATGTATCAACATACTTATACATGGCAATCAATATAATATATAAACATACAAGTACTAGAAAACTACTAGTGTTAACTTATTTTTAGTCTCTGGGAATCGTGAAACCGTTTCTAGTCTATTGATCTGTTGGTGATGGCTGAGGATTTTTGACCCTTGGTACGCTTCGTTTATGACTGCCCGGTAAATGTGGGGTGTACAGGGGATATAAAGAATATCTACGTAATCTCCGACCAATCATCTCGTTCTCGCGACTACGTGAATCTTTTCTCATATGTCTTTGTTCTCCTGTCCTGCTTCTGGGACACTATCTGTTACATCTCAACTTCGTGTGTCGGGGGATAATTGCAGAATAGATCTAAGAGTGATATGATTCGCGTGGCTACTTAGCGATCAAGTGACACCGATTAGATGTCCGAGTGGGCTAAATTACATTCTTCCTCGCAAGTTCTGCTTGATGGTATGGGGAGTGAGCGACTCAAGGAGGTTAATTTAATAACTGCCAACATCCCTTTAGAGAGCTGGTAAATTAACATCAGGTTTTGTTCAATACTATCTGTTTATCGCTAAGCTGAGTTACCACATCTTTGTCGTCAACATTTCTGATATTACATTCAGATACTTTAATAGAACAAAAATGTACCGTACGTACTATGAAAGCTCATATATTCCTGCAGTGTAATTGTATCATGTCATGTAATTATACCTTCAGTATGAATTTCTGACAGTAAGCTTAGTGTGTTTGTTTTTTTCTCTCCACATACCAGTCAATAAATTGGCAGTTTTCAATTATACTTCTTGACTTGTAAAAAAAAAATTAAAAAAATGGTAAAGGTAGTCCCATAGCCTTGTGGCCGTAGGGGAGCGTGATGTTGGAGATCACACTTATCTTGGGTCAGCGTAATGAGGGTGATGCCCATCTCTCTCCCTCGCTGCTTTACCTTCCCCACCCTTAAGAGAGTAGGTACTCAGTTGTTATTTGTCGCTTCACGTTTTGCGGTCACCCATCCAAGTGCTAACCGCACTGGACGGTGCTTAACTTGCGACACAGTAGCGAGTGCTCCAACCACTGCGCTATCCAACACCCCATGAACATATTTACAAAATGTTTAGGAGAGTAGAAAACTATCTATGAAAGTGTCTTTTACTTATAACACTAATAGTGGAAATAAAATGTAAATTTTGCCCCAAAAGCAATGTCAGATTGTTTATTGAACCCGCGTATAACAAAAACAAAATGGAATATAAACATTATTATAAAATATTAACAAAATACATACATATAAAATGCCTTAATTACTAAATAATAATACCATAGAAGACTCTAGTGCTCATTTGGCAGAAAGCGTCCAATATCCCCAACAGACCCCATAAACAGACGAGGAGTTTTGGGAGAGTTTTCAAGAAAAAAGATAGATGACGGGTCTAGGGAAGAAGACAGAAGACAGTAGATTGACATAACAGATTAGCAACGAAAAAAAAAAAAGAACAAATGAGAATGACAGAAACAGTGGTCATTTAAAGCTCTACATTTCCACAAAGTGGGTATACTGTTTAGACAGAAAACCCCGGCACGAAGTCGTTGTGCTCTTATTCTTTCGATCGTTCTTCGTCTTCTTGATTTTATTTCCATTTTAATGCACGCACACAAAGAAAAGTGTATGTGGATGTGGATGTGTGTGTGTGTGTGTGTGTGTGTGCGTGGGTGGGTGGGTGTGTGTGTGTGTGTGTGAAAGAGAGAGAGGAGAGAGGGAGAAAAATAGAGAGAAGGGGAGATGGTGGTGATGTTTGGAGGGAGAGGGGGAGTGAGGCAGAGCCCGTACACACACAAAAAGTAATTTAAAGGCACACAACCGATATTCCATCAACTATGTTCATTTCACTAATAGGTTTTATTGATGTTTCTCTCAGAGAAACGCAAAATCCACACAGACAATTGGTTGCATCATTTCTACATGAAAACTACATGGTCCAATGGTTAAATCCTTCTCTCTCAATCCGGAATGAAAAGAAAATAAGAATTAATCCACTCAAAAACATTAATATTTGTGTGTCTCTTAATAAATCTTAAGCGTCTTTGTTTTCTTTAGAGACTTTGTTACCCTTGTTTACTGTGAGTTTAGCTTGAATAATCAGTCACGAATTCATCATCCAGCCTGCCCCCACCACCCGCTGTTCAGCCCATTACCTTAGAAATAAATAACACACCTCTGCCATAAAATGAAAATGAAATAGTCTAAAAGAGTATTGTATAATCAAATCATCTCCCAACAATACACTGTCCTACTTGAGTCCTCAAATACAAATTGAGATCAAAATTCGAAAAAAAAAACACCCACATCTGCATAAATATCATGATCGTACATTGCATACTCAATAACTACTTGTAGTATCATCAGCATCTTCTTCTTCCTCTTCTCCTTGTCGACTGCCGCCTCCCTAATAGTAAATATTCTGTAGACATTAGAATCTGGTTGACAGGATCTATGAAACATTTTACTCTATATTTGGGACATCCCACTTTTTTATTTGTTACCTCAGGTGAAAATGGGAAAGGCATTAACATTTCCTACCCTTGTATCCCTGTATGTAAGACTTTACACATTTCAAAAGTGCAGAAAATCTTCAGCTTTACACTAAGATTGCTCTGCTAAAAACCTTATCAAAGGTCCGAATCTTTCGGTTAACAATGAGACATTTTAGAATAAATGAATTCAAAAGTTTTTGTTTTCAAGAATCAACGGTCATGTTTTTATTCAAATAAAACAAAGAAACTGTCTTCTTATTTTGTAAGCTTAGAACCTTCGCTCTGAGGAAAAAAAACGCAAGTTCTCCTTTTAAATAGAAGAGAGGAATTCTATTGTCTTTAACTGAACAAAATGAAAAAAAAAAGAATTCGAAATTCGTACAGTATTCTTAAATAAGAAAATATTGTGCTGCTTTAAAAAAAAAACACACAGGTAAAATCCACCAAACATGTATAGTGCACATGTATTAAGGTCAGCTCATGGGATGCAAACAACATATTTTCAACATGTGAAATGAAATGAAATTAAGTGTTCTTATAGACCAGCTCAAAGAGTTCGACCATCACGCTGTGCACGTCTATGCTACATTTTTTTCAGCTAATATCAATGAATCAGGAAGACAAACGTGAGTGATTTTATACAAATGACATTCACATTTTTGCAGCAAAATCCAAAATCTCTAAAACAATAATCCTAAAACCAAGAAATAAAAGTTGAAATTCCATGTCAAATTATCATCATCCTTACTGGTCACAGAGAAATATTTTCTAAAACCAAGAAACAAACGCTGAAATTCAATTCGAATTACCATTATGTCTAATGGTTGCACAGCTATATTTTCTAAAAACCAAGAAACAAAAAATGAAAATGCATATTAAATCATTATCTCAATGGTCAACACAGAAATGTTTAAGCAATTTTAGTGTATTTTAACATTAAAATTAACATGGATCAATATCATGATCAGAAGCAAAATACTATTATACAGCTTGTAATAAAAAATAGAGAACACATAAAATAGCATTAGCAATTCAATATCAAATCTAACGTTTAATGATCCGCTAATTATGATCAAACTAATAAAAAAGTGGGATGTCCCAAATATAGAGTAAAATGTTTCAACGTTGAGAAAAATAAGTGATGAATAACACAAAATAAATGACAGTGTTAGGAGAGTTAGTTAGTAATTCATTGCTTACAGGGTCCAGTGGGCTGCAAAGAGCCGAATCAGGACCACAAAATCAAGACCACAACTTGGCTGAAAGAAGACTCACCCCTGATCGGCATTAAAGATCTGCCGAAACAACCCTAGTGGTAACACTGAAAGCCGGTCACTGCCCTAAGGGCATTGTACATCTGTTTCTTGATTTCAAGTCAAAACCTTCCTTCAGAGCTATACTTATAACAAAGTAAATCAAACAGACTTAACGATCAACTGTTTAAAGCGAAACTGCGGAATACTAAAGTAAAATAAACTGCTAGTAATAATATTATTAAATTACCAATGACAACGTTAAAACATAACTATGCTAAAATTGTTTGATATTGTCAGCCAATATAATTAACTCTAAACTAGCGTTAGGCTGTGTGATATTCATAAACTATTTTATAGATAGTACTCACGTAAATACAGAGAGAGAGGAAAAACACAAACAAATTGCTATTAGGTCTAGAGTTCAACTGTTTTGCGGCAAAATCACAATTGTCAAGCTAAAAGTAACAAAGTGTTTAAACTATACCATGAGCTAATATAGTAAACTTATTAAACTGTCTACAATTTTATATTAATTTAAAAACTACACATTATTAAGAGTACTGCCTACCTTGTGAAGATATGATGTAATCATTAATAATACGAATGTAACGAGAGTATGGCACAGAAACAAATATGAATTATTAAAATAAAATTGGACTGTCATTGTACTACGTCTATGCATCTATATAAACAAGACATCAAAATTAATACAGCATATTTTGTAATGCAAAAATGTACAGCCTCTATGAGCATACCAAGCCATAAACCCATTTAAAAATCAATACAGTGCATTAAATATACAACAAAACTAACAATCAATTTTGTTTTTCAAACAAAGCTGAAATCAATTGAGGGCAGCGCACCAACAAACAAAGACAAATCATTTTCCAACAATTGTATTAAAAATTAATTGTAAAATAATCACTTTTGATCTCAAGTTTTCTAGAAACAAAGCGACATCACTGGGGGTACCACACAATTAAAACGCCCCATGCTTTACTGTGTGAATTTGTTATCATTGTGTGGGGAATAGGGGAAAGACACTTTGGATGTTTGATATTATCAACAAAAAATCACATTTATGTTTAGGCACACCTTTGCTTGGAGAAAATAACATTTCGGCAAATATTATTTGTTCTATTTCCAAAGACAAGAATAAGTACATGCAGTTAAAGAGTGTTACAGTTGTTTGAAAATATGTGGATTTTAAAATCTGACATCACAGCAAGCAAAATTGCTCTCTATGTTATCATTCACAACGCAGGCTTGAGTAAGTATATTCATTCTCCAAACACACTCATTTATACTGAAACAAGTTTTATATTATTTGTATTGTACATGCTTTATATGACCTTTCAGCAACACATAGAATCAGCCATTTGTGGACCAGACATTCATTTATCATGGAACATGATTAACACAATGGCTCAAATCTTCAAACATTATGTTCATCAAATTAATGTGCAACAATAACTTGTCTTCCTTTAGTAAAGACATGAAAAAGAGCAAGTCTACTGCAAAGAATACAAATACAAATGTACATGAACTAAATATTTACAATAACAGATGACAAAACCTTAAATAGTCTTACCCTCTTTTAGAGCAAAAAGTTTGTTTTTATCTAGAGAAATTCTTGAAGATACCCATTGATGACATTACAAAATTATATACACAATTATACATAAAACAAAATGCTACAGAACATGATCAGAAAAATACATCTGTACCAGTCACAACCGTTGAGTATATTGTAGTGAACACCTTGAGAAAGAACTGCAGAGTCCACGGCCGTCGTTTTAGTAATGCTGCACGAAAGAGTTTGCAGTAGTAGTTTTGAATAAACAGTAAAATACAACGCCCTCAACTGTAGTGGACAAAAAGACTTCTGAGATCCCATCCCCTTTCTCCATTCCATCTCCCCTCATCCAGAGCAGCCTGGTGAAAGAAGCTGATTGGTCAATCAAGAGCTGGCAATAGAACATTCATCACTCCCAGAAAAGAATCGAAATTGGAGTGATAATCAATTGCTGTTGACAAGAAATGTAACTGCTTCCCTCTGTCAACACATGACACAAGATAATAAAACCCTTCCCACATATATTCCACCATTGCAAAGCCCGGATTCCACAAAGCTGCCATAAAGTCATTGCAGCCTAATTTTCCTGATGGAAGTATGACTCTATGCATCAATGACAATCTCCCCATTTTGAAATTACTAAGACTGCAGTTCAACCTTAGGTTTTACGGGAGTTTTCCTCTCGGTTTTGCAACAGCTCCAGCTAGACAATGCTTCCTTTGTGGTACAAGGAGGAAAGTTAGCAAGGTTAGCTTCGTTGAAGGTAAAGAAGAATGAACAACACCCACTCCCACACACCTGTTCTCTTTGATAACAAGCAACAAACAAACCGAGCTTAACAAACCTACATCAAGCCAAGTTTACAGTCAGCAGTTTGTTGGAGATTGATTCGCCTGTAAACTTTTACCTATCAACACCTTAGCTCACTGAAGCAGTGTTCTCCAAAGGACAGGTTTTATTTACATTCTCCAAGCCATTTTACATCATTAAGGCTTTATAAAGTATCGGTTTTATTCCTGGAGATACATATCAATGGCAGTTGCAATGAACCAAGTACGATAGGCCTACTGCAGAGGAGTTAGGTTGGATTGTTGGGGTTTTCCTTCACAGAGCTCCGCCAATCCTGTTGCACTCATTTTATTTAACCAATCGTTCATTCATTCAATTTTGTCCTGTGGGAATGTCCTGTTGCACTCATTTTATTTAACCAATCACTCATTCATTTCGCGGCTCCAGCCCTTTTCACGGCGGCGTTCAGTTCATCTTCCACAGACAGTATGACAAGGGAGATTTCCTTGCACTCCGTTTCAAGGGTCAGGTACTCCTTGTCGCAAGCTGACCGCTCCTCTGGAGAAAAGGCTCTCACCCGCTTGTCTCGCACAGCGATTCTGCAGACAAAATAAAGACAATTCAGGATGAGGTTTTGGTAGTTTTAACAGCACAAATGTTGGTCGGCGTTATCATCATCATCATCATCATCGTGGTCGGCGTTATCATCATCATCATCATCATCATTATCATCATCATCATCATCATCATCATCATCAGTATCATTGTCGAAGCTTAGTCATTGAAAACGTTGATAACAATTGCCGCTCATGGCTTTCCACCAATAAAAGATGAAAACAAAATAATTGTCATTTTAATATTAAGAGTGTGTGCGTGTGTGTGTTGTGTGTATGTATTTTTGTGTGAGAGCTTGTGCGCGCATTGTCAGTTTCAAACTGATTACTGAGTTCTGCATCAATCTCTGTGTCGGTGCAGCATTCATTACATTGTATATAAAGTATAACAATGCCAAAAAAAATCGATCTACATGTATAAGGAAAGCAAAGAAGATAGTGTAATCACTGTTAACGATGCAATCATTTATCATGCAGTATAGGAAAGGATTGAGGAAACTAGAGGAAGGATTGGAGGCGAGGGATAAAAATAACCTGGGTGTAAGCATGGATGCCCGCAATTATAAAGGGTTAACATAGAAAACAAGGCATTTCTGTCATTGCATTTACTGTAACAGATCACTTGGTTAGCTGCAAGACTGGTTAGTTTCTGCAAGCTGAAATAAACTCTCACAACGCTAAAATTTCACGGACACACACACACACTCGCACACACACACACACACGCACACATATTTGTAAAAACGCCGTTGTCATGACTTTCATGAAAAGCCACATACGTTGTTTTGACATTTTTGAAATTTGCCCATTTCTTACGCTAACCCTAACACTAATCCAAACCCTAATCTTTTACCTAACCTTAAGGCTAAGACAGCCTGACGGAAAGACGTCAAATAACAGGGCCGTCAAAAGAACGTAGGTAGAGTATAAAGAGTGTGTAAAAATAACGGCGTTTCCACACACACACACACACACACACACACACACACACAAAGACTAAACAAACATACAAACGAACAAATAGATCTAGCTTCAAATTATTATACCGAGATAAGGATATCGCCAAGATGCGTTAAAAACACATAGGGTATCTTAACGTCACCGTTTTTTCTTCCTTAAGACTTCCTTCAACTATAATTATTCAACTCCAGCAGTTCATGAATATTTTAAAACTACGCTAGTACCACTCCACTGGATTTGGATGGTGCACACAATGTAAATTCTTTGTATCGCTTCCTCAAAATAAAAGTTGCAGTCTCCCAACGACTTAAATGGACAGATTTGTAACTATCCAGTTTTGTCACAGATCTGTGAAATTTTACAGTAACATATTCCTTTGTCTCTTCACTGTAAAAAGGCAACGATAAATGTCTCTCACGAGGTTCGTTGGGGAAGGAAGCGTTTGGGACCTCCCTTTAATCTTGGACAGCTTAAGGTGGGCATTGTCTATCTCCTCTCCAGTGCTTTATTACCTTCCCCTGTTTCACAAAGATCCAAGTACTCATTCACAGCTGGGTGAATTGGGGTATCGTGCGCTTGTTTCAATTTTGTGTGTGTGGTTATAGACTGCACCACTGCACTACTGCACCACAGATTTGACAAAAGCAAATCTGTTATTATTAGCAGCAGTGCATGAGTCTGTGAATCCGTCAGTCCCATTTTGCGCATGTATAAATTGCGAACCGTTTATCAATAATGAGGCTATCTGGTACGTGCATACAGGTACATCTCCTTTGTTGCAAATTATCTGTAAAAAGGTGGGTTCCAAGTCCAAACTGTTCGCTTGCCACGGATTCAAATCCGAAATTATCTGAACAATGATATTACTTTTCATGCATCTTTTTTTCTACCGGGAATGGGCGGCAATTGCATTTAAGAACGCCATGCTCAATCATGCCTCGTTACAATGGGTTCCTTAACACAGCAAGCTCGAGGGCTTACCAGACCCATTGTTTTTCTTACGGAGATAATCGGCAAACTCTTCATCCCAAGTTTCTCTGAAAATATGGGACCGAGGAGAACAACGTGTTACTTCAATGTCCATTTTATTGCTTTAACAGTTTATCATTTGTTTAGCGCTTTTCCTCCATTCGAGCTCAAAGCGCAACATATCACTGCTTTATATATGTATTAATGGCTTTGAAAAAATAATACATGTATTAATTTGTAAGTAGACTATTTTACAATTTTAAAGTGCACACATTATATAATTATATGCAATGGTACTACTACTAGTTCAACGTTATAAACTGAAATTGTACATAAAGAAACATCAAATATAGTGCGCAACTGAATGATAACGAAATTTTAGATAAAAGCTGTGTCTAAATGATCAAATTATAAGCAGTTAAAGAATTAATAAACTTCGTCTGGCTATGGATATCACAGCAGATTTTTATTCAAAGTGAAAAGATGCTATAAATGATGTTAGTGTAAAATGTTTAGAACTGTCATACGCTTTCCTTGTCTTCAGTGATCTCAAAACATAATATATATCAACGTAAATAAGACGTGCAGTGCAGAGTATGAAGAAAATTGATAAATATATATGAGAAAGCTATCCTCTTTAAATCTTATTCCAATCGCCAGAGAGAGAGACAGAGAAAGAGACGGACAGACAGACAGATAAACAGACGGAGCAAAGATAGGTTTCCATCAACCTGGACAATTCAGAAATGCAGAAAAAGGGTAATTACCTTTAAATACCATCTTTTGATTTTGAATGGTTTTGGGGAAACAGTACAAATAAAATAATAAGAGCAGGGAAAATTCCCATTAGTAGATAAAAAATACAACTAAATATTGTAACCATGCATACCTCTTGCGTTTGATTTGCACGAGCTTTTCACGAAGTTTCCCCAGCCTGTCGCGTAGATCCGAAATCACCTCATCTTCCTCTGGTCCTTTTAACGCCGTTTCTGTTAATAATGGGACAAAATTACAGTTATTTCAACGAATGATGAGAGATACTACCTTAAACTCCCCTATGTTATTGCCATGATATTTATTTCTGCAAATAATCAACGTATCTTGCTCCTCAGGCTAAGTGCTCTGTAGTAAAAGTATAAGGACTCATTTTTCAAGTCAGCAGTCCTCAAGATTTACTCTAGAAAAAAATACCAAAAAGGTCGCAATAATAATAATAATAATAATAATAATAATAATAATAATAATAATAATAATAACAAAGTGAACAGTCATGTGCACTAAGTATGAAATTACAGTAACAATAATTTTAATTAAAATTTACTATTGAAAAATGTTACGATGCATAAAAACTAATGTTGGTAACTTGGAAATTGTACCCTATACACAAATGTTTATAAATTGTCACTTCGTCATTTAGTACAGACATATATACAATAGTCTGAAGCTGCTTATCTCACAAAATAAGATGGGGCGAATTCAAATATTTCGTTATAGACAAATAATATAAATAGCACGTTTAAGTCCATTTTTGGTTTGTAGGCTTGAAAAAAAAATTAAAACGTCATTAAAGTTAAACAAGACAGTCCAAAGAAAGAAGTACAGCCGCACTTAATAATTTTTTGAATTTTGTTGACCGTGACAAATGACATGTAGAATATCGTAATAAAAACAAACAAAAAAAATTGCCAAGGAATCTTCAAATGCAAGTATTTTATTTATTTCAGTATAATGCTAAAGGAATCAATGCTAAAAAAGAGAAACCTAAAGCTATACAGTGTAAACTACCGGCCAAGACTTCTATAGCGTATCCTGTCATACATCTAATTTGCCGTGTAATGTACAACTATTACTGCCATCATTATTATGAATTGCAATTAACGTGGTACATTAACTCCATCACTTCCTTCACTTAATGCGCTAATTCTCCAGAAAGAACACATCTAAAACCTTCACATCACAAATAAACTTCTACAACTTGTACTTACTTAACCTCCCAAATAAGCTAGTTAGTTGCACTAATAAGTCAGCAGAACAAGCAATAGATCTGTAACTTATGAGGTTCTAAACTCATTAAATAGTGGAATTATCTCAGCGTGACTGATAGCAAGCATCCTGCAGTACTATCGTTGTAGCAGGACATCGCATTTATTCTCTCAGAAAGGTCACACTCTTACAGAAAACAACCAAAGCTCCCACAGAAAATGAACTGAACCTTATAAAACCACAACACCCACTTGACTTGCCACTTCTGCACCAATGACACTTCCAGAGGTGTAAGGAGTCGTCTGGCTACAAGAATGTAAAATAAATAACCTTTCCAAAAGATAACTTGTCAGAAATTTCTCATTTTTTACTGCCACCTCCTTCAAACAAACAAATATGTGCATCGTCATAAAACTTTGCATTGATGAAGCTTTCGAATGAATAATAATATAATAATAACGACCAATAAGGACTTTTTTATTTCGATGTCGTCAGTTCTTCTGCCTTTTTTTTCTTATATTTTTTTCCACGAATTATTGTGCAAACATAATAATAAATAAGTTTAAATGATAGATGCAGACTTTCTTGATTTTCAAAACGATTGGTACATTACTCAAATAGCTATTGGGTTTACTGTTAACAACTGTATATCACAACAATGTGTGACAAAAGCAAAACAAAAATGAAATGCGCACTAGATTGAACAAACTAAAGCCAAGATGCAAGCACAACGTTATAATCCACTCAATTATTGATGAAATATCTTAGAATTTAACTGAATATTATTTTGACACAGTTAATGTTCAAGTTTATAGAGGAAAGATTTTACAAATGCTGAAATGTAAATGCTTTTAAAAATACTATTTACTTGAATGTGAATATATATCATATTCATTCATGCGATACACTTTCAAATTTGTGCAGAAAATATTTCTCACCTTTACAACTCAGTCATCTTTACCTAAGTGTCATGCTGACCTGAGTCTCTGAGGTTTTCAGTTTTCTTGCATATACATGACACTCACATGCCCATGCACCTTTATTTGACAATTTCATGCGCAGGAGATATGCTTTGTAACGAAACATGTTATTAGCATCGATACGCATAAATCATTTAATACAACAACTTAAAATTTGGTAAATCAACATCATTTGCGGATGTATATAATCTAGATAATACAATCTTAATATATAATGTGACTTATAGGTTGTTCAGTTGGCTTTTAATTCCTGAATAAGCTTTTAGCGAAATCCAAGTTTTGAGAACCTTTTAATCTACTGGGTTTAATCTCCTGTAGATTTTAGTTCTCTGGTCTTGCTAAATAAGTAAACTGTGTAAAACTGAAAGTTGGTCTATTTTCTTCAAAAATAACCCATGTCACACGTGTCATGTTTGTTCAGTGGTTGATCACAGGAAATCAAACTCAAAGGAATGTCTAAATATATGGGAAAGAAGCGAACACTATAATTTTTGATGAGGGTTGGTCGAAACATGAGGTGGGGCCGACACTATTAATCTTCACTCTTAATCAATAAAATTTATAAAAGACATCAATAAATTTGTTTAAAACAATACTAGTGGGAGTTGTTCCTCACATTTAAGGGAACAAACAAAACCCATAAGCAAAGCCTAAATTATTTTTTTATATGATTGTTTCTTCACAACTTGTGAAACCAATTCTAAATCCTAAGCAAGCAATGCATTCTCAACACTGTCTTTTCTAGCTGATCATGCGTATTGCATGCAAAACTGCATATTTTTCATGAGATCGTTTTCAACAATGTTATTCAATATTGCTAAGGGAAGGGTCGTGCAATAGTCCAAATATGTTGTGTTAGTTTTACATCAAAACCCATTTTGGATTATACAAAATCTTAATGGCTGATGAGAAGTACACTGAAAGGAACTTTAATGTTTAGTGCAAATAATAACAAAAGAAAATGGTATTAATGAATCAAATAAACTTAGTACTAAAACTGTTTGGTTTAAAGGAAAATGAAAATGAATGTGAAATAAGTAACCTGAAAACTAGACTCACAGTTCAAAAGGAAGATTTTATTAGGAAAAACATCTAGTAACAATGTTTAGATAGATTATAAGTTTAAGTGGAAATGACAATAGTGGATGCAACATTGAGCAGACAGACAAAAACACCAAGAATCGGTGAAACTGAAAAGCTACACTGAAAACTAAATCTGGTTAGAAAAACGAAAATTGCGACTATATGAAGACCCAACAGTGCAGTGCTATATTGTACAGCAGAGAAAAGTGAGGTGTGTTCTCAAAAAGTTTCACCATTCTGCTCAGCCGACGCCGCTGTTGAAGATGGAAACTCTTCTATGCCTGAAACCTTTGGCAGACTGGAATCAGGGAGAGAACTCTTGCCACGACTTAACAAACCTCCACCGGTTGCGTCCCCTGCATTAGCTTTTTGCTTTGAATTATGATTTACGTGTCTGCCTTCTTCTTCGTCTTCTCTTTCAGAACTACCTTCGCTTTCAGACTCTGAATCTTGGGACAACCCGCGCGAAAGAATGGTTGAAAGTCCCCAAGAATCAAGCAGTTCATTCTCAAAGCGTGTGCCCGGATCTGTGGGTCCAGCATCATTGGCAGTTTGACGAAAGCTGCTCTTTCGCTCACTAATACTTTTCTTCTTTTTCTTTTCTACATCCCTATACTTTGACAGCTCTTTCACCTCTGATGGTACTACATAGGTTTCAGTTTTCAGAGAGACTGGTTTCGCGGAGAGTTGTCCGAGGGTTTTGTTGTCTTGGCTGGTTGATGTCACCGTGTTGTGCTTCACTTCCACACGGGCATACACATCACAGCTGGCACCGCTAATTGCACTAAATTCACCTCCCGCCCCAGCTAAACCACTTCTAAATGATGCAGGCACACTTATAGAACCATCTTTTTCAGACATAGACAAAGCATCGCTAGAACACGCTGTAACAGGGTTGGGATCACACTGAGATTGGTTACCTCCGCTGTCTCTGTAGTCTTCATGTAGTATCGTTGATGATGGATTGGAAGACGTGGTCACATTGTCCTGATTGGCACCTTCAACTGAAACGGCTTGAGGTTTTGAGGAAATCGCAGATATATTATCTACACCGACACTGGAAGAACGTTTCCCTGAATCATGAAGTTCAGCTTTTGAACGGGAACCACTACTGTCTCTTAGAGAGTTCGCATCAGAGCCAGCAGCGGTTTCTTTTGCTGAATTGTCTACACAGTTTGATTCTTTGGAATTGCTTTCTGTTGAGTTGGTTTCGGTAGAGTTGGTTTCTTCGCCTTGGTGTTTCGGATGTTTGTTCTTCTTTTTGGATTTCTTCTTTTTTTTCTTGGGTTTGTCACGTAGCTGATTGTCTTCTGAATGTGGCACAGTGTGTGAGTTGCAGGATGAACTGGCTTTGTTGATATTATCGTCTGTAGTGATGTCGGCATTCACACTGTTATTCACACAATCACCATCACCATGTAGCTCTGTCCTCGCTTCTGAGCCCTGCCTGACACATTCTTTGAACTCTTCCGCGGTCATCGTCCTCTCCAGATCACCGTCCTCTTCCGCCTCATCGTCTGAATGCGTCCTGGCCTCACCACCACCATCATTTGCCGTCTTGGATGTTATGTCTTCATTATTGCACCGAGAAGAGTCTTTCCCTTGAGAGTTCGCCGAGAGTCCGCCATTTTCTGATATAGGTAACGTCACCGGTGGCGTCATTTCCGACCCGCTATCGGTGTCGGAGTTGGTTTCCTTGACGCTGTAAAAACCACTGTCTGTCGTGTTCTTGTTGGCCTTGTATTCGGCCAGGTTGTCGGTGAATCTTGGCACTTGTGGTGCTCCTTCCATCTCTTCTTCTTCCGCTTTTTCTTCTATACGCTGTCGATCTATCGACACTTTGGGAGCTGGGCTAGATTCCCGATCCAGTTCATCAAGCGAGGAGCTTGAAGGTCGTTTGATGACCTCAGTGTATAAATACGGCTCAGGTTCCATGGGTCCATCTTCCCCTCCTTCAGCACCGCCGATCTCATGCAGCGAGGACTCTTTGCTGTAATCGCCGTCGTCGTCGGTAGATGACATTGGCGGTAGAGGTGGTGGTGAGGCAGAATTCCTGGACAGAATTGGAGCGCTTCCGACGTCCTGTAACAAACCAAATTATAGAAATTATAAAAATAACATTACAGAAGACGACGACGACGAGAGATTGAGGTTGTTGATGATGATGATGATGATGATGATGATGATGATGATGATGATGATGATGATGATGATGATGATGATGATGATGATGATATTGTTGTCTTGTACAGTGCAATCCTCCACATCTGTAGACATTCTCAATCTGTTATTATATTGTAATGAAAATGTTCAATGAACGATAAGCCTACACAGATGTGACATCGACAAGTGTACCCTTGGCATTTTGGTTTTAGTTCATTTGATAGTGAGGTATTAAGCACTGAAATAATATTTGGAGAAGACTCAAGAGCCTACAAGCCATGGCATGAAAAATAGTTCCAATAAGAGAGGAGGTAAGCCTACTTTGTAGGTAAAATAAAATGTCAACAGAACTAAAGAAAACATGCTCTAGCTGAACACTTTCAGAAAGCCCTAGAAACACACGCACACAAGCGTGTATTCATGGCAAATTCGGGTTTTATTGGCCAAATAAGTTGAAAAAATCGTCTCCTAACTCGGTACTTAAAATTAAAATAGTCACATGCATTACAATAGCACTCACATGTACTAAAAGAGCACTCACATGTACTAAAAGAGCACTCCCATGTCCTTAGAAAAAAGTGGGACGCTGAAAAAAAAAGTGTGGCGCTAGCTAAAAGCCCCACTGCGTGCATAAAAAGGCAAGTCTCACACACAAAGTACAATAACAGTTAGTTCAAGAGTGTTGTCTAGTCTAAATTTCTAGTCACGTAATCAAATATGAAATGCTATAGTCTCCACAAGCAACAAGTAAATAAATATTTGAAGTGTTTATGCATGAATGAATGAAAACTTATACAGCGCATAAAAACTTCAACACCCAGAGGCGTGCTCACAGCGCTTTTGGGGATAGGGGGAGTACAGGACAAAATGAATATAGACATTTATAAGAGTTTGAAAACAAAACCAAAGTCAAGACAAGAAATGGGTACATCAATAACAGGAATAAAGAGAAAAGCACAAATGAACTAAATGAACAAATGGAGAAGAAAACAATTAAGTGAAGAACACACCAAAAAATTATATCATAATAATATCACACACACAAACACACACACACGCACACATACACACACATACACACACACAATGCTGTATCAGAGCCGGCGGATGGTTGACGAAAGGGCAGAAATCAGAAGTGTGTTTTCAAGCTGGAGCTAATGGTTCCATGGTTCGCGTCTCCCTGATGCTCTCAGGAAGGGGGTTCCATAAGGTGGGAGCGAGATATTTGAATGCTTGCGGGCTCCAAGGCTTGGTCTTTGCATCTTTTGGCCTGGGAACATCAAGGAGAAGTTTAGAAGACGACCCGAGGCGACCAGCGACCCGGACAGGTGTGTATAAGGACAAAACATCTAATACAGCGGTAGGCGAGCGAGAGTAGTTTGTGGAGGATGCACTACTGGACAAGAAGCCAGTGAAGGTCTCTGAGGATAGAAGAGATATGACCAGACTTTCTGCATCGTGCCACAACTCTGGCTGCTGTATTCTGTACGGCCAGTAATCGCTTTATTTCGGTTTGAGGTAGACCTGAAGGTAGACTGTTACAGTAATCACGTTTGAAAAGAATGAATGAAACAGCAACACTGTTGGCAACTTGGCGAGCTAGATAGCCACGGGCCTTACTGAGAGATCTAATATGGCAGTAGCATGTTCTGAAAATGGAGGATACTTGACTTTGCATAGAGAGGTCAGCATCAAGAAAAACACCCGGTACCACGCCTCGATGTGGGATAGCAGAGAAGAACTTCAGTTTTGTCTTCATTTAGTTTTAGCCTTCATCCACTGCTTGATCTCAATACAGCAAGCTTAAAGATTTCTGTGTGTACGGAGAGCAAAAGTGTGATCGGAAGGAAGGCGAGAAAAAAGCTCGGAATCATCTGCAAAGAAATTTTATGTAATTCTATCTGTATTTATTGCGTTATATTCCCCTCCCCATACCTTTTCCTACGTCTTCAAAGAAGTGATTGTCAATATTGAAATTTTTAATCAGCTTAGCTAGTTGCCGTGTATAGAGAGAGAACATTAGAAGGCCAAGTATGGAACCTTGAGGGACGCCATATAAGAGAGCAGATTCTTTGGAGAGTGAAGAGCCAACGAGAAATTTTGTGTCCTTTCAGACAGGTATGAAGAAAACCAAGAGAGAGCTATGTTTTCCAAGCCAATTTCCAAATAGAGACGCTGCAAGAGAAGGGAATGGTTAATGGTATCAAAGGCCGCACTAAAAATCTAGAAGAACTAGGATGGCGTTGTCTCCACTGTCAAGCATTGTAGGTATGTCATTTGTTATGCGCAGAAGAGGAAGAGCGGTTTCGGTGCTGTGCTCACCTTTGTAGGCGGACTCTAATTAACCTATAAGCTACTACTGACTTCCATATGCGTCAGCAACTGATCGGCAACAGCTCGTTCGAGAATTTTTGAGAGGAAAGGCAAGTGTGAAACAGGGCGGTAGTTGCTGAAGACTTTAGAGTCAAGACCAGGTTTTATCAACAAAAGTTTGACTACAGACTGTTTAAATGCTCCTCGGAACAGAAGACAAAAGATTGAGATTAATAACTTTTAGAAAAAATAGAGTTAGAGTGTCAGTGAACTCTAGCTAAAAACTTGAAGTGATAGGATCTACGGCTGCAGTTGTAGGCTTTGACTTTGAAAGTAGTTTGACAACTGATTCTTCATTTAGAGGTTCAAAACATGAAAAATGACAGTTGCAATACTGATAAAAACTGCACGGAGGAGTACTAATGAATTTCTGCATGAATGTTTTTATTTTGTCATGGAAAAACTCGGAGAAGAGAGTGGCAGCTTCGTCTGACGGCAAATCAGGAAACAAAAGAAAACTGTACACCCACATAAAAAAGTCAGATAATATTCGCAGTTAAATGTTGGCTCAGATCAACTCTACCAATCGTAAATAATGTTTACTTCATGAATAATAATCAAAGCAAAACAATTAATTAGTAATAGCTTATAATGATGAAATACAAGACAAATAATTGGTATAATAGCTTAAAATAATGAAATACAAGACAAATAATTGGTACTAGCTGTTAGCGCTCACCCAGCTTCTAAGGACCGATGCGGTCATGATGTCAGTGTACTCTGCCTCTATCTCATCGTGCTCCTCTTCATCCCCTTCCACGAAGTACTCCTCCAAACCCTCCGGCACCTTGTTCGTCGACGTCTCCATCATCAGTACCCTCAGCCATTTGTTCAGATCTTCTTTCGTTAGAGGCTGAAACAATCGTGAATTTTTTTAATTATTTACCTGGGTTGCTCAGTTAAGTTTTAATTTGTTAATTGGTACTGACATTCACTGAGCAGCAAAGGTGGTCTTCTCCTTGATTAGTGTTAAAAAAAACAACACATATTGTAAAAGGACCTTAAATAAAATTGAAATAAATCTCGATCCACTACTAAACTGAATATATGCCAAGTTCAATTGTATTTCAATTCCACTTTTATGAACCTCTCATGTACACCGCAGGTATTTCTTTCCTTTGTTAACAAAATTCAAAGTTAAGGAAACATAATGACAACACCTAGCAATATTAAAACTGACTCCAATCTGCTGAAATATATCCCAATTTTCATCTGCCTTTTGAGGCATCCATCCATCTGAACCCCACCGCTTTTCCAAATATATGAAAATTCTTCTGACAATCAATACCTGGAGGACTTTACCGCAGAACATTATTATTCTTAAGCACATTAATCCTGAAAGCGGAAGGCTAAAAGCCTATATACTACTAACCTCCACAGTAATCTTCTCCCTGTTGTTCTCCAGCAGCATGATGGACAGAGAGCTATTGGTCTCCTTGCGGGCTTGCCTCAACACGCAGTTTCTCAGCAAGAAGTTGAGTTCACAGGGCTGAGAGTCTGGTGTGCGGTAGCATTCAAACATATTGCCTTTGATCAGGCACCACCTCTTACCCCAGCGACGCCTGTTGAAGGTGCTGAAGATGTACAGGAACCCTTCACACAAAACACAGAACATAGACTTTTAACAAGGGCCAGGCCTTTCGTATCATAAAAAATAGTGAAAAAGAATTACAGATTTCTTTCTTTTAAACAGTGTCAGAATAATTTATGGTTTTACCGGTTCTGGGCTTTGGGGGAGATTTTCACCAAAAGAAGCACGTTCTGAGTAAACATGAAATCTTTTGAAACATTAAGTATATACTGTTACCATCACATTGAAATATGGTATTGTCCCACAGTGCAACCTTAGCCCAGTGGTAGAGCGTTCGTCTGGCACACCGAGGACTCAAGTTCGAATTCCGTGGTATGCAAGATAAAAGTGGCCATTTTTAACTGTCCAACTATCAGTATGATTGCTCTGGTGGTTCAGTGTTGATTTAGGAACCTACTTCTTCTCTTCCGTGGGATGGTAATCCCCGTCTGCCAATGATGGGTGTAGACGTTAAACTTATACTGCTGTTCTTTTTTTTAAAATATGTGATACTGTGTTGCTCATGTTGGAATAAATACATGGGGACGCAGTAAATAAGCGGTGCAAAGCTTGTTTTAAAAAATCATAAACTATAAAAGCAAGTGACATGTTACATAATCATTACAACAATTGAAATCGCCAGCCTTCATCACAAATAATAGGCTACAACATGGATAATTAAAACCGTAATTTGGTATGACGCTCCACCACTGAATCCTTCAAAAGCAATAAAGGAGAAGAAGAAGAAGAAAAAGAACACGTCAATACACCTAGTGGACCGGTTTAAAGGAACAATAAAAGATGAGGAATATATCAAACAGACTGTGCTATACAGGACACGAATTCTCAAAGGATTACTGTATTTCATTTATTGGGAATAGAGGGAGGAAGCCAGGTTGACAAAAACAAAATAAATAAAATGAATAAATGAATGAATTAATTATGTAATTAATTAATGAAATAAAAAGTAAACAGCCTTAGACAGGGCCATCAGTCTACACTCCAAGGTAAGGCTGCTGCCATCCCTTGTCATCACATTTTCCTATACGCTTGCGAAACATGGACCCTTATAGCAGACCTACAACGAAGAGTACAAAGCATGGAGATGAGAAGCTGACTTCTGGGCATTTCCTAAAAACATCACATCACCAACGACGACGTCACAAGTCATCGGACAACACGATGACATGCTCACAGTGGTGAAGAAACGGAAAATCCGATGGTATGGCCATGTCACCAGATCATCAGGCCTTGCAAAAGACCATCCTGCAAGGCACAGTGCAAGGAGGAAGAAGACGAGGTGGGAGGACAACATTCGAGAATGACCTGGCTTGACACTGAACGAAGCCATGAAGTTTGCTGAGGGTAGAAAAAGATGGAGTGCGCTGGTTAAAAGATCATCTGTGGTGCCCCAAGGACTTCCGAGTTACGGGATAGGGTAGGATAGGAAAAAATACAACTAATAAAAATAAAATAACTAACTACGTAAATAAATACAGTAAGAAAGATCTACCTCCAACTGCAGGCGTTAGTCTGAATTTAAAAATGACCAAGTTTGAATACGACCAAAACATAGGACAGGAAAATGAGAAAAGAAAAGGTGGAAAACTGTATAGAAAAACACGGGAATATTAAGCAAAAGCGGACTGGCAGCAAAAATAAAAGAGCAGTAAACAAAATGAAATATGAATGCAGCACAACAGCCTCCTCCCCCCCCCTTCCTCTCTCCCCTCTTACCCGTTCTTCTCTCTCTCTCTCTCTCTCTCTCTCTCTCTCTCTCTCTCTCATTCTCTCTCTCTCACTCTCTCTCTTCCATTCACAACCCACTCGCAAGCACTGCACTTAAAGCCGAAACGTACCCAAGTTAGTAGCCAATACCAATTACATAATACGTTTACTCAAAGTGCTAAAAGGTTCTTAGTTGACCAAAATTAATGTTAGAAATACAAAAACTCTCATCACAAAACTTGAGCCAAAATGTTATTAAGGAACCCATAAAAATTTCTGAAGGAAATATAAAATATTTCTGAAAGTGTTCACCGCTAATTCTGCGTCCTCTAATTCTGCAGTCTGGGTTTACGGTGTAGCATCCAGACTTGTGTTTTTGTTTTTGTTTCTTTCGACACAGCTTGTGCCAAAAGCCTAGAGCAAAGAATCAATGCATCAAGGTAGAATACAATCCTATACGGATGTGTTCCAAAATGCGCAAGCTTATCTTTTTACGCGCATAAAATGTAATTCCACTTGGCAATAAAGAATTTCCTTTCCGTTCACTCCATTTGGTGTAAAATCATAGAGGAAAAAAAATCTAATATCTTCATCCATTCATCGATCCATTGATAAAGTTAATATAAATGTTGTTCAGGCAAAACTTTTGCAAAATATAACGATAAATTGTCCACTCCACTCACCAGCTCAAAAATTTTAAAAAACTCAAGATTTATACGCAAATAAAATTCAATGTATACAGCCTCTTAACTATACTTCTTTCAGTTTCGGTCGTAATCTCTTCAATACATGCGCAAGCCCCACTTTCAAGAAACCATCCATCCTATAGAGATTGGTAATCGTTTATGAAAATGCAACCATCTAACGAAGAAAAGACCAGATATAAACAAAAAGCGAGATGCAGACACAGGACACTGAAGCACAATGCCGCGTCAGGGGGTGATTATATATAAGCATCTTCAGGCACCAGGACTTCAAAACGGTCACACTTAAAATGTCTTCCTAGAGCACTGTGTGCGTCACTCGTGGCAATGAAGCAGAGCTGTTACTTACCTTGGTGCTTGACGTTGACAGGGGGAGGAGGGGGAGGAGAGGAGGGCAGGGGAGGGGGATCCTCGAAAATGGGGGACACTGAGGACAGCCTATCCCTGCTGCCCCTGAACCCGGGCGACGTTGACGTTTCCGAAGATGGGGATATAGGAGGCAGGCTGAGACTATTGGAGGAGTTGGACGACCCTTCTTCCTGGATTTCATCTCCTCGTAAACTGGGCAAAACACAAGAGACATTTGTTTCAAATCTGTGCTGTGTAACACTTTACATGGCATAGTGTACTGGACGTAGAATTTGCAGATCGGCAAAACAATAATTTGTTGCTGAAGTCTGAAAAAGCTTTTGTGTTTGTGTGGGTTTTGTGCTTAATATATTTTCAAGCATTCGTTTACTCCATAAATTTAAAAGTCTGCTAAAATGTTGAATTATTTGATTTTATTTAATTAATTTATTTAATTTAACGTTTATTCACATCTGTGATATTATACAAACAATCAATCATGTGTGTTCGTTTGTTAATAGGCAAGTTCTCTGTAAGAAAGTAAAGTTTCGCTTTCGTATTCGTATTCAAATTCATTCGTATCATCGACTGCATACCTGAAATCGTTGTTATCAGTGGGCGAGCTCATAGAACTGCTGTTGGACGCTTTTCGCTTGGAGTTGCTGCCCTTTTTGCCCAGGTTTTCGAAAAACTGTGTGGCACGATATGCGAACGACCCCATCCTCATCACCTTGTTCGCTGTCGTGGAATAACCAAACACGTTATTATTCACTGCATAAAAGATGTGTAAGAATCAAATCAAATCCAAAGGCCATTTTGTCTGCACGAGTGTTAAAAGCAATAAACACACTGGATAAATTAAAGGAACCATTCCTTTGAACAGGAAACAAATCCCAATGGCAATTAACATACTTTGTGGATAGGGTTTTCATATCAGTTGGATGGTTCGTAGTGTATTACTGCCTCTAGCTCTGAAAATAGCATCTAATAAATGGATGGTTGGTAATTTATTTCGTATGGGGTTGAAATTTTATTTCGTCTAATCCTTAATTCTGAAATAAGACCTATAACATACCTCTGAGTCTGGGTTTGGAAGAATCATCTGACTCTACGCCATCACTGCTAATGGACAGGTTGGAATTTGAGTTGGACAGGTTCCCCTGTAAAAGAAACATTGAGCGTTTCTATATTTGTTTTTGGCATATTTAAAGATCTAAATCCCTGTAATAAATTTAAAATCTAAGTCCTTGTGAATATGAATTTTTTCATGTGCCATTTTATTTAGTCGATGAAAGATATGTTTTAAAAAAACAATTATTCCTCGATGTGTCGCGAGTATAATTTACATACATAGAAGGATTATAACGAAATTAACTGCATTATTGTCGTTGTCATCAAAGAATCACAAAGACATCATCGTTAGGACGGATGCGACGAGACGTTCGCTTGAAGCAAAGCTAGGAATCCCATTGTCGCGTGATTAGGGCTCATGTCTGGGATGTCCAATGATGATGTATGAGACACTACTAGTCTTGGCACGGCAGAGGCGATTCAGACAAGGAAACGACAATAGATTATGAAGAGTGGAATGGCAGGGTGGTGTAAGTGGGGGGAGATGGGTAGGGAAAGGGAGAGGGAGGATGGAGTACCATAATATGCAGCAACTTGTGCGAGTCAACAGTAAAAGGTATCAAATAAAAAGGACACCAGAAACAAAGCTTTTTAATAGGCCAAAATCAAACAACAGATAAACCTGAAGTTTTGATGTTGACAACACTGTCATGCAAGTTACAACATGTATAATTCAATAGTCTATATAACATTAAAAGTATAATACGCTAATTCACACCAAAACAAACAAACCAGTGCGATGTTTCCATGCAACATTCATTCTGTACATCAAGAGAAAAAAAAAGTAAACTTTAAGTTACATACATTTTTAGCTCAACCTATCTTTACATTTCTCACCTGAAGAGAAGTAGTCTATTTCTTTTCTGATGAAGTCACGTCGACCAAGAAGTCTTTATTATTGTTGAGTAATATTAGCAACAATGAACAAATTGATCCTACAAATTAATGAGAACAAAAACATATAAACTCAATAGCTTGATGTTAACTAAAACCATTTGATTTATTATCTCTAAATATCGTTATCACTTTACCACTGCATGCACTTTTACATTGACTAAACAAGTACTTTCTGGATGTAAGTGTTCAGAAAATAAGGAAAAATACAACTTGTGGTTTTTTTATATTAACGGTAGAAGTAATATGAACTGTGTATAGAATCTGAAGGAATCACTGTTAATACATAAAAGAATGTTAATAGATAACAAAACCTCTTTGCTCAAATCTAAAGTCATTGCCAACAAAAGGGTTTGGAACCTGAACAAAAATCAATAAGCTATGATTACCAAACTGAATATAAAACAATAATAATGAGGACCGGGGTAAATAAATGGTAGAGGGAGACGAAGGGAGGGTAGGGAGGGCGGGGGAGATGGGGGAAGAGGGCTATTCTATGGAGATGGATGGGATGACGTTAGCAGTGTCACACACGCACGTGCATCATCAGCATTATTACAGTTTCCTGTCCATTTTGACAGCTAGATAATGGCCAAAGGCGCAGGAAATGGTTATTCAGGATCTCTAGTTTGAACTAGCGGATGCACACAATTTTAGCGATGAGTTTTCAGACGTCTCTGTCTGTCTGTCTTTCTGCTTGCCTATCTGTCTGTCTGCGTCTGTCTGTCTGTCTCTCTCTCTATCACACACACACACACCACAAACACACAAGCACACACACACGCACACATACACACACACTCTCTCACTCAAAACATCCACACAAACCACTAAATTGCCACAGTCCATCAACATCAGCAGCAACAGCAACAACACTAAACAACTATAACAAAACAGCAGCAGCAGCAATTCTAATGTAACACATTCAAAGTAGGACACATAATAGCAACCAGCAGAAACCACAACAAGACAATGGTTCCTAGTCAAACATACATTTATTTACATGAGAATCCATTTCCATGAGAATCCATTTCCATGAGAACCCATTTCCATGAGAATGACACTGTTGGAAGACATATTTGTGTAAAGGGCCCCGATTCCAAAGCTTTGTTTATTTTGGGCGAGAATGAGTTCAGGTAAAACTTGGCATTGTTATAATTATTACATAAACGATGATAAAAGTGGACTTTCGACGTTGCTCAAACCAACCGCTGAACTGTGAATTTTCCATTTTTGTTCTGACAGGGAGTGATTTCCCCTGTTTAACGGTACACCAATACGCTCTACTGGATTGTATTTTTAGCGCTAAAAAGGTCGCCTAGTTAGCGGTTGCTATTAATAGGCCACAAAACGCAGGGATTTATTGATTTAAAAATATAAATATACGGTAGAAAGAGTGTGGTTTGTAGCAAGCTGTTTTGTTGCAAGTTTTTTTTGGATTGGGGCAATATTCAATGTGAATGTGAAATGCATCTGTCGTTGAGGGAGCGGGAAGGAGGTGGGTGGAGGGGCGTGAAGACATTTTTTCTTTTTTTATGCCATTTAAAATGCACTTTTTTTTCCCAAGCGCCTTTGTTTGCAGTATTAACCCATCATCTTCCACGAAGCCAGGGAAAAGGTCGAGCAGAGTGACCTCGACATAATTCACGTCAATTGGTATCGCTTTGGTTACAAAAGCCATAATTATATCCTACTAGAGCCATCCTCCTCTCCCGCCCCGGTTCTAATGGGTTAATGAGCCGTCATTTCATTTACTTTCATCTCCACAAAGTCAATAATATTACGGTAGGTCTGTTATCTGCATGCATTTGTTAGTAATAGTACCATTATATATTGTATTTCAAACTACTATTTCATAATACTATCATAACATTGAATCTGAAATTGATATTTAATAATAGTTCCACATAAATGTGAAACATATACATGTATCTAACCATACAATTAAAAAAATACAACTGTCTGTTACTTAATAATACTATCAAACTGTTAAACTTAGGGCCATTACCATTCATCCCATAGAGAAGGTATTTCAAACAGTATCGTATCATAGTGCTAAATAGATCAAAATGGCGGTTGTACACGTTTATGGGAGAGTATAATAAAAGTTTGGTGCTACACAACGCAAATAGACACGTAGAATTATTAACACAACAAATTCATACATCATGCAACCGGATGGAACTCATCAATACTACAGAGCACAACAAGATATCTGGGGGAAACGAAATGAAATTCAGTGAAAGAACAACAACATGCAAATAGTATTGATACACGACATTATCAAATATATATAGAAAATCAAATCAAACATAACTTGAACTTAACACAAAGCAAACGATAGCTCAGAACTGATTACAAAAACCGAACCCAATTATAAGGAAACAGTATTGGTTTACACCAAAGGCTTTTAGAATATAATAATAAAAGCTCCGGTAACTATCATAGGAAGACAACAACATACCTCTGGGACTGTGTGTTCTTTCTGTTTTGCACGAAGGAACAAAAATAAAAACAAACATTAATAATCGGAAGACAAGACAAGTAATTTTCATCACCAGATGTACTTCTTGAGGCTTGTAATTTTTCCTATGCTGTTTCCATCTTTGTGCTGCACTTTCTCTTAAACGATTTCAAAACTTGTTCGACCATAATAATCAGGGCCATTTAAAGCCTGTACGTTGTTCACATTTTCGGAACATTCAACTTGGTACAGCTCAAATAAAGGATTAAAAAGGACTGCATGCATATTGCGTAAAACAAAGTATGATAATAGCTGTGAAAGGGGAATAACAATCCCGGTTGCGGTTGGGTCCCCAATATGTTTGGTCAATACAACTTTAGGGGTGGTGAACGTGAAGAATGCAAGAATTGTGATTAGTTGACAAAGTATGCTGTCAAGAAGTTCGGCAAGGATGTCCACTGAAAAGTGATGCTTCTGATAACTCCACAGAGATCTGACTCCTTATCTTCAATCTTTAATGTAATACAAATAACTCCACGCACATTTAATTCCTCATCTCGTCTTCAATCTTCTGAAAATTGTGTTCGTGTACTAATAAGTCATGCGATTTCATTAATTCCATGCGAATTAGAATAGTACGCATCACGCCTTGACACAAGTAGGAAGAATGTCGACATGCTGATCAAAAATGGTTTCATTCATGCCAGCAGAAGTTTCGAAGATCAAACATGCTCGTCTCCAACACTGGAAGTAGCGTCGACATGCTGGCTGCAGAATTCATGCGAGGTAGATAGGTTCTATGTAGTTAAGAGACATTACTAGGTATTCCAAAAAACAGCAGCAGCGACTGAAGTGCTGAAGGATTTCATGCGAGGACTGTAGGTATATGTAGGCAGGTCAGAGACACGGTTATGTACGCAGAATAAGCAGCAGCAATGCAAAGCAACAGTTATGACACCCTCTTCCTCTTCAAAACTCGATCACACCCACTCCACTCACAGTGCGCAGCCCCATGATGACCTGGTCCAGTGGGAAGGACCAGTTGTAGAACAGCGTCTTCCAGTCCCATCTAGACAGTGTCAGCGACGAGGCAGTTCTAGCAGACGGCGCCAACGAGCGGTTCTCGGGCAGCGTGTTCTTGGATTTGTGCCTCCACTTTGGCGCAGTGATTGGGGAGCGCAGGCTCGAGAAAGAGAAGCGGCTCTCTGACAGAAGGGTCTTAGACTTGTCGAGACAGCGCGGTTGGGAGGCGGATGAGGACCCGTCGTGCTTGAACGTGTTGAAGAAACGAGGAGTAATGGGGGTGGGAGGAGGAGAAGTGGGTGTCCCTCCTCTATAAATGCGAGCTTGTGTTGCCATGTCTACTGCGGGGTAGTTGGTAGTAACGGCGATGGTGGTGGGTATGTAGTCTTCGTACGACTCGTATTCACTCTCGTCCAACATCCGTAAATCCGTCTTTTGTGATAAAAAGGAATCGAGGGTTGAATGATTTAAACCATACATTTTTTAGTACAATTCACCTGCAGACTGCCAAGAAACGCCAATAACCAAGAACGTTGTATACTTATGACGGTATGAAACCAAGCATACTGGAAACACATCATTCAAAGCAGTGCACTGCTGATGTGCTTATTGAGTTGATACATATTATGCGAGATTGAATACCGTCATAATAAATTATGAGTGGTTAACAAAGTCATTGAAACATGTTGAGTGCATAAGCTTACAAATATAAATAGTTCAGCTGAATTAGGATACATCGTATACAGCAAGAGTTTATTGCATACATTAAAAAAAAGTAAGTATAATGATATAATGTCCGGACTTTTACATCGTGTTTTGAAATTATAACAATGTATTTATCTTTATTATAACAAAGAATGCAAGCATTGCCTTAAAATTCATAATAAAACCATAAAAAATATAAAGGTACATATACACACACGCGCGCTTTGAGAGAGTCTATGGGGTGAAAGGTTGATAGTTGTGTAGGTCGATTTCTTCTTCGCACGGGCGGACACACGCAGAGATACAGACAGACACTCCCACTCATACATACTCACAGACACACACGATCACAGACCCTCACAGACCCTACACACGGACACACACAAACACCCACACACGCGTGCGGACACCCAAACACACATATACACACCGTTAAAAACGTCATTATTATTACTTTCAGAAAACGTTGTTTTGACATTTAAAAAAAATTCCTTGTTTTTGAAACTCTAACCCAAACCCTCAACATAACCCTAACCCTAATTAAGCTAACACAGCATAACCCTAACGGAACACTGTTTTGACGTCTAAAAATCGGGGCCGTCAAAAGAACGTAGGTAGAATATAAAGAGTGTGTCACAATAACGGCGTTTCTACATCGCCACCATATCCCGCACACACACACACGCACCCACCCACACACACACGCACCCACCCACACACACAAACACACACACAATTACCTTACTGCCGTACGTATCTCTTTCCTTTTCACCACCACTAAACGTTCTGGCCAGGTGTTGGTGGTAGGTCAGTACAGGTTGGCCTTGTGATAAGGCGTTGATATGCTGTGGACAAACAACAAATACACAATACCAGTTACTATAAACAAAGTGCTGGACACTTTCGCGGCCATTATACCGCCTCCAGGGCTTATTACCCAATATCGTTCATATTCAGAAAAACACACACACACACACACACACAAGGACAGACAACTCGAAAGCAGTACCCCGCCTCCGAACTATTTTCAGGGCGGCGGTATAAACATGCCCAACAGGTCTACATAGAACCGTCTCTTACAACAGGGAATGTGTGCATGAACTGAAGATGCTGTAATAATACTGTGACAAGCTGTGAGCCCAATGTCTCCATTTTAAACCGTACATGGATCATCTGAATCACACAACGTAGCTGAGACTCGCCGAGCACCGCTCAGCTTCGCGGTGTGCCTCTGAATAGGGGAGACAAAAAGGTGTGTAGTAGTGTTGCCTCCCCTACAAAGATGGGACTGGAGTTTGATGATAATATCTCCCATATATAATCCTTATCAGATGCTGTCCTTCGTGGAATACCTCTTCACTAAAACTTCTGAATAGGGTAGTCGATAAAAGTTCCTATAATTGAAGACGCAGCTTAGGTAAAATTTAGTTATTTTAATTGTTCATCACGCGGTTCTTGTCTAGTTCAAAAGCTACTAAAGGCACTACAGTCGTCGTATATTTTCAGGCTACATACATCACACCAGAGAGCTGCCCATTCCTTGAAGTCAACAGCGAAGGTGTAGGCCTCTCCATTCTCGTGGCTCATCTTCAACTCGAAGCCCTTCTTGGCCTGGGAGTCGCCGAGTGACGCAGAGAAGCCTGAGAGAGGGATGACCAGCACGGGACGTCCGTCTTTCTCTGGTTTGTACAGCGCCATGCAGCCACTGCTGATGGCCACCAGTCGTCTGTTCCAGCTCAGCTTGCCCTGAAAAATGGGATGTTTTCAAACTAAATAATAATAATAACAACATTAATTTCATATCATCATCATCATCATCATCATCATCATCATCATCATCATCATCATCATCATCATCCTCATCATTATCATCATCATCATCATCATCATCATCATCACGTTTTCTATATCCTCACCTTGTGCTGCATCTCCCCAGACATGACGACGTTTTCCAGCTTCTTGAAGGGGACGCTGATTTCCCAGGTGGACGATGACCGCGCTTTGCTGGACAGCAGCTTGCCTGACCCTCGGGATTTCTTCTTGGGTCGCCTGGAACAGGGAAAGCAAAATACTCACTGTACAAAATCTTATCGAAAGCATTTAACTTCCAATCACATGCACGCTCACAAAAAAAATACCTATACATATATTTCTGTAATTTTGTCACAGTGCAAGGAGGTAGAAGAAGAGGGAGACCGAAAGGTGGGAAGACAACTTTAGATAATTGACTGGCTTGACACTGAGCGAAGCCATCAGGGTTGCTGAAGACAGAGAAAGATGGAGTATGCTGGTTAAACGATAGATACGATAGGATATAATTTTGTCACAAAAATTTGAAGACAATGATTGATGAGATTTTATCACTACCAATAATCAATACATTGTATTGACGGGTTATATAGTGTGTATGTACATTTTGTTGTCGTTGATGACCAACAATACCAATGGCATCAACACGGACGTCAAAGTCCAAGGCCAATCCCTCAAAACGGCGCACAGCTTTAAATATTTAGGAGCCATTGTATTAGACAGTGAGTCCCGACAGGAAGTCTTCTACAGGATAGCACAAACTGCTGCTGCCCTGAGCAGATTGAAGCCCATTTTTGAAAGACGGAACCATCAGTCTACATTCCAAGGTGAGGTTGATGCGCTCCCTTTTCCCCTCCATCTTCCTATACGCTTGCGAAACATGGACCCTCACAGCATACCTACAACGAAGAATACAAAGCATGGAGATGAGATGTTACAGAAGACTTCTAGGCATTTTCTACACCCAGCAGATCACCAATAATGAAGTCCGACAGACCATCACACAAGCCATTGGGACAACACGATGACATGCTCACAGTGGTGAAGAAACGGAAACTCTGATGGTATGGCCCTAACACCAGAGCATCAGGCCTTGTAAAGACCATCTGCAAGGCACGATGCAAAAAGGAAGAAGATGGAGACAAAAACAGATAGGAAGACAACATTCAAGAATTGATTGGCTTGACACTGAGGACAGGACTGCTGAGGATAGAGAAAGATGGAATACACTGGTTAAACGATCATCTGTGATGACCCAACGACTGTTAGCGTTACGCGATAGGATAAGATAGGATAGGATGTACTAAGTTAATGGCATGGCCACGTCACCACAGCATCAGGCCTTGCAAAGATCATCCTGCAAGACACGGTGCAAGGAGGCAGAAGAAGAGGGAACAGAAAAAGATGTGGGAGGACAACATTCGGACTGGCTTGACACTGAGCGAAGCAATGAGTGTTCATGTTGCTGAGGACAGAAAGATGGAGTACGTTGGTTAAACGATCATCTATGGTGCCCCAACGACTTTCGAGTTACAGGATAAGATAGGTGTGGATGTGTGATGTAGATGATACTATTTTATGCAGAGTTTGCGATCGATGTCAAAGATAATTTTCCGCTTTAAGGTATAATGTGAAAGTTGGACAATAACGGTGTGTTGTATTGTATGGTGTTGTATTGTATTTGTTTGTAACCAGTTGTTTTGTAAAGATAATTCCTTTATACATAATTCCTTTGATGATAATAAAGATTTGTTCAATTGAATTGAATTGAAGATCGCCTTGGCTGCCGTTTGGCGGGTGGTGCGTTGGTGTTTTTCTGTCTATTTAGAAAGTACTTACTTTGGTAATTGAATGTTGAGTTTAGACATGAGTTCCGCGTCGTGCTGTTCTTCGTCAAACGACTCGTAACTTGTGCTGTCGCCATCTGGAAAACAAATCATGTTAAAATAAAACGACATGATTACCACAACTTTATTATACCCATGAGAAATTACAACGCGTTGTAAATAATATAAATAGTTAAAATAAACCATGCCATTAGCACTCACAAACAAAACAGCGAAGAGCTCAATTTAAGTTTACAAGTTTTAAAAACGGAAGAAATAAGAAGAGGGACGTTGCTGATCATTTTAAGTGCGCCAAAACAAAACAAGTTATCTACCTATCCTCCTTCCTCTTCCCCAAATTCGTTCTGTTTTAGCATTCCGGTTTGCAGTGACGTTAAAGAATTCTGAGGTGAAGGATTCTCCCAGGGAAGTTACACTGATGAAATCAGGAAGGTGTAGCAATGGAAAACATGCTTTATAATCAAATTCAATCTCTGGTGGTTCCTGAAAACTTCGTGACAGTGTCCGGTCAACAACCTCTTAGCTGTATGTCCACTGTGCACGCATCAGTGATATTCTATATTGACCATGTTGATGTTTCTGGTGGCCATGTTGACGTTAGTGATCTTTATTGACTTGCCATAAGCTCGCAGTGTTATTGTAAGTTGTAAAGTCTAAAGGGCAACATACTGCCAATGCTATAGAAAAGAAGTGATATAGGAAGTTGTGATGGTCATAGCATCTGCTGGTAATTTTACTAACTAAGCTTACCAGTTCCGTCGCTGAATTTATGTACAACTGAATCGGTAGCGTTTAGTGTTAGGCGTCACAGTACAACAGTAGTTTTCACCACCTAACTAGCCATTCTACATTCTGTAAGACGCTAGCAGTTTTTATTTCATCTATCTTATATAGCCCTTTTATAAGAATAATCTCTTTCTTTTTTCTTTCTTTTCCAGCTCAAGAGCTGCTCAAGCCGTTAGTCTATACAGGATCTATTTAAAGCCGGTCGCCCGAGACGCCCATCTGCAACCTATGGGTGCATAGTCTGACTTCCAGACGACTGAGAACAATCCTGGGGGACCGGAGATGGGGAGAAGGGACCTAGTGCGTGGTAGGTGTATTTGTGTAGCCGGCACTCACCCCTCTATGACATGAGCGTCAGGATCTTTAAAGTCCATTCTATGGAATGCGTGCGTGCACAGATTAGACCTCGATTTATACTCTCACTTATATTCTCATCTGAAGGAGTATAAACAATTGGAAATAAATCATCATAAATCATCACTACAGCAGCAGGTTTATATCGGAGGGAGACCCACATTTTGTGTAAAATACAAGTGATAAAGGTATCTCGGTCAAAGAGTTGGGACCGTAGCTTATATTAGAGATCTGCTTTCAGAACCTGAAATACAAGCGTCACCTTTCCTCACTCTCTCACCTCGCACTCCCCATCGCCACTCCCTACCCCCTCCTTCTCTATCTTTCTCTCTTTCTCTCTCTCTCCCATCCCCCCCCTCAACCTTCTTCTTCCTCTTCTTCTTCTTCGTCTTCTACTCCCTCCCTTCTATACGATAGCGGTAGGTTTCAACAGCCCTTGCCAGCACCGGGCTACCACATGTAACAGTCAATTATTCTTAGGGAAGGGAAACAGTGTAGGGATATTGACTAGATTATGGCCGGTGTAACATCGTCAAAGTTTCTGGTAACTTATTTTGGCCGGGCGCCTTTGCGCATGCGCCAGGTCAAGTCGGGCCGGCTTTTTCACGATGTTCTTAGGCGTCCTAACCCTAATCCTTACTAAGACTACGATAGCACTGTGCGCATGCGTCGAATTTTGTAATGCATCGACCAATCAGAATGCTCCCAGTCGCTCCCAGTCCAAATAAGATACTAGGAACTTTGACGATGTCACCCCGGTGTCACATCCTCCAAGTTCCGGGTCTCCTAGTTTATCTGGGCGCCTTTGCGCATGCGCCAGTTTATGCGGGCCGGCTTTTTCACGATGTTCTTAGGCGTCGTAACCCTAACCCAAACCCTAACTCTAACCCAAACCCTAATCCTTACTAAGACTACGATAACACTGTGCGCATGCGTCGAATTTTGTAATGCATCGACCAATCAGAATGCTCCCAGTCGCTCCCAGTCCATATAAGATACTAGGAAATTTGACGATGTCACCCCGGTCCTCCTTACAGAACAGCATTGTGCCCCATCTCTTGCGCAAACTCCCAACTACACAACATTATGCCTAAAAGTTGGGCGATGATACCACAGGGAACAGACGCAAATCCGTCTTGCTATAATGAGAATTTAGTGTCTCTCTTTGGGCTGAATAAAGTGTTCATTTACATTTTGTCCATATAGAGAGATGGAGACACAGAGTTCGACTTCGAGGAGGTGGAGAAGTGGGAGAAGGTTGTGGAGCACTAGAGATAGAAGAAGGAGGAACTATAGGGGACAAAAGTCTGCATTGCGTATTAGTGTATAGGCCCACTGTCAAAATTATGTCCTTCTGTAGTATCTGATGAAGAGGGGGAAAGGAGGAGGATTCAGTGATGTCGTTTTCGTCGGCAAATCGGCCATTCACCGATAAAATTCCAAAATGTCCTAAAGAGTCATGTTCTGATCGGCCCGCTGTCCTAAGGTTTTATGCCTCAATCGGCCTCCCCACAGCAGCTCAATTCCTATGTGAACAGCACTTTTCAGTGCCTCCGCGTTTCTCATGCTGCGGGCTATTTATAGCTTGCCTGCACCCCCCTTCCAGTGAAAGGAAGTATCGGCGAAGCTATTTATAGCTAGCCTAGCTGACCTAACCTCAAAATCTGAAAAGCTTTGGTTGAGTCGCTGTGTCTCTTTGTCCGTTTTTTGTTTGCTTGTCTCATGTCTGTTTCGTTGTTATTGCTTCTGGACATATTAATTTCCTGTCGGATAAATAAAGGTGTTGTGAGTTATTGTCGAACATCAAGTATCGGAAGCGCCAAGCAGACGACACATGCATCAGCAGAGAGAGTTAGAGTAACATCCCTTGTTGCGAACGGCGTGCTTCCGGCAATAAAACTTTTCTTTTTCGAAATGCCGCCGAAAAAGAAACCGAAACTTATCAGTGGCCTCTCGTTTGGTGTTGGAAAGAAGTCAAAATGATGGCCGAAAGATTGTCAAAATATCCTAAAGGTTTGTGACTGAATAGGCCAAATGGCCTATGCTGAAAATTTCTAGCAACATCACTGAGAGAGGAATCCGAATCAGAACAAAGAGGAAGCAGATTCAGGACAGGAAGGAAGCATATGAACAAGTCAAAGCAATCAGAAACAAACAAACACAAAAGTTGACAAACTGGGTTATTATTATTAGCAAAGTAACCACAAACTTGAACAAACGTGAATGGCAACCTCTGTTCTCAATCAAGGTTACTGGTCCTGATTTGGCTCGGAAGAGTCCGCTGGACCTAAAGCAATAATCATGTAATGTGATGTAATCAAGGTTAGCTGGTCTCGGAACCTCGTGGCTTTAATTCCGTATGCGAGATATTTTTTCCGGTCACTAGCTTCAGATTAAGCTACCATTCATTCCCGCAGAGTGGAGAACATCACCACAAACAAAAAGATCCAAAGAGAGAAGAAATCCAGATTAAACACTGATCAAGATTAAGGCTGGTTCTCAGTAAAAAGTGATAGCCGAGCTCAAGCAGGCCTAATTTTGAATATACTGTACCTCCAAAACCGCGTCTACAAATCCGTACAAATCCACTCGACCACATTACATAATGGGGTGTTTTAACGTCCACATCCACCATTGGCGATACGGCAGACTAGGATAATCATCCCAGGGAGGAGAGGGTACGGACCTATTTGAACATTGAACCCCCAGAGCAATCATACTGCTAAGGTAAGCAGTGAAATATGGCCACTTTTATCTTGCCCTCCTCGGTATTCAAACCTGAGTCATCGATAGCGGTGGGTCAACTCCACCTCATTTAATACTAAACCAACTCCTTGCATAGAATGACAATACAATTTTGGCGTGTTAATGTTTAAGTGAGTAATAGAACGGGTAATAATAAATAATAAGCTCGTGTATATTATTTCAGTAACTGGCTTTCAGTAGCTGGCTAGTTGACGGGTGGCAGAGCGTTGCAAAGTGTGCGCCTTCGGCAAGTGCGCGTTGATTGCAAAGTGAGATACAGAGGTGTTGCTCCTGGAGCCTTCAGCAGCTCATTGTGCTGGACAATGTGCAAATTACACAAATCTCATCCTGTCCCAGACTGAAGATAATTATAATTATTATTATATTATTATTATATTACAATCCATGCTAGACAGACTCTCTGAATGAATAAGAACTATCGTACTCACCGGACGCGTCCGACTTTTCAGACTTTTCGGACTTGTCGGAGCGTTCGGACCTGGCGTAGATCTCGTTTCTCTTGGGCAGAGGAGGACGGAACGGCAGCTCTGGGGGTCTAGGGGTTCCTCCATTCCCTAGACTTCCCGCCCCATCCAGAGAATTTTGGGAGGCGGATTGAGACTCTCTTTTCCTGCAACAGAGAAGACTTATATTAGTTATGATATTTTATAGTTCTTTTCAAGGGCTTTTCTAGCTCAAGAGCTGCTCAAGATACAGGATCTAACTCAAACCGCCCGAGGCTCTCAAATACAGCCTTTTGGCGCATTATAATATGCACTCACACTGAAACTCTTCTCACTAGAAATGAAAATTTAATCGGCGTAATAAGGTATATAGTAGCTCTAAGTATAATTTCAATACCTGTGAAGAACACTTTAAAATTAGCTTTTTTTTAAAAACGTCCATACCAAGTCCTGTTCTTGCCAGGACACATTTTGACAATTTTAATGTTCCTGCCTTTTAACCTATTCTCTTTTCGTCTTTTTATTTTTAAAATTTAATGTTGTTGTTGTTGTTATCCTTTGTTTTTTTGTCTATCTGTCTGTTTCTGTCTTTCTCTCACCCCCTTTCTCACCTGAGTCCTCTGGGCGGCAGAGGCGGAGGTTGCCAGGTGGACGTGTTATCCAACACGTCATCGCTGATGTCGTCGACGCTAGCGGCGGTGGCCATGCTGGAGACGTCGGCGGGCTGGCTGAGGCTGTTGCTGTCGTCGGACGGGGGAAGAAGGGGAGGAACCTGCCGAGCCACGGGGATCTCGTACAAAGCGTTGCCATCGTCATCGTCGTCGTCGACGTCCACATCGACGCTGACGCTGCTAGACAAAGAGGGAAGAGAAAGATGTGAACGTCACGAGAATGATGTCCTTGCATACTGTAAGAGTATGGTGACATTTTTAACAAGTCAAAAAACATCGCTGACGTATGATTGTAGTTGACACTGTGTAAGCGGGTTCAGCTTACATAAGAAGGCCTAAAAACACGTAAGAACGTGTCAAGTGACGAGCAATTATTATGACGGCCTACTAGCGCCAAACCGAGAGTTACCATTATCACGAGATAATTGAAATTATCACGTGTTCTGTGTAATTTACAGAGATATAGGTAATCCGCAGAGTTAATTAATAATTATCAGTATTTGCCACGCTTTCCTAGCGCCAAATTCTGATAAATACAAATATCATGAGATAATTACAATTATCAAGAGATAATTACTATTATCACTGACAATTATAAATTTCAAGTTGAGCATGCGTGGCGCGATGCGCATGCGCGGCAGCGGCACTGTTCCCAGCACGCCTGGGGTTTTGGCCCTAGTAAAGCGTGGCCAAAACTGAAAATTAGTAACTAACACTGTGAATTACCGGTATCTCTGTGAATTACACAACACGTGTTAATTACAATTATCACTGATACATGTAGGTTTTGCAGGTTTTGACGCTAGTAAGCCGTCTTACCAGAATTAAGCAGGATCACGTGAAAATTATAATTATCAAGTGAAAATGTTAATTATTATGGGATAATTACAATTTTCAGTTTTGGCGCATTTCCAGGCGGATTGATAGAGCCAAAACTGAAAATTAAACATGATCACACGAACATATTTGTAATGTTTCAATGATAATTGTAATTATCTCTTGATAATTGTAATTATCCCATGGTGTTTGTAATTATCACATGATAATTGTAATTTATCAGGTTTTGGCGTTAGTAGCCCGCCATAAAGTATGGCTGCTCTCGTCACAATGAGATGCAATCAGAGACAAAGGATTGAATTCTCCTCACTGTACGGATCACAACACACGTACGTTGTTTCACGCAAATGCAGTACTATTTGCCAACGTTATCTGCCATTTTCAATATTTTTTTATTGATTGTTGCTTTAGGTCCAGCGGACTCTTCCGAGCCAAAACAGGACCGGACAACCCCCGATCCGCATAAAAGATCTGCTGAAACAACCCTAGTGGGAAAACTGAATGCCCTCCACCGGCCAGTCACTTTACAATAAAGACATCCCACGCAGGGGACGGCTGAGGCTTTACCCCAACTACTCGAACCCCCGGTTACAAAAACAAAATAGAATACAAACATCATTATAAATCATCAACAAAACACATACATATAAAATGCCTACAGTGCTAAATAATAACATCATAGGAAGCCCTAGTGCCCACCCGGCAGAAAGCGTCCAATACCCCCAAGCTGATCCAGCAGACACCATACACAAACAAGGAGTCTTGTCCAGGAAGAGTTTTCAAGAAAAAAGGTAGGTCATTGATCTAGCGAAGAAGAAGATAGTATAGCAGAGTGATAGGACAGATCAGGAATGGGAAAGAGCAAATGAGGAAGACAGCGACAGTGGGAATTGAAAGCACTAAATTTCCAGAAAGTGGGGATACTATTTATACTGAAACCCCCGGCACCCCAACGGGGGTCCCTTTTCAATAGAGAATTCCTTTTCAACCATGTACAAACAGTTCATACTACTACAACTGATTTGTATGCACGGTGGCCTAATGGTAGAGCTTTGGGTTGCGGATCTGAAGGTCCCGGGTTCGAGCCCAGCCCGGGGCACTGTGTTGTGTCCTTGGGGAAAGACACTTTACTCCCGTTTCCTACTCCTTCGGATGAGAGTATAAACCGAGGTCTAGTCTGTGTCGCATACATTCCATCATAACGGACTTTAAAGATCCTGACGCTCATGTCCTCGACGGGTGAGTGCTGGTGACAAGAACACACCCAGCATGCACCTAGGTCCTTCTCCCCTGGCTGCCCAGGATTGTGCTCAGTTGTCTGGAGCGTTATTACGTGCGCCCAAAGGCTGCAAGTTGGACCCTCGGGCGGCTTGAGTTAGATCCTGTATCGGCCAGCGCCTTGAGCAGCTCTTGAGCTGAAAAAGCGCCATATAAGAACGATTAAATAATAATAATAATAATTACAAGGCGTTGAGCGAAGCGAAGGAATGACCCCTTACTTTCTCCCTGATGGTTATTTTGCTCCTGTTGGTTGAACTTTGAACGCTCTATCTTATACTATGGCATAGATTTTTTTTGCAAACTTAACACGGGTTTTAAATCGTTTATTTTTTAAAAAGCAAAATAATTTCAAAGTAATTAAACATTCTTTAAACTTTTTCAGCCTTCTATGAAAATACCCGCTTACACTCGTCAGTATTAATTTAAAACCAGCAACAACAACAACGGAAGTCTGCACATACCTTCCTGTCGGCTCGATGTCATCGTAAACTTTCACTCCCTGAAACAGAGCAAAAACAAAACACGTTGAGACATGACGAAAACGACAATAGTTAATTATATAAATTAGAGCACAGTCATGTAGAACTTACACTCTACAAGCAACACAGATCTTAGTCTTCGGGAGTTGGTTTTTGTTACTCCTCGCAAAGCATTTTAGCGTAATGCACGTATAGACACTCCACTGTGTTCTATCTCCATCCTTTTGACTATACATGTAGTGTTAATTCTTCAGGATTACAACCATAATCCTGATGAGATTAACAACCACGACAACAACACCGTGTTAAATTAATGTCAAATAAGACTCGTGGACATTCATTTTTTTAAAAAAAAAAAAAAAAGAAGAGTAATTCACTCTGTGTGAATCATACTTATCTATTCTGCTAAAACAAAAAGTCTCATTCCCTAAACTGTTTCTTTATCATCACCTTCGTTTCTTTTTTTCCTTCCTTTGTCATTCACCCACCCTTTAATCCAATTTTTCGTTACACCTCCCCCCTACCCCTCCAATTACTTCCCGGCCCCTTCAACCTTTTATCATCTATCTAGTTTACGTCATAATAATCATAATTTCTCCTTCTTTCCCTTCAATCGTAAATCCCTTTCCCTCCACTTCCCACCAACCACCCTTCATTATTTTCTCTCTATCATTCCTCCCCCCCCCCCCAACCCTCCCTTTTCACTTTCAACCTCTTTTCATCTATCTAATGCTTGCCATGCTAATTTTCTCTTGTAACTGTTTACACGAAATTATACGAAGAGAGAGAGAGAGAGAGAGAGAGAGAGAGAGAGAGAGAGAGAGAGAGAGAGAGAGAGAGAGAGAGAGAGAGAGAGAGAGAGAAGATGCAATACACTATATATTATATATAAATATTTATATACATTTGTAAAAAAAATAAAAACTGCCGCACCCCCCCCCCCCCCTTCCCCACTGGTGTAACCCACAATGTCCCGTTTTCTGCTATAAGGACTCATGAAAGATGAGGTGCACTTCGCCAGACATGAGTCAGCCATAGAAATACTGAGCATCATTATCCCACTGTCGCCGCAGCAATTTAACCTTTAATGCCCCATTTTTAGCTGTTAGGACAACTGATGCAACATGAGTCAGCCAGTTCTAGATATTAAAAAACCACCAAACACATTATTTAATCCACTGTCGCCCTAAGCTAGTTAATACCTAATGTTTCCTGCTGCAAGGACATTTGAAAGATGGGATACACCTTCGACAGACTGAGTGAACTATTTATGTAAAACATTATTTAACGTTAAACCCACTGTGATCCAAGCTAATTAACCCACAATCTCTCATTTACTGCTATAAGGACACTTAAAAGATTAGATGCACCTTCGGCAGGCACGAGTCAACCATAGGAATACAAAGCTTTATTTA
>CM072524.1:25070629-25075629 GCA_036898135.1 Oncomelania hupensis | reverse complement strand
GAACTCTTCGATACCCGGAAGAAGCTCTGAAACACAGTGAAAATAAATAAATAAATGTAATTACAAAAGGATTTATATTGCGCACATTTCTGCCGGTGCATGGCGATTTCGTTTGTCATTTAACGTTATACGGTAAAATATACTTTTTTCCTATATCCAGGGGAGACTACTTATTGCCAATGATGCACACCATTTATTGCCTCTATTAGTTAAATATTTTAATTAATTAATTATTAATATATTTTTAAAAATCGCCAGCAGTCACTTTCTTCACACGAACACAAATCTATTTTAATAAACGTTTCAAGTCAAAGCACGTGACATAAACAAAAAAGATGGAAAGGCAGACAGAGGGCTAAAAGTCAAAGGAGGTCAGAGACTGAAAGGTTCTCTATGCATGCATTTTCGTTAAAACGCTTCATCAGGAGATTACGGTCAACCCTAAAAAAAACATTTTATTTAAGTTTCCTAAAACACACACCCTACACACACACGCACACACCCGCACACACACACACACGCACACACACCCCGAGGTTTAACTAAAAATAAATTAGCAGAGAAGATGTTATGCAAAATTGTTTATAGCAGAGGTTTCAAGAAAGTGGAGAGGGAAAGAGAGAGAGACAGAGAGAGACAAACAGACAGACAGACATAGGCTAACATAACAACATAAGATCTGTTTCAAAATGAGTGAAGAGAAGACTGTATAATAGCAAAAACCTATTTTTTCTCTCTCTCTCTCTCTCTCTCTCTCTCTCTCTCTCTCTCTCTCTCTCTCTCTCTCTCTCTCTCTCTCTCTCTCTCTCTCTTCTGTCTTTCTTTCTTTCTTTCCTTTTTCTTTCTTTCTGACGATCAGACAGGTTTGCAGTGCTGCAGCAGTTAGAGGACAGCTTGTTTACCGCTAAGCGTTGATCCTGCAGGCAGTGAATCGCTATCTCTGATGCAAGCACCAACCGCAGCAACCAGCCACAAAAAGCGCAACAACATTCCATAGCGCAACACTCGCAATAAGCCGACGTCGTAACCGACACACATAGCAAATGTGTGTGTGGGAGGGGTGATGTGTAAAGGGAAGAAGGGTGGGAAAGGTGATGGTGGGGTGATGATAGTGGTGGTGGTGTGTGAGTGATGGAAGGGGAGGAAATCGGAGGGAGGGGTTAAGAGAGAGAGAGAGAGAAACAGACAGACAAAGACAGGCAGACAGAGACTCTCGAATCACCCAAACCACCCTCCACCCGCCGGCCCCTCTCCCATCCCATTCCTTCATAGATTGGACAGAGATTTAGTGTGTGAGATAGTGAGATAGACCGACCCACAAACACACAGAGATAGACATAAGACCGAAAGGCAGACAACAGCGAACAAAGAGAACAATAAATAAACCTCATTAAGGCCAATTGTCTTGCTGGACCAACCATGTAATGTAATGTAATTTAGGCCAATTTAAGTTCTAAGCCAAAGCTGCAAATCGTAAAAGCATACCGGAAAGTTAACAGGGTATCGTACTCTTATCTGCTAGCATCGTTGTTTTGGCCTGACTATACAATGCCCCAGCCCTTACCCCCATCTCCCAAACACACACACAAATACACGCGCCTACACACCCACACACTCTATACATATAATTATCATGGGGTGCAAAAGAACGTTTGTAAACTAATGATGCAAAGCGGTCAGATGGATCGGAAAGTTAACTGTATAGACAACCCATTATCTACAGGCCAATATCGTCTGTTCGTCCGACTCTGTTTAACTCCACCCCAAGAGACTGTGCTCTAGATTTGCTCACTAACTACCTGTTTAATACAGCATGTGCTCTTGTGAATGGGGAAAACACAATTTAAGAATGATAGACAAGACTACAGGAAGAAAAGGAATAGGTGAGAGATAAGAAAAAGAAGATGGATTAATGAATGAAGTTTAACGTCCACACCCACTGTTGGCGATACGGCAGCCGTAGATACAGGAAAGAGGGTGTAGGGACCTAAATCAGCATTACATCCAGCGGACTCTTCCGAGCCAAATCAGGACCAGTATAGCCAAATCAGGACCACAAAATCAAGACCACAACTTCGCTGAAAGAGGACTCACCCCTGATCCGCATAAAAGATCTGCCGAAACAACCCTAGTGGTAACACTGAAGACACTCCACCAGCCGGTCACTTTACAATAAAGACATCCCACGCAGGGGACGCTGAGGCTATACTCTAATTTTAGTTTACAAAAACAAAATAGAACATAAACATCATTATAAAATATCAACAAAACACATACATATAAATTGCCTACATTGCCAAATAGTAACATCATAGGAAGCCCCAGTGACCACCTGGCAGAAAGCGTCCAATATTCCCAAGCTGAACCAACAAATGAGGAGTTTTGTTCCAGAAGAGTTTTCAAGAAAAAAGGTAGGTGACTGGTCTAGCAAAGAAGATAGTATAGTAGATTGATAGAACAGAGTAGGAATGAGAAAGAACAAAGGAGAAAGGCAGTGACAGTGGGAATTTAAAGCACTAAATTTCCAGAAATCGGGGATACTATTTATACTGAAACCCACGGCACCCCACGCATTGAACCGCCAGAGCAATCACACTGCCAAAGATGGACAGTAAAAATGGCCACCACTATCTTGACCACCACGGGATTCGAACCCGGGTCATCGGTGTGCCAGGCGAATGCTCTAAAACCTGAGCTACGGTAAGTTAAGAAGAAGAAGAAGAAGAAGAAGAAGAAGAAGAAGAAGAAGAAGAAGAAGAAGAAGAAGAAGAAGAAGAAGAAGAAGACAGAAAGACTGACTGACTGACTGAAGAGATGGAAAGGGATTGTGAATAAACATGTCTACACGTGTGAACAATAAATAAATAAATAAATAATATTGGGATCCTAATAATAGACAATTTAAAACAAACACAGAACAGATCTTCGTCCTGCATGCACTAATGATGAAGGCCTATCCTATCCTATAACTCGAAGGTGAAGACGGTCTCCTCTCTGAAAATCCTTAACGGGAAGAGAGGGGACCATAAACTGATTAAAAAAAAAAAAAAAAAAAAAAAAAAAAAAAAAAACTCGAAGGTCGTTGGCGAACCACAGATGATCGTTTAACCAGCGTACTCCAGCTTTCTCTGTTCTCAGCAACCCTCATGGCTTCGTTCAGTGTCAAGCCAGTCCATTCTCAAATGTTGTCCTCCCACCTCTTTTTCTGTCTCCCTTTTCTTCTGCCTCCTTGCACCGTGCCTTGCAGAATGGTCTTTGCAAATCCAGATGCTCTGGTGAGGTGGCCATACCATCAGAGTTTCCGTTTCTTCACCACTGTGAGCGGGTCATCGTGTTGCCCAATGGTCTTGTGTGATGGTCTGTCGGACTACCTTGTTGGTGATGTGCTGGATATAGGAAATGTCCAGAAGTCTTTTGTAGCATCTCATCTCCATGCTTTGTTTTCTTCGTTGTAGATCTGCTGTGAGGGTCCATGCTTCGTAAGCGTATACGAAGATGGAGATGACAAGGGAGCGTAGCAGTCTTACCTTGGAATGCCTAATACCATCAGTCAAGTTAATGCTAATACTGTTTTGCTGTCACAAACAGCTGTCGGCAGATCATAATCCCTCGTGTTTTAGTGATCAACATTTCATCATTATAAACATCTCTCTTTGTTGTTTCAGCCTACTCCAAGACTTAGGTTGTGAATAGATATGCGTGCGTGCGTGCGTGCGTGCAAAAGTGTGTGTGTGTGTATGTGTGTGTATTAAATGGTTGATGGACCACAGTGACAGATTTGTAAAATAAATATCCTATCATATCCCGTAACTCGAAGGTCGTTGGGGAACCACAGACGATCGTTTACCCAGCGTACCCCAGCTTTCTCTGTTTTCAGCAACCCTCATGGCTTCGCTCAGTGTCAAGCCAGTCCATTCTCCAATGTTGTCCTCCCACCTCTTTTTCTGTCTCCCTCTTCTTCTGCCTCCTTGTAACGTGTCTTGCAAGATGGTCCTTCCAAGGCCTGATGCTCTGGTGATGTGGCCATACCAAATGGGCTTCCACCTTGTTAGGGCAGCAGTTGTTTGTGCGATCCTGGAGAGGACTTCCTGTCGGGACCCATTGTCTGCTACAATGGCTCCTAAATATTTGAAGCTATGCACTGTGGTGAAGGATTGGACTTGGACTTTGATGTCCGTGTTGATGCCATTGGTGTTGTTGTCATCATTATGGTCTTATCTACACTTATTTCCATTCCATAGGCTCTGGATGTGGTGTCAAGGCTCTGTATCAGGTGTTCAAGTTCTTGTTCCTCTCCAACCGATGTCATCCCCAAACCAGAGGTTGGAGATTGCTATACCCCTTATGCTGACTGTGCTTTCGTGATATGCAAGAGCATCTGACATTGTGCGTTCCAGGAAGATATTGAAGAGTGCTGGAGGGAGAAGGCATACTTGACGCACACCGATTGTTGTTCTGAACCAGTTCCCGACGACGCTTTTGTGGAGGACTGCACTGGTAGCATTGTTATAAAGGTTTTTGATGTATTCAATAATTTTAGGGCTGATGTTGTACACTCTCATAAATAAACACAATTTTAAAATAGAAAACGCGGATCTTACTTTTTATTCAGGGCAATAAACACATACATAACTAAATTAATGAAATTGTCATGCTAATATTAAACATATCCAAAACGAAATTAAAAAAGAAGGCCTCAGCCACAAATGAAATATTTAATGAATTATGTCAAATAATTAATTATGTAAGCAAACATAAGACTAAAGACGCATTAATATATTTGATGAACGCAGTTTGTTAGTAGTGTTTAATTGTCCTAACAAACCAAATCTGCAGTGCGACACCATCAGTCAAGTTAACGCTAATACTGTTTCGGTGTCAACAACAGCTGTCCTCGCGTTTTGGTGATCAACATTTCATCATTACAAACATCTCTCTTTGTTCTTTCAGCATACTCTTATTTAACCTCCATTATCTCGAAGAAGGACGTGAGGGCGGGG
>CM072524.1:24745386-25070129 GCA_036898135.1 Oncomelania hupensis | reverse complement strand
ACACAATTGTATTACGTAAATAAAGCTATACTGATATACTGTGTGACAGACTGTGCTACTACTTCATGATAAAAGCACTCACAGGTAGCACATCACCCTCCCCCCTCTCCACCCTAACTCTGCCCCTCTCCCCCCTCCTTCCCTGTTTCAGTTAACACAAGCTATGGCGCTAAATACTTCGCTTTATATAATTATTGTGTTATCGAAAAAAATATATGATTCAGGTTTCCCTTTTACAACTGATTTTTAAGACAATCAGGCAGGAAGCTGGCTATGTTCGAACAATCTTGCAGGTGAAAGGTACGCAATGCACATAACAATACATCATAATTAGTCAAGAATGACAACATCGTCATACACCGCAATGAAATTCGCTGTGTAAAATCATGCAATGCAACCTCCCACCCCAATGCACACACACTTCCCCAACCTCTTTTTAACAACTGGACTGGCTCCATCGAGCAGCCGCTACTTTCATGTAGGTAGGTCTACCCTAGCTGTCTTGCCCCGACACTAAGGAATACCTATGCTACCATAGGATCCAGCTGAATATTTCGGGGAAAGCAGAAAGGGGGTAGGTGGGTCTTTCTTTTTTCGTTTAAGGTCCATTGTCAGTGTTGCAATATGTGCATTACACACAGCGTGGCTGAGATTCGCCGAGTACCTCTCACAAGTAGTGGACAGGCCCATGTAAGCCTCGGATAGAGTCTCATCCATGCAGTGTATTTGCAGCTCTCCGCGGAGACTTTTGCTTTCACTACAAACAATGTTGTTGAATTTCACTGTGTATAACTAGTACAACTAGGACTGGCTTGACACTGAGCGAAGCCACGAGGGCTGCTGAGGACAGGGAAAGATGGAGTATGCTGGTTAAATGATCCTCTGTGGTGCCCCAACGACTTTGCTCTTCGAACTTCCGGTAGAACAACGTCTCTCTCTCTCTCTCTCTCTCTCTCTCTCTCTCTCTCTCTCTCTCTCTCTCTCTCTCTCTCTCTCTCCACCGCTCCTCCTACTCGTTGTTATAATAGAAGGGAGGGGTGTGACTACCTTGGCACATCTTCAAGTAGAAGTGCTGAGAGGTCTCTCTCTGTCTGCAGTAACAAGGCAGGCGCACTCAAACTTCTAAAGCCCCAAATACACTTACCAACGATCGAGAAAAGAAGCCATGATCGATGACAAGATTCTTCAATTGTGCAATGTGTTGTTTTGTGTTGATGTTGTCTAAATGAGCACTTTTTGAGTTCATGTCCACTCTGTGTTTCTCATTATTTCAATTTTGGGAAGGAAGGGAGGAATAACGAAGCTTAACGTCCTATTGCGTTAGCGTTAAGGACGAATCACCACGTCGCCACCTTGGCAACAATGATCATCATCAGATCAAAAAGAGTACGTACGTGGGAGCCAAATTACCGCCCTATATATACATGACCGTTCACGCTGACTAACAGCGTCAAAAATGCTGGTCACCGCGGGTGAACACATTTCATCCCAGTTAAGAGACCTCCATTAATGCAACATGGATACATGTATGTCCGCCTCAAGATGCGATTCCAGTACAATAGGTACAAAGCAAAACATCATTCTATAGACTCTGGCACCATTTGCTTCTTTTGAAAGTTCACCTTTCTGATTTTCTCTTCCCTCTACCTCTAAAAGTTTCTAAATTACTACCTGTTATTGTTGCTGGTGCTATTGTTATTATCATTGTTGTTGTTGTTGTTGCTATTGTTCCTGTTTTTCCTGAGGAATGCAAAAACTGCTTGGAACTTCGAATGCTAAAATGAATTAACCGCAAAAAGACTTCAGTCCAGAAGAAGAAGAAGAAGAAGAAGAAGAAGAAGAAGAAGAAGAAGAAGAAGAAGAAGAAGAAGAAGAAGAAGAAGAAGAAGAAGAAGAAGAAGAAGAAGATGATGAATATGAAGAAGAAGAAGAAGAAGAAGAAGAAGAAGAAGAAGAAGAAGAAGAAGAAGAAGAAGAAGAAGAAGAAGAAGAAGAAGAAGAAGATGATGATGATGAAGATGAAGATGAAGAAGGGAGTAATTTTAACAAAACTTAAAATGGTGGGGTGCGGATTGAGAAAGGTGTGTAGGAGGTGGGCGGAGGTTGGGGAGAGGGGGGGGGGGGGTAAGCAGGTAAAAGATAAAAACCTCTGCCAAGACCCAGAATAGAAGAGAGAAATGAATGAAAAGGCGTGTACCCACGAAATCTAGTACCTCTGACGTCATTCACTTACAACAGACACAAGAAACGGGCAAAGGGAAAGGAATCAGAGAGAGAGAGAGAGACAGAGAGAGAGAGAGAGAGACAGAGAGAGAGAGAGACAGAGAGAGAGAGAGAGAGAGAAAGAGAGAGAGAGGGGGGAGGGAGTTGGACAGATAAGAGAGCGTTAAAGGAGGAGGAGGAGGAAGGGAGATGAGGGAGATAGAGGAAAGAAGGAGAAGGCAGATGAGGGAAATAGAAGAAAGAAGGAGAAGGCAGATGAGGGAGATAGAGGAAAGAAGGAGAAGGCAGATGAGGGAGATCGAGGAAAGAAGGAGAAGGCAGATGAGGGAAACAGAGGAAAGAAGGAGAAGGGAGATGAGGGAAATAGAGGAAAGAAAGAGAAGGGAGATGAGGAGGATAGAGGAAAGAAGGAGAAGGCAGATGAGGGAAATAGAGGAAAGAAGGAGAAGGCAAATGAGGGAGATAGAGGAAAGAAGGAGAAGGCAGATGAGGGAAATAGAGGAAAGAAGGAGAAGGCAGATGAGGGAAACAGAGGAAAGAAGGAGAAGGGAGATGAGGGACATAGAGGAAAGAAGGAGAAGGCAGATGAGGGAGATAGAGGAAAGAAGGAGAAGGCAGATGAGGGAAATAGAGGATAGAAGGAGAAGGGAGATGAGGGAGATAGAGGAAAGAAGGAGAAGGCAGATGAGGGAGATAGAGGAAAGAAGGAGAAGGGAGATGAGGGAAACAGAGGAAAGAAGGAGAAGGGAGATGAGGGAAACAGAGGAAAGAAGGAGAAGGGAGATGAGGGAGATAGAGGAAAGAAGGAGAAGGGAGATGAGGGAAGTAGAGGAAAGAAGGAGAAGGCAGATGAGGGAAACAGAGGAAAGAAGGAGAAGGGAGATGAGGGAGATAGAGGAAAGAAGGAGAAGGGAGATGAGGGAAATAGAGGAAAGAAGGAGAAGGGAGATGAGGGAAATAGAGGAAAGAAGGAGAAGGGAGATGAGGGAGATAGAGGAAAGAAGGAGAAGGGAGATGAGGGAAATAGAGGAAAGAAGGAGAAGGGAGATGAGGGAGATAGAGGAAAGAAGGAGAAGGGAGATGAGGGAAACAGAGGAAAGAAGGAGAAGGCAGATGAGGGAAATAGAGGAAAGAAGGAGAAGGGAGATGAGGGAGATAGAGGAAAGAAGGAGAAGGGAGATGAGGGAGATAGAGGAAAGAAGGAGAAGGGAGATGAGGGAAACAGAGGAAAGAAGGAGAAGGGAGATGCGGGAGATAGAGGAAAGAAGGAGAAGGTAGAGAGAGTGGATGAGAAGGAAGAGAGTGAGAGAGATAGAGAGAGAAGGGAGGGAGGGAGGTAAGAGAGGGAGTGGGGCGGAATGGGGAGATTTTAATTAAATTACCCTAGTTACATTACATTACATGGTTATTGCTTTAGGTCCGGCGATTACCCTAGTTATTAACTCCAAAACGATGAGTGCACCAATGATGGGGAAAAGGATAGGAAGGGAAAAAACAATTTGTAAAAAAACAAAAAATTAAAAAAAATTACAAAAATGAATGAGAAGAAGAAAAAAGAAAGAAAGAAGGAAAGAATGAAAGAAGATCGAAAACGGAAAAGATGAAAATGCGTCTCGAACACTCCAAAGCAGACGGCGCGTCTACGCCAGCCCTGGAAGATAATAGAAGAAAAAAACACACACAACATTTATTTTGAACTGTACTGTGAAGGTCACTGATTCCCAGCAATGCAAAACGCAGAACTACGCACCCATAGCAATGTTGCTTCCTTCAATAGGCTATTGCTCTTTCTTACGGGCATTGTGTTTCTGATTTGACTCTAAAACAGTTTTGGGTAAACTAATGGCTGACTCAGTCAAACACCAACTAACGAAATTCTTTTTATTCTGTTCATCACTACAGCAGCTTAAAGCCGTTTCGTCTTTTGCTATACTATTCAAAAGTTTTTTTGTTTTCCGATTTGAACAAAGTATCGGGGAATAGGAGAGAGGAAGAGAGCAAATGGGGGAGAGAGAGTGAGAGAGAGAAAAAGGGAGAGAGGAATGAAAGTAGAGAGAGACAGAGAAAGAGACAGAAAGAGACAAAGACAGAGAGAGGCAGAAAAAGAAAGAAAGAAAGAAAGAAAGAGAAAAGAGAGAGAGAGAGGGGGGGAGAGAGAGAGAGAGAGACAGAGACAGAGAGACAGAGAGAGGGAGGGAGAGAGAGAGAGAGAGAGAGAGAGAGAGAGAGAGAGAGAGAGAGAGAGAGAGAGAATAGAATAGAAAGGAGGGATGATGGCGAGAAAAGAAAGAGGTTGAAAAGGGTTCATTGCGGGCTGAAATCCTTCCATTTCTCTAAAAATCAAATTTTTTAAATAAATTAAAACGTGAAAGAATGAATACATTAATAAATAAATACATATAAGGTCAGGATGATTATATATATAGAGAGAGAGAGAGAGAGAGAGAGAGAGAGAGAGAGAGAGAGAGAGAGAGAGAGAGAGAGAGAGAGAGAGAGAGAGAGAGAGAGATAATAAAAACATGCATAAATAAATAAATAAAATTAATTCCAAAAAAAATAAATTAATAAATAAATAAAAAATAAAAAAATAAAATAAAACCTTTAAATAAATATATAAAAACCAAGAGCCCACTTCCCACGGTCGTGGAGATTAGCGGTAGATACTACTGCTCTCAGCTTTCAACACGGCTGTATGTCGTCATAAATCTATACAAACACACCCTCCCTTCTCCCCCTCCCCTTCTCTCTCTTTCTCTCTCTCACACAAACACACACACACACACGCACGCATACACACACAAATCAATTATAAATACGTTCTTCGCTAGCACTACTTATCACATATATAGCATTGCACAGATTTAAATTTACAAATATTATATTGATTGATTGATTGATTTATTATTGCTTTAGGTCCAGCGGACTCTTCCGAGCCAAATCAGGACCGGACAACCCCCGATCCGCATAAAAGATCTGTTGAAACAACCCCAGTGGGAAAATTGAATGCCCTCCACCGGCCAGTCACTTTACAATAAAGACATCCCACGCGAGGGACGGCTGAGGGTTGACCTCAACTACGCGAACTCCCCGATTACAAAAACAAAATAGAATACAAACATCATTATAAATCATCAACAAAAAAACATACATATAAAATGCCTATAGTGCTAAATAGTACATTCATAGGAAGCCCTAGTGACCACCCGGCAGAAAGCGTCCAACATTCCCAAGCTGATCCAACAGACCTCATACACAAACAAGGAGTCTTGTCCAGGAAGAGTTTTCAAGAAAAAAGGTAGGTCATTGATCTAGCGAAGAAGAATATAGTATAGCAGAGTGGTAGGACAGATCGGGAATGGGAAAGAGCAAATGAGGAAGACAGCGACAGTGGGAATTTAAAGCACTAAATTTCCAGAAAGTGGGGATACTATTTATACTGAAACCCCCGGCACTCCAACGGGGGGAACTGTTGCCGCAGTTAATTTGTCATGCCTACAAAGGCAAGACAGGTTTTCAACTGGGGCTTTCACTGTACCCTTTATAGGTTAGAACAATCTACAGTGGCAAGATTGCTCATGACCCCAAGAGGTACAAATATTATATAGACTGCGAACAGCACAACTGAGCAAAAAGCCGCAAAATTCAATCACAGTGACAATGTTGATAAACTTTGTGGAATTACCAGATCAGTTGTAAGTATGGTAAGAAAGAAAAAAAGAGATTACTCTTATATTCTCGCACTTACAAGCTCAGAGAGCTTCTCAAAGCGCTGGCCACTACTATCCAGCAATCACACAATAGTTTGCTGAAGTCAGAATTCGAACCCACGTCGCCTGAGACGCACGTAAGCTTACACAAGTCGTGCGCTCTGACGACTGAGCTATCCCTGCACAGAACAATATTAAACTCAATGGAAACAAAACATTGTAAAATATTTCCTTGCATAGGTGATGACTCTGTATCTCTTACGCTTGCGAGAAAGAGTTTTGAACCAAAATGATTGAATGTAAAAAAAGGAGTGCTTATGTTATTACGCATCATGTATAAGTCGTCTCTCTTTGTTTATTTAATGTATCTATTTTACATCACTATTGTACGAGCCGTGGTGAGAGGCTTCTCTCTCTCCCTCCCCCCTCTGCCCCTGCCCTGCATGCGCAATGAGCATGTCTACTGACGTGGAGGATCGCGCTATACAAGACAACAACATCGTCTACGCAATACACTATTCTCACTTCTGGTTGGCTTCTGTGCCCTCTCTTAGGCAATCATCTCTTCTGTGACATGCACTCTTAGGCTATCATCTCGAACAAGAAGACGTTAATAAACCATCCAACCGAACCCGTCAAAGAAGCTTAAAACATTACTCCACGCATCTCCCACACAACTGATCCTATAAACAATGACTGATTAACTAACTAACTAACTAAACTAACTAACTAACTAACCCCACACGACTATCCACAATAAAGAATCAACTTCGACTTTTTTTTCCCTCTAAGTAGGTTTCTCTTTTCACAAAACAACTCACATTTCAAACTCTTACTAGAACTCGGCCAGTTCCTTGAGCAGCTCTTGAGCTAGATAAGCGGAATAATATAAGAACGATTCAGTAATAAATAATAATAACTGCACAATCATCAAATTCACAACATAAAGACGGAGCATAACTTGGAACAAAGTTTTAAAACTTTATTCCATGCAGAAATCTTTCACCTTCGATTATATTTTGATAGCGATTTCTCCACCATAGATTAAACGTTTCATAGAGTGCACATCTTTGCTTCGCCATCACTGAACACGTAAACTACATTGAATTCACACCGCATACAATAAAGACCACAAACCCGCCGAAAAAGTTGAAAAGTTTACTCCAAACATCCCCCTACCGCCGAAGCAGCAGCAGCAGCAACAACACCCGCCGAAGCACTAAATGTTAAGTCTGTTGGGTACAGCATCAAAGAAAGAGAGAGAGAGAGAGAGAGAGAGAGAGAGAGAGAGAGAGAGAGAGAGAGAGAGAGAGAGAGAGTCAAAGTAAGAATCACAAGGGAAACAGCATGTGAAAACCAGTCAGAGTATATAATATGTGAGCTGAAGGAGAGTTACGGCAGTTGCTGTAAGACCGTATTTGAACTGTTTGGTACGGGTAAGCATTGTGAAGAATCTAGACTTGTTTGAGTGAGTGAGTGAGTGTGTGTGTGTTTTCATGTCTACAGTAATTCATGTTTGTATGTTGCGTTTTACTATACATTTTATTATTTACTGTTTCTTCCTTCCGTGTGTCCCTCTGGGTAGGTTTTTATGTGGAAATAAGGATTCTTGATTTGACTTGCCAAAGAAGAAGAAGAAGAAGAAGAAGAAGAAGAAGAAGAAGAAGAAGAAGAAGAAGAAGAAGAAGAACAACAACAACAACAACAACAACAACAACAACAACAACAACAACAACAACAAGAAAGGTAATCAACTGTACCAAATACCATAAGCGTAAACTGAATCTACATTGAGTTCAGAAAGACTCTAAACTTTATAGCAGAGATAGAGCGGGGGAATTAAGGGGATAAGTTGAGCGAGCAAGACAGACGGACAGAGAGAGAGACAGAGACAGAGACAGAGAAGGTAAGTTAAGACAGAGAAGGTAAGATAAGACACGAACCTATTCTATCCGTAACTCAAAGGTTGTTAGGACGTCACAGATGATCGTTCAACCAGCGTACTCCATCTTTTTTTTCTCAGCAACCATCATGGCTTCGTTCAGTGTCAAACCAGTCCATTCTCGAATGTTGTCGATTTCCTCCAAACTCTTTTTCTGTCTCCCTCTTCTTCTGCCTCCTTGCATCGTGTCTTGCAGGATGGTTTTTGTAAGACCTGATGCTCTGGTGACGAGGCCATACCATTGGAGTTTCCGTTTCTTCACCACTGTGTGCATGTCAACGTGTTGTCCAATGGCTTGTGCGATGATCTGTCGGACAACATTGTTGGTGATGTGCTGGGTATAGGAAATGCCCTGAAGTCTTCTGTAGCACCTCATCTCCATGCTTTGTATGAAGATAAGATAAGATAAGATAAGATAAGATAAGATAAGATAAGATAAGATAAGATAAGATAAGATAAGATAAGATAAGATAAGATAAGATAAGATAAGATAATTCCTAATTTAACAAAGGTAGAACAATAAGATGCGGTCTGCTTTTTCAGCTCTGGCCCTCGCCCTAAAGAGGGACTATTCTATTAAAACTACAACACAAAAACAAAAAAACAAACAGAGAGAGAGAGAGAGAGAGAGAGAGGAGAGAGAGAGAGAGAGAGAGAGAGAGAGAGAGAGAGAGACAGACAGACAGACAGACAGACAGACAGACAGACAGACAGACAGACAGACAGACAGAAATACACAGAAACGGGTGTATGGTAGAGAAGGAGAGGGATGTCGAATGCGTTTCTCTTATCGTCTCAAATACTCTGTGCAGGCGTCTGCAAGTGCGAGAATGAGAAAGAAAGAATTCCGATGCCTGCCCATGCATAGCTGTGCCAGCTTGTGGCTGTACTAGGAAGGAGAGGGGTCAACACTTTAAGCGTGAGGTGTCGAGTGACAAGAAAGGAGAAATAATCTTTGTGTGTATGGCATTTCCATTTTGAACAGAATTTCCAGATGTTTCCTTCTTTTTTTTCATTTTTTTAAAATGCGTTTTTTCTTCTCTAGTATTTCAACGAAACTAGGCATTATTAACCTTCACTGCATGCAGCAATAACAAAACCAACAACAACAACAACAACAACAACAAATGTGTCCTTAAGTAAAACTAATACTGTAAGGTCTTGTTTTACCGCCTTTTTTTTTTCTCTTTGTACTGTATTTCAACAAACTATGCATAATTATACTTCACAACAACAACAACAACAACAACAACAACAACTATAAACAATGACTAACTAACTAACTGTGATGAAGGACTAGTATTGCCCCCCCCCCACCCCTCCCCCTCGCTGGAGAGCCGTAATTCTCTAAGCCTATATTAATTTATATATGAAATGCTATGCCGTATTCGTGATGCTATAGCGATTATATATATTTTTTATTTTAAAAACAATGGATTTAACGTAATTCGATCATTTGTTTTTGTTTGAAAATTTGAACTTTTAAGAAAATTACAGAAAGACCAAGACCCTATAGAAACTAGAAAAAGTGATGTATGTAGTGAACACTGAAATACAGAGTGTCTAAGCTAGTTTTGGGCGTCGCGACAGTTGAGATAATCAATACCTGGTAAAAAAAAAAGTAACTCCCGAACTTCCGGAAATGAGATTCAGCAATTAATTCTAATTACTGTAAGGACACAAATACGTCCTGGTTAATACGAATGTAGTACTGGTTGGTTGGTTGTTTTGTTAGCGTCTTCTTCGTCGAGATGATAAGACGTACTCACGAAATTCACTCACATTTGAATATGAATATGAACATACATAGATATACACATATACAGGCATACATACATTGAAAATACCTAATTATATTAACTGAGGCACTGGAGAATCAATCAAAGCTTTTGCTAATCGAAAACTTACATCAAAGCTTATGTTATCAATGGAATCGTTAATATGAATATCAAGTTGGCAAAATTGGGCGAATATATCACTGCACTGAAATAATACGTGATTCAGAGAAATAGATTCACTACATATGCATTTCACATTTTTACCATAGTTGGTTTTAATTGAATTTACTATTATTTTAATTCTTTTTTACATAACTTAGTAATATATTTAATTTCGTAAAAGGATGTTTGGTTTTTGAAATTTACATTCATTTATGTCATCTATGTCATCTGCATATTGAACAAGTGATACTTTATTACTCAACACTTTTGGTAAATCATAAATTAACATATTAAATAAAATCGGCAAAACTATAGATCCTTGCGGAATTCCCATATTAGTTTTATAACTAGACGAATATAATTCGTCACTTTTACCTTTATATTTCTATCTCTTAAAAAAGTGCTAATATCATTACCTACATGACCCCGCCAGCAACTTACTATTTTGCCGCCTTGCTCGCGGATGATGTTTTCCACCACGGATACTGAGGGCAATTTAAATTTACGAGATGCCTAAACTCAAAAATCACATTCATGGTGGTGGTTGTAATGATTGTGGCGTTGTTGGAAGTTGCTGCATCTCTGGCCCTTGACTCCGTGCTGATGCCAGCATCCTGATTTCCAATGGCTTTCACTCTATCCTCAGATGATTATATCAGTTCGCTCGTCCTTCTTCTTGGTCACCCTTATCTTCTGGTGTCCACTTCTTGTCTTGGCCATCTTCCCTGTAAGAGGCTCAAGCGCCACACCTCCCTCCCTACCCCTACCCCAGGCCCGGACTAGGGGGGGGGGTTACAGGGGTTACGTAACCCCCCCCCTGGCCTGACTATGTACCTCTTTTTTTTTCTTTTTTTTTTCTTTTTTCTTTTTTTTTGGGGGGAGGGGGGGAGGGGGGGTACGTTACAATCATAAGTAAATCCGGGGAGAAATTTCAACCCTCTCCCCTAGGCACTATAAAAAAATAAATCCTCTTCCACTCTACTCAATTTCAACCACTGATTCTTTTATCACAAGTAACTACATTCTGTTACCTGAGACACTGTGCTTCCCATAGCTTGAAAAAGCATGCGGCTTGCCTGCAGTGAAGAACATGATGGGAGCACTGAGGGAACTGTCACTGTTTTTCTCAAACTCTCCAAAGAGACAAAGAAAACTTGAAGATACCATCGAATCATCTCAGCCTGACACGACAAAAACAAAGCTTGTTGATCTGTGCAGAACAAGATGGGTAGAAAAACATGAAGCACTGGAGGTTTATACATCTCTCTTTCTGGTTGTTGACGACTGTTTGGGACAAATGTGTGAAGACAGTGACAATTGGGACAGTGAGACACTGACCAAGGCAACTGGCTTTCTCCACACCTTGAGCAGCAGTGCTTTCCTCGTTGCATTCGTTGTCGTCCGCAATTGTTTGCGTTACTTAAAACCCTCGACAGTGAAGCTGCAGAAAAGGACAAAAGATGTTGTCGATGCCTACAGGGAAATCAAAGCGGTCAGTAACTGCATGTCTTCTATTAGAAGAGATGTCGACACAGCGTTCGTTGCCTGGTTCGGTGAAGTCAGCAAAATGGCGAATGCTTTGACAACTGATGTTATTGTTCCTCGTCAAGCATCCCGACAGACTCTCCGTGACAACCAACCTGCGGCCACTCCAGAAGAATATTTCAAGATTAGCATTGCCATTCCTTTCTTGGAACACCTGTCAATCGGATTGGACTCGAGGTTCAAAAATGCTGACCTAGCAGTTGATGGTCTCTGTCTGGTGCCAAGCACTTTAATAGACAACCAGGATGGTTTCATGCAGGTTCCAGAAGGGGTGAAGACACTGGCAATGTTGTGGGAGTCTGATCTACCAGACAACGCTACCCTTGATGCAGAATACCAAAGGTGGGTTTGCAAATGGCGAAGTGCTGCTGAGAATGCAACAACTATCATCCCATCCACGGCATCAGAAGCACTGAAACATTGTGACAGGGATTTTTATCCCAACCTGTTCATCATGCTAAAGAACCTTTGCACCCTGCCTGTCACTACTGCCGAGTGTGAGCGTTTAAACAGTCAGTTGCGCAACCTGAAAAACTACCTGCGCTCTACAATGGGGCAACATAGACTCAATGGACTTGCTTTACTGAAAGTGCACAGGGATGTTGATATTGACTTCAAAGAGGCAGTGAACTGTTTTGCCAGAAGATACAATTCACAAATGGTACTAATGCCGAGGAACCTAGTGCAGCAAGACTGAAAGTGAAAGCAGGGCGGTGATGTTCATAAATTACAAGGTAAAGCTTTATACTGTTAACGATCAACAAAATGTAGTGAATAATAATAGTATACAAAACATCTCTGCTGATAAATAAATGTTCGTGTGTGTGTTTTTTGTTGTTGGTTTTTTAAGGGACGGGCAGATGATTATTTTTGTACCCCAGAGTTTGTCAGTTCAATTTGTTTAAAAAGCTCAAAGTCCCAGACCATCATAAATGGCTTTTTCAAGGTTCAGATTGCACCAGATTGCACCATTTTGCATCCTTGAAAAAAAATTTTCCGGGGGGGCATGCCCCCGGACCCCCCTAGAAGGCTCGGCGCTTCGCGCCTTCGCTGAATCGGTAACCCCCCCCCCCCCCTCAACTTTTCCCAGGTCCGGCCCTGCTACCCCTCCCCCCAAAAATAAATAAATAAAAATTATCTAGCTAGAGTTGATAGCTTGTTTCAGCTTCCGTTTTGGCGTAGGAATTTATGTAGTACTATTTACAAAAAGATTGTATCATGGACGTGCGGTACACTTTACAAAAAATTTACGCTATTTTCAATAGAGTGCTTTTCCAAATGCAATCACCCTGTAGACAAGGGAACCGGACCCGAAAGAGTTTAGAGGAAATGGCGAAGAGCCTTGGTAGGAAAAGAGTTTGGATGCTTGGGTAGGAAATAGAAGGGACGTGTGCACGTGCGGAGGATCCGGGGTGGACGGAATGGCGTCGGTTTGGAGGGGGGGGGATAGAAAGGAGGACGGGGGAGGTGGAGAAGAGGGAGGAGGAGAGGCTGGGAGGGGGAGGTGGGGGTGAGGGGAGAGTATGTTTGGTATTTTATTGCTGTTACTGCTGCGCGGCGTCAACCATTGAAAGCAGGGGAGGGGAATGTAAAAATGTGTTTTCCTCCCGTCTGGAGGTAACAGGGAGTCAGCCTGGCCAACAGTGCTACCCATTTCAAAACATTGCTCAAACAACCTCTTAGTAGTAGTAGTAGTAGTAGTAGTAGTAGTAGTAGTAGTAGTAGTAGTAGTAGTAGTAGTAGTAGTAGTAGTTGTTGTTGTTGTTGTTGTTGTTGTTGTTGTTGTGGTAGTAGTAGTAGTAGTAGTAGTAGTAGTAGTAGTAGTAGTAGTAGTAGTAGTAGCGAGGTGAAGGTGTATTATATTCATCGAGGTTGTCCCTTTCAAAACATAGCACACAACAATCTCAAGTTGTGTTTATGTTCAGTTCTTTGTGATACTGGTGATAGGGGTGATTGTAGTAGTAACAGCTCATAGTCGCATGATGGTTACCAAGGTACAGAAGGTGTGGAAGAGGTAGGATAAGAGGAAATGAGGGGAGGGGGGTAAGGTGGGTGTAAGAGCACGTCATGGCAACAACGACAACGGTTTCAAAACATGTGCACAACTAACATCGTATTATGATACCGTAAGGCATGAAAATCCTGACTACAAACAAGCCTCTGTACTTTAAGCTATATATCCGTTTGTTGTTCCTTGTTGGGCGTTTAAGGTATTGGTTACGAAGCAGTTGCAAAACTATCTGTACCCCAGTTGATGGTACTGTTGTCAGATCTCTACTGCAAACCAGCTCCTGTAGGCCAAACTTACGTTGTTGTTGTTGTTTTTCCTATTTTATTGTTTTGTCTGTGGATATGGAACTAAACAGTGAGCATAGTCGTTTCAAAACTACCTTTTTTCTTTCTTTTTTTGGGGGTGGGTGGGTGGGTGGGATAAAGGAGGTATTTGTTTCAAATCAAACTACCGTCTTTTTTGTGTGAGTGAGCATATTCGTTTCAAAACTGCCATCTCTTTGGTACATGGTAAACAGTTTTACACACGACCATCTTTTTGTTGCAATTTTATCTTGTAAAACTCCCCTATCCTATCCTATCCCATAACTCGGAGGTCACAGATGATCGTTTAACCAGCGTACTCCATCTTTCCTTGTCCTCAGCAACCCTGATTGTTTCGCTGAGTGTCAAACTCTCCCCAATGTAAAAAAACAAAAACAAAAAAAAAACAAGAACATCAGCAGGATTATAAAAGTCTACTGTTCTGCGGATGTGTAATAACTAAACACAAGGCAATCTCATTTCAAAACACAGCTGCCCAAGGTAGAAGTACTGCAGCAGTGTATATGCAAAGTCCTATTTGTATAAGACTAAACAAAAGGCAGGACTAGTCACTTATCCTAAACATCATTTTTAAACAACCCTTCTCTACAATTAAAAGCCCAACGTAGAATTTGTTTTGTTCTAACGGCTGCTAGAGACAACTTGTATATCGCTGGTGTTGTGTAGCACAGTACAGCACAATCAGATGTTCAGGTGTCATATAAGACAGTGAAGAATCGGGTATTTGCCCAACCAAATAACAATGATCACAGTCTTGGACTACAGGCAACGACAAATCGTGATTCTACATACAATTCTGAGATTGCTTTCGCCATTCAACCGAATGCTTTACTTTGCCGATTTGCACTCGCACCATTAATATTGTGAATGATTATTGAAAAAAAAATCGCTTACATTCTCTTAAATCCTGACACAGAAAAGATATTTTTTGATTAACTACACACATATGTGTAGACTACATGTGTGTATAATTATGTTCATGCATGTGCATGAATGTATGTAGACTTGTGAAAGTCTAAAATAATTTGTATCAATGTAAAGACTTTCACTAAAAGATCTGAATCTGAAATCATTCAGATGTGATTTGTACAAGCACCAAAGTTATATGTCGTATATAACAGGTTTTATTGTACCTATAAGGGCGCCCCACCCACGACCTAAGCACGCCAACATATCGAGAGCAGCTGCCGAAAAGTTCCGCTTTCCTCGCCCCACCCGACCTACGACAATGTACCCTTTGCTTTAAACCTTCTACCCTTTCAACACTGGCTGTTAATGCACCCTTTACACAGCCCTCACCACGCTCATCCTATCAACCGACACCCCTAGTTAGGTCCCTTTCACTTCTCTCCTGGGATGGATATCACCGCACGCTCTGCCGTATCGCCAATGGCGGGTCGGACGTTAAACCTCAAATAATGAAATAATATTTTCCTTTTTGTTGGTGGTAGTGGAGAGAAAGGAGAGTGGGTGGGGAGGGGGGGAGAGTAATCTGCACATCAATATAGATCTATTAAAAAACAAAGGAAATCTGACAGAAAAAGCGATAGCTCAAGCTAACTAAACACAACGCGCTACAGTTTTACGACTTCGGATGAGAGCTCGAGCATGCGCCGAGGTCTAACCTGTGTACGCACGCATTCCAAGATCGCACGGACTTTAAAGATCCTGACGCCCATGTAACAGACGGGTGAGTGCCGGCTACATAAATACACTCAGCAAGCGCAACATGGATCTCATTGTTGATATGATGATGATGGTCATTGTTGTCAGGGTGGCGACGTGGTGATCGTCCTTAACGCTCATGCAATAGGACGTTAAGCATCGTTTTCATTCTAGAGCCAATCATAATAGAAATACCCGGGGGCCCAGGATGGTGCTCAACCGGCTGTCTGGGCGTCAGACCATGCGCCCAAAGTCTGCAAGTGGGCATCTACCTCGGGCAGCTTGAGTTAGATCCTATATCGGCCAGCGCCTTGAGCAGCTCTAGAGCTGGAAAAGCGCTATGTAAGAACGACTAGATAAATAAATAAATAAATAAATAAATAAATAAATAAATAAATAATGAGAAAGAAAAACAATATCAACATCTAAACAAAAAGCAGTGTGGTTCATACTGGCTAGTTGCTGTCGCACTGTTTGCATATCTTGGCATTTGTTGGTAGTGTAAGGAGGGCCGTGATACTTTGTTTTCCATGCTCTAGAAACGTATGCATGTACAATTAGTAAAAACACACAGATAAACATAGCACTGTAATGGACGAAAGATAGAAAAGGAAACTGCTTCCCTACGCTAAAGCACACGTGTGACGTAATGATGTAAGACGTTTACTCCACACACACACACACACACACACACACACACACACACACACACGCAGTGTTTTGTACAAACGGTTTATCGCGACAGAAAATAACGCTTCCAGGGTCACAATGGACTGCTTAGTATTCAAGGTGACTCGGGTATATCTCCGGTCCCGAGTTGCATAGGCAGAGCGCTACATAACGCTACGTAACTATTTTGGCGAAAAGTCTGGGCATCCCTATGCCCATGGAGAGCGCTACAAAAGTTGTTTCCGAAAACAAAAAGATGGCTGCCAGAATGGTGGGCTTTCGATTTGCGAATGGCGATGTGTTCAACGGTGAAGTAGCAAGGGAAGACTTTTTGTCATTTACAGTCTAGTAAAGATGTGTGTACTTGTTATCTGACGGAATAATTATGTTTATGTGCAATTGGTATGAGAATTAGTATTTATATTTGATAGTATTGTGTCGTCAGTGCCATTGACAGTAACTCACTTTTAGCCAACTTCACCTTGATTGGCTGTTGTGCAGTCAACATGTGCTGCGCCATTTTAAAAGCGCTCTTATTGCACAAAAAAAAGCCCAGAAGAAGAAAATAGTTCGTGCAGAGCAATTGCACACGTTTTGTGGCGCTTTTTTTCCGTTTCCGACATGAGTTTTCTCCCTCACCTCACCATGAACTACATGTGCATTAGTTACCTCCCTTTATTAGTGCATGCATTGTCTATCTGCAAACTAGGTTAACAGTTTACAATGACCTGCAATGTGATTTCTGACTTCGTGATGTCTCGCATTACCCTGCAATGAACTACAATGAGCTGCAATGTGCCTTTTGACTTGTATCCAACAAACACGTGCTGCATAATGGCCTTGGTTTGATTTCTTTCGCTTCGCAATTTACTTTGTGTGTGTGTGTGTGTGTGTGTGTGTGTGTGTGTGTGCGTGTGTGGGTGTGGGTGTGTGGGTGTGTGTTGTGTGTGCGTGTGTACATCGTTATTTATTTGTATTAGAGGCCCATGAATTTTCCTTTTTTTTGTGGAATAAAGGACATTTTGACTTGGCTTGACTTGACTTAATTATGCAGCGTTAATGACGTGCCTTAACCGGTGCCTGTAATTTGCATTGTGACTAAGTTATTTCCCTTTACCTGCATGCGGTGCACTAAGTTTTGTGACGGAACGCTGTTGGCTCAGCCTGCTTTGGAGCACTTGTGTGACACAAAGCCATTGGTTATGCTAGCAGCGTACTTTGCATTAAACGTGCCTAGACGTAGGAGGAAGGTTATCACAGTGTCAGAAGATTTGGCTAGGCTTGTTTCTTCAGGAGTATGTCGCAGCAGTGTTAGAGACTTCAGCATGCCCACAAGGATGAAGGAGGGGAGGCTATCCGTGCTCAAGAGGAAAATGGGAGGCTATCTAGTTTCAACGGGGTGATTGCAGCTGCCAATGGCAGGTTCAGATCGAACGTAAAATTGAATGACTGCGAACTCTTTGCTAGGCTGCCATGGAAAATGGCCGGCCTGCTTTTATTCTCTTGTTAGATGCAGCACCGCGTAGACAAGTGAATAATGAAGTGACGTTATTTTCTGCATGACATCACTCTGCAATTTCGGTGAGGGTAATAACACGCATACAAGCAATTGCTTTTTTCCCTTTTTGCATGGTTGTGTTTGTTTGTGTATCTGTATGTGTGTGTGTGCGTGTGTGTGTGTGCGGGCGCGTGTGCGTTATTTTATTTATTTATTTGTATTTATTTTATCTTTTGCCCAAGGTGAGCAGTGATGGAGGTGAGGAAAGGGGGATGGGAGGTTCCGTGCTCCCTGTGATCGTCCGATTATCCGCCCCTGATTACGTACAGCAAAGGCTCAGTTGCACTGTATGTACCCAATACGCCCTTTAGTACAAAATGTCAGGACGCAGGTGAAAAGCGTTCACGCTGTTTCCTCTCTATCCGGAGCCAACAGAAGACCTCACACAGACCCCAACCAGTGCTAACATATGCACGTCGCTCAGCAGTAAGATTAATAATGTAGTACATAGGAGGCACTGTGGTCTAATGGTAAGTGCTTCGGCTTGCGGATCGGAAGGTCCCGGGTTCGAGCCCTGGCCGGACCATTGTGTTGTGTCCCTGGGAAAGACACTTTACTCCTGTTTTCCTACTCCTTCGGATGAGAGTATAAACCGAGGTCTAGTCTGTGTCGCATACATTCCATCATAACGGACTTTAAAGATCCTGACGCTCATGTCCTAGACGGGTGAGTGCCAGTGACAAGAAAACACCCAGCATGCACCTAGGTCCTTCTCCCCATCCCTGGCTGCCCAGGATTGTGCTCAGTTGTCCGGGCGTCAGACCATGCGCCCAAAGGCTGCGGGTGGGCGTCTCGGGCGGCTTGAGTTAGATCCTGTATCGGCCAGCGCCTTGAGCAGCTCTTGAGCTGGAAAAGCGCTATATAAGAACGATTAAATAAAAATAAATACATGTCAGTGACTAAGAACTATATGTGCAATGCACCCCTCCAATCAATGTCTTGTTCTTTGTAGTGACCCACCGCCGTCCCTCTGTGGTAGAGCGTTCGCCTGGCACACCAAAGTACCAGGTTCGAATCCCGTGGTGGGCGAAATAAAAGTGGTAATTTTCACTCCCCATCTTAATTAGCAGTATGAATACTCTGGTGGTTCAATGTTGATTTAGGTCCCTACCTACGTCTAGTCTGTGCACGCATCGCCCAGACTGCAAAGATCCTGACGCTCATGTCTCAGAGTCCCAGCTACACAAATACACATGAAAGTCTATCTAGAGAGAGAGAAAGAGAGAGAGAGAGAGAGAGAGAGAGAGAGAGAGAGAGAGAGAGAGAGAAAGAGACAGAGAGAGAGAGAGAGAGAGAGAGAGAGAGAGAGGGAGGGAGGGAGGGAGAGAGAGAGAAAGAGACAATTGACACACAATTGACAAAATTTTAATGTGTTTAAGCCAGCGACCCATCACATTTTACATACTCTTTCGCACGCACTAAATTTGAAAATTGAATAAAATAAATATAAAATAAATATAAAAAAAACTATTCAACACATATATAACAAGTTAGATTTGCATGTACGCCGATTCCTTCCCCTACTGGAGTGACTCGTCTCTTTTTTTCAAGGTATAAAAAATGAACATTGCCATTTTCCTTGATACATCCCCTGGACAATCCAAAAGAGCATTTTTTATACATTCCTCAGAGCTTAAATTTATTGTCTGCACATGCGACAAGTACTTGCATCTCAATTCATGATACATTGGGCATACAAAAAGAAAGTGATATTCGTTTTCCAGCACGCCTGGACAGAAAGGGCAATTTTTGTTGAGTGTATCGTGGTATCTTTTGTTTATCCCTAGTTCATTTAAACCAAAGCGAAATCGTATCAGAGAATCCCTAAATTTTTTGATGGTTATGCAATCAATATACGGTTTAGCTTTGTGAAGTTCTTTAAATATGCGGTAAACTGAAAATCTTTCACTGGACATTAATTTCACTCTCCAGTCTTCCTGAAATTTTACAATCATTTGCTGTCGGAAAGAGTTCAGAAAAGCTGTTTTGTTAGTTACTCCCTCTGTCCAAACGTGCACAAAACCATACCTCTCAAGGAGGTCTCTGACATTACTCGCCCAGTTGTTTGTATGGGGCGCCATGTGTCCATTTATTCTATGTGACCATTCTATACATAGAATAAATTCTATGCACATAGAAAGCATTCTATACACACAAAAAGCATTCATTAGTTGAAATTCCGTTTATAAAAAAGAAACCAATATTGTAAGTCATAGAATAAAATTCTTTGTATAGAATAACATTCTATAATATAGTGTAAAATTCTATGTCCATAATACAATTCTATGTATAGAATAACATTTTATAATAGAGAATAATATTCTATGTATGTAATACAATTCTATATTATAGAATGCACTTGTATACATAGAATTATATTCTATAACATAGAATGAATTCTATTACAAAGAAGAATGAATTCTATAACATAGAATGAATTCTTTAAAATAAAATAAATTGCATGACATAGAATTATTTCTATACGCATAGAATTCATTCTATAACATAGAATGAATTCTTTAACATAAAATAAATTATATGACATAAAATGAATTCTATGTGCATAGAATAAATTGTATAACATATAATGAATTCTATAATAAAGAATGAATTCTATATGCATAGAATGAATTTTATAGCATAGAATGAATTCTATGACATAGAATTCATTCTATGACATAGAATGAATTCTATAGGCATAGAATGAATAGTATAACATAGAATGAATAAGATGACATAGAATGAATTCTATGACATAGAATGAATTCTATGACATAGAATGAATTCTATAACATATGAATAATATGAGATAGAATTCATTCTATGCTATATAATTCATTCTATGTTATAGAATTCATTCTATGCTATAGAATAAATTCTATCTCATATTATTCATTCTATGTCATAGAATTCATTCTATATTATAGAATTCATTCTATGTCATAGAAATCATTCTATGTCATCTTATTCATTCTATGTTATACTATTCATTCTATGCTATAGAATTCATTCTATGTCATAGAATTCATTCTATGTCATAGAATTCATTCTATGTTATAGAATGAAATCAATATAAAAACTTTTTTTTAAATAGGAAAAACTGGGGCACTGTCAAGGTATAGAGAACATTTTGGGATATTGTGATGTTTTGAACATAGCACACTCGTGCAATAATGATTACAGAGCGATTTGTCACTGACATTCAGTTTAGAGTTGACGACATGAAGTGGAAATCGATGAAAGGAAATGTTCTTTTCTTTGCAGAAAGGTTTTACGTCGGAGTTAGAGCATCCAAACACAGCACAGTACTTCACCATTTTCAAACTCGATCACGCTGTGTTATTCCCGCAGCACGTGGCCGCCACGCCTTTGTGCATAGCGCCCTGGGGGGCCGCTTGGGGTGAAAAAGATTTTATGGCAATATTCAGCTTTATGAACCTTTCATTTATTATGTCTCAGAGTTGTATAGCAATATTCGACCTTTAAATATATTAATTATTGCTTTTTATGAGTGTACAGTACGGTTATTTCTTCGGTATTGAGCGAAAAGAACTGATTATTTAATTAGATTTTGTCACTATAAACCCTTACAGAACCTCAGCACATTGTAATGAAAAAAGCAAGCACGCAGAGGCGGAGGGGGGGGGGGGGGAAGGGTGTGACATCAATTATTTTTATTGCTAAGCGATCTATTCACACTAATTATACCGTCGAAGTCGTCCGCATCAAGAAACCTAAATGCTTGTTCACGAAATTATGATGTCTGATAAAGCCGCAAAGCGCTTGGTACGTCAGCCATTTCTTCAGTTCTCCCGCGCGTGCAAGGCTCCACGTGTCTCTTTATACGTCACAGCCTCGCTTCACATAGAATGACCTAGTTGCGCATAGAATGAGCATTCTATGTTATAGAATGAACATTCTATGTTATAGAATGGATTCTATGTTATAGAATGAACATTCTAAGTTATACAATGGATTCTATGTTATACAATGGATTCTATGTTATAGAATGAACATTCTATGTTATAGAATGAATTCTATGTTATAGAATGACCATTCTATGTTATAGAATGAACATTCTATGTTATAGAATGGATCCTATGTTATAGAATGAACATTCTATGTTATAGAATGAACATTCTATAACATAGAATGCATTCTATGTGCACCAAATGTTAAAAAACAATTCTATGAAAATAGAATGTATTCAGTGTTGCGAATAAAATCCATTTTATGTTAAAAAAATGAATTTTATGTCATACAATTCTTGCTGTGTTATACAATTAATTCTATATACATATAATTCATTTCATTCACATAAAATTAAAAAACACAACTAATAAATTGTAACAAAATTTAGAATTTAAAAAAAGATATTGTATGACACATCACCACATCGCATCATCACCACATCGATCACATCATCACATCACATCACTGCATCACATTGCTTCATCACCATCATCGTGAAAACGCACCACCACATAAAATCACATCATATCAACAAATCATCACATCACATCAGCCGACATCACAGCAGCAGCACATCTTCACATTGCAGCAGACAGCACATATCATGGCATCAGTGAATCACATCACATAATCTAATCACCCCACCCCTCCCACCCATCACATTTGTGGTGCAGTGTGGTGTGATTTAGAGTGATGTAGTGTGGTGATGTGATGTGGTAATGTGTATGTATGTATCTGCAATACAGTTCTATTATGCCTTAAAAGCAGTGAATCAGACCACATCGTCACATAACCTAATCACTCCACCACACCTACCCATCACATTTGTGGTGCAGTGTGATGTAGAGTGATGTGGTGTGGTGATGGGATGTGGCAATGTGTATATCTCTCTGCAATACAGTCCCATGCCATAAAAAATGTTCTCTATACCTTGACAGTGCCCCAGTTTTTACTATTTAAAAAAAGTGTATATATTGATTTCATTCTATAACATAGAATGAAGTCTATGACATAGAATGAATTCTATGACATAGAATGAATTCTATGACATAGAATGAATTCTATGACATAGAATGAATTCTATAGCATAGAATGAATAGTATAACATAGAATGAATAAGATGACATAGAATGAATTCTATGACATAGAATGAATTCTATAAAATAGAATGAATTCTATAGCAAAGAATGAATTCTATGACATAGAATTTATTCTATAGCATAGAATGAATTCTATAGCATAGAATGAATTCTATGACATAGGATTCATTCTGTAACATAGAATTCATTCTATGCTATAGAATAAATTCTATGTCATAGAATTCATTCTATGCTATAGAATTCATTCTATGTTATAGAATTCATTCTATGCTATAGAATAAATTCTATGTCATAGAATTCATTCTGTGCTATAGAATTCATTCTATGTTATAGAATTCATTCTATGTCATAGAATTCATTCTATGTTATACTATTCATTCTATGTTATACTATTCATTCTATGCCTATAGAATTCATTCTATGTCATGGAATAAATTCTATGTCATAGAATTCATTCAATGCTATAAAATTCATTCTATGCATATAGAATTCATTCTTTATTTATAGAATTCATTCTATGTTATACAATTTATTCTATGCACATAGAATTCATTTTATGTCATATAATTTTTTTATGTTAAAGAATTCATTCTATGTTATAGAATGAATTGTATGCACATAGAATAAATTCTATGTTATAGAATTCATTCTTTGTAATAGAATTCATTCTATGTTATAGAATACAATTCTATGCATACAAGTGCATTCTATAATATAGAATTGTATTACATACATAGAATCTTATTCTCTATTATAAAATGTTATTCTATACATAGAATTGTATTATGGACATAGAATTTTACACTATATTATAGAATGTTATTCTATACAAAGAATTTTATTCTATGACTTACAATATTGGTTTCTTTTTTATAAATGGAATTTCAACTAATGAATGCTTTTTGTGTGCATATAATGCTTTCCATGTGCATAGAATTTATTCTATGTATAGAATAGTCACATAGAATAAATGGACACATGGCGCCCCATAGTTTGGGCTTGGACCAGTTGTGGTTAAATCGTTTTCCTGCATGGTTAGTACTTGTCTGGGGAATCTGCTTGGTTCCATTTCTTTTACCTTCAGCCAGTATCTCAACGTGGAAACACTGGTTTCAATAAACATGGGGTATCTTCCTGTATCACCATATGTCATATGGTTAGGTGTCTTGTTTGACACACCCAAAAAATGTTTGCATGAAAAAAGATGAGCGGACTCAATAGCTGGAACCTTGAAGGCTCCCCAGATCTCGGAAGCATACAACAACATGGGTTTAATCTGTGCATCAAAAATACGAAAAAACACTGTAGAGTCAAAACTTCCCAAAGCCCACATGGTTTTCATAAGGTCAACAGTTTTACCCTTTGCTTTGCTTGCATATTCTTCACATGCAATGTTATTCGACAATTTAGTTGTCAGCATGTATCCTAGATATTTATACTTGTTTACTATTTATAGTTCCTGCCCTTCCAAATGCCATTTTTCCCTTTCTGCAACATGTCCCCCTTTGCGAAAAACCATCACTTTGGTCTTGTCAAGATTTACGGTGAGGCCAACAGTCTTGGACGCAACATATAAATTATTTAACTGATTTTGAAGCCCAACAGGCGTTGTGGAAATTAACACAATATCATCGGCAAAAAGCAGCAAGAACAGTTCTTCTAAGCCTGGGAACAGCTGAATGCCATGTCTTCCGTTTAAGCGTACAGAGTCGGCTACTTCCGAAATTAACAACGAGAAGATTAATGGGCTAAAAAGACAGCCTTGTTTAACTCCAGAAGGGCAAGTAAAAAAATCTGTTAATTTTGATCTCCATTTTACACAAGACTCAACAGAGGCATACATTGCTTTTATCATCTTAATCATTTTGGTCGATGCTTTTAGTTTTTCAAGTACTTGCCATAACTGTTCCCTATCCACAGTGTCAAACGCTTTTTTGTAGTCTACGAAGGCAACATATAATTTTCCACTTCTCCTACCAAAAACCTTTTTCTTTATTATGGAAATCAAAGTATAAATATGGTCGATGGTTGAAAAGCCCCTACGAAACCCGGCTTGTTCCTTGCTGATTTTAGCTTCCTGTTCGGCCCAAAAATATAGCCTTTTGTTTAAGACAGCAGTGAACAATTTGCTCACTATACTCAACAGGGTAATGCCCCTGTAATTGTCGGGATTAGTTTTATCACCTTTCTTGAACAACGGTACAATCACAGACTTACACCATTCAAGTGGAAAAACACTCAAATCATACAATTTGTTAAAAAGAAGTGTCAAAAATGGACAAACAAATCCTTCAGCATATTTTAAAAATTCTCCACAAACATTGTCCAGCCCCGACGCTTTACCCAAGCTTCAAGTTACGAATAGCTCTGCGAACCTCGTCCTCCGAGATGGGATCATCGAGCTGTGGCACAACCACATCTTCTGCATCCCTAGTGTTAAAATTGTCTTCAGTGTTTAAATGTTGGGTTTCTTGTGTTTTGTTCTGTTTTGACCCTAGAAGATTTTTAAAATGAATGTACCAGGATTCCATGTCAATGTTTGGTTGTTCATTTCTCTGAAATCGGGCACTTTTTACAGTTTTCCAGAATTTGGTGCTATTGCGTCTGTTATCCAGCAACGTCTGATGTGTAGATGTCCTGTATGCTTTTTTCTTTTCAAACATGATTTTTTATAGCCTTTCTTTGCTTGCATGTAGTTTGTTTTATCAACTGTTGTGTGTGTTCTCTGATACTGTCGCAGTAACTTGTGCGTTTCGCGTTTTCTGTTTAGGCACTCTTTGTCAAACCATTTCTTTGTGTTTTGATGTTTGCCGGCACCAATCTTAATATCCTTTTTCATACATTTTCCCGCCATTAACAGAAGGTCCATGAATTTCTTAACGGCACTATCTATGTCAGTATCTAAAAGTAATTTGGCTTCTTCAAGTAGTTCTCCCGCCTCATTGGAGTTTATAGCTTCTAAGTACTCGTTTCGTTTGTCACAGTTCCACTTAGTTTGTGTAATCGTGGTTCTAGTAAACAGAAGCGTTCTTGGCATATGTTTTGATTCAACTCGACTGCCCACCTCAAAAAACATGCTCGCAGAGTGGTAAAGATCAGCCGAAACCAAAAAGTAATCAACAACACTATTTCCCTGTTCAGCAATAAAAGTGAAAGCACCGTCATCATCACCGCTGTGGTTACCATTCAAAGGGACACAGCGGAACATCGTGCAAAAATCAATTAACACTTTGCCAAACTGGTTGGTTACTTTGTCTTTTGATTTCCTAACCATAGAATTCTCTCCTAAATCTTCTACTGCAGTAACAGAATCATCGACATAATCAACAAGGGCTTCCCATTCGCCAATACGTGCATTTAAGTCTCCGCAAACAATTAAATGACAATCTTCACCGCTCTGGTAAGTATGAAGTAAAAATTCTTCCAAAAGGTGGATGCCACAGTTTATGTCCTTGTCTTTATAGTAGAGAGAGAGAGAGAGAGAGAGAGAGAGAGAGAGAGAGAGAGAGAGAGAGAGAGAGAGAGAGAGAGAGAGAGAGAGAGAGAGACTAATTCTAGCTAGCACTAGGTCCGTTCTCCCCGATCCTCGGTCGCCCAAGGATTGCGCTCAAGTCGTATGGGCGTCAGACGATGTGGGTGCCTCGGGCGGTTTGAGTTAGATCCTGTATCGGCGCCTTGAGTAGCCCTTGAACTGGATTTTTTTATTGATTGATTGATTGTTGCTTTAGGTCCAGCGGACTCTTCCGAGCCAAATCAGGAGCGGACAACCCCCGATCCGCATAAAAGATCTGCCGAAACAAACCTAGTGGGAAAATTGAATGCCCTCCACCGGCCAGTCACTTTACAATAAAGACATCCCACGCAGGGGACGGCTGAGGCTTTACCCCAACTACTCGAACCCCCGGTTACAAAAACAAAATAGAATACAAACATCATTATAAATCATCAACAAAACACATACATATAAAATGCCTATAGTGCTAAATAATAACATCATAGGAAGCCCTAGTGACCACCCGGCAGAAAGCGTCCAACACTCCCAAGCTGATCCAACAGACCTCATACACAAACAATGAGTCTTGTCCAGGAAGAGTTTTCAAGAAAAAAGGTTGGTCATTGATCTAGCGAAGAAGAAGATAGTATAGCAGAGTGATAGGACAGATCAGGAATGGGAAAGAGCAAATGAGGAAGACAGCGACAGTGGGAATTTAAAGCACTAAATTTCCAGACAGTGGGGATACTATTTATACTGAAACCCCCGGCACTCCAACGGGGGTACTGTTGCCGCAGTGAATCAGTCATGCCTACAAAGGCAAGACAGGTTTTCAACTGGGGCTTTCACTTTTCCCTTTATAGGTTAGAACAATCTACAGTGGCAAGATTGCTCATGACCCCAAGGGGTACTTGAACTGGATAAGCGCTATATAAGAACGATTAAATGAAAAAAAAATAGTATAGAACGAAGTAAGGGTCGACTGTCATTCGTAGAAGAAGAATATTGGAGGAGGGGGGGGGGGGAAGAGCCAAGGAGGGAGGGGAAGAGGAAGAGAGTGAGAGAGAGTAAGAGAGAGAGAGAATCCGTTGTATTACTATATAATAAACAAAGTTAATGAATGTATGCACGATCTTTGATGTACATGTATTCTTATCCTATCATATCCTGTCATATCCTATCCCGTACTCGAAAGTCGTTGGGGAGGTAGAATAGGATAGGATAGGATAGTGCACCTTTAAATTAAACTTGCATCAAATTACTTTTAACGAATAATATGACCACCCAGTGAGTCAACCGTCGTGCTAATGGATGGACATCCAACAACAACACATTTAAAGAACGTGTGTCTCATCATAATTATTATAAACATACATCGCTGCGACAGAAAACAAGGTTTGACGCTTGACCGTAAAAAGACGAATCATCGCTTTCCAGTGGTCGCTATCTTTTATTATTAACGTGGCTCCGCTCTGACAGGCACCCAAGTTGTGTAATGCCCCTGTGCACTAAGGCCGGTCTGGAATGTATTGACATGTATCGCGTGTGCCGCATAATTTATGATGTAACAGTGCAATGGCAAACACAATGGCAGGAGTCACGTCACTGCATCATCGCGACATGTTGACAACAACCAAATGTGCATTGTTTTCTCTGCACCAACACAAAAGGCATCGCATAGTTACTAGCTCGCTGCAGCTGATTCAGCATAAAGCTAGCTCCTTCTACTACTTGTTCTTCTGCTCCTACTATGTTCCTACTACTACTGCTATAACTACTACTACTACTGTTCATTGCCCCTCCCCCCCTCTTCCACGTACTAATGTTATTACTAATCCTGCTTCTCTCTCTCTCTTTCTCTCTCTCTCCCCCTCCGAAGATTATAATTATGAAGAAATCAGAGGGAAGAAGAATTCAATGGTTAATGGAAGAAGAGGAATTTAGTGGCCAGTCAGCAAGCAGGAGCAGAAAAAGAACAGGAAAAGAATCAGAGAGACGGACAGAATGAAAGACGTTTGTCAAGGTCAGGGTGCGGGGGAATGTATAATTCAACTAGTCACTCACCTATTAATGGCCAAACAGCATCGCCAACCGCACATGAAACAGAGAAGAAGGGAAACAAATCGCGTTAAAATCAGGTCCGTTGATTAATTTAATTAACACAAGAGCAAACAACTCGATGGCGGGTTTAATTTTAATGTCGAAATTCAGTAAATGAATGTGTGTGCGTGTGTGTGTGTGTGAGAGAGAGAGAGAGAGAGAGAGAGAGAGAGAGAGAGAGAGAGAGAGAGAGAGAGAGAGAGAGAGAGAGAAAGAAAGAGATAACAACTAAGCACAAGAGAAGGGAAAGGGAAGCAAACCATATGCGGCCCAAAACTGCTCTGTTGGATGTTGTATAAGGGAGGCAATCGAGCAAACACCGTATCTAGATACAGCCGAGGAATCGAGATATACGACAGAAAAGGTGAGTTTATAATCTTATTTGCCACGAAAGACGTCGTTCATTATTATGATTATTATTATGACAGCAACAATTAGGCCGAATTTTACACTAATTAAAATACCAAAATAAAAAAGCTCCATTTTTAATTGTCAAGAAGAAAATCACACTGCCGTTAGCTGAGACTGAATGAGGCTTACGTCTTAGCTAAACCGTGTACAAAAAAACCACCACATGTCACAGGCATAGGAATCTTGAAGCTAAATAGCGTCTCTCTCTCTCTCTCTCTCTCTCTCTCTCTCTCTCTCTCTCTCTCTCTCTCTCTCTCTCTCTCTCTCTCTTTCTCTCTCACTCTCTCTCTCTCTCGCTCGCTCTCTCTCTCTTTTCGTTCTCTCTCTCTCTCTCTCTCTCTCTCTCTTTCTCTCTCTCTATTTTTTTTTAATTCGGTAAATTTAGATTGACCGCATCCAGTACCATTAATTAAAGGGAAGGGGGAAAGCGGAGTGCTCGGAGAAAACTCTCGATGGCCTGAAAAGTCTGGTACCTAAGTCACGAAAGTTCGTCCCAGGCTGGGTTCGAACCCGCGACCTTCGGCATAGGAAACCAGACCCCCGTTGGGGTGCCGGGGGTTTCAGTATAAATAGTATCCCCACTTTCTGGAAATTTAGTGCTTTAAATTCCCACTGTCGCTGTTTTTCTCATTTGCTCTTTCTCATTACTGCTCTGTTCTATCAATCTGCTATACTATTGTCTTCTTCGCTAGCCCAGTCTCCTACATTTTTTCTTGAAAACTCTTCCGGGACAAGACTCCTTATTTGTGTATGAGGTCTGTTGGATCAGCTTGGGAATATTGGACGCTTTCTGCCAGGTGGTCACTAGGGCTTCCTATGATGTTATTATTTAGCAATGTAGGCATTTTATATGTATGTGTTTTGTTGATAATTTATAATGATGTTTGTATTCTATTTTGTTTTTGTAAACGGGGGTTCGATAAGTTGGGGTGAAGCCTCAGCCGTCCCCTGCATGGGATGTCTTTATTGTAAAGTGACTGGCTGGTGGAGGGCATTCAGTTTTCCCACTAGGGTTGTTTCAGCAGATCTTTTATGCGGATTGGGGGTTGTCCGGTCCTGATTTGGCTCGGAAGAGTCCGCTGGACCTAAAGCAACAATTATGTAATATAATGTAATAGGAAACCAGCACGATGTCAACTGTGTTACCAGCCCACGCCTGGTATAACATCACTAATACATAGCAGTAGTAAATGGAGACACGCTCTCAACAGTCCGAGCGCCTAGGCTACACATCCTTCTTACATCACAATTACCCCAACCACCCGTTCTCCCCAAATAAAACACCACTCTCTTCCCATCCGAGCCCAGGGGGCCGGGTAGCTCAGTTGGTAAGAGTGTCTTGCTAGTAACCGAAAGATCGCTGGTTCGAATCCCGGATTGGTCAACGTGTGATCATATTATTTTCCCCTTTACCAACAACTGGCCCGCTGGTGTCAGTATAAATCGGTCCAGTAGTCACCTATATGCGAAAGACAGTGTCGTGTGACTATAATCTACAAACAACAACAACCCGAGCCCACCCCACAAAACCCTAGACCACCCTTTTGTCAACTCCTCCATCCTTCCCTCAAAAGAAAAAAAAGAACACAAACCAAAAAAATTGAATAATACATTTCTCTGACATTGCAAAATGGCGGTCTTGTCGAAACAAAGCTGATTTCGTGTCTGACATGCTGTGTCTGCCGGGACGTTTTCATAACAATATCTATAGCACGCGATCGTTATTACTGCAGAACCTTCAACATTTTTTTTATGACAAGATTGACATCCTTGTCCATGTTAACTCGTTCGGTGCAAGGAAGGCTGTTCTGCTTATATTACCCCTTTACTGCAGACCTTCTTCACCACAAACTGATTCCATTAACCTGTTAACTGCCACGACCTATTTGTCCGCTTAAGTGTTTTTAGATGCTTCATTGTAGTGTCTGTATTTCCGTTTAACACCTACCCAAGGACTACTTGCACCTACCTCATTTCAGTGTTAAAAAAAAAACAGTTTAGAAAATTGTATAGATTTCATAAAGTTTTCATCTTAGACAATATGGTACTTAGCGGTAGGTATACGATCAGGCATCCTCATCCTCATCATCCTCATCATTCTCATCATCATAATTCTTGAAAACATTGCGTGTGTGTACATCCTTAAAAACCCTCAAGCCGGTCAAACGGTCAAGCTCTGTCACAGATGGGTCTTTCCAGTGCAGCAATTGAACTACATCGAGGACGATTATCCACTATACAATACAATACAATACAATACAATGCAATGCAATACAATACAAGTTTATTGAACAAAACAAAAACTGAAAATTTCCCATGAACTGTTTTTAACGCTGTCATGCAGCATATCTGTACGCAAATATCAGAGAGAAAGAGAGCGAGAGGGAGGGAGCGAGAGAGCGAGAGAGAGAGAGAGAGAGATTCGCTGAATGCAAGCTGTTGCGCCTCTGTCCTATATATCTTTAAAAAGTCATAAAATAATAATAATAATAATAATAATAATAATAATAATAATAATAATAATAATAATAATAATAATAATAATAATAATAATACTGGATGCTGTATACGCGCCTTTCCCCAAATCAATCAGGCTCAAAGCGCGGCGATCTGTACCAACATACACACTCACCTGTCTCATCCACCCTCTCTCACACACACACAACAAATACACATCCATCACTCAAACAGGTGGTGTAAAGGCAGGGAGTTCGCTATTGGAAGGAAAGAAATTCGAATTTTTATTTTTTTTAATGTTATATTTACTGCGTCCAGAACCATTATTGAAAGGGGGGAAGGGGGGTGGGTGGGGGTAGGAAATCGGAGTGCCCGGAGAAAACCCCGGGTGACCTCAATAGTCTAGTACCTAAGTCACATACGTTCGTCCCTTGCGGGAATCGAACCCGCGACCTTCGGCATAGGAATCCTATCCTATCCTATCCTATCCTGTCCCGTAACCCGAAGGTCGTAGGGGCACCACAGATGATCGTTTAACCAGCATACTCCATCTTTCTCTGTCCTCAGCAGCCCTGATGGCTTCGCTCAGTGTCAAACCAGTCCATTCTCGAATGTTGTCCTCCCACCTCTTTTTCGGTCTCCCTCTTCTTCTACCTCCTTGCACTGTGCCTTGCAGAAACGTCTTTGCAAGGCCTGATGATCTGGTGACGTGGCCATACCATCGGAGTTTCCGTTTCTTCACCACTGTGAGCAGGTCAACGTGTTGTCCAATGGCTTGTGTGATGGTCTGTCGGACTTCGTCGTTGGTGATGTGTTGGGTATAGGAAATGCCCAGAAGTCTTCTGTAGCACCTCATCTCCATGCTTTGTATTCTTCGTTGGAGATCTGCTGTGAGGGTCCATGCTTCGCAAGCATATAGGAAGATGGAAATGACAAGGGAGCGCGGCAGTCTTACTTTGGAATGTAAACTGATGGTCCTGTCTTTCCAAATCGGCTTCAACCTTGTCAGGGCAGCAGTTCTTTGTGCGATCCTGGAGAGGACTTCCTGTCGGGACCCATTGTCTGATACAATGGCTCCTAAATATTTGAAGCTATGCACTGTGTTGAGGGATTGGCCTTGGACTTTGATGTCCGTGTTGATGCCATTGGCGTTGTTGGTCATCATTTTGGTCTTCTCTGCACTTATTTCCATTCCATAGGCTCTGGAGGTGGTGTCAAGCCTCTGTACCAGCTGTTCAAGTTCCGGCATAGGAAACCGGCGACTAATCCACTGCGCCACGAGGCCACCCGGACTTGTGAACATGGAAGTTTAACACCTACATCCACCATTTGCGATATGGCATTCGGGGATAACCATCCCAGGGAACCAGGGATAGGGACCAAGGTCAACGCTGAACCACCAGAGCAATCATACTGCTAAAAATGGACAGTGAACATGGTCACTTTTATCTTGCAAATCACCGGATTCGAACCTGGGTCCTCGGTGTGCCAGGCGAACGCTCTACCATTTGAGCTACGGCGATTGGACAGTCTTGACTTGTCCCGGTGCTTAACCCTTTTATTACCAAGGACTGTCGCAGTTAACCTTTACGTTTCCTTAAGCCTCCATCCCTCCTCCATACAGAGTGTCCGAGTTTGCCAGAGGCATACACCGTACATTATTAAATGGATTGAGAGTTGGTTCAGTAGGTACTCTTCGTGCTTTATGGTTCTTTAAGCAGCCGAGCCGTTCCTCCATAATGCGGTGTCCTAAGCCTGGTTGATCGAAACGCCGTATATTATTATCAAATGACTTGGGAGTAGGCTCAGCAGGTTCAGATGCTCTGTCCTGTCTGCGTCTGTCTCCGTCTTGTAAAGGGCATTTAATACGGTCCGTGGGGTGGCCGATATCGCCATAAACCCACAAGTGACCAGTACTGCTGGTGGTCAAGGTTAGGGGTCAGCCAGTGCTTAGACTGATACAACAATAGCAATGCAAGCAGAGAGACAACTATTGTGGAGAGACTGGGGTTTTAACATTTTACAATGGATTTGGATTTTGGGATTTATTCGTCACCCATGCTGGGCGAATGGCTCACTTACTGGAGCTAAATGCATATTATGAATTTCATCACTTTTCTTTTATATAGCGCTTTTCCAGCTCAAGAGCTGCTCAAGGCGCTGGTTGATGCAGGATCTAACTGATGCCGCCTGAAGCGCCCACCCGCACAGTCCTGGGCGACCGGGGATGGAGAGAAGGGATCTAGTGCGTGCTAGGCGTATTTGTGTACTCGTCCGTCTAGGACATAAGCGTCAGGATCTTTAAAGTCCGTGCTATGGAATGCGTGCGTGCACAGACTGGACCTCTGTTTATACTCTCATCGAAAGATGAAGGATTAGTAAGAGGTTCCCTGTAGTACAGTATACAGGACTGGGAGAGAATAAGTGTAAAACACGAGCAGTAGGTTTCTCGCCTACACAGATGGGAATGAAGTTTAATCATTGGGTATGGCAGCAATAATGTGTACTACTGTAGCTAAAATGACACGCGAATATTACTCTCGTAATATCAACTATAATTAGAATGAATCTAAGCAAGTGTCGCTCTGGTCTCTTGTACTGATACCCCGAGTCACATTGCCAACTAAATCTCTCTAGCAGGAAATGACGCCTAAGCCAGGTTTGAGGCCATATCCAGTTTAAACCATGACCTGTGTATTAACGATAAAATCTACTCATGCATTTACATCCAATTCACGTTTTATGATCTTCTCTCTCCTCCCTGCAGCATTCAAACGCGCAGCAGGAAGAGAGATTATGAGCGACGATGAAAAGAAACCGAGAATGTGCACAATTCATGTCATGAAACCGACAAACCCCTACAATCTCAAACAAAAACAAGTTGTGTGTGTATGGTCGTCATAAAATTCGCATAACTGCGAAATTAAAACTGGAATCTAGTGAAAGACCCCTCATTGACACTGAAATATTGAAAAGACTATCATTCACACTTTACGTTACAAGATTTGAATTGCACCAGATGACTTAATGTTGAGCCATTGGACAACACGATGACCTGCTAACGGTGGTGAAGAAACGGAAACTCCGATGGTATGGCCACGTTATCAGATCATCAGGCCTTGCAAAGACCATCCTGCAAGGCACAGTGCAAGGACGTAGAAGAAGAAGGAGACGGAAAAAGAAGTGGGAGGACAACATTCGAGGATGGACTGGATTAACATTGAGCGAAGCCATCAGGGTTGCTGAGGACAGAGAAAGATGGAGCATGCTGGTTAAACGATCAACTGTGGTGCCCCAACGACCTCAGAGTTACGGGATATGATAGGATAGGATAGATGACTTATAATACGTTACCTGATTGCTTAACCTTACATTTATTATATAATATTACAAACATTTGGATTGGGAAGGGGGGAGAGAGAGAGGGGGAGAGAGAGAGAGAGAGAGAGAGAGAGAGAGAGAGAGAGAGAGAGAGAGAGAGAGAGAGAGAAATAAATAACTTGGTAGGCTTGATTTTAATGGTGGATGCTGCTTAAGTTTTTGGTTACCGCTGCTTGGCGCTTTGAGTGTGATTGTATCAACAGCATAGAATCCCAACCACTGTATACAATTACACAGACAAAGACTCAAAACTGCGCCAAATGCTAGTATAACTAAGATGTAAACTACGATGTGTGTTACAAAACGTAGCACTTTAGGACTCGTGTGTTGTGGTTTGTATTTTGAGTTTGGTAATGTCAGCAACATTGGATCCTGAACGAATGTACATATTGTATATGTATATTAAATGTATACACTATTATACAGACAGAGAATCTAACTGCACCAAAGCGGGTGTAAACAAAATACTATGATACAAAGTACTACAGCAGTGAAACGTTAGATCTCCCATTATTGCTTGTACCAACAGTCATTCTGGAGTCTGTATCAATACATGTACGTGACTGCAAAAGACAAAGGCCATATATATTTTAATCGATTTCAGTCCTCATATAGCGCCATTTCTAGATCAATGCAACCAACCAGTTCCAGCACACACACACACACACAAACACACACACACCCACACACGCACACACACACACACATTTTTCTTGTCGTTGGTATACTTGGTAGTAATGTCATACCTGTTAATTTCCCACTATGGAGTAACGGGAGAAATAATGTGGTTCCCCCCCCCCCCCCCCCCTCCGTACTCTGAACTCAGTTCTTTATGTCAGGATTGAACCTATGTCTCGTCAGTCAGTCCAAGGCACACACTTGCTGCAAAGTACTGCATTGTTCGCAGCTCCGGACCACCGAGTCATTATTCGGTAAACAGCCTAGTTGTGCTTTTGGTCTGAATTAATGCCGCAACAGAAAAAGGGTAAGAGAAAGAAAGGGGGTCATAGCGATTGCGCAAACAGCAGACTGCAACCAAAGGAAATTGAGAAAATACGCAGACAGACACACACACGCGCGCGCGCGCGCGCACACTCACACACACATGCAACCACACACAAACCGCACACACATACAGGCCACACATACACGCACACACATGAAAGACAAACTAATTCCGGTATCATCTATACACGGAATTTTCCCTACGGTATAAAAATGATGTCTATCCTGCATTTAGGTATACTATCAGGTTTATTTAGAGCACAATGAATGAAGCTGTCAGCCATTGTTATCATTGTTACGATGGTGGTTGTTATGATATATCGCTCCATCATCCTATGACTCGCCTGCTATTATGCTTTGCCAAAAGGTTAAAACGGTGTATGATAATAATTATAGGTAAAGAGGGCAGGGGAGAGAGAGGGGGAGGAAGGTTTGTGAGAGATTGATGAATATAGAGAGGGTGAAGGAGACAGAGGGGGAGGAGAGAGCGAGAGAGCGAGAGAGAGAGAGAGAGAGAGAGAGAGAGAGAGAGAGAGAGAGAGAGAGAGAGAGAGAGAGAGAGAGAGAGAACGAGTTCAGTCAACCGGTTAAATCGCTTTGCCAATCCTATCCTATCCCGTAACTCTGAGGTCGTTGGGGCACCACAGATGTTAGTTTAACCAGCATACTCCATCTTTCCCTGTACTCAGCAACCCTGATGGCTTCGCTCAGTGTCAAGCCAGTCCATTCTCGAATGATGTCTTCCCACCTCTTTTTCGGTCTCCCTCTTCTTCTACCTCCTTGCACTGTGCCTTGCAAGGTCTGACGATCTGGTGACATGGCCATACCATCGGAGTTTCCGTTTCTTCCCCCGCTGTGAGCAGGTCATCGTGTTGTCCAATGGCTTGTGTGATGGTTTGTGGGACTTCGTCGTTGGTGATGTGCTGGGTATAGGAAATGCCCAGAAGTCTTCTGTAGCACCTCATCTCCATGCTTTGTATTCCTCATGGTAGATCTGCTGTGAGGGCCCATGTTTCGCAAGCGTATAGGAAGATGGAGATGGGGATGACAAGGGAGCGTAGCAGCTTTACCTTGGAATGTAGACTGATGGTCATGTTTTTCCAAATGGGCTTCAACCTTTCCAGAGCAGCAGTTGTTTGTGCGATCCTGAAGAGGACTTCCTGTTGCCAATGCTTTATAAAATTAATGTAATCATAATTCCAGACCTTCCACGATTCATAGTCTACCCTGACACTTCGCGACTATGAACAACAACCCTTGTTATTACTAATGTCAACATATTGTATGTGTGCATGTGAGGGAAATGCTAATGTTCTATTGTACTTTGTAGATTTTTGTTCGTGTCGATGAGGTTCCTTTACACTTCTTAGCAATTTAATACAGATTGATGATTTTTTTACACTCGCTATAATGGTTTTCTTTTCCACGCACTAACTTAAAACTTACGGAAACAACAGAAGACGAGTTAAAGGAAGACAGAAAAAGGAGTAAAACGCACCATCCTCAAAATGTTGTCAATACATATTATATTTCGCTAAAATGATTTGTCAGGGGTTAACTTGGGTACAGAATCCTACATCACAATTATTAAATCCTTGATTTCGCCAATGATATCTGTTGATCTACTGGTATCCATCCATCCATCCATCCATCCATCCATCCATCTATCTATCTATCTATCTATCCATCCATCCATCCATCCATCCATCCATCTATCTATCTGGGGTGGCCTCGTGGCGCAGTGGATTAGTCGCCGGTTTCCTATGTCCAAGGTCGCGGGTTCGATTCCCGCAAGGGGCGAACAAATGTGACTTAGGTACGAGACTATTGAGGTCACCGAGGGTTTTCTCCGGCCACTCCGGTTTTCTCCCTCCCTTCAATAATGGTACAGGACGCAGCCAATATAAAAAAAATTCAAAAATAAAAATTCGATTTTCTTTCCGTCTTCCAATAGCGATCTCCTTGCCATTACACCACCTGTTTGAGTGATGAATGTGTATTTGTTGTGTGTGTTGTGTGCGTGTGAGGGTGGATGAGACAGGTAAGCGTGTATGTTGGTACAGATCGCCGCGCTTTGAGCCTGATTGATTTGGGGAAAGGCTCGTATATAGCATCCAGTATTACAGTATTAGTATTATCTATATAATCTATTTATCTAATCTATCTGTCTCTCTGTATGTTGGTCCTTCCGTCCGTCTATCTGTCTGTCTAATCTATATAATCTAATTAATAATAATAATAATAATAATAATAATAATAATAATAATAATAATAATAATAATAATAATAATAATAATAATAATAATAATAAAAACATAAAGAGAGAGACAGAAGGGGTGGGGGTGAGGGGTGGGGGTAAAAACAAGAGAAAAACACAGGAATAAAGAGAATTTTTAAAAAGCTACATGCTATTTTCCAGCCTCTCAAACAATCACAAAGTTAATTTATTTGTAAAAGCAATTGTACGCTATTCACAACTTTCCGGCACCTCTCATAAAAACTCGTGGGTATCGCCATTATAAATTAAAACGAGCTTATATGAAACCAAGTTCCGGTTTGGCTTGTTTTGCTTTTATCAAAACTTGATGCGTGACTTTAAAATATGGCAAATTGCCGAAAACGACGATTGTTAGAGCCAGAAAACGAGTGGGATAAGTATAAAAACGGTGGAGGAAGTACATGCTCAGTGAAAGAATGCAAAAAACAATCGTAGAGGCCTGTATTTGTGGCGACTTCGGAGGTGCGTCGATCATCGACAGAAAGTGAAACAGGACCTGAAAACTCTTGTAGTTTTCCATAGCTTCGCCGTCGCAACCTTCACAAAGCACGAAGTAACTGAAAATGTTAGGCTAGCGTTGTGGCCAAGTGGGCTAAGGCGGGACTAACTTGCCTTGTCCACAAGCCAGAAACCAATGGCGCCTGACAGGTGTGGGTTCGAGCCAGCATCTGGGCGTTATGTTTTTTCCGAATATTTTTCACAAATTCACAAATAATGTTAGGTAGGTAGGGTTTAGGCGCGCCACTGGCGATAGAAAGGGATAATAAACTGCAGCAAAAAAAATAAAATATGTGAGGGTACGATACAGGTGGCCAGTGACACATGTTATTATTCTTGAATATTTGGAAATAACTCACTAAAACGCGCGGAGAAAAAAAAACGGAAGTATTTTTCATAGAGGGGATTCCCGTTGGTGCATAGGATAGCAGAAAAGTGTGAATATAACCGTGCCATTGGGAATGTCACACACATATAAATTTTCTACTTAATTTAACACTGCATGGAATCACCTTTCTTAAAGACATAAAGCAATATCTCCGTTGCAACTACTAACACTATATCACTGTAATGGTATAACCCCACATAGCCTAAAAAAAGAATGTTCCCTCCCTGCTAGTATTATACCTTTAAAACACGCTATCCTTTTTCTCTGGCGAATGACTGAGCGACTGGCAAATGGTACTATACTACGCACATTATTTCATGTGCAAACACCCACGCAATCACACTCACGCAAACACGCACGCACGCAACACACCGCAACACCCACGAAAACACACGCACACACACGCACACGCACACACGTACGTGTTTCAACCAATACAATGGCAAAGCACCACTACGATCGGGACAACTCCAAACATTAAAGCTACAAAGACATTCACACGCGAGCGCGCCCTCACACTCACACCCACACCCGCACACACACACGCGCGCGCGGCTCTCACGCATCCAACACATACTTATACATCAATAAATAAGCATGACGATAAACAATGCAGTCTCCATGTCTATATGTCTTAATGGAAAGGTACTTGGAAGGTTCGCTAAGGTTAAAGAACCTTCATTCGACGTTATCAGATCCCGAACCTAGGTTCCTGAACCTGATTTTGTCCAGAAGGTTCAGGTACCAAGGTTCGGGATCTGAGGACTGAACGTAAGTTTCGCAACTTCTTTTTGTCTAGAAGATTCAGATACCTATATTCGGGATCTGAAAACCTCGAATAAAGGTTCATGCATCAACTCTTTCATCTTCTGTTAAGTGTTTTGTCTCTATCTACCAGTACAAAATTGGTTTGAAGTGTTTTCAACCAAACAATGTAAAATGCTTTATTCGAAAAAACAAACAAACAAACAAAATCAATTAGAGCAAATTTTGTAAAAAAAAAAAATAAATAAAGTGTCTGGATCCGTCCTGCATGCAATTCAGGTTTTTAAAAAAAAGTAATCTTGAAAAACACCACAGAGGTTCTGCCCCATCATAACCTATCTATACCATGATGTGTAAGGCTATCTACACCCCCTACCCCTCACACCTCGCCTCCCTCCCATTTCTTTTTAAAATCTAGAATCTTGTTGCAATCCACTTTGAAAATTATTGTGGAAAATTGTAGAATTTTCCTCTAACCAACTACTGTAACTTTAACTTACGTGCTAATTTAATGCTCCTAACACGAAGCGTAGATGACTGTCGCCGAGATTTACGTTTGTCTAGTAACTATATATTAAGGAGTACTAAAGCTATATACTTGTAAGAGCTAATTAGCGAATCTAAGCCTCTGTGTGTGTTCATACTTCTTGGTTGCAAATTTCTTGAAACCAGAACCAGAACGTTGCTGTATCAACCGCTAATACGTGTTTGTTTGTTTTTTTATTTAAATTTAGCCAGCTGTTATTGTGACATTAAGTTTGTGCGCGACTTTCTTCCCTTCGGAGTGTAATATTTCTTCAACCGAAAAATTTAGAACATTGCAATTGAAGCGTATTTGATTCCCACGACATTATAAATAAAATGTATACGTATATCCTCTCTACTGACATACTATATTCTCACTTCTAACAACCTGTATGTACACAGGAACAGACCACACACACACACGCGCACACACACACACACACACACACACACACACACACGTGTGTGTGTGTGTAGAAACGACGTTCTGATGACTGTTGTGAAAAAAACAGAGATTATTTTGACACACTTTACATTTCTTTGACATTATTTTGACATTTTCCATTTTTTGAAGCTATCCCTAACCCTAACCCTAACCCAAACCCTAACCCTTAACCTAACCCTAATCCTAAAACAGCCCTAACTCAACGGTGAACTATTTTGACGTCAAAATAGGACGCCCTTCCAAAAAAGTCAAAAGAAACCATGTGGAGTTTCATGTGTGTGTCAGGGTAACGTCGTTTCTACATGCCCACACACACACACACGCTCACACACACACGCACGCACACACAAAGCACGCTCACACGCACGCACGCAGACACACAAACACAAACATACCACACATACACGCCTGAGGCGCCCCATAAATACATACACACAGACAAAACACGTACTACGAGTATTTTTACAAAGAATTAAGTAACCTACCATTATACGTCCTGGTGTCAAATTCGTTTTTTCCTCATTGTTGAACGGTGAAACAGGTCATTTCCATTTACAGTAATCTTGCTACCAGCCACTGAAAGTGCCAATGCACTAAAGAATTACACCTGCACTTTGTCACCACGCCCTTACCCCCTCCTCTCCTTTCCCGTCCACACACACACACACACACACACACACACACACACACACACACACACACACCCACATCAACCAAATCTGTCTCTCTCTCAAGTTCAGACAAACACGGATACACACACACACACAACATACATCAACCAAATCTCTCTCTCTCTCTCTCTCTCAAGTTCAGACAAATACGGATACACACACACACACACACACACACACACACACACACACACACTTCCTTTCTGTACTCTCTCTCCCTCCTTCCCTCCCTCCCTCTCTCTCCAGTTCAGACACACACGCACGCATACACATACAATTCAAACCTTTATTTTCACCAAAACCCCTCACCTTACCACCTCTTTCCTTTTCACCTCGCCCCCGTCCATCATTTTCCTCGCCACCTCGCCCCCGTCCTTCTGTCCATCATTTTCCTCGCACAGAATAATAATGTCATTCACTGAAGACTATTTTTTTAAGGTAATAATGAAGGAATTAGATTAATTGTTCTAAAGTCTACACAAACTTCACAAAGATGGTAGTCTGCCGCAAGAAACAGAAGAAGAGGAAGAGGAAGAAGAAGCAGAAGGAGAAGAAGAAGAAGAAGAAGAAGAAGAAGAAGAAGAAGAAGAAGAAGAAGAAGAAGAAGAAGAAGAAGAAGAAGAAGAAGAAGAAGAAGAAGAAGAAGAAGAAGAAGACGAGGAGGAGGAGGACGACGAGGAGGAGGAGGACGAGAAGAAGAAGAAGAAGAAGAAGAAGAAGAAGAAGAAGAAGAAGAAGAAGAAGAAGAAGAAGAAGAAGAAGAAGAAGAAGAAGAAGAATTAATCAGGAAACAGTTGTAGAAAAGGAAGAAAAGAAAAGAAAGAAAGACATCAGAAAACCAGTTTTAAATATGAATTAAATAATGCAATAACAGAGCAAATAGTTACATGCATGCATACAAAGACCATTTAAAATAAAATTAAAAAAATTTAAACGTACAAAACACAAAAACAAAATGTTATTTATATTTTAAAATCCGCCTTCCATGCAAAGCCTGTACATAACTTCCAACAGAAAACATAGCCTTCGTATGTATTTATAAAAACACATCAAAGCGAGTTGATCTTACGTGACCTAAACTTCTTTCTCGTTGTGACGTGGACAAGACGTTGAAGTTATTATGATAACACTGCCGTAGACATTTATGAGAATAAGAAAACCTATCTTTCTACACTGCATTGGTTCCATCGATCGAGACGAGAGACTCTGAATAAATATCACCCATGTCAGTTCTGGGAAATTTCTGAGAGCTCCTCAAACTGACGTTACTAAAGTGCAAGTCAAATTCTAGAGTCAAGTAAAGTCGAGTCAACACTCTATGTCCACACCCTTCACCATGTACAACCCTCTCCCCCTCTTCCCCCTCTCCCTCCAAAAAACAACCAACGAACACACCCATTTTTTATGAGTTAGTCTTTAATAATCAAAATATGTTATAAAGTGTGTTCATATTAGAGAGTTAAGGTTAACCCATAAGCAACGAACTCATCAGCAACTCTGGCTTGGAAAAATTATAATAATCACTAAATTAGGCTATACAAGAAATGTTTCCTCCATCAAGCTCAAAGCGCGGTGATCAGAGCAGATCGCTATTACTGAAGCGAGAACATATCAAATGTCAGAATAGATCAATGTTTATTTATTATTTATTTAGAGATAACCAAATTTATATTTATTTTTATTTTATTTTATTTTATTATTTCTTTAAGAGATAAGAAATTGATGTCTATTTATTTATTAATGTATCTATTTATTTAACATTTAGATGGCTGGTATTGCAATTCCATTAAGGGAAAGAGGAAACCGTAGTACCTGGAAAACACCCTCAACGATCTGAAAAACTCTCATACGAGATCTTGTACTTGCTCTTCATTATTCTGCTGGTAAGTAAATTGTAAGACCAGTAGTGTTGCAAACTATAGTGGCAGTTTGATACACAATGCCATTGTTATTGATTGACAGTGGCAGTTTGATACACAATGCCATTGTTATTGATTGACAGTGGCAGTGTGATACACAATGCCATTGTTATTGATTGACAGTGGCAGTGTGATACATAATGCCATTGTTATTGATTGACAGTGGCAGTGTGATACACAATGTCATTGTTATTGATTGACAGTGGCAGTGTGATACATAATGTCATTGTTATTGATTGACAGTGGCAGTGTGATACACAATGCCATTGTTATTGATTGACAGTGGCAGTGTGATACATAATGTCATTGTTATTGATTGACAGTGGCAGTGTGATACACAATGCCATTGTTATTGATTGACAGTGGCAGTGTGATACATAATGTCATTGTTATTGATTGACAGTGGCAGTGTGATACATAATGTCATTGTTATTGATTGACAGTGGCAGTGTGATACACAATGCCATTGTTATTGATTGACAGTGGCAGTGTGATACATAATGTCATTGTTATTGATTGACAGTGGCAGTGTGATACACAATGTCATTGTTATTGATTGACAGTGGCAGTGTGATACACAATGCCATTTTTATTGATTGACAGTGGCAGTTTGATACACAATGCCATTGTTATTGATTGACAGTGGCAGTGTGATACACAATGCCATTGTTATTGATTGACAGTGGCAGTGTGATACACAATGCCATTTTTATTGATTGACAGTGGCAGTGTGATACACAATGCCATTGTTATTGATTGACAGTGGCAGTGTGATACACAATGCCATTGTTATTGATTGACAGTGGCAGTGTGATACACAATGCCATTTTTATTGATTGACAGTGGCAGTGTGATACACAATGCCATTGTTATTGATTGACAGTGGCAGTGTGATACACAATGCCATTGTTATTGATTGACAGTGGCAGTGTGATACACAATGTCATTTTTATTGATTGACAGTGGCAGTGTGATACACAATGCCATTTTTATTGATTGACAGTGGCAGTGTGATACACAATGCCATTGTTATTGATTGACAGTGGCAGTTTGATACACAATGCCATTGTTATTGACTGACAGTGGCAATTTGATACACAATGCCATTGTTATTGATTTTTACAGTGGCAGTTTAATACACAATGCCATTGTTATTGATTTACAAGTTCTTCTCTTAATAATCCTAATAGAAAGTAGCCTACCAAACAGCCATCTAAAGCCTCTATCAGCTTTCAATAACAGTTTTGCGGGGCGCTCATGCAACTGAACGAAGCCCACACCTCACGTGATTTGGCGCGCGCGCCACGATGAAGCGGAGCGGGCTACACAGGTCGTTAGCTTTCAAGCGTAGCCATCGATCCTTGACGCATGACTAGGAAGTGGAAATTTAGCTGTAAAAAGATCGAAGCTCGGGCTGCACTAGGTTGTCCCCTATACGCACTGTGTCCGGGGACGTAAATCTATCCACTGAACTGAACTGAACTGCACTAGGGCGGGTCAGGTGCTAGGAGGACTACAATAGACGTTTCAGTGTGAGCGAAGCGCAAAGTCGTTTCGTGCAGTAGGCCTATTATATATATATTGTTTATTTATATTGTTTTATAATAATATTTCAGTGTGAGCGATCAAAGTCTGTTTCATTGCATAGACAATGGGTGTGTCATTATATAATGAAGTGCAGGATTTCTCTCTCTCTCTCTCTCTCTCTCTCTCTCTCTCTCTCTCTCTCTCTCTCTCTCTCTCTCTCTCTCTCTCTCTCTCTCTCCCTCTGTCCGTCTGTCTCTTTTGAGATGACTGATGGGCTGAAATCAGAACAGATGAACGATCTTTTTCGCCCTCATCATTTTTCAAATATCTTCCATCTTCCTAACGATCTTGATGTGTGTGTGTGTGTGTGTGTGTGGGGGGGTGTGTGTGTGTAATAGGGAGGCGGGGGAAAAACGTGGAGGAGAGAATGAGAGGGGAGAGCTTGTGTGCGTGTGTGTTTCAATCTCTGTGTCCATTTTAACGGTTTGTACTGGGATTTCCTTGCAGCTCAAAGCGATTGTCAAATGATTTTACGATCAAAGGTTTATTTAAAAATGACTATGACCCTTCCGGTTAAAAAAATATAAATCATAATTAAAGATGTATTTCTCAAATTTAATGGTGATGGCTTTAGACACATTCAAACGGGTCAGGCAAAAGATCCACATCAATTACAATAGCATATTTTTTTATAGCGCAGATAGACGATTTTGTTTGCTCATGCTGGACATGCCCTGGGCCGTGAGTAATATTAGATGATAGTCTATATAAATAGATTCATGGCTAACAGCCATACACTGTTAAATTATTTTGGACAGCCATCAATCATGTATGAAAAGTAACAGCAGATATCAATCATTGCCAAATGATTAGGGTAATGCTGCAATCATGTCATGTATGTAGGTGTCTGGATATGTCTAATAAGAATATATATTCCTTTATCTCTTTCATAAACAATTGTCCCACCGCCTTAGCTCAATGGTGAAGCCTTCGCCTGGCACACCGACGATCCAGGTTCGATTCCTGCGGTGGGCAACATAAACATGTCTGTTTTTCACTGTGTATCTTAGCAGTATGAATGCTTTGGCGGTTCGGTGTTCATTTAGACCCCTGCCCCTTCCTCTTTCCTGGAATGGTAATCCCCGTCTATCGTACCGCCTATGGTAGTTGTAGACGTTCAACTTCAACATTCATTCCCATTTCCATTCATCTATACAATGGATATATAGAAATGTTTTCAACCTCATTGTGAGAAAAGAACAGAAACGAAGAAAAATATATCTTATAATTGGAATGGGAGAGTAGATGATGACAATGGCGCAAACGGGTAAGGGGAAGTGGGTGCGAGAGACAGAGAGAGAGAGAGACAGAGAGAGAGAGAGAGAGAGAGAGAGAGAGAGAGAGAGAGAGAGAGAGAGAGAGAGAGAGAGAGAGAGAGAGAGAGACAACGGAGACAGACAGACAGAGATCACGCAAAAGGAATGTGAATCAGCTGTAGAAGAACAGAGAAACGTTCACTATTTCAAACCAATTAGGTCACTTTTATGTCCTAAATGTTCACCTTTATATAGTTATAACTAATACAACGACATTTCAGAAATATATAAATTACACATTTAGACACGCCTATACAATAATGTTAATCTATATATATAAATTGCTTAGCCGGAAGTCCTTCTTCGCCTCTACTATAAAGTTTGTCCGGTATGGACGCTGATCTGGGCAGGTGCTGCGCCCTGCGGATCGGCCTGCTGTGTGCTCAAAACCAGCGAAATCGTTATAGCCGACATTTCCTTACCGAACGTTTAACCGTTTCTGAGATAAATAAATAAACAAAATGTCCACAAACTGTAATAGCCTCATTCCGCGCGCTTCCATTAAAAATCAAATTGAGGTTTCAGCATGTTTTCCCATATAGACCAAAAAATTGATTGTTTTTCCTACGAAGCCTTGATAGCTTAGTTGGTAAAACTTTCGCCTACCGTTTAGGGCGACACAAGTTCGAATCTCAAGCGGGCCATATTTTTTTTTGTTTTGTTAAATACTACAATATGGATATTTTTCTTTTTAATTTAGGCTTTTTACCTTTAATTTATTATTATTATTATTATTATTATTATTATTATTATTATTATTATTATTATTATTATTATTATTATTATTATTATTATTATTATTATTTATAAACTAATAATAATAATAATAATAATAATATATTATTATTATTATTATTATTATTATTATTATTATTATTATTATTATTATTATTATTATTATTATTATTATATCTTATATCAAATTTTCTTTTAAAACCTTGGTGTTTTTTATGATTTCTATTTGTATTATTCTATATTCAATATTATTATTATTATTATTATTATTATTATTATTATTATTATTATTATTATTATTATTATTATTATTATTACCAAGGATTGGGATGGGGTGGTACGTGTAGGTAAAAGGGGGCTACGGGTAGGTTTAAAGGGGCATGGGTACGCATAACGGGGATACGGGTATATATAAGGGGGTATGGTGATGGTCGATTCCTATATGCTTTGGTGTTGGGGACGTAAATTTAATCCAGAACAGAACAGTCGATTCCTTTCATCCATACCTGCGAAACGATCAACGGGGAAGTATCAAGGAGGGTACAGGTAGGTTACAAGGGGGGTACGGAAGGTATCAAGGGGGTCTGGGGAGGTATCAAGTGGGTTCGGGGAGGTATCAAGGGGGTATGGTGAGGCATCATGGGGGGGGACGGGGAGATATCAGGGGGGGTATGGGGAGGTATCAAGGGGGATATGTGGAGGTATCATCGTCCAAATGAAACTCGCAGACAACAGTTGTCTCTCTGTCTACATTTTAAACAGCAACCTGTGTACCATGGCTTGCCAGGGTACAAAACCACTAGTGCTATATATTATAACACAACCTGCAATTCTCATAATTTAATGGACCATTTATGCATACATGCATTATTATTAGACTAAATTTTTAGACCATGCACCTGTCAAGCTTTTGTTTAAAACGCCCAGCCTTATTCTGAACCACGTTTTCAGCGCATACCTAAATTCCATTCCACGTTTTATATGGGCTCACAAACGTCACAAAAAAGAGAAGTGCATAGAAAAATTCACAAGACGTAAACTATATGTGGTCAAATTACCGCGAAGGAACAAAACCCACGAACACTGCCTGTCACAGACCGGTTAACGAGCTGAAAATTTACCGCACAATGCAATGCACACGAGGATGAAAGGTGTCACATAATTTGCCGCGCAAAAATTTCCTTGCAACAAAGTCAAAAGACGAATCCCACCCTACACCGTGACGATGTGAAAACTTGTAAGATGGCGGTCTGAGCAGGGACAACCTTTAGTTTATGTAATTCACCTTTTATATTTCAAGATTACTGGATAATGTACCCTTCATATCAATTAAAGGGTGCAACTGAGTACTTTTATTTCAATAAGAGTGTATACAACTCATCAGTTATATCACGTGTGTCAATGATAATGCATGCCCAAGTTTCTTTGACTTTCACACACATCAAAACGAAGGTGAGCGACCTGATAATGTCAAAGGTCATGAATATATATAGGGTGGTTTTGGGCGACCTGACAAGTTCAAAGTTCATGAATATCTAATTAGCACAGTCTTCATAATTTAATGTAACTTTTTAAATTACAGCAAAGGGTGTAGGGTACGAAGTTCGCAAGAATTTTTTTATAAATAATTAACAAAACCAATAAAGAATTTTTAGGTAAAACATAATTATGCCAAACCGTACTTTTGTAGACTTAATAATAATTGTAATATATTTGGCGAACTATACTGTTAACAGAAGAAACAAACCTTATGCAAACTCATGTCATTAACGATGATGGTGACGACGACGGTGACGACGACGACGATGAAAATCATGACGGTGCTGCTGCTGCTACCGTTGTTGTTGTTTTGTTGTTCTTGTTGATGGTGATGATGATGATGATGATGATGATGATGATGATGATGATGATGATGATGATGATGATGATGATGATGATGACATGATTACGACGACCACGATGATCATGATGACGATATGATGATGATGATGACGACGACGACGATGATAATGATGATGATGATAATGACGATGCATGAATAGCAGTTAGCACATTACCCCACGAATCAATTCATGCGCAAGGCACATTAACGAGTCATCTCTAACTTATAGTGACCTGCTAAACAGTAGAACTTTAGACGACAATGAAACTTAACTCCTGCAAGACGTGATGACCCAATGTGATACAGCAAACGAACTGTGGTGAACTTAAGACATATCGTGTCTCTATCAACCGCCTATCTGACCTTGCAAGGGTTAATTCGCGCGATCTCTACATAGGTTCGTGAGTGTACATATTATATTGAATTAGGCATGGCGTGCTCTCACGCACATAAGGATTCATTCACAGGTGAGCAAGCAACCAAACGAGCAACACCAGCACGCCAACGAGCAAAGGAAACATGAGGGCGGAAGAAGCAAACATATTCCCGCTCCGTGGCGTTCTGTTGGTAGCCGTTAACAGGAGGTCTGGCACAGGCATGTCTGTCCATTCCTTGACGTTATCGGAGGACCAGTTCTTCCTCTAGTGTCCTTGTCTACGACCACCTACCATCGACCCTTCTAGGATGGTCTTGGACAGGCTGTGGTGCCGGGTGAGGTGGCCAAACCAAAACCAAAACCGTGCCAGCTTTGGCCTTTTGATTGCTAATGTTGCCATTGTTCCTGGGGGCCAACCAGTGTCCTGACCAGGCTCCGCACATAGAGTTTACACTTTACAATACTAGCAATCACCTATTCAATCTCATCTTTCAATTGCGATCTCCTTTTCAATTTCGTCCTGAAATAGTAATCTTCAATTCAATCTCGTTTTTAAATAGCAATCTCCCATTCAATCTCATCTTTAAAGAGCAATCTTCTATTCAATTTCGTTTTTAAATTGCAATATTCTGTTCAATCTCATTTTTAAACTGCAATCTCCGATTCCATTTCGTCTTTAAATTGCAATAAGATTGATCCTATCCAATCCCGTCTTTAAATAGAACTCTGGTATTAAATCTCATATTTAAAATGCAATAAGATTGATCAACGTCGACTGAAATATATTTGCTACTTTCTTTCTCACAATAAATATAAAGTTTTATGTAGTATAGATTGTGTGTTTCCGAAAAGACCTTTTGCAGTTTAACTTCTACCTCCCTCATGCTTAAACACATCAGCGCTCTTAAGGCCCTCAAGGCTTAGGCAATAGCTCCAGTTCCCTGTCACGCTATGATCAGTTATGCACGGCCATTAATGCAGTTTTGCTGAGCAGGCGGATTATGTTATAAGGGATAGCGAAAGAGAATGTGTTGCAGAGGGAGAGAGAGGAGTGTGAGAGAAGGAAAGAAAGAAAGAAGAGAGACAGAGACAGAGAGAGAAGAGACAGAGATAGAGAGAGACAGAGGCAGATAGGCAGAAAGACAGACAGAGAGGAAGGAAGAGAGAGAGAGAGAGAGAGAGAGAGAGAGAGAGAGAGAGAGAGAGAGAGAGAGAGAGAGAGAGAATAAAAAAGACAGATAAAACGAAGACAGTGCAGATTGAAGGACAGGAAATTTGCACAAAAGTTAACATTATGAACCAGCTTTCAACAAAAACTTTAGGAAAACAAACCAAACTTCTTTCAATTAAAAAGTTACCACGAATGCTGTTACGTGGGTTTTGTATGGGGTTGTGTTGAGAGTGGATTGGATTTAAAATGAATACACACAAACTTAAGTTGAAATACTATTGATCATGTGTTTAAAAAATTTTAATTAAAAATTATATTTTATTCTAAAATCATAACTTTCTAAAGCAACTAACATCATTTCATTCATGTTTGGGAGTCTGTTGGGAAGTATGTTTTTGTTCTGTTGTGTCTTGCCTGCCTGAGCAAGAGCTTAGATCGAACATTTGCACTGATATTTGTCCCCCAGGTTATCCCAGATCTGTTTACTGATGGCGTGAAAGTGGAACGTGTGAATGAGTACAAATATCTCGGGGCCTTTATTGACAACAAACAATGTTGATACCAATATCGCCTCCATTCACAACAAATGTCAATCAAGAATTTACTATCTCCAAAAACTCCGATCTCTGAACGTGAACAAGTCCGTCCTCTGCTCTTTTTACAGTTGCGTTTTAAGGAATCTGTTCTTACATTTGTTTGGTTTTTTTATCCTGGTACTGTGGCTTGAGTGTGAAGAACAAGAATGTGTTTGACAGAGTGGTGAAAGTGTGAGGAAAAATAGTGGGTGAGCAGCAGAAGAATCTGAATGAGTTGTACGAATGTCGTGTTGTGCAAAAGGGTTACATGATTGCGGGAGACATTACACATATTCTGACCAAACAGTATGCCGTTCTCCCATCTGCACGCCCTTTCCGTGTACCCAAGTGTCCCACTGTACGAACTAGATCTAGCTTTGTCCCCAAATCCATCCAACTATTAAACAAACGTAAATAATAATAATGTGTCTCTCACATAGACTTAGAAGGGTGTTTTAGTGTGCGCGTATGAGTGTGAGTTTTTGTATTGTATTGTGTATGAGTGGATGTGTATGTGTGTGTGTGTGTGTGCGTTGGATTGTCTTAATTCTGTCTCCCTTCCAACTGTTTTCGTGCAATTTATTACTATATTCTTGCCTGTTGCTTCGTTATAGTCTATGCATTTTTCAACCTTTACTGAATGAATGTTTGTAATTGCCTTTTCTTACACATTTATTGCAATTTGTTGTAGTACTGTCAGCCATGCATGTCTTAATTTCTCTTTTTAAGATAACGAAGTATTTTTGATCTTGAATCTTGTATTGTTTTTTTCCCTCCAAATTAGCATTCAATTCTTTTTAGCTGAAAGGCCCCAATTCAGAGGCTTTGTTTACTTTGGGCGAAAATGTATTTACCCTAAAATGTGTATTGCTATTGCATTAACCAATGATAAAGAGGGCTTTCGTTGCCCAAAACCAAACGCTACAGTTTGAATTTTCCATTTCGGTTCTGACAGGGAGTGATTTCCCCTTGTTTTTACGGTACATCGATACCATTAACGTGTGATCTTTGACCTTATTTCTGAGTAAACCACGCGACTTGAAGAATGCGTCTTTGAGGTCTGGAGTATGGTAGAGTCTATTTTATCAACCTAAAACGAAAATCCTTACGAACAATTTTTTTTACGGGTCCTATCTCTTATTGGCTTTGGTAGCTGCTATTTTTAGCTCTAGAATGTTGGCTGGCTAGCCATCGGTTGTTGCTAATAATAGGCACAAAAAACTGCGGAATTTATTCATTTTAAAAAATAATTATTCTTTCAACAGAATTTTTTTAATAGTTTTTTTTGTGTTTTGTTGTAAGTTTATCATTTAGTGTGGCAACACTCACTGTGAGTGTTAAAAGGATCTGTCGAGGGGTGGTGATCAGAGTGGTTCCCTGTAATTATCCATACGTTATTCATTATTATTCTTTTTTTTTTTACAGCACCTATAAGTAACTCCACTGCACTGGGTACAGCTCTCTATAAGGAATTCGTGTTCCAAGGCTAACAACATAATCAAACCACACGCGTAATAAAACAACCTTTCTACCAAGGAGCGTATCAAGGACTTCTCACGATTACGTTTCAAGGGCTTTGGTATTATGAAGTTCAACGGTGTTTAGACTGCATTAGCACCACGCTTCACTCCTACTCGCTATCAAATATCAATTAGCTCGTTCAAATTGGCACATTACAAACTATTAACGTACGCCAATCTACCTTGGCAACTTTACTGCGTGTATTGTAAAGGCTTTTAAGTGCTTATCAACTTATGTTTTCCTAGTGTATACAGCAGTAAGTATAAATCGGTCCAGTAGTCACCTATATGCGAAAGTGTCGTGTGACTATAATCTACAAACAACAACAACAACAACAACATGGTCGATTCCTTTCATCCATACCTGCGAAACTATCAACGGGGAAGTATCAAGGAGGGTACAGGTAGGTTACAAGGGGAGTACGGAAGGTATCAAGGGGGTATGGGAGGTATCAAGTGGGTTCGGGGAGGTATCAAGGGGGTATGGTGAGGCATCATGGGGGTGACGGGGAGATATGAGGGGGGGGGGGTATGGTGAGGTATCAAGGGGGATATGGGGAGGTATCATCGTCCAAATGAAACTCGCAGACAACAGTTGTCTCTCTGTCTACATTTTAAACAGCAACCTGTGTACCCTGGCTTGCCAGGGTACAAAACCACTAGTCTACAATTAACCTTTAACTTGGATATAGGGGCCGAGTAGCTCAGTTGCTTATTAGTAACCGAAAGGTCCCTGGTTCGAATTCCGGATTGGCCAACGTGTGGCTATATTATTTTTTCCTTACCATCAACTGGTTTGCTGGTGTCAGACTACTGTGTCGTGTGACTATAATCTACAATTAACTTGTGTATTTGAAATGAATGATTGTCTCTTCCCTGATTTTTAATGTTGTTTTTATGTTTTGTTTTTTAATGTTCTAAAAGGAAATGGCCTCAGAACATTTTAGCCACGTCTTAATTAACTTAAAATATAATATTTACGTCCATTATCCGCTCACGTGTCTGGGGATGTTAATTTATTTAAAAGAACAAACGCAGGGGCAAAGATCCGTGCCGATTCACGACTTGTATGTCCTCAGAAATGTTGTCCGTTAGGCTGTAATATCATTCCTCTTGAATCCGAATTTGTCGTACAGTTCCACATCAAACTTTTTGAAGGGGTGAATTCGATCACGAAAAATGCGATTTTCTGGCGTACTGTCGTCTGCGATTTTGCCGGTATACAATAACAGTGGCCATTTTGTTTCAGCGGCGGAAATAAGAATAAGAGATTTATCTCGACTGAAAGGACGGAATAACTTTTTACCGGAATAAGAAAAAAGAATACAATGACGTTTTAATGCATACAAAATAGTGATATGCAATTCTGGAATAGCTGAATATTCCGAAATAACTACTCTATTCCTTTTCCATGCATACGCCCCCTGGTCCCCTCTCCCCATTTTCGGTCACCCAGGATTGAGCTCAATTGTCTGGGCGCCACTATGCGCCCAAAGGTTGCAGGTGAGCGCCTCGGAAGGCTTGAGCTAGATCCTGTATCAATCAGCGCCCTGACCCGTTCTTAAAGGTCAACATCATTGAAATATAAAATTGAGCACAAAATATCTACATAATAAAAGAAGTCACATGCCAAAAAACTTTTTTCCGAAAAATACTGCCTTTTTTAATATTTAATAAAATCTACTTCGAATAAAGTTTTGCACCTTCGAAAAGCCCGCTTACGTGACCACATGGCTCGTGACGTCAACTGCTGGAGACAATATAGAGTCCGATAGTGCCCCTTCTCTACCAGGGGCCGGGTAGCTCAGTTGGTAAGAGCGTCTTGCTAGTAACCGAAAGATCGGTGGTTCGAATCCCGGATTGGTCAACGTGTGATCATATTATTTTCCCCTTTACCAACAACTGGTGTCAGTATAAATCGGTCCAGTAGTCACCTATATGCGAAAGTGTCGTGTGACTATAATCTACATACAAACAAAAAACTTCTCTACCAAAACGCAGGAAAACGAAGAGCAGTGGCCTATATTGTGCCGTTGGAGGTTGTACAAACAAACAAGCGGATGGGATAACATTGCATAGGTTTCCAAAAAACGAAGAAGTGCGAAATAAGTGGGTGAGATTGGTGCGTCGTCAGCAATTTGCGCAAAACACTTCGCTGAAGACTGCTACCCCCCAAGTGCCACTTTTATGCGGAGCTTTGGGATGAAAACAATACAGACATTAAAGCCTATCTCTGTTCCAACGATCCAAAGCCTCAACAACAGCAACAGTGATTCAAGTTACTAGTAGTAGGCCTACTAGTACTGCTTCAACTTCAACTACAGTCACAGTGGCTACTACACATCCATCGTCTGCTATCACTTGCCGGGTGTCAGGAAAGTCAGAGGAGCTTTTCAGAAAAGGGAACGCAGGGGCGGACGAGGGGGGGGGGGGTTCCGGCCCAAAAAAAAAGGAAAAGAAAGAAGAAGAAGAAGGAGAGAAAGAGAGAGAGAGAATACAATTATAAAAATAAAAATAAAAATAAACATAAAATAAATAAATAATATATATATTTTATTTATTTAATTTATTTTTTTATACGAATTTTGGAAACCCCCCCAAAAAAAACTAACTGATCCGCCCTTGAAGAGGTTATGTATTCACGGGTCTAGCTCGTATAATTATTTGTTTATTATTACAATTAGTACTCGGGGGTCGAATTCGTTTCTAACAGAAGAGAGCACTGCTGTAACACGACAGATCGAGTGAAGAAACACTGCTTGTCTCGCTTGTAACTTCTTCGCAATCGGCCATTGTCTACAGCTGCTGACGTCACTGCGAGGGAAGATCAGCGATAGCTGCGTTTTAGAGTATTACTTCCCTTACCTTTAATTACAGGTAGGAAATCCCACTTTCAGTGATCGATATCTATTAAACGATAGAGCTTTGCTTACCGAATTTTTTGCATCTGGTATTATTTAGTAAAGTTCTTTCAGCAGAAACTTTTTGACCGAGCACTGTGGTTGACCTTTAAACTGGAAAAGCGCTATATAATATATAATACAATAAATAATAAATAAATAAATAACTGGAATGTAAAGTTCAAGATTTTCTGCACCAGAACACCAACACATAGAGAGAGTAGTAGAAGTAGTAGTAGTAGTAGTAGTAAACGCATAGAGCTAGTAGTAGAAGTAGTAGTAGTAGTAGTAGTAGTAGTAGTAGTAGTAGTAGTAGTAGTAGTAGTAGTAGTAAACGCATGGAACGAGTAGTAGAAGTAGTAGTAGTAGTAGTAGTAGTAAACGCATAGAGCGAGAGGTAGAAATAGTAGTAGTAGTAGTAGTAGTAGTAGTAAAGGCATAGAGCTAGCAGTAGTAGAAGTAGTAGGAGCAGCAGTAGAAGTAGTAGTAGTAGTGCAGGCGCCCACCTCCTCTAACAGCCTCGAAATACTCAGGGCGCACTTTCACGTTGCCAGTTAGGTCAAGCCTTTCCAAGTTTACCAACCACTTATTATGACAGATTATGAGAGGTTCAATGATTAAGGACTACCGCCAACGCCATGACATAATATAATAGCCTACTTATCTGATAGGATATTACCGCAAACAGTTTCACAAAGGGTTTAGAAAGGGACCTACTTTGACCACGCCCCATCGACAAACCCGTTTAACATTCGCACAGTGAGTGGTGCCCAACTGAAGAAAAAAAGCTTGCAACAAAAAACAATTCGTTCGAAAGTGTAGCTATTTCGTGAATCAATAAATTCCGTAGTTTTTTTGCCTAGTAATACCTACCTTTCTAGCGCTAAAAATATCATATAGTAGATTGTGAAGGTGTCGGATAGTGCAGTGGTTGGAGCACTCGCTACTGTGTCGAAAGTGAAGCACCGTCCGGTGCGGTTAGCACTTGGATGGGTGACCGCTAAGGTGTGAAGCGACAAACAACAACGCCCCCAGTTGACTCAACTGTGATTGAGTACCTACTCTCTTGAGGGTGGGGAAGGTAAAGCAGCGAGGGAGAGAGTTGGGCATCACCCTCATTACGCTGGCCCAAGATAAGTGTGATCTCCAACATCACGCTCCCCTACGGCCACAAGGCTATGGGACTACCTTTACCTTTACCTTTTTTAGATTGTGAAGCGTATTTTTGTACCGTTATACAGCGGAAATCGCTCCAAAATCCAACTTTTCTAGGTTGGCTTGGGCAACGAAAGTCCGCTTTATTATTGCTTTTTGTAATAACATTGGAAATATTAGACTAAATGCATGTTGGCCACAAGTAAATAAAGCCTTGGAATGGGGGCCTTTTCAACTAACATGCTGGACATTTTATTAGCTTACACCTGCACTCTGACTGATGCCACATCAAGTACTTTAACAAGGAAGTTCTGCAACATTACAAATGGTGGCTGGGCGTCACTCGATTAGTACTGCCAAAGAAGAACGTTCACTATCTTTGAAAGGCAGTGACAGATTAAAGCTAAATCCAAAGATCAAAATCTTGCTCGCTTGTTGCCTGAATTATTTCTATCGCTCACCTTATTGCGGGCGCTACTAGCCTCTCTTGTGAAAAAGACCACGCTTTACTGCCGTCCTTTCCGGATTATTGTGCTCTTCTTCCGCAGCACAGTTCGTAATATTGTTTGGAAACAACGACTAGTTTTTCATTTGCAGCTGTTCTTCGACGCTTTCCTGTTCTCTGTTCTTGACCTTTCTTCATACTTCTCAGCAGATACCAATCCCCAACCCTCACCCCCCCCCCCAACTCCCAAAAGCGCCTAAATGAGGATTGCAGCTACATGACATTAATAATAATTAATAATAATGGACATTTATATAGCGCTATTACTTGTCTTTTTATAGACAAGCGCATAGCGCTTTACATGAAAGGAAAGAAACAAACATGAAACAACTTACAATATTGCATTAGAAATTATACAATGAGAAAAAATTAAATAAAATAAAACCAAACACACAAAATCAAACAAAATACATAAAGCTAACTTTCTGCAAACAAGTCATCACAATCACAGCAAATCCACAAGCATAGCCAAAAGCAGAACAAATATGAGCTGCGGCTAGGGTCTATAGAATGAAGGATTTAGTCAGGATAGTAGAGTTTGAAGAGGTGAGATTTTAGAGCTTTCTTGAATGAGGGTGTGGTCTGCTTGTGTCTGATGTTGGCTGGAAGAGTGTTCCATTGTCTGGGTGCACAATAGGTGAATGCCCGTTCTCCGTAAATTTTGGTGTTGGTTTTTTGAATGCAGAGTGTGCGAGAGTTAGAAGAAGAGCGAAGAGTGCGAGAAGGGACATAGACTGACAGCAGACATTACATGATTATTGCTTTAGGTCCAGCGGACTCTTCCGAGCCAAATCAGGACCAACAAAACCTCAAATCCTGTGACCAGCCGCAGAGATGAGAGAAGGTGCGAACGTAAGCTACGGCGAGTCTCAGCTACGCTGTGCGCTCAGGAAACACATGGCCCGATGCAAAACCCAAATTGCAAGTGTGTTTTCCTTAAGATCATAATGATGGTGATGACGATGATGATGACGACGACGACGACGACAATGATGATGCTGATGACGACGACGACAATGATGATGATAGATGATGATGATGATGATGATGATGATGATGATGATGATGATGATGATGATGATGATGATGATGATGATGATGATGATGATGATGATAAACTGCGACGATCAAGCTCGAAGCGCGCAAAAAATAAAAGACACAAATGACGACTAATCCAGATTTTAAAAACCCCACACATAATAGTCCCTGAGGATGAAAAAAAATCTAAACACGGAAGCAACAAAACTATATACACAAAAATAGTCACCACACAGATATATTAGCTAATTTATGGCTACAAAAAGTCTTAGTATTGAAGAGTACTGTTGATACAGTCATGTTAAAAGGTTGGGAACTAGTGAAGGATTAAGTATACTAAATGTTAGTACTCATAGTACGAAACATGCTGGGAAATAATTCTGCGTTATATTAAAGTTATATACTCCAACCTTCGTTTTGCGGATGACATTGATAGATTGGCTGGAGAGGACCAAGAACTTGAACAGCTGGTACAGAGGCTTGACACCACATCCAGAGCCTATGGAATAGAAATAAATGCAGAGAAGACCAAAATGATGACCCGCAACACCAATGGCATCAACACGGACATCAAAGTCCAAGGCCAATCCCTAAACACAGTGCATAGCTTCAAATATTTAGGAGCAATTGTATCAGACAATGGGTCCCTGCAGGAAGTCCTCTCCATGATCGGACAAACATCTGCTGCCCTGGCAAGGTTGAAGCCCATTTGGAAAGATAAGACAGTCTACATTCTAAGGTAAGTCTGCTGCGTTTCCTTGTCATCTCCATCTTTCTATACGGTTGCGAAACATGGACCCTCACAGCAGATCTACAACGAAGAATACCAACATGGAGATGAGGTGCTACAGAAGACTTCTCGGCATTTCCTATACCTAGCACATCACCAACGACGAAGTCCGACAGACCATCACACAAGCCATTGGACAACACGATGACCTGCTCACAGTGGTGAAGAAACGGAAACACCGATGGTATGGCCACGTCACCAGATCATCAGGCCTTGCAAAGACCATCCTCCAAGGCACAATGCAAGGAGGTAGAAGAAGAGGGAGACTGAAACAGAGGTGAGAGAACAACATTCGAGAATGGACTGGCTTGACATTGAGCGAAGCCATCAGGGTTGCTGAGGAAAGAGAACGATGGAGTATGCTGATTAAACGATCATCAGTGGTGCCTCAACCACCCCAGAGTTACGGGATGGGATAGGATATAGGAACATTACCCACGTCAGTAGCCTGTCTCCTGTGCCATCATATTTGCTCTAACACAAAGGTCAAGGTCACTGGAAATCATTTTGTCGCTACACACGTTTTGCTCAATATCTCAAAAACGGCTTGAGTGATATTGTTTGAGCTTCGGTAAACATACACTTCTGATCATGGGCCATCCTTCAGAAGCAATCCAGTAGTCGGTCAGTATGTCAATCGGTTGGTCCGTCGCTCCGTATTTAATATTTTTGTTTAAAACACACTTTGGGCATTCTCTTAAAAATAACTGAACCGAAATTCATAATTTTTACTTTGCATTTAAAATCCTTTGTATTTGTATTTTCTCAAAGGTTGACCTTTCAATGCGCTTCACCATTTTCTAAAAACATCTTGCGCTGTATCTAAAATTGGCTCAGCTGATTTGGACTGTTTTTGGGGGTTTTGAGATATTTCAGATAGGAGCCTATCGTTTTTTGTATTTATTTGTTTGTTGTTGTTCGATTCATTAGTATAAAGCCCAGGCACAACACCGCCCAAAAATACAAAATAAAAACACACTTTTGAAAATGCGTATCTTTCGGCTATGTGTGTCAGAGTGTCTGGAAAAATCATTTGAAGGGCTTGCCATCTTGTTTTGATGTCTAATATCATCTGACTGGAGGAACAACGAAGCTTAACGTCCTATTGCATCAGCGTTAAGGACGATCACCACGTCGCCACCCTGACAATAATGATTATCATCATCATATCAAAGATGAGATCCTACGGATCTCCTGCTACTAAGTGCAATGTATCATCTGACTGTGTGAGTAGACAATACATTAAATAGTGAAATTGAGATTCGCACTGGGTACGTTTGAAAGTATACAACTGGCGACAGATTATGAGCCTGGGGATTAACAGCAACTATAGTTTAGAGCCAAAGATAAAATCCAACTGGAGAAAGCTAAAAAGGTGACACTGGATACACCTGTGACCTGAAAGGGAACGCTGCCAGCACACTGCGTTGCCTACACTGATATTCGCCTCTAGCTCTCCACTACTTGCTAGAGCACAAATATATCAACTAACAAGTTAGTATCTCTCTTCTATGTCTCTATCGACGTGCGCGTACAACCGGTTGCTTCCCTTTACATGCTTTGAGCTCCATAAAGCGTCATCGGCCTGAAATAACTTTTTAGAAACTTCAAAACCCAGGGGAATTATGGGTAGAGAAATCCTTTTCTGAAATGACGTCGGCCAAATCCTTCTTTAGTTTCTTTGCTCGAGCAAAGGCAACCTCATAGGTATGGAGCACTTCTTCCATTATAACTCCATCGCTGATAATACTGCTGACAAGTTTCTGCCTTTGTTCACTACCAGAAATATGCAGTTCCTCTCCCAACTTTCGTTTCATTTCAGCGAGCACATCTTCGCGAGAACAGATTTCCCAGAATTCTCTATTCTATTTTTAGGTTTCGGATATCCCCGTTCCAGCTTGTGGCTAAACGGGACCACCGCACGTCAACTGGGGGCAATACGAGATACTAACTTGTTAGTTGATATACTTGTGGCTAGAGTTATTCGACGAGTCTCTGCTAAGTTGTGTGAGATGACAGAAGTGTCATGAAGCTGTGACAGTCCCTTTAGAGTCATATTAGAAATAAAAACGCAAAATCATAGTACTTAATAATCCTGGATAGGGTTTTGGAAGGGCAGAATAAAGTGTGAGACTAGTCCAGTACCTGCGTCAAAGTATAGTCCTTGGCTAATGTGATGAAGTCCAACATGGTAACGGGGTCTGAGAGAGTTTGTTTGTTTTTGTTTGTTTTTTTTTTTTTTACACACGTAATCTTATAAAGTATTAGTGTAAGAGAATAACGTTATTTTCCTAGGTTGTGGATGTGTATGTGTGTGTGTGTGTGTGTAAGTGGGTGTGTGTGTGTGTGTGTGTGTGTGGGTGGGTGTGTGTGTAGGTGGTTGTGTGTGTGTGTGTGAGAGTGACTTTTTACGAGCATCATTGTCATTTGGTTGAGTAAATTCTGTGTGTATATACAGCGTAGATAGATAGATAGATAGATAGATAGATAGATAGATAGACAGACAGACAGACAGACAGACAGACAGACAGACAGACAGATAGATAGATAGATAGATAGATAGATAGATAGATAGATAGATAGATAGATAGATAGATAGATAGATAGACAGACAGACAGACAGACAGACAGACAGACAGGCAGAGAAAGGGAGAGGGAGAGAGAAGAGTTCAAGTTGTAAAACGATATCTAATAAATAGTAAATGTAAAAAAGCAAAATTTATTTGGTAAAGCACCAACGTCAGCACTGCGCATGCACAACATGGCTATAAACAACAAATAAGATCTCAAGGACTTTCATCCTCTTCCTTTTCCTCTACCTCCTCATCATTATCACTCACAAACCAGCATCACTATCATCAGCATCATTATCATCATCAGTACCATCACCACCATCAATCATCATTATCGTCATTATCACCATCACCAGCATCATTATCGTCATCATCACCACCACCATTATTATAATCATCACCACTACCACCATCATCATTATTATCATCATCATCACCACCACCACCATCATCATCATTATCATCAGTACCTCTACATCCGTCACGTACTACTAGATGTGAGGTGCTTCCCTGCACATTGCATAGCTGAGACGTGCCGAAGTTCCACTAGAGAAGGAGAACGTAAACCTTGGCTAGTCTCAGCTACGCAGTGTGGTTTCACTACTTCTACTTAATATTACATCAGTTGCCGTAGTTAATTAACAAGGACGCATGTTCCGTCCGACGTCCATCCATCATAAGATCGCTAATCAGCACCGTTTTGATCAGCGGGATGGTTAAAGGAACTTATTTATTAAACTATTTATTTATTTATTTCATCGTTTTTAAATAGCGCTTTTCTAGCCCAAGAGCTGCTCAAGGCGCTGGCCGATACAGGATCTAACTCAAGCTGCCCAAGACGCCTGCTTGCAGACTTACTCCAAAAGGGGAGACAAACAATCTGCAAAACACAGGTAAACAGTTGACTCGCCTAAAGATAAGGGACTTGGATATCACTTTTGTTTGGCCGATGCTATCCTCTGGAGAATAAAAAGACCCCAAAAGCTTGACCAAAGAATACAAAGACGATTGTACATTACAGTGATTGGTTCCACTGCCAGAAGAAGATGGTGGTGGCGTGTGTGTGGTGGGAAAGGGGGAATGGGAGGTTGGAGGGGGACACAAATCTAGATGCAGGGAACACATTGGAGGTGGCCCCATGGTGCAGTTGCTTAGTCGCCGGTTTCATATGCCCAGGTTTGAGAGTTCGAACCCCGCTGGGGATAGAGGTAGAGGGGGAAGGAGGAGGGGAGAGGGAACTTACGATATTTTTTCAGCTCATGGAGGGTTTTCTCCAGGCACTCTTGTTTCCTCCCTCCCTTGAAAATAAAATTGTAACAAATGCCTTACTAAATTTATTTCCGTTTTCTGAAAGCGACCTCTCTGCTTGCCTTTGCACCACACATCTGAGTGATGAATGTGAGTTTGTTGTGTATGTGAGTGTGTGTAACATGTGAGCGTATATCTTGGTACTGATCGCTGCTCTTTGAGCCTGGCTGGTTAAATGGAGAAAAGCGCGCATATAGCATTCATTATTATTATTATTATTATTATTATTATTATTATTGTTGTTGTTGTGTTGTTGTTGTTGTTGTTGTTGTTGTTGTTATTATTATTATTATTATTATTATTATTATTATTATTATTATTATTATTATAACAAATTGATTTGAGGGGAAATGAGGGATGAGGGAGGGTGTTGGTGGGTTTGGTAAGGGGGGTGGAGGGAGGAGGAGCCGGGCATTTGTTGTTGTTGTTGTTCTTATTGTTGTTTTTGTTATCATATGGAGACAGAGGAAAGATTGGATCAAGTGTCACAACTATGACATAAGATGATCATTGAGTTTTCAAGTTTGAGAATGTGACCCTGGGAAGATACAAACATTGGTCAAACAGCGAAAGAGAGACAGACAGACATACAGACAGATAGAGAAAAACAGACACAGAGTTTGTCAAAATCAGGCGGGGAATACATAATTCAAATTGTCACTCACCTATTTGCAACCAAACAGTATCAGCAACCGCACATGAAACAGACGAGAAGAAGACAAATCGCATTATAATCAGGTCCGTAACAAATTTCAATATAGAAACTCAACTCACTAACGATTGTGTGTCTCTATGTGTGTGTTTGTGTGTGTGTTTGAGTGTTTGTGTTTGAGAGAGAGACTGAGAGGGAGACGGGAGATAAGACAAACAAACAGACCTACACAGACGGAGAAGAAATGAGAGGGGAAGACAGAGGAGAGAGACAGACAGTGACAGAGAAAAAGGCACACTGCGAAGCTGAGTCTCAGCTACGCAAAGACAGAAAGAGAAAAGAGAGAGAGAGAGAGAGAGAGAGAGAGAGAGAGAGAGAGAGAGAGAGAGAGAGAGAGAGAGAGAGAGAGAGAGAGAGAGAGACAGAGACAGAGACAGAGAGAGAGACAGAGACAGAGAGAGACAGAGACAGAGAGAGAGAGACAGAGAGAGAGAGAGAACATTACATTACATGATTATTGCTTTAGGTCCAGCGGACTCTTCCGAGCCAAATCAGGACCGGACAACCCGCGATCCGCATAAAAGATCTGCTGAAACAACCCTAATGGTAAGCTAAAACTCAATGCTCTCCACCAGCCAGTCACTTTACAATAAAGACAATCCACGCAGGGGACGCTGAAACTATACTCTAATTTATCGAACCCCCGTTTACAAAAACAAAATAGAATACAAAACATCATTATAAATTATCAACAAAACACATACATATAAACTGCCTACATTGCTAATTAAAAACATCATAGGAAGCCCTAGTGACCACCTGGCAGAAAGCGTCCAATATTCCCAAGCTGATCAAACAGACCTCACACACAAATAAGGAGTCTTGTCCCGGAAGAGTTTTCAAGAAAAAAGGTAGGTGACTGGTGTAGCTAAGAAGAAGATAGTATAGCAGATTGATAGAACAGAGCAGGAATGAGAAAGAACAAATGAGAAAGACAGCGACAGTGGGAATTTAAAGCACTAAATTTCCAGAAAGTGGGGATACTTTTTATACTGAAACCCCCGGCACCCCAACGGGAGAGAGAGAGAGAGAGGTGTGTGAGAGAGAGAGAGAGAGAGAGAGAGAGAGAGAGAGAGAGAGAGAGAGAGAGAGAGAAGGGAATACACAAGGTGATGAAGAGGACAGGTGTGTGAGGAATGTTGAAGTTACAGCTTTCTCTATATCTTTGCAATCGGCCAGGCATCCCTGGACATACGAAAGAAACAACAGAATTCAAACATATTAGCAAGTGGATTTGTACAAGCTCGCTCGCTTGATGTTCTCACGAAGTTTGCCTGGACATCCCTTTAGTCGTAAAAGGAGAGAGAGATAGTAGTTAGAGACGTGCTTTTTTCTCCGCTCCAGCTTTTCTCTCCAAATCCGATTTTACTGTAAAAACCTGTAAGTGTAAGACGAAGTATCTGGCCTTATATCAACACAACAACGTTGTTCAGTCAGACACGACACGAATGTGCTGGTCCCAGTTTGAGTCCTCACAACAACCTTAATGTTTTAACAGTCCAATCTAGCTTTGAGAAAAACTTCTGTGGTCCTGATTCGGCTCTTTGCAGTCCGCTGGACTCTATAAGCATTAATTATCTATCTATAACCTTAGAATGGAGATTAACTCCCGTCTTTTGGGGTGCGTTATAAATGTGGACAACGCTTACACGTTTAATCTTGATTCAACATATTAACGGGATTTAGCCTTAAGTGTTAAAGTAGTCTCGCGGCTTGATAGCCTAACCAATTAATCCTGTGTCGCTCTCTATCTATGTCTATTTGTCCATCTGTCTGTATGTCTGTACCTCTGTCTGTCTCATTGTCCCTAAACTTAAACACTATGGTCCGTGCTAAAACGTAAATTAGCCTAAAGCAATTAACAGCTTCTCTTGACTTCCTTAACGCGGTAACTTAATCTCTCTCTCTCTCTCTCTCTCTCTCTCTCTCTCTCTCTCTCTCTCTCTCTCTCTCTCTCTCTCTGTATATACCCGTGCCCGTGAAATACACAGGTGTTTTATTCTTCTCAAAAACAGAGAGATGTAGTATGCAGCAGAGACGTGCAGTTACAACTAGTTTAACACTGAAACAATGATGCAGTCTGTAAAACAATCTCCCTCATCTAACACACACACAGAATGACACATGGGAAAATGCCAAACTTTGTAAACTCGCGGCACCTTGTTGGCGGTGACCACAAAATGAATGGTATTGAGTGAAAGCCTAGAGTATTCTTTTCGTTGGCTGCATGTTTTCATGTAGTCTGACTTTTGGCACAGACCAAGTCTTAGGTACGAACTCATTCATTATTTCTGCACTTTAAAGCAGCCAGTGAACATCTGACATTGCAGACCAACATGAATTACATGTTCGGAAAGCGGAAGTACATATTTTCTTAGGTGCATAGTCTAACGCGCTTTCTTCGCTGCGCACAGTAGAAGCTTTAGGAGCCATTATAATTAAATTACTTTGATCGTGCATGTATGCCCAGGTTGAAAGCCAATATTGATTATATTTAAGGATGAGAGTACCGGATCACCCAGGATTGTTCTCCGTTGTCTGGGCGTTAGGCGATGTGCCTAAATAAGGCAAGAAGAGGGCACCTCGAGTGGCTGGAGTTAGATCTTGTATCGACCAGCGCCTTGAGCAGCTATTGAGCTTGAAAAGTGCGACATAAGAACGACGAAATAGATCATAAATAAGGTTTAAGGAAAGACTTTTCTGGATGCATGTTTTCATGTCATTTTTGCATGCAGCTGGCACAAAAAATGCAATATGAAAGAATGAACATTGAAGTTTAAGGTCTACACCCACCATTGGCGATATGGCAGACGGGTATAACCATCCCAAGGAACAAGGGGTAGGGACCGAAATCAACAATGAACTACCAAAGCAATCAAATTGTCAAAGTAGACAGTGACAAATGTGCACTTTTATTTTGCTCATCACGGGATTCGAACCTGGGTCATCGGTGTGCCAGGCCAACGCTGTACCACGAGCTACGGAGACGGGGCGATGCATTAAGATGCCTAAATAGTAAGTAGGCCTACTCCAATGCGTGTATGTGACCTTGTAAATACGATATAAGTAGCAAACCTTTATATAAAGCAAAATCCTTAGCTTTCAAGTTCAACTCCACATTGACTGTACAAAGATGAATGCACCGGTTTGCACCTGTTTGAATTGGCGCACATGTACTACTAGGTTAGAATTAGTGAAATCAAATCTAGCATCGGTTCACATGTACTGACAGATTAGAATTAATGGTTTGCTAAATCAAGTCCACCATCGGTTTCAGTGCACTACTGGGTTATAAATATTTATTTACTCATAAATTTTCCATTATTTAAACACATTTAACACAGCACCATCCATTTAGGTTCAGCTCATCTGTTTTCGGCGCTCGTGTACAACTTGTGTAAAATTAATGACTATTTTACGAATTCCAATTTATCGTCGATGCACATTATACTACTTACTACTGACAGTACTAGGACAGAATAACATTATTTGCTCGATCGACTCTCTCCTTTGGCTAAGCAAAGTAATTATTCATGCGCCTTTCCTTTGGAAACGGACAGAATCAATGACCTATGAGCGCGCAACACAGGCGACCGGTATCTGAATCCGAAAGATGCCCAAGCCTTACAAAAGCGGCGCTTTCTATATAATACTATTATAATATTACAGAGAGAGAGAGAGAGAGAGAGAGAGAGAGAGAGAGAGAGAGAGAGAGAGAGAGAGAGAGAAGCTGTGGCACACAAGGTCTAGTACAGACACACAAGTATTTCAGAATGCTGAAGTGTACGCTAACCCAAGTCTGAATAGATCACTAACATTCAGTATTGACCATGATCATTTGAACTAACTAGAACGTGCAGCTTACTTAAATAAAAACGAACGCTTCCACATACATAATCATGCATGGTAGTAAAACATTGGATAGTATCACAGGCGCTTGTATCAGGACACGCGAGCGCCTATGCCTGTGACGCGTCTCCCTTTGGTTATCTATTATAGATAACCAAAGGGAGACGCGTCACTGATACAAGCGCCTGTGGATAGTATGACAATTCAATTCGTCCATAACCTTCAAGCAATAGGACTTAGCACCTATTTTTTCCTGCCGCTTCGATCGTGGCCTTGCTTCCATCTGCGTTCCTCCAAAAGGATACCTAGCTTTAGGGGGTCTAAAAATTAGGTCAGCGTGCAGTGGCGTTTCGCCGTATCATTGACTTCAGCAGACGTTCACAAACAAGTAATTTTTCATTTACATAACCCACAACTTGCAACGTGATGAACGCAAAACATTTTATGAAGACAAAATTTAAAACACTCAACAGAATACAGATCTGTATTAATTTTGTCCTCAATGCATTATAAAGGAAAAAATTGTGTGCAAGCACATTTCATATAAACATAGTGGATACATTAAAAAACATAAATTATTTCATATTTAATATATTTGTATTTGTGCGTCGTGTTCCAGCCAAACAACAAACAATCATAGACGTTTAATTGGAGGTTTAAATTACAAAATGCTGACCTAACACTTATGTCGTTTAGATGATAAGCAAACCAAACATTATTTTTTTATTTTTTTTTTTTTTGGGGGGGGGGGGGGGGGGGGGGGGGGGGGGGTTGCAGTTTATTATCCCTTTCTGTCGGGAAACTCTGGGCCGCCTCCCTTGGGGAAGGCGTAGTCGCAGCCTGTGGCGCGCCCAAACACAACCTACCAAACATTATTTGTGATTTTTGAAATTTTTGCTGGGGGTGCAAACCGGAGAAAACCCCCGAGACTTTGCCCGAGTCGAAAGTAAATAATATTCGGAGAAACATAACGCCCTGATGCTGGATCGAACCCACACCTGTCAGGCGCCCTTTGGTTTCTGGCTTGTGGACAATGCAAGTTAGTCCCGCCTTAGCCCACTTGGCCACAACGCTCGCTCATCTATATTTATACTAATAAAATTAACAAGACTGTACTTATCTGTTTTGTTAAAGGTTCTCTGCCTTCAAAGTTCTTTAACATATTTTACTTGTGGATCGCTTTTCAGTCAAGCAATCTCTGGCACATTTTTTTAAAATGCTGATCGGACACATTACATCGTTTAGATTAAGGAGCAAAAACAAATATGGATAAAGTGACCAAGGCGATTCTTCTCTAGTTTGCTAAAGGTTCTCTGCCTTCAACATTATTTTATGTGTTTGCGTGTGCATCACTTACTTCTCAATCTGAGACCTTGCTTGGAAGATTTAAAGTACAAAATGCTGACCAAACACAATATGTCATTTACATAATGAGCAAACCAAAAGTCCTTATGTTCACAGTACAAGTACTGAAGAATCACAAGAATTTGATTTGATTTTTTTTAAAGAATTCAATGAACCGTTAGCCGTCATAGCTGGGTCACACTCACACGAAACGGGTCTATCTCTTACAAGATCAGAAACACGTATAGGATCCATCAAAAAGACACATACAAATATAAATTCATGATAATATGTCTATCCTACCACATAATAAAGTAAATAAATCTAGATAATGCTGAGGGCGTCAGCCCTTCCGCTTAATTTGTCACCCCCAGATTTTTAAATAAAAACGAAAAAAAAATAGGACAAATATTCATAAGACTCAAAATCCATACATAAAATTGCCGAATCGGCAAAAAACACCTGAGAGACGCAAAGATCATCCCGGTGTGCACAATGTTCACTACCTAGCCACCACAGCCAGGCAGGCCAACCAGACTAGCATAAAAATGCTGAGAAAAACAGTGAAAGGGGATGGATGGAAAAAATACAGGTGAATGACATATTGAAAGAGTGAATACTGTATACAACCGAAAAGAAAATAAAAAGTTATAGAAAAGTGAAAATTAAAAGCACTCAATTTCCAGAAAGTGGGGGAAATATTTCTATTAAAAGATTCCCCGGTGTTTCCACGGGTGGAAATTACAAGATTATTTTTATGACAAAACGGTCAAGACCAACATGGTTATTCACAAGAAAGAGAGAGAGAGAGAAAGAGAGAGAGAGAGAGAGAGAGAGAGAGAGAGAGAGACAGAGAGAGAGAGAGAGAGACTGACAACAAGTTTGTGCAGTACACAAGTTGTACGTGGATGTCTGGTCTGAAGAGAAAAAACTGGAGATTACATGTAGCATCTTGCGAATTCTGCACACACTTTTTATCTCCCGTGTTCAATTCGCCACCAGTCACTTTCTAAACAACAACAACAAAAACAAAAATATCGCTAGAGTTTAAAAGCTCTTAACTTGGTTCGTTTATTACTTAACTAGCCGATCCCATGTTTTCTACATGAATATAATATTATACTTCGGACGAAGCTAATTTAGAAGATTAGACGTTACACACAAAAATGCATATTCCAAGGGAAAAAACCGTTATATAACACGTTATATACTTGGTTAAGAAACTAATACTTAGGGTCTTTAAAAAATTACACAGCAGCAGCTACATAAATACTCCCGTAAGAAACTTATATAATGACAAACTCTTAAGGAAAATTACTTAATGACAAACCAGACTTAAGTCAATTTTGTTATTAAACCTGTGGTCTCGTATAAAATTAATTTTGTTATAAAGTTCCGGCACTGTAATGAATGCGCGACGACCATAAATTTTTATTCGAGTGGTACGAAGATCGACTCACTCCCAACAAACAATGCAAGATGGAAGGGAGGGGACTGTCACGTGGGTTTATGGGTTTTAGGGCTCTGCACAATGGAATGATGTAAACCTCACGCTTTATCCGATGGGAACTGCTAGTTAGTCACCCTGTGGACTACTATAATAAATTTATTTATTTAGCTCGGTCTGTGTTTAAGGCTGGGGTACAGAGATAGATAGAAAAATGGTAAAAGATTACTGTCACACTAGCTTTCACACGGCTATGAATCATATGTAGTCCAGCCACTTGATAACAGTTAAACATCACACATTTATTTCTTCTACTCTATACAAGATTCTCTAAGTACTAATCTACCTTAAACGTTAAATAGTCACTGTGAATAATTCGATCGCTGATAGTCTATGCAGCTAATAGTTCATCCTTGGGCACTGGATGTTATAGTTCATGAGAAGTGGACTACTGTGGTCCTGTAGCTCTCAGTTTTTTGTGCACACACGACTATAGACTTAACTGTGTGTCTGGCGTGCTGTGCTGTGGTCGGTTTCCTGACAACTTGTGTTGTCTTCTTCTGGTTTTTCCCTGTGGGTAGACTGGTTGGCTTTCCTCGCGCAATGCTGGGGATACCGTTGCAGCCAACTTATGCGTCGACGTGGTTTCGTCTGAGGCTGTGTTGGGCACACTATAGAACGCCTGTTCGTCTGTAACATATGAGACGAAATTCTGCACAACCTTGAATGATAGGTGTGTGCAGAGCGTCTCACTGAAGGTCGTAATAGCCCTCAGTGATTAGCTCCACATCTACATATATATAAGCGACGAACATTCTGCTAAGTCCGTGGTCCACTGGAATCTCCACTCTAATTTCCTAGACATTCATAAATATAAAACATGGCTACTTATACACATCAAGAATTAATAATATTATACACATTCCTTTGTACAGTCACTGGTCTGTAAGCATACATATAAGTTAAACAACAGTGGTTCCGTACATAATTCAAGATGGCGTCCGCCGGTCGTCTTTTTGCCTCGTGGTCAGCTACGCCACGTGTTCGGCAAAGTCGGGCTACAATTCAATTCTATGCATATCAAATTTCACAAACATAATTCAACAATAATATAATACATCACGATGAAACAGAAATATGTTCATTTACCTTCGTGACAATATCAGGCCAGTGGCTACTTGAGTGAATTCGGATTTACACAAGTACTGCGTCCTAGTCTTTTCTGAAGAGAACTACTGCTCCTGGGTAGCTCTTAACTCTTCCTCGGTTTTAACTCGACTGCCGGTTCTTCTCTACATTCGAAGTAGTTAGACCTCGTTGAGCCTCTTCTAAGCTGTGTTCTCATTGGCGGATAACTGACTTACCTAACGGCGTTACGATGATGTCATTGCCTTAGCTAGGGTCCACAGCCACTGTGTGTAATCGGCAGTATGCTACTGCTACGCTTGATTACTTCCATCGTCTGCTGCTTGCTAACTTTGAAATTCTAATATTACATAGACTAACCAAGCTAAATATTAAAATAAGCAGAGTAAAACTAGTCATCTCACGACAGGGACAAAAGTCAAAAGAAAGGCGATTGCCGACTTCCTGCTTTATCTAGTGTTCTGCGAGAAAAACAACAATGAGTCACACAAGAGCCTTTTTAACAACAACAACAACAACAACAACAGAGGAAAGCAGAGGCGTAAAAAAAAGTTCACAAGGCAACCGACTTACATTACATTACATGATTATTGCTTTAGGTCCAGCGCATACTGTATATAGGCTACGAAGAAGGAAGAAGAGGTTCAAAAGGTTCAACAGACAGACGACTGTTCATATCAAGTGTTTTCTTTAGTCTTTCAAAACTACGAAGGCTGCGCCCTTAGATTGTACAAATATCTCTTTCAAAACGATAGGTCCCTTCTCATTTCTGTTACCAAACAGTCATAATTGTGGTTTTTGTTTTTGCTTGAAGATGTTTGTGTTTGTTGTTGTTTTTTCTGAGGACTTCATTCATGCGTCTTCTTATGCTTTGGAAAATCAATGACTTGATTCCCAGCAAAGCCCAGCTGACGAGCTGAGAACACAGGGAAAATGGCCATTTGCATTACATGTATTTGCATTCTATGGCACTATCCCACAAATGCAAACCATTGGCGGCAAGAGAAAAGGAGGCAGCAGATCTATACTGGAGACAACTATTACTTGTGTTTTACATCAAAAACAACAAACTTTTGTTCCTCCTATAATAAAGTGGCTGTACGACAAACAATGAGTCATACGACAATATTTTTAAACTACACCAACATGAAAGGAAAAAAGGGAAAAGGTGCATCAAACAAACAAACACCAAGGTCAAAATACGGGACACGGCTCACTGTTTAGTTTTGTATCAAGTGTTAGAAGCACGAGTAAGCAGGATATTATACTGCGTAGCTGGGACTAGCGGAGGCGCAGCTCTACTAAACGGTACAAGTCTCGGCGAAGTAGTGTGGCAATTGAAGGACTCGTGGCCTCTCTACACACAACAAAAAGGACAGCACTCGACAATGCTACGAGAATATCTTTTACGTTACATACATTGATGATGCCCCATTGTTGCTTTAGGTTGTTCTTTCGTTTCCTCTTCACTTTAAATGGAAAAGTCGAATGGGGAGAGAGAGAGCGAGGGGAGGGTTGAGATCATAACTTTCTATTCTTGTCTCTCGAGGGAGAAGGAGGCGATGTGTGTGGGTGTGTGTGTGTGTGTGTACGTACCTAACCATAACAGTGGGTTTATGCATAGGTTACACTTACGTGCAACTGGGTTTAAAAAAATACTGGGTTCCAAAATCTGAAACTCAGTTTTTTTAAAACCGGCTTTGCAATAGGAATAACAAAAAAAGTGTATACGCAAAGTCTGAGCGAGAAACCCACAATTGTGGTTGAGTCAACTTTGAGTTTGAGCCAGTTAACACTCCGCGATGTGTGTTCCCGCTGGTCAACCAGTCGAATACACGCACTGTCAGGGGAAGTAACTCGGAACGCCACACGCTACGTGCCGGCTGGCAAAATGGAGGTACGTGTTTTTTTCGTTTTATTCAGTTGTATTTTGTCCTTCTGTCTCTGTAAATTGTTCTTTAATCTATATTTTGTGCTGCTAGGATGTGGCTTTAAAATGTTCCCTTGTTAAAATTTCAAGCGTTTTCAGTGTGCTTTTGTACTTTTAAAATCATATCAATTTTCGTGTGGATGTTGTGGTCGATTGTCAACACAGGGTCTGCATTTTTGTTTGTTACTTTTTGAAGAACACAAAAATAAATTTGCTGCATTTTAAGCGTCCTTGTATCTGATATTAATGAAGAGTCTTGTGAAGTCTCTTGAACATTGAAACAGTTACCATGAGAAATGTATGTCTCCTTTGTTCACACTGGGGTTTTCAAAACTTTCATTTTTTCTCATTTACAAAAAAGACGGTCAGTGAAGATAGTACAAGAAGTAAATAAGGGAGGTATTGATGTGTTATTTTATTCATATGTAGATTGATTAAATAAATGTTTAAAAATATTTTTGCAGAATAACAATTTTAGTAGGCAAAATGCAATGTTATCAGAATAAAAAACAATAAGCTTTTAACGTGTACCGTTTATTATACTGCAACTTTTATTTTTCTGTATTTTCCTTGTGTTCTGATGTAATAAAAAACACATGTTGCAACAAACAGTAAAATACAAAATTCTGGCTGCCGTTACCTACATAAGTTATAGCTTTTGGTTTATGGTTCACCTGTCTGTTTTCCTTGGATGAAGGGAAATAGAATATGTGAAAACTGATTGATGCATTAAACTGCTTAACATTTGGATTTTTTGTGGAGACCAAGCGTGTTTGCCAGTATCAAATTGTTGTATCTGGCAAACTCCAACAGTCTCAGACCCCTGTCATTTGTCTCGTTGTTGCAGTGGGGTCCACATTAAATAATAATAATAATAATAACGGATTTTTATATAGCGGGTACTCCAGCCTATGACCAGACTCACCACGCTTTACATAGTCATAACATATAAATACATGCACTCGATGAAACATCACTATTGCTACAATACACCAAAAGACGGGACAGTAAAGGTACAGACTATTTACAGTTATGTACATAAATTACAAAAAAGACAAAAATATACTATTTACAACTATGTACACAAATGACAAAAAAAGACAGAAAGTAGAATAGCAAAAACCTATTCACAGCTATTTATATGCCCGGTTAGGCCCAGGAAGGAAAACAGTATAAATATTTACAGCCGTGTATACACTTACGGATCAGACATAGACAAGAGATGAGAGAATGGCAGCAGGACACAAATCAGTCTGAATAATGCAGTTTGAAGAGGTGGGTTTTGAGGGCCTTTTTGAATGCTTGTGTTGATTGTATGTTGCGGATATGGGAGGGAAGGGAATTCCACTGCTTAGGTGCGGAGTAGGCGAATGCACGTTGGCCGTATGTCTTAGTGCGGGTGACGGGAACCTTGAGTGTGCGAGTGTCAGCAGATGATCTTAAAGTGCGTGAAGGGGCGTAGACAGACAGTAGATCAGCAAGGTAGGAAGGACAAGAATCTGTGAAGAAGTTGTGACAGAGAACAGAGAGTTTGTACTCTATGCGTGCTTGCACAGGAAGCCAGTGAAGGGAATGTAGTAGAGGTGTGATGTGATCACGTTTCTTTGCTCGGAATACTAGTCTAGCTGCTGAGTTCTGAACCTTTTGTAGTTTGTCAATGATGTGTTTCGGGGAGCCAGCAAGGAGAGAGTTGCAATAGTCAAGACGAGAGAGGACGAGAGCGCAGACTAGGGTTTTGGTGGCCGGGACTGTAAGATAGCGGCGAAAGGAGCTGATTTGGCGTATGGCCGTGTATGCAGAGCGACAGACGTTGGAGATGTGGTTGTTGAGGGACAGGTCATCGGATGGAATGTAGCCGAGATTTCTTGCAGAGGATGAGAACTGAGTGTTTGTTGTCCCTACTGTAAGCGATGTTGGGAGAGGCGAGAGTGAGGGGGAGGTGTTGTGCTTGTGAATGAGGAGGGCTTCGGTTTTATCGTCATTAAGCTTAAGCTTGTTGAGTGTCATCCATGATTTAATGTCTGTGATGCAGTTCTCCAAGGTCTGAACAGTGGAATTAATGAGAGAGGGGGCGGTGGATTTATACAGTTGTGTGTCGTCTGCAAATGACTGACTCTCAACAGCATGCTTTCTAAGCAGGAGAAGCAGTGGCTTGGTGTATAGAGTGAATAACACCGGCCCTAAAACGGAACCCTGAGGCACGCCGCACACCAAGTCTGCTGTGCTGGAGAAACAGCCATCGACAGTGACTGCTTGTGATCTGTCAGAAAGATATGAGTGGAACCAAGCCAGGACCGAGCCAGAGATTCCAAAATAGTGTTGAAGAGTGTTAAAGAGAATGTGATGGTCGACTGTGTCAAAGGCGGCTGAGAGGTCTAATAAGGTGAGAACGGAGACGTTGCCATTATCTAAGGCGAGCAACAGATCATTGGTTACCTTTAGGAGGGCTGTCTCAGTGCTGTGGAATGGTCGGTAGGCAGACTGGTTGGGGCAAAGTAAAGCGTTATCATATAGGTAGGCAAACAGTTGTTTGAGAACAATTTTTTCTATGACTTTGGACAGGAAGGAGAGGTTTGAAACAGGTCTATAGTTCTTTAGATTATTTTTGTCTAAACTTGGCTTTTTAAGGAGGGGTTTGATGACAGCCGCTTTGAGCACAGACGGAACAACACCAGAGAACAGACTCTCGTTGATAATGTGGGTAATGGTCGGGAGTAGAGGGTCAAGATTCTCTATCAACATGGGGGTAGGAATGGGGTCGAGAGAGCAAGATGTTGGTTTTGAGCTTAAGATGACTTTCTTGACCTCTTGCTAGAGCACCATTTTCAGATCTGCATCTACTCCATTTCCCAAATTGTTAGCTGTAATTCTGAGTAAGCATAATTATTTTAATAAATTCTGTTATTCCTTTTTTCCCCAGAACATCCTGTGATGCCTCGAGTTTATCCGGTTGCGGAGAAGTCGCTGTAGTCCGACGACGACCCAGGAGGCGTTTGTAAGGAAGACGTCCCACTCCATCACCATCAACATCTTCATCGCCTTCATTGTACTCGTCAGGTGACAGCTGGTGTGTGTCAGTACTTATTGAATTTTATAATATTGTTGTTCGCTTTGAAAAAAAACACTCATTGATTGCTGTATAAAATCGGTGCCACAGCAAAGCAGTTAACAACTGGCAGCTCCACGCCTCAGATCAAACTGTGACCTGCTAACACAAGGTGTTGGTGGTATATTGTTTCTACATTGCAAAGGGGAAGGTGAGGAGAGCTTGGATGAGGGAGGAGAATGGGGGGGGGGAACATTAGTGTACATGGCAGAGCTAGACATCCTTGTTGAATAAGATCAAAGTTTTAGCTCAATTTTACAGTTGTTAATGGGGCACATGAAATGCAGATTACATTATTATAATGTACACAATTCGCTCTGGGCTTTTCAGGTTGTATAATAATAATAATAATAATACAGGATGCTATGTACGCGCCTTTCCCCAAGGCTCAAAGCGCGGCGATCTATACCAACATACACGCTCACCTGTCTCATTTACCCTCACACACACCAAATACACATACATCACACAAACAGGTGGTGTAAAGGCAGGGAGATCGCTATTAGAAGACGGAAGAAAATCGAATTTTTACTTTTGAAATTGTTATATTGACTGCATCCTGTACCATTATTGAAGGGAGGGAGGAAACCGGAGTGCCCGGAGAAAACTCTCGGTGACCTCAATAGTTTCGTACCTAAGTCACATACGTTCGCCCCTTGCGGGAATCGAACCCGCGACCTTCGGCATAGGAAACCGGCGACTTATCCACTGCGCCACGAGGCCACCCCGTATAGGTATGCTTTGGATTTTAAAAAGCAGGCATGTTGAGGAACCTTTGTACTTGTGCTTTCATGGGGTGGCCTCGTGGCGCAGTTGATAAGTCGCCGGTTTCCTATGCCGAAGGTCGCGGGTTCGATTCCCGCAAGGGGCGAACGTATGTGACTTAGGTACGAGACTATTGAGGTCACCGAGGATTTTCTCCGGGCACTCCGGTTTCCTCCCTCCCTTCAATAATGGTACAGGATGCAGTCAATATAAAAATTTCAAAAATAAAAAATTCGATTTTCTTCCGTCTTCTAATAGCGATCTCCCTGCCTTTACACCACCTGTTTGAGTGATGTATGTGTATTTGGTGTGTGAGAGGGTAAATGAGACAGGTGAGCGTGTATGTTGGTATAGATCGCCGCGCTTTGAGCCTTGGGGAAAGGCGGGTACATAGCATCCTGTATTATTATTTATTATTATTTACTGAGTAGCTAGTAAGCATAAGAGTTTCTATAACTATTTTATAACTTGGTTGCTAGTAGCTAGTGTGTCGAAGTGGTTAGTGGGAAAAAATGCTGTCCCACTTCCTCCGGGCTTTTGTGCCCTTTTTTCCCCAACCTCTACCCCCTAAACTTTAAATGTGTTTTGCTTGTTTCTTTTACACTTTAAAGAGGGTGAGTAGTACATTCATGTACAAGAAAATTAAAGTCCAGAATATAATATTTCATTGATGAATCAGTAGACAGTATTGTCAGTCAATCCCTTTTTGTAGTTGAGCCAGTTTAAGCCTCTACTCTTTTCAACTTCCATTCCCTTCTCCCACCCCAGGCCCACCACCCCACCCTTTGACCATCCTCATACCTTGGTTTGAAAATGTTCTTATGCCGCTGAATTTGTTCTGTTGTTTAAACCCTGTGTTCTGATGCTGCTACTTGTTCGCAGGAGGGCTGAAGAGCAGCATGAGGATTCTAAAGACTCTAATTCATCGGAAGGTTCAGTCAAGAAACAAGCTAGAAAAAGGCGTCAAAGCCAGCAGACCGAAATGCATACAACATCCCCATCATCAGCTTTGTTGCTGCCATCAGTGCTACCCCGTTCTCCAGGGTGTGAACCAAGTGCCATGAATCGTTTAGATATAGAATATATATTCAAATTTGTTTGCAAATCTATTCAAGATGAGTCCTAAATAGTAAAAAAATTGCATGTTTAAATAATAATAATAATGTTCGTCATTTGTAAGGCGCCTTAGCCTAAGGATCAAGGCGCTGGCCGATACAGGATCTAACTCAAACCGCCCGAGACGCCACCCGCAGCCTTTGGGTGCATGGTCTGACGCCCGGACAACTGAGCACAATCCTGGGCAGCCAGGGATGGAGGAGAAGGACCAAGTGCATGATGGGTGTGTTCTTGTTACCGGCACTCACCCGTCTAGGACATGAGCGTCAGGATCTTTAAAGTCCGTTATGATGGAATGCATGCGACACAGACTAGACCTCGGTTTATACTCTCATCCGAAGGAGAAGGAAAACAGGAGTAAAGTGTCTTTCCCAGGGACACAACACAATGGCCCGGCCAGGGCTTGAACCCGGGACCTTCAGTTAATGTTGTCTGTCTGTCTGCCTTCCATCTGTGCAAAACTTTAAAGTGGCTAATTACACGAGACCTCGAAAATTATCAGTGATTGAATGACTACACTTCAAGGTCAAGGTCACAGGTTCAACAAATGTTAGTCAAGCTATGTCAATTTTCCACAAAATTTCTTGTTAATCCTAAGTTAATCCTTGTTAATCCTAAGTTAATCCTAAGTTAAAACTTCAGATTGTTTGATGCATGATAGGTATCAATGAGACGCACATGCATATTTTGTCAACCTTGCTCCAAGGTGAAGGTCATTGGAGATGTCCAAAATAATAAAATCTTTTGCTGTAGTTTATTTTATCGTACATGAGTGCATTTATAGCTGGAGGTCAAGGTCAAGAGCATCGAAATATCAAAGCTTGTATTACTTTGCATTTTAAACCCACTGTTTCAATCATTTAACTTTTTTTTTTCTGGCATCTCATTTTTGTGTTATTTATTGGGAGTTCCATAAGGAGCATGTGAGTCATATGGACTTGCCTTTCCAGTGATTGATGGTGTTCATCATGTTCAAAGCTTTTTGAGGTGCTACTTGTCATTAAGTACTGGAAATTTACTGCTCTGTATTGTGTAGACTAGTTTTTAGGCCCGTTTTGTTATGTAGTAGATTTCTGTCTTAAACTTAAGAGAAAGCGTGGATTAATCTGGCAAAGTACCAAATAATATTTCTTTGCCAAGTTAATACATATGTTATTCTCGGGGTTCTTGTTCATCAAAAAGCAATGTCAAGACTAATGACTATATAATAATATTCTGCTCTTCACATGGTTTTATTATACCTTTGAGGTGCTGGAAAAAAAACGAATTATAAGTTGTTGCACTCAATTGATCCTTATTCAGAATATATTAACGTAACGGGAAACCATAAACAATTTATGTAAAACTTAACTAAATGAAGTTGATAAAAAAGTAATAATAATATATACAAATTATGCTCTACTAGACACTTTCAAAATAAAAATATTAACAAATTATGTCTGTGTTATGTTGTTCATATGTTTGTTTTACATTACCAATTCTCTGCTTTTTTATTTTTCCATTCCTATTCTTTTCCAATGAAGATTTGTGTACTTTTCCACCCTTCTCATTCTTTCTTTTCCTCTGGAGATTTTATGCTTTTTCTCCACGCTTCTCCTCATTCTTTCTATTAATTCTTCTTCATACTCCTCATACTTTTTCTTCTTTCTCCTTCTTGCCTTTTCTTCAATGATTTGATTTAAATCTGGAAGTAAAGTAATAAATTGAACATGAAAAAATTATCCACAGTTAACATTTGAGAACGACAAGATATCTTTTTTTGGCAGATCTTCCAGTCTGGATTCAAATAAAAAAAAAACTTTAAAACCATACAATACAAAGTAAATGTAAGCAAAGTAAATATGACAAAAATGTTTGCTTAATGCCGAATTTTTCTTTTCGATTTTTACTGACACCAGCTAATAATTTATTTTTTGGGCTATGGGGAGAAAAAGAGGGTCATGCACTGACCTATCCAGAGGTACACTGTAACAACCTCAGACCTTTCGGTTCTCAGTTCAATGCTTTAACCACTGAGCTACCGCCCAGTTCTTAAAGTAAATGGCAAAAGTCTATCCTTCAATAACAGCTCTAATTCTATACAGTAGCCTATATATCAACTGAAAATATTGTAATTGAAATTATAAAAACAAAATCAGAGGAAATTCTGAGCAATAGTAAAAGTTGTTTCATTAGTTGAATTAAACTAAAAGTGTCAGTGTACTGCACTCACGTACTGAAAATCTTGCAAATGCAACCTTGGCCATTTATACGTTTTGGTTGTGTCCGTGTGTGTGATAAACCCAGTTTTTCCACAGAAACCCAGATGTCCGATATGCATGTGTAAAGACCCACTGGTATCAAATGAACCCACTATTTCATAGCGCAATTTCTCCTTTTGTTTTTGTCAAAAATGAAAACGGTTGTGACAGATAACCTTACAAGAGGCTATTGTATCCGTTGAGTGAATAGGAATGGTCTGTAATGAAGGGAAAGGATGGAACCCAGTTTGCCTTGTTTTGAACATAAACCCACTATTATAGTTTTGAACGTATGTGTGTGTGTGTGTGTGTGTGTGTGTGTGTGTGTGTGTGTGGGTGCGTTTGTGTTGACTCCGTTAGGCTGCCAATCGTATGGTTACACACTCACGTTATGCTGCCTCGCTCTTTATGCTGCCGACCGCATAATGCACAATTGCGATTTTTGAACTCCCTAACCTCTAAAATATGCATAAATTATAATCCGAGCTGTGATTGGTTTAGGCAGCATAACGCGGGAAATTCATTGATGGTCACACACGACCCTTAACACACGTGTGTGTATCACGGCAGCATTTGTGCTGTAAAAAGTAGACGTGAAATCACACACTAAGGAGAGAGAGGGAACTAGTTTTTGAAAACAAGTGTGCACAAGTCGCCATCTTGAATTGAAAAGAGCCGCTGGTAAGTTGCTGTGCTTTAGTTGATTTTTCGTTTGTTAGTTATTTACTTTGAGTGCTTATGTATTTGTGCCATTATTATGAGAAAACCATGGATGCTAGTGTCAGTGAAAATTCAACATTTTTTCTTCCCTTTTTCTGTGGAGAGTCCATTGAAGCTAGTGCCACTTTCATGGCATGCTGCGTCTCCATCCCTCTTCTACTGACAGCACTGTTCTAGATCTAATTCTACTTTGTTTCCTTCCATTGTTGATTCAGAATCACGTTGGTTAATTCAAATTAATTATCAGTTCTGATGTTTGTTTTTTCTTTACATGAATGTTGGAAGGAAAAGTATTTATTCAGCATTCCAATACTAAAATATGAAGTTTTTGTTTTCTAGCAGAGTTGTTACTAACTGGACTAATCTAGCTATTTCACTTAATAATGCACCAAGCATAAATAACTTTAAACACCAGTTAGATATACTTCCACAGTTTAAAAATATATTTTATTGCTATGAGTATGATAATGAAATGTGTAGGAAAATCACATGCTCATTTTGCTCCTATACTACTAGTAGTGGTACAGTGAAAGTAAACATCTGAACAAAAACAGAATACACAACCATTCACATAGTGTTGGTGAAATTCAGGGTCCATTCACCAACCGACGACTAAAGGGAGAGGCATGCCATTTTGTATGAACAACATTGTCAGATGTAAATATGTAAATAAATAAATAAACAATAGTAGTTTATGGTTACTGACCACAATGTCCATATAGTGTTTGTAAGAAACTGTGTTAAGCTAACACTGCCACATTTGTCAGTCATTAATTTGACAGTCATTGAGTACTTATGGATTTTTTTCTTTTTTAGAATGTTCTGGAAATTCTGAGGTTTACAATTCGCCTGGAAAGCAATCAGAAAGTAAGTATATTTAAAATTTGAATCCAGAAAGTTCTTTATTAGTTAATATTTCTGACTTTTACATTTATTTATATTATTATGATAGTGTTACTTTGTACATAAGTGTCCATACTTGCATGAACTTGAAACTGATTAAGGTCACTGACCACAATCTCCGCATAGTGTTGGCAACTGCATTAAGCTAACACTGCCACATAGTGACAGTTAACTACTGTACAAAAACAGCATACACATGCCGAGATCTAAATGTTGGTGAATGTACCGGATGTGATCTTTAGCTGACTTAACGATGGAAAATTCTGCATTTAACAGATATCTAAAAATAAAATACGAAATTGAAAAATATAATTCAGCTTGAACTTGAAGGTTAGAAATTAACAAATTACGGAAGCCTGGGTACAAAGGATAGTGTTTGTGGTTGACACTATGTTATATTTATTTTTATTTTCTCCAAAATTATCTACTAACTTCGCCATAATGTATCGGACATTTAATAAAGTTGATTTTCGGGGTTTTTTTTGCCTTTCCCTTCCCCCCCCCCCTCTCTCTCTCTCTCTGTGTCTCTCTCTCTCTCTTTATTAACAAAGAGACCGTGCAGTTTATTAAGGTGGCTGTAATGAACTCGTACTGTCAGTTAAAAACAGGGGTTGTTAGACCGTATCAAGCATGTATTGATTGCACAGTACAGGACGGGAATACACCACCGACCACAATTTTTTTTTTTTTAGAATTCTGCTTGCTTATGACAGTAAAGCATTTAATTTTATATCCGTAACATTGTCACATTGTTGCAGTAAATAAAAAGTTTCACCTGACTGCTAAATACTTGGAAAATGTTATATTGATATTCACATCTAAACTAGTAAATATAATTAATTATCCGACAGTTTCATTGGCTGCACCTAGAAAGTAGAAAACCTGTTGATTGTGCTTCGAAATATCTCCACATTATATCTGAAAAACTCTTGAAGCTATGGATTTATCCCTAGTGGACACCCTCTTTCACCCCCACACATCCTCCCTATTGTCTTCCTCCCACCCCACACAATTTACTAATTACGGTTGGTTGTAAAATATTACCACAGTTGGGCTTTATATAGTAAACAAGTACAGGGGCGTCGCACGGTCCAAAATATTGGGGGGGGGGGGGGGGCGTATATTACTCGCAGTTTCTCTAAAGCAAAATACTGTCTGTCTGAGTGCCTTTTGTCTTTGTGATCACAGATGATCTTACTAGTAGTCCATGAACAAAATCTCAGCTAGTTCAGTCCACAAACATCGGAGATCTATTCGCGGACACATAAACAAACAAAACAAACAAACAAACCAAGTGAAACCTATAATGGGGTGTGGGGTGTGGGGGTGGTGGTGTAATAATCAAAGCAGTCAAGCCCACGTTATCTGTCCCCAGAAAAGCGAACGGGTCCTTTTTTTCCCCTTTTGCGATCAAAGCACGTGCACGTGTAGGCCTGTCAACAAACTAAATCTAAATTAAAAAATATCGCGCACCTCAACTATTTATTGACACTTGCACATTCACCCTTGCCTTACTCATTTTACAGACTAAAGTAAATAATTGATATCAACAAACCTGGAAAACAGACGATTCCATAGTTTTGTTAATTTTGCTCTTTGCGTGATGAAATGACACTTCTTTCAAACAGCGAAAGCCAGCTCTGCTGCGTTAGCGCCACGAAATATTTTGTTGTGAAACACAGGCACATGCTAATAGATTATTGTAATATTATTTCGTACGTTAGCCCTTTACACTACGGTTTAAAAATATGGTGATTTTTTTAATTATTGATTCTTCCTGCCTTCCTCTATCGATTGAAATCTTCTTCTTCTTCTTTTCTTCTTTCTCTCTCTCTTTCTTTTTTTTTTTTTTTGGCCAAATTATTGGGGGGGCAGGTGCCCCCCCTGACCCCCACACCCCCCCCCACCCCGTGTGCGACGCCCCTGAAGTAACATTTGGGTTTTTCTGCAGAGCATCCAGCCAGGCGTCCATGGAGTAAAGAGGAAGTAGCAGCTTGTTATCGACAGTTGGGTCGCTACATTCACCTCCACACCTTACCTGGTAAAGCTGTTATAGAAGACTGCCTTCAAAAAGAACCTGTTCTCAGGCACATAACTTGGAAAAACATCAAAGATTTTGTAAGAAATCGGGCCACAGCAACAGCTAACGCAGCTAGATAAAAACACTGTGTACAAACTCTGTGTATGAGGGACTCGATTCTTTTCAGTCACACCAGTCAGAAACTTCTAGATGCCAAACTCTGGACTTTTGAGACTGATGGTCCACTACTGCACCATTGCAGCTCTCCAAAAATAGTGTGATGTTGTGATTCCTCATGTTTTAAGTACACTAAACCTTTTCACTGGTAAAGACTTCATGCACTAAATGGCTGCGTGTATGCACTGTGTAGACAACCTTTGATGACAGCGTGGTTTTGTGGAACAATTTGTAATGTAATGTAGAACGTCGTTTGAAACCAATTACTGAACATTCTGTGATCAAGGCAATTGCCTGTATATGAATGGCACCAAAAATGACCCATGTAGCATCAAGTGGTATGTGTGAAAGATCCCTACTATTTTTTAGGTTTGTGAAACTGAGAACTATATTTTGAACTGCAGAACTGTGCCGGTAGAAACGGTCAAGCAGCCTAAATTGTGTTTGCAAGTTGAAATGTTCGAGCAAACACTTTCACTTTCCTTCGACTTGTTTGTCGACCTTGGCAAGAAAGGAAAATTCAGAAACTTTATTGGCTTTGGAGTGAAGAGAGGTGAGAGAGAATACCATGGACATGTACATTCCTCATTTATGTGGTGTTCAATCACACTGTGTAGCAGAGTTAGTAGGCCTGCGTCTCCACCACCTCTACCTGCCAACTGTAGATATTTCTACAGTCCTGATTCAGACTCATTATTTTTACCTTAGCTATTGAGAAGTATAAAGAATGTTAGAATATAACTAGTGGCAAGGAAAAAACAGTTTGTACATGGAAAAGTATTCGTTTTTATTTACTTTTATCATGACCAGCCGGGGAGGTTGTGGAGACATAAGCCCACTAGCTCTGCTATGCATATAACTGGGTGATTGCTGGAGACATAGGCCCACTAGCTCTGATGCATGTAACTGGGTGATTGGTGGAGACATAGGCCCACAAGCTCTGATGCATGTAACTGGGTGATTGGTGGAGACATAGGCCTACTAGCTCTCATATGCATGTAACTGGGTGATTGGTGTGCTTGCACGTAAGTGATGTGTGTGCTTGTGCGCATGCATTTTTTTCTTGTTGTTTTTTTAATAAATATTATAATGTGAATATTTTTTATAATTGATTCAAATAGGATTTTTGGATAGTAAGCAATACCAATACCATGTAACGTGGACAAAAATGTTGGTCATTAGACAGAGACACTTGGATCCCAGCAAAGGTACAGAAAAATCAGTTGCACAACATTATTGATAATGATAGTTTTTCTGTACCTTTGCTGGGATTCAAGTGTCTCTGTCTAATGACCAACATTTTTGTCCACATTACATGGTATTGGTAGGGGTTGTCCGGTCCTGATTTGGCTCGGAAGAGTCCGCTGGACCTAAAACAATAATCATGTAATGTAATGTAATGTAATGTAATGTAATGCTCTGTTCTATCAATCTGCTATACTATCGTCTTCTTCGCTAGATCAGTCTCCTACCTTTTTTCTTGAAAACTCTTCCGGGACAAGACTCCTTGTTTGGGGTGCCGGGGGTTTCAGTATAAATAGTATCCCCACTTTCTGGAAATTTAGTGCTTTAAATTCCCACTGTCGCTGTCTTCCTCATTTACTCTTTCCCTTTCCTGCTCTGTCCTATCACTCTGCTATACTATCTTCTTCTTCGCTAGATCAATGACCTACCTTTTTTCTTGAAAACTCTTCCTGGACAAGACTCCTTGTTTGTGTATGAGGTCTGTTGGATCAGCTTGGGAGTGTTGGACGCTTTCTGCTGGGTGGTCACTAGAGCTTCATATGATGTTAGTATTTAGCAATATAGGCATTTTATATGTATATGTTTTGTTGATAATTTATAATGATGTTTGTATTCTATTTTGTTTTTGTAACCGGGGGTTCGAGTAGTTGGGCTAAAGCCTCAGCCGTCCCCTCCGTGGGATGTCTTTATTGTAAAGTGACTGGCCGGTGGAGGGCATTCAATTTTCCCATTAGGGTTGTTTCAGCAGATCTTTTATGCGGATCGGGGGTTGTCCGGTCCTGATTTGGCTCGGAGGAGTCCGCTGGACCTAAAGCAACAATCAATCAATCAATTGTGTATGAGGTCTGTTGGATCAGCTTGGTAATATTGGACGCTTTCTGCCAGGTGGTCACTAGGGCTTCCTATGATGTTATTATTTAGCAATGTAGGCATGTTATATGTATGTTTTTTGTTGATAATTTATAATGATGTTTGTATTCTATTTTGTTTTTGTAAACGGGGGTTCGATAAGTTGGGGTGAAGCCTCAGCCGTCCCCTGCGTGGGATGTCTTTATTGTAAAGTGACTGGCTGGTGGGGGGGGCATTCAGTTTTCCCACTAGGGTTGTTTCAGCAGATCTTTTTTATGCGGATTGGGGGTTGTCCGGTCCTGATTTGGCTCAGAAGAGTCCGCTGGACCTAAAGCAACAATTATGTAATGTAATGTAAACGTTCAGTGTTCTTTCCTTCTGTAATTCTACAGTATTTCCGTCTCGTTGTACAGGACAATATGTGACTGAAAGCATGAATCGTTGGGGACACAAATTGTGCTGGTACTGCTTTCTCTAATCCGTGAATAAATTGTTGCTAAAAAATTCTGACAATCTAACTTGTTGAAATTGAATAGTGTGCTGAGTCATGTTTAGAGGGAGCAGTAACCAAACAAATGGAAATGGCGAAATGGACTATGCATGATCTTTATTGATGAGGTGTAATCAATATTTTGATGCGTCCACTGTCAGTTTTCATGAGATGTAAGAATCGTTAAAGATCAAAATTAAATGTATGCTTGTCTTAGGGTGAGTGCCAAATATGATTGGTAATAGAGATTTCGTGTGAGCTGGATGGGTCAAGGGCACATGTACAATGCCATGAACATAATTAAGACAGTTGGGTGCGCGTGAAAAAAATCGATTATATTTTGAAGTGTTTAGTTTAGGTAAGCATGCAGTGGGCAATTGGAAAGGATAACATTTCTTTTAGTATTTCAGATGAGAGTATAAAATGAGATCAAGTTTGCATGCATGCATTCCATTGCACGGACTTTAAAGATCTTGACGCTCATGTTCTAGCTGGGCGAGTGCCAGCTACCTAAATACACTTTGCACTCAACTAGGTCCAATACCTCATCGCCCAGGATTGTGCTCAGTCGTTTGAGAGTCAGACTATATGTCCAGAGGTTGCAGGTTGAGCATCAGACTATGCGCCCAGAGGTTGCAGGTTGGCGCCTTGGGCCGCTTTGGCTAGATCCTGTATCGGCCAGCACTTTGAGCAGCTCTGTCCTATTGTCTGCAAATATGCATCCCGAACAGTGCCCTAAATACTTATAGTGAAATGGTTCAGTGTTTGAATGATCTTTCTATTTTATTTTAGAGCATCCTTTAGCAATCATAGTAGATACCGTGCACAGCTCTGTGTGACTGCAGCACTTTGAAATAATGGTTTGTATGTTGCCCTGTTTACTAAGTAGTCTGCTACAGGTTTTCAGGAAATTGATAAGACATTGATGTACTTGTAATCATTCATTCAATTAAACCACCATTCGTTATTGACACAGCCCAAGCACCCACATTAATTTTATGTTACACGAAGTTATGCAAATTAATAGCCGAATCTCTTATGTCGATGTTCGTGCTTGGGCAGTGTAAATAAAAATATCGAAGCTCGAATATCAAATATCAAGGGATGAACTTGTGCGACTTTTAGGTACGAGGCTTTTCAGGTCACTGTTGGTTTTCTCTGGATACTCTGGTTTCCTCGCTCCCTTCAATAAAAATATTGGATGCAGTCAATCTAAACATTTCAAAATTAAAATTAGATTCCCTTTCCATCTTCTAATAGTGACTTTGCATGTCTGAGTGATGAATGTGCGTTCAGTGCGTATGTAAAGATGTCTGCAAAATGTGCAATTTATTGATTTTTATGTTTTTTAATTAGTGTTGTTGTAGGTTTTTTCCCCACTTTTTTGTTTTTGTTTTTTGTTGTTAAATTTTTATATGTGCTTTTTTAAATTAAAAAAACCCACATTTTTTTGTTACATTTTCTTGTTAGTTGACTGATTATTTTTTATTTTTGTGTGTGTTGGAAGTAACACCACCGTGGAGTGGCCGGGGGTTTCTGTATGAATAGCATCCTCACTTTCTGAAAATTTAGTGCTGTAGTTTAAATTCCCACTGTAGCAGTCTTTCTTCTTTGTTGTTTTCGTATTCATACTCTGTTCTATAGCTCTACTATCTTCTTCGCTAGACCAGTCATCTACCTTTTTTCTTGAAAACTCTCCCAAAACTCCTCGTTTGTGTATTGGGTCAGCTTGGGGATATTGGACGCTCTCTGCCAAATGGACACTAGGGCTTTCTATGATATTATTTAGCAATGTAGGCATTTTATATGTATGTGTTTTGTTTTAATATTTTATCATATTTTTATTCCAATTTTGTAAACGGGGGTTCGATAAATTAAGAGTATAGCCTCAGCGTTCAGTTCAGTTCAGTGGGTAGATTACCGTCCCCGGACACAGTAGCGTATAGGGGACTGTCTTTATTGTAATGTGACTGGCCGGTGGAGGGCATTCAATTTTCCCACTAGGGTTGTTTCAGCAGATCTTTTATGCGGATCGGGGGTTGTCCGGTCCTGATTTGGCTCGGAAGAGTCCGCTGGACCTAAAGCAACTATCAATCAATCATTCTGTCCTATCACTCTGCTATACTATCTTCTTCTGCGCTAGATCAATGACCTACCTTTTTTTTTGAAAACTCTTCCTGGACAAGACTCCTTGTTTGTGTATGAGGTCTGTTGGATCAGCTTGGGAGTATTGGACGCTTTCTGCCGGGTGGTCACTGGGGCTTCCTATGATGTTATTATTTAGCACTGTAGGCATTTTATATGTATGTGTTTTGTTGATAATTTATAATGATGTTTGTATTCTATTTTGTTTTTGTAACCGGGGGTTCGAGTAGTTGGGGTAAAGCCTCAGCCGTCCCCTGCGTGGGATGTCTTTATTGTAAAGTGACTGGCCGGTGGAGGGCATTCAGTTTTCTCACTAGGGTTGTTTCAGCAGATCTTTTATGCGGATCGGGGGTTGTCCGGTCCTGATTTGGCTCGGAAGAGTCCGCTGGACCTAAAGCAACAATTAATCAATCAATCAAGCAAGCAAAACCAGTGTGATTTTTTATCTTTGAGATGCCAGCTCACCCATTGCCACTGTCTGCAAACCACACATGTTTATGTCTTGTCCATAGTACTGCACGCTACCAGTTGTTTGAACATTAAAATATGTATTACAGTTTGAATACATTTATACTGAAGCCATTTGACCGATTTGTGTTTTCTTTTTCTCTATCTTTTTCTCATTCTGTTGCTCAGCTCAGTTACGATTACATAAGTTTTTTTAAAGCACATTCTGCATCAAACTTCAAAGCAGTTTTCATAGTGAGTCAAGAAAAGTTTATTCATATTCTCAGCATCATAATACAAATGTCTTTAACATGTTCTACTGCTAGTTAACTAAAATCCACTAAAGATTTACAATAAAGTCTTTTTGAAGATTTCAATTCAATGTATTTGAAATCAGTTTACAAATTATGTGATTTTAGAATGTAACATCTTTATAAGTATGATGGTACACCTGCAGACCGCCTGGTAATAATGCATAAGAGTTTACACAAATTAACTACACAATAATGGTACAGATGAGCTTACCAACAATGACTACATAATGATGGTACATAAGAGTTTACACACCATGACTACTTAATGATGGTACACAATGACCGCATAAAGTTAGTACAAATGAGCATACACAAAATGATCATATAATGATGGTACACATGAGTTTACACACAATGACCACATAATGTTGATACGGATGAGCTTAAACACAATGACCACATAATGTTGATACAGATGAGCTTACACACAATGACCACATAATGTTGATACGGATGAGCTTACACACAATGACCACATAATGTTGATACAGATGAGCTTACACACAATGACCACATAATGTTAGTGCCAAAGAGGTCACACACAATGGCTGCACAATGATGGTAAGAAATCACACTTCCATGTTTGTTGCTTTAGAGAAATAATTTATATACCACAGCTCTTAGAATGCAAAAACGAAGCAAATTCCATAATTTGGAATAATTTGGAGTTCATAGAGCTGTTAGGTAGCCAGATATATACCGGCAGCGTAATGATGGAAAATTGTTAAAGACCGCTTAACGGGGTCAACTCCTGTATGTGTGTGTGTGTGTGTGTGTGTGTGTGTGTGTGTGTGTGTGTGTGTGTGTTACAATCTATAGCAAAGACTCGGGCCCCCGCCTAAGTATCAAACATAAAAGGTCAACAGAAAGAGAAAGCACTTTACCTTTTGCTTGATGTATAGATGCTCATTTCCCCTCCTTGACTTTCGCTATATAATACACAGTGGAGTTTGGAAGGGAAGGGGCCTGGGAGAGATTCGAAGAGATAGGGAAGAGAGAGGGAGAGAGGAGAGAGAGACAGACAGGCAGCAGACAGGCACTGGCAGGTAGACCGAAACAGAAAGAGACATAGAAAAAGAGACAGACACAGACAGAAACAGACAGACATACAGACATGTAGAAATGGCAGTCCGAAGAGAGAGAGAGAGACCTATCCTATCCTATCTTATCCCGTAACTCGAAAATCGTTCGGGCACCACACATGATCGTTTAACCAGTGCAATCCATCTTTCTCTGTCCTCAGCAATCCTCATGGCGTCGCTCAGTATCAAGCCAGTCCATTCTCGAATGTTGTCCTCCCACCTCTTTTCTGTCTCCCTCTTCCTCTGCCTCATTGCACCATGCCTTGCAGGATGGTTCTTGTAAGACCTTATGCTCTGGTGACGTGGCCATACCATCGGAGTTTCCGTTTCTTCATTACTGTGAGCATGTCATCGTGCTAAACACTAAACAGTAACTTCCTAAAGACTAATATGATTGGGGGGAGGGGGAGAGGAGGAAGGAATAGCCTACCATCCCCACATCTCTCAACCCCCCTCTCCCCTACCCTTCTACTGTTCTCCCCACACACACACAACTCCATCGTCCATCCTCTCGTTAATGGCTGAGGTTCTTGTTCATTAATGGAGCAATTGACAAAACCCGTGTCAAATACTTCCTGCCAGCTAGCGTTGCCTAGCAACCAAGCTCTTATTTAGTATGAAGACATCTAGGTCAACGTATACGGCCACATCTGATGCATGGGCAAGACAGCAGAGGATTCCTATTCACTCATTCACTAACTCACACCACTTCTGGAATCGTCGGGAGGGAGGAGGGTAGGGGTGGGGGCTCTGGAGGCAGACAAAACAACCATTCCCTCACACTGATATTAAAGATCCTAACGCTCATGTCCTAGACGGTGAGCGCCAGCTACACAAGTACACCCATGCAGCAAGCACTAGCACCAAGTCTCTTTTCTCCCGCCCTCGCACAGAATAAAAGTTTTAAAGTGGCATTGCTTATTTAAAACTGCATCTCCAATTTTAAAATTATAGCTTACTTATCTTTTTTTCTGTTAATATTATTATTAGAATTATTGAAATAATAATAATAATAATAATAATAATAATAATAATAATAATAATACTAATAATAATAATAATAATAATGTTATTTAAGGAGAGAAAGGGGAGAGTCGGAGTGCAGAGGAGGAGAGAGATCGTTAGTATATAATATACAAACATATATTTTAATTTACGACTTTTTATGTATGTCTCTTCTCACTGTAACTGCTGATGTCATTTTATTACTTATTAACTTGCCAGTGTCTGTGTGCATGCGTGCGAGCACAGGCGCTTTTATCTGGACACGCGAGCGCCTATGCCTGTGACGCCTCTCCCTCTGGGTATCTATAATACATACCCAGAGGAAGCTACTGTAGACGCGTCACATGCACAGGCCCTCGCGTTTTGAGATACAAGCGCCTGTGCTTGTTAGTGACTAGAGCAGACTACTAGATTGGAATTCGCGCTTTATAAAATAAAGTAGGGGCAGATCAAGGGGTAAGGCACGGAGGTGCGGTGTGGGGTCCAAATTGTGGCAAGGTCCAGACCCCGGCGGTGTCCAGGGGCGAAGGCGTTGTCGCTGAAGATAATGTAACTTTACGAGGAGCATTTAGGTCTCTCGCGGAAGATATTATGGTTAATCACTAGTGTACGTCTATTTTTATTTCATGTATATACGCTCGTATATCTTTGAGACGGCAATGTGCGGTTCAGTATGAGATTACACTGTCACTGTTTCAAAAAGTACACGCATAATGCAACATTGCTGAGAAGAAACCTTCAGTTTCTTAATGTCCGCTGCATCGGCAGATTTAAGAAGGAATCGCTTCGAGTCTTCGACATTGACTTCAGCTTCCTGCCCGTAGCCACTTAAAAAAACAAAAAAAAACACCGCTAGTACACTTTGTACTCGTAAACGGAAGTGAAAGCAACTCCAGGGGAAGTAACCATGCCGTAGTAATAAGATACATCTTTCGACCGCAAACATCCAAGACAGAAAACATTTTAAAACTTATTTTTAGTTCTCTTTATTTTTGGGGGTCTGGGAAGGTTAGGAACCCCTGGAACTACCACCCACACCCCACCGCAGATCCGCACACGCACACACATTAAATTATTGAATGAGTTAAGGCGGGGCAAACTTGCCGTGTCCACAGGCCAGGAACCAAAGGCGCCTGGCAGGTGTGGGATCGATTCCTCCTCTGGGCCTTATGTTTCTCCGAATATTATTTACTTTCGACTCGCGCAACATCTCGGGGGTTTTCTACGGGTGCTCCGGTTTACTCCCACAACAAAATTTTAAACACACAAATGTATGTTTCGCCCAGACTTACCTTTGCCTTTAGGGGTACTCGGCGAGTCGGGACTACGCTGTGTGCAGTCAGTACAGCCTGGGCGAGAGGTGCCGATGTGCCTTAATCAACACTGCCGCACCACGCAATACTACAATGAATGTCACTGTGACAATAGGGACAATAGCGTCGAGCAATCGCGTGGCTTGGTCGGATGCTAAAAGCAATGACGGCAAACAGAGGGTGGGGGGTGGGGGAAAAAGGTAAGAAGGAAAGGTTGGGGGGGATGTGTGGAGAGGGCGGAGAAGTCGCTGCCGCACATAGCGTAGCTGAGACTCTCCGATTACCTCTCACAAACGTATGGATCGGCTAGTCTCAGTTACACAGTGTGGGGCTCATCTTACTATCCTACAACCCCTTGGGGTCATGAGCAATCTTGCCACTGTAGATTGTTCAAACCTATAAAGGGAAAAGTGAAAGCCCCAGTTGAAAACCTGTCTTTCCTTTGTAGGCAAGACAGATTCACTGCGGCAACAGTACCCCCGTTGGAGTGCCGGGGGTTTTCAGTATAAATAGTATCCCCACTTTATGGAAATTTAGTGCTTTAAATTCCCACTGTCGCTATCTTCCTCATTTACTCTTTCCCATTCCTGCTCTGTCCTATCACTCTGCTATACTATCTTCTTCTTCGCTAGATCAATGACCTACCTTTTTTCTTGAAAACTCTTCCTGGACAAGACTCCTTGTTTGTGTATGGGGTCTGTTGGATCAGCTTGGGAGTGTTGGACGCTTTCTGCCGGGTGGTCACTGGGGCTTCCTATGATTGTATTATTTAGCAATGTAGGCATTTTATATGTATGTGTTTTGTTGGTAGTTTGTGATGATGTTTGTGTTCTGTTTTGTTTTTGTAACCGGGGGTTCGTGTAGTTGGGGTAGGGCCTCAGCCGTCCCCTGCGTGGGATGTCTTTATTGTAGAGTGACTGGCCGGTGGAGGGCGTTCAATTTTCCCACTAGGGTTGTTTCAGCAGATCTTTTATGCGGATCGGGGGTTGTCCGGTCCTGATTTGGCTCGGAGGAGTCCGCTGGACCTAAAGCAACAATCAATCAATCAATCAATACTATCCTACACACCATCCTAAGCACTAGGAGAACGCTGCTTATCTGAGAAAAGCAGGTTGGTTGAACTATTAGTGGAAAGGCGACCGTAAGCCTCGGTTCGTCTCAGCTACGCAGTGTGCACTAGGAGAAATACCAATTAATTAAAACTATACATTCAGCAGGCAATCAGCAGTAAAGCTCGGTCTGAAACAGCAACCAAATCAGCCCACATCGCTGACCAGATTGCAAAGGGTCTACGATGGGTGGGTGGGTGGGAGGGTGGAGAGGGGCTACAGAGAAAAGCAAAGACGTCTTTAGGCAGTCTGACACCAACCCGAGTAGTGCAAAATATCTTTGGAAACAACTTGTGTATGCAACAGCGAAGTTCACAATGCCACAGCAACCACAACAGAACCCACACTGCACCTCAGGCACATGGTTGGAGGGAGTGGAGTTACAGAAGAGCAAACTGGGAATTCTATTAGGCAGACACTATCAATGGCAACAATACACGCAACAGCAAATTTCACACTGCAACAACAATAGCATGCATCCCAGCTCACGTAAACATTGAGGTGAGGGTATGGAATGGGGTTGAGAGGAGGAAGGAATATCAGTTACATTACATTACATGATTATTGATTTAAGCGGATTCTTCCGAGCCAAATCAGGACCGGACAACCCCCGATCTGCATAGAAGATCTGCCGAAACAACCCTAGTGGCAAAACTGAAGGCACTCCACCAGCCAGTCACTTTACAATAAAGACATCCCACGCAGGGGACGCTGAGGCTATACTCTAATTTATCGAACCCCCGTTTACAAAAACAAAATAGAATACAAACATCATTATAAAATATCAACAAAACACATACATATAAAATGCCTACATTGCTAAATAGTAACATCATAGGAGGCCTTAGTGACCACCTGGCAGAAAGCGTCCAATATTCCCAAGCTGTTCCAACAGACCTCACACACAAATGAGGAGTCTTGTCCCGGAAGAGTTTTCAATAAAAAAAGGTAGGTGACTGATCTAGCGAAGAAGAAGATAGTATAGCAGATTGATAGAACACAGCAGGAATGAGAAAGAACAAATGAGAAAGACAGCGACAGTGGGAATTTAAAGCACTAAATTTCCAGAAAGTGGGGATACTATTTATACTGAAACCCCCGGCACCCCAACGGGGGTTGGAATATCAGTAACCAGGCTAAGAAGGCCCTCAAGAAATGTTCTTCAAAACCCCAAATTAAACTAATTCGCAATCACTTGTTCTACCTGTAACTATAGTTAGTGCACATTTTGAACTTTTAAGCATATGATTCTCTCTCTCTCTCTCTCTCTCTCTCTCTCTCTCTCGTTCTCTCTCGTTTCTTTTCAAGCGCAATGAGCATGAATTTTATACCTCATGGATACCTGCGCTATACAAAACATCGTCTTCGCCGTCGTCATCATCATTATAATCATCATCATCATCATCATCATCAATCATCAACATTCAGAATCAATCATCATCATCAATCATCGATAATTATTATCATCATCATCATCATCCTCATCATCATCATCATCATCATCATCATCATCATCATCATCATCATCGATGGGCAAACTAGTGTTTAGGCAGTCTGACAGCGACACCCACTCGCCCAAACGATACAAACATAACAATGGAAGCAACCACATTGTCATGAACTGGCTAGTTTTACTCTGCCTATTGACTATTTCGCCTTGTGTAGACATTGTAACAGTAGAGAGTTAGTGTAGTACACAGCAGCAATTAAAGTACACACTGCGAGCCTGACCCACACAGCGTAGTGACTCAGCACTGTGGGCGAGAGTCTTAACACTTTTAACCAATGAGAGCTCAGGCAAAGCGGTTGGAGCCAGTTTGACTGGGTCCAAACCTAGCACAGTTTTGGTCAGTTGAGAGTAAGACACGGAAGTGTGAACAGCGACAGAGCTGGCAGAGAAATATCTCCACACATAGACCAGGAAGCAGGACTTAAGAATCTTAGAATTCTATTAAGTCGCCACGGGCCTGAACTTGTCAAACAGGTAAATGAACACACTTCTGTTTCATCGTGATATATGTATATTATTGTTGAAATTATGTTTGTGGAATTTGCTATGCATAAATGTGAATTGTTAATCCGAATTTGCCGTACCACGTGGAAGAGCCTACCACGAGGCGAAACACGACCGGTTGCGCCGCCATGTTGTATACCGTACGGAACCACTGTTGTTTAACTTATATGTATGTTTGCAGACCAGTGGCTGTACACGTGAATGTTTATATTATTATTAATTCTGTATGTGTATAGTTAGACACGACTGATATTTATGTATGTATAGGAATTTAGAGTTGAGATTCCAGTGGACCCCGGAAGTAGCAGAATGTTCGTCGCTTATGTATAGAGATGTGGAGCTATCACTGAGGGCTACTTTGGCTTTCAGTGAGACGCTCTGCACAAACCGATTATTCAGGGTTGTGCAGAATTTCGTCTCTTATATTACAGACGAGCAGGCGAGCTATCCCGTGCGCCCAACTCCCCAGAAACGAGTTGTCTGCGTAGACTCTACCGCACAAGTCGGAAAGAGTTAACCTGGATCACACCCTACAAGACCCCACAGCGTGGCAAGGGAACCCAACTACACAACGACACAGGTGCACCAGAAGCTACCTCACAGAAGGACTTCGAAACGCACCATACGCAAGTTAAGTGTATACACAGAAGTGCACTTAAACTGATCGAAAACGGACCACAGTAGTCCACTCTTCAGAAACTGTAAAACGGACCACAGTAGTCCAATCTACATGCAATATAATAGCAAGTGCCCGAGGAAGAAATAACAGCTGCCTAGACTATCAGCGATCGAACTATTAGCATTGACTGAGACTTTTTAAGTTAGATTAGTACCTAAAAAACCTTGTATAGAGTAGAAGAAATAAATGTGTGATTTTAACTGTTATCAAGTGGCTGGACTACATATGATTCATAGCCGTGTGAAAGCTAGTGTGACAGTAATCTTTTACCATTTGTCTATCTATCTCTGTACCCCAACCTTAACACAGAACGAGCTCAACAAATAAATGTATTAAAGTAATTCATAGGGTGACTTACTAGCAGTTCCCACCGAATAAACGTGAGGGTCCATAATTCCATTGTGCAGAGCCCATAAACCCCACGTGACACACATCAATGCAACAGCAACAACAACATGAGACACCTAAAGCTGGCTCACGAAAATAGTAGGCCTATTGAGGGGAAATGCGACCACATAGGAGCAACAACTTTTACAGTCCCACACCCATCCAAACAATACAAGAATAAATAGCAAGTACTGGAAACAACAGGCTACATGCCCCATTGCAGCAGCATCAAAGGTCAATGTGCAAGAGCAATGACACCCGATACCCCAGATCACGAAATCGTGCACTGTGGAGTGCCAGGTATGGCGATGACTCACGATGAAAAACACAAACTACATGTACTCTGCAGGTGCAATCATGAATATAGCAAGCAAACAATGGCATGTCAAATGCTCCGAAGGACTGCATTATTACAGTTGAAGGTTGATGAAGGTTGCATTATTACTAATGAAGGTTACTAAAGGTCGCATTATTACTAATTAAGGTTGGTGAAGGTTTCATTATTACTAATGAAGGTTGATGAAGATTGCATTATTGGTGATGAAGGTTGCACCATTACTGATAAAGGTTGATGAAGGTTGCATTATTACTGATGAAGATTAAGAAAGCTTGTATTATTACTGATGAAAGTTTGTAAATTAATGGGAAAAAAAGAGGGCCTATATTGATGAAACATAAACTTGATACTTTACTTACACACACAGACGCACACACACATACACACACACACACGTGGGCGCCTCGGGCGGCTTGAGTTAGATCTTGTATCGCCCAGCACCTTGAGTACATCTTAAGCTGGAAAAGTGCTATATTAGAACGATTCCATTAGTAAGTAGCAACATTATTTGGGTAGCACTCATTTAAGACTTTTGTTTTTGTGCGCCCTGCTTTGCTTGTTGAATAAAATTTATGTTTTAAAAAAAAGTAGCAACACGATCAAGGTTTTACAGCAGAGACAAACACACGCACAATATAAGATTAAACCTCAACAACACAAACAGTTCAGCCAATAATGTACTTAGTATAACCAGATAGCTTCTGGTATATGTACAGCAGAATGAGCCTCTAGAAACCCACAGTGTAGGCCTGATTAGCCAGGAACATAACAATTTACCAATGAGCCATCCACAGACAACAGAACAATACACTCACTCTCTCTCTTTTTCTGTCTCTCTCTCTGTCTCTCTCTCTGTCTCTCTCTGTCTCTCTCTCTCTCTCTCTCTCTCTCTCTCTCTCTCTCTCTCTCTCTCTCTCTCTCTCTCTCTGTGGGTCTTTCAAGATAAAAAGTCAATTTTACAAGTATCCAGGAACATAAAATGTGTCAATAAAGCCATCCACGGAAAAAATAGTACAATGACCTTCTCTGTGAAGAAAGCAGAGTCCATTCCAGGTCAACGCCCAGCACTCCACAATTACCCTAAAAATAGATAATCAGTACGATAACAAAACACGGGCCTAATCACTAACATCTCACGCCCCTGCTAATGCACTGCTGAACACAGGGTAACTGAGACTCGCCGGGTAGAGTAAGCCTCGTGTGGAGAGAGAGAGAGAGGAGGGGGTGGGGGAGAAGTGAGCCATCGTATAAAGAGTCATTACACCGTACGACGTTACGTGGGCCGGGTAGCTCAGTTGGTAAGAGCGTCTTGCTAGTAACCGAAAGGTCGCTGGTTCGAATCCCGGATTGGTCAACGTGTGATCATATTATTTTCCCCTTTACCAACAACTGGCCCGCTGGTGTCAGTATAAATCGGTCCAGTAGTCACCTATATGCGAAAGTGTCGTGTGACTATAATCTACAAACAACAACAACGACGTTACTGACAATCAAAGTCTGTGCGAGAGAAAACAATCCTTTCATAAGGGAACGGAGCTCAGGCTGTCCTGCACGGCTAATGAGTATTTTACCACTGATCCACTCTAACCCCCACCCCTCCTCCACCTTGCGGATAGATCTAAATCTTAAGGCACTCTGAATTGCCGCTGTCCAGGATAGCTGCCCAGCGGTTAAGATGGTAATCATACACCCTACAATCACTTATCAAACATCCACCTCGACACTCTGAGCACTTATTGAGTACGGTGGGAGACACCGTCTAGAGGTTAACCACGTGGTTGGAGACTAACTCCCTATAGAAAAGAGCTGATGACTTTTGTAAATAACACTGCATGTGCATGAATGAAAGGGTATGTTTGTTTTGTTCTGTTTGATTTTAATGTCTTTTTCACCAAAATGATAAGACATTAAAAAAAAAAAAAGAAAAAAAAAAGAGAAACGAAAGGAAAAGAAGGAATTGTAATTAAACATCAGTTATCATAGATACCGACCAACTGGAGAACCAATTAACGTTTTCGCTAAACTAATGCATACATCAAAACTAATATTATCCAAAGCTGTCATATGGGGTGGCCTCGTGGCGCAGTGGATAAGTCGCCGGTTTCCTATGCCGAAGGTCGCGGGTTCGATTCCCGCAAGGGGCGGACGTATGTGACTTAGGTACGAGACTATTGAGGTCACCGAGGTGTTTTCTCCGGACACTCCGGTTTCCTCCCTCCCTTCAATAATGGTACAGGACGCAGTCAATATACAAATTTCAAAAATAAAAATTCGATTTTCTTTCCGTCTTCTAATAGCGATCTCCCTGCCTTTACACCACCTGTTTGAGTGATGTGTGTGAGGGTGGATGAGACAGGTGAGCGTGTATGTTGGTATAGATCGCCGCGCTTTGAGCCTGAATGATTTGGGGAAAGGCGCGTATAGCATCCTGTATTATTATTGTTCCGCGCTTTTTTGGAATCTGGGCATTTTTGGAATTAGTAGTATTATAGAGGGGGCTGCCCATTGTTTTAATGAAAACATTGGCCGCCAGGGTTAGGGTTAAGGTTAGGGTTAGGGAAAGTGTTAGGGACCTAACCCCTAACCTTTCCGTAACCCTAACCCTAACCCGAACCCGAACCCTAACCAATGTTGGAATTCCAAAAATGGGCAGGCCAATTCTATAATTGCCCAGATTCCAAAAAAGCGCGGAACATTATTATTACGTAGACTGTCATGCAATTGATCGCATTGAAATAAAACATGTTTCAAAGAAAACATTTCATTACACACGCATTTGATATTTTTACAATATTTAGTTCTTATAGAATTGGGATATATTCTATAAGCCATCGTCACTACAGACCTGGGGATTCCATGAAAGGGTATTGTGATCCTTGCAGTGTACCATGTAAGTACCGAGCTCTGATTACATCTGGAAGGGCCCAAAGTAGTCCAAACATGATCTGTACCCTGACACGAGGTCGTATTCCGGATGTCTTTTTCGAGTAGTCAGCCGCGACTGGGCAAGGGGGGGGGGAGGGGGAGAGTGTGTGTGTGTGTGTGTGTGTGTGTTTGTGGACAGGGTTAGAAATTAACCTTTTTGCACCTTTGGGTGCCTTACTTGAAACTTTTTACTCGACATGCTTGTTTCAGAGTAACTTCCAAGTTTTGTTTTGTACGCGAGAATGCAACTGAATCCCTGATTGATCACTGAATAAATTACTGCCCAATTAGAAAGCTCGTCTCTACTGACACTCCGATTGGTCATTTAATAAATTACTGACCCACCAGGAAGCTCTTCTTTCATGCTTAAAGGGAGACTGTTCCCGACCAATCGCAACTAAAAGCGAATGGAGACAATAAGAGTGCAATGTGCAACGGAATAGTTGTGTTGCTGTCAATGTGAAGTTTCCCTCCGTCGTCCGATCTTTAATTACGATGTTGACTAATCGAAGGGAGCTTCAATGAGTTAACCTTTCATTTAGGATTTTACACGGCCATTTGGGCGCACTGTCAACTAAGATCTGGGTGCCCAAACAGGAATTAAGGATCCTCAGGTGCTCGGGCGCATGCCAAATTCTAACACTGGTATGTGTGTGTGCGTGCGTGCGTGCGTGGGTGTGCGTGAATGTGTGTGAGAGCGCGCGTGTGGGCGTGTGTACAAATTGTATGTATGTGTCGCGCGCATACAAGACTGTCTCTCCGTCTCTGCAGTGTTTCAAAGTACCCTTCTTTCCCGAAATAATTGCTTTATTATCATTTTGCTACCAAGTCTGCTCAACTCTCCTTACTGCTCAGTCCATCACCGTAGCACAGCAAGCGTGGCACGCTACACAAGGCCAACGCCATCAACATCGTCATTAAGCCATCAACATCGTCATGGTAGGCACAGTGGTCTAATGGTAGTGCTTCGGCTTGCGGATCGGAAGGTCCCGGGTTCGAGCCCTGGCCGGGCCGCGAACTTGTTTTTTCCAACCTAGTTCCAGTCATTCGCCGAAAAAGGCAATTACCGCAGTAGAACGAAGCTCTCCGAGTCCAGCGAAGCTATCCGATGTTTTACGAACGAAGGCTGGCAGCAGTACGTGAAACCACAGGCTGGGAAGTCTCGTCTTTCGTAGGCCTCAATTACATACTATACTACGGTACGTACGTATGTAGGAGGCCCTTGAAGACGAAAGAAAAGACTTCAGAGCCTGTGGTGAAATATCCGTGCATAAAAATAGCCGCTGTTGCTTTTAGATCTAATTCTTTCTCGATCTGCACAGCTTCAAGCTGTAAGTCAAGTCGAGATTCGCATTTTGAAGCAGTTAGTATTATTATTATTTTATGATGATTAATATATTGACACAAATAGTAATAAAGAGTAAAAGTAATACACAACACATAATGCGCACATACAACGATTTCACATCTATATAAACAATAAAACCATGTCAAAACTTCAAAGCGCTATGGATACGTTGATGTCCCTTCAGCCCAAGGCAAAGCAAGTTTATAATGGTCTCAAAAAACAGTGACATTTTTATTGCAAGCACCAAAGCAATTATTTATTTAACTAATATTATTCTTTTTAACTGATACAGTAAATGTGTTATATGTATTTCAATGATATGTATTTTAATGAGAAACAGGTATTTTAAAAAAAAATGTTGCGTGGCAGGCGGAAATTTCCATAAATCATCTAAAAACTTTGGTAAATCTATAAGAAAAAATAACCAGTAACACCATCTGAATATTTCGGGTTACACCCAACTTCAGAAAAAAACAAAAACAAAACGTCACTGACCATATTTACACCATTGAGCACGCACAACAGCACACTATTCTTTTTCTTTTTTTTTAAAGTAGGAATAATAATAATAATAATAATAATAATAATAATAATAATAATAATAATAATAATAATAATAATAATAATAATAATAATAATAATAATAACGAAACAAATAAATGTTTGTTATATCAGTTTATAGTCCCCTCTCTTCCCGACAAGGATTTTCAGAGAGGAGACTCTTATTAAACAAATAAATAAATTAAAGATTTAACTAAATAACTATACTACTACTACTACTACTACTACTACTACTACTACTACTACTACTACTACTACTACTACTACTACTACTACTAGCGAAGTTGTGGTCTTGATTTTGTGGTCCCGATTCGGCTCTTTGCAGTCCGCTGGACCCTGTAAGCAATGAATAACTAATTAGCTATTAATTTAACTCTGATCTCGAGTTGTCTTGATTTTGTGGTCCTGATTCGGCTCTTTGCAGTCCGCTGGACCCTGTAAGCAATGAATAACTAACTAACTATTAATTTAACTCTGATCTCGAGTTATTAAAAAAATTCGCTTAGCCTACTCGTCCTTCTCCGGAAATTTAAAGATTCAAATATTATAAATTATAGGCCTAAATATTATTAATTAGAATAGATATACTGTAATTTATACATTTATTTACGTATAAAACAAACAATACAGGTCTAATAATTATATTCAGCTAGTGAGCTTCTTCGCTGCGCGAAGATTGACTTCTAATATATAATGTAGATTAAGCCTATGTATACTGTATAACAGTGTCTACTTGGTTCTAGGCAGGAAATGGGGGAATGGTATTATTAGTCTACTGCTGAGAACTAACAAAATGCAAATCAAGGAACGCAACTATTAAAATAATATGATCGATAATAAAAAAGTATACCGTTGCGAAATGCTAATCTGTGTAAATCGAACAGAATTAGAAGCAACAGGGATCATTTTTAATGTCAACTAGTCGTCGTCATGCAGGGATCATCTCGTAACACATCGGAGAGCTTCGTTCGACTTCGGTGATTGCCTTTTTGGGCGAATGACTGGAACTAGGTTGGAAAAAACAAGTTTGCGGCCGGGCCATTGTGTTGTGTCCCTGGGAAAGACACTTTACCAAAGAGGATGTACTCCTGTTTTCCTACTCCTTCGGATGAGAGTATAAACCGAGGTCTAGTCTGTGTCGCATACATTCCATCATAACGGACTTTAAAGATCCTGACGCTCATGTCCTAGACGGGTGAGTGCCGGTGACAAGAAAACACCCAGCATGCACCTAGGTCCTTCTCCCCCATCCCTGGCTGCCCAGGATTGTGCTCAGTTGTCCGGGCGTCAGACCATGCGCCCAAAGGCTGCGGGTGGGCGTCTCGGGCGGCTTGAGTTAGATCCAGTATCGGCCAGCGCCTTGAGCAGCTCTTGAGCTGGAAAAGCGCTATATAAGAACGATTAAATAATAATAATAATAAGCAACACGGAGGGTTACAGTTGGACCTCGCAGATCTATCTATCTATCTATCTATCTATCTATCTAATCTAATCTAATCTAATCTATCTTTTTGTCTGTCTATTCATCTATCTATCTTTCTATATGAATGAACATTGAAGTTTAACATAGATGCAGCCGAGCGGAGGTTTTGACTCCCGTCTCTCGGCCACGACCACGACTTTTTTCCCATTCTATACATGTCTGAATTGAATTCTCATTAAGCTGCTTTCCAACAGTATCGCTGCAAAAGGTGTGTTAAAGTAGGCATAGCTGGTTGTTTACAAAACAAAGGAACAGACTCCCAAAACATTCTAAGTTTAGCGTTCGTTTTGCGCAACGATTTCCAATTATAATTATTAGCTCCTAATGTCACAGCAATACAATCCCTCAAAATTACCAACTTTGACCACACCACCACCCACACCACTCCAAACCCCGTCCTCGATAGATCTTTTTAACATTCACAGTGAGTGTTGCCCTGCTGAAGAAATAAGCTTATAACAAAAAAATAACTCTTTCGAAATTATAGTTATTTTTTTTACATCAATAAATTCCGTAGTTTGTGTGCCTATTAATGGGTTAGCGAACACTTTGGAGCTAAAATTAGCAGCAACCAAAACTAAGGAAGATACAGAACTCGTAAAATAAATTGCTCGTAAGGGTTTTTGTTTTAGGTTGCTAAAATAGACTCTACCCTACCCTAGACACTAAAGACACATTCTTCAAGCTCAGAATCAAGGATAACGCGGATATGGTATCGATTTACCGTTAAATACAGGGGAAATTACTCCAAGTCAGAACCCAAATAAAAAATTCAAACTTTAGCGGTTGGTTTGAGCAACTAAAGCGCACTTAATCGTTGTTTAACGTAATAACAATGGGAAGTTTAGAGTAAACCCGTTTTGGCCGAAAGTAAACAAAGCCTTCGAAGGGGGCCTTTCAAATAAACTCATCGTCAAATCAGCAACAACAGAGTCAATTAAATTAAATTAAATTAAATTAAATTAAATTAAATTAAATTAAATTAAATTAAATAGCCTTGCTCTTTGAACGAAACTAAGTTTTCCTAGTGTTGAGCACAAACGGTTTTTTAGTCTCCCCAGCGTTGTAAGGTTGTGGGTGTATTTAAAATAACATGAAACAACAATGTCGGCGGATTAAGATTAATGAACAAGGCTGTTTGGTAGCAACCGAGGGGTTACACTGTGGTAGTTTTTGCTGAAGTGTTTGCACAAACACACTCCACTATCTCTTTCGTACCGCACCCCAAACTTGTCTTTGTAACTTTGCCTGTAGGAACTGTTAGAACCACAGGCGCACTTATCCGAATGTGAGAGATGCCGAAATCTGACAGCTTTTCTCTCGCTCTTTATATTATATCGACATCTTGCATATATTCAGATGCGGGTGCCTGTGGACAGAAGGGGGCAAGTGGTTTTGGCTGCTATCTGGTTCAGAACGTGACGTTTTAAGAAGTTTAGATTTGTGAAAAGTGTTGAAAGTAAAACTCGCCCCTTCATCTCCTTCTTCCCCCCCCTCTCCCCTCCTCCGTCCTTTCTAACCTGCAGACGTGTAAAAACCAAGATGTTTTACTGTCCTGCATTAGAGGAGAAATTACTCGACCAGTTTTCGTAATCGATCTGTAGCACTGTATGGGAGAGTCCACAAATAGGCTATGGACCAGCAACAACTGTGGACCACCAAGTTTTCAACAAAAGGAGAGTTGGGCGATTTTGACTTTTTAACATTTCGATTATTTCCCCTGGATCATCCAACACGAGACTATGGAATCAATCGTGGCTGTACCAAAACAGTGAATGGTTATGCTTTTGCGACTATTTGGACTAACAATATTAAACATAAAACGTTGTATAACTAATTATCCTCACAAATGAAAACGAATTATGGCATGTAATATGCATTGTTAAACTATGTGAGTCATGAAACTAGTGCATGTTTGATCGTCTGCACTAAAAAAAACTGTTGTCTGTAGACATAATAGATTTCCTATAGTCATGTTCCAGGAATATGGACCACAACTTTCTACATAAATGGACCAGTGGTCCAAATTAGAGGACTGTGGTCAATATATGAAGACACTTTTATATATAAGAAAAATGGGTGTTTGTTGTTAGAGAACGCAGTTGGCTCAGTGGTAATAATAATAGTAAACCAGAATACTATCAAGCGCTTTTTCTTCAATGGAACTCAAAGCGCGGCGATCTGAGGAGATCGCTATTACAGAAGTGGGAATAAATACCACTATTGAAGGGGGCAGGAAACTGGAGTACCCGGAGAAAACACTCGGTGTCCTGACAAGTCTCATACTTAACTTATGTAACTTCGTCCCACACTGGGTTCGAACCCGCGACCTTCGGCATAGAAAACCAGCTCACTGTCAACTGAGCCACCAGGCAGTGTACTCAACATCAGGCGGACATAGCAGTACAGGCAGTGGCCCAAACCCCGTTGACGACCTGGAGTAATATAATAATAATAATAATAATAATAATAATAATAATAATAATAATAATAATAATAATAATAATAATAATAATAATAATAATAATAATAATTATTATTATTATTATTATTTATTTTTTTTATTTATTTTATTTACCTTATTGTCCTTTTTTCCATAGGGAAATTCTGGGCCACCTCCCCTGGGGAAAGCGTAGTCGCAGCCTGTGGCGCGCCCAAACCCAACCTACCTAACATTAGTTGTGCTTTTGAAATTTTGCTGGGGGAGCAAACCGGAGTACCCGGAGAAAACCTCCGAGACGTTGCCCGAGTCGAAAGTAAATAATATTCGGTGAAACATAACGCCCAGATGCTGGATCGAACCCACACCTGTCAGTCGTCATTGGTTTATGGCTTGTGGACAAGGCAAGTTAGTCCCGCCTTAGCCCACTTGGCCACAACGCTCGCATAATAATAATAATAATAATAATAATAATAATAATAATAATAATAATAATAATAATAATAATAATAATAATAATAATAATAAATAAATAAATAAATAAATAAATAAATAAATAAATAAATAAAAAATAAAATAAAATAAAATAAATCAATAAAGTAAAACATAAATATAAAGTAAAACGTATCCTGATACACTGCGCCGCTACTCTTTCTGATAAAAGTATAAACCGAGGTCTAGTATGTGCACGCACGCATTCCATCGCACGGACTGTAAAGATCCTGAGGCTCATGTCCTAGACGGGAAAGTGCCAGCTGCACAAATACACCTAGCACGCACTAGGTTCCATCTCCCTATATACCCGGTCGTCCATTTTGAATTTAATATTACAAACGTGTAGAATTGAAGGAGTGAACAACTAAAAACTGTGTACTTCTCACTGCTTTTTATTGTTATTTCTTAATAATTCTGTCTCTCTCTCTTTCTCTGTCTCTCTCACTCCCTCTCTCGCTCTCACTCCCTCATCTTCTCTCTCTCCTTTTTGTTGTTATAGACTGAGCACCATGCAAGGAGCTTCTTGCTGAGAATACACAAGGTTCAACTGCAAAGCCCCATCAGACATTTTCGCCCCCACACTCATTACTCCAGCAATCCCCCACCCCACACAGCTGAATACATAAATAATCTTTGGTTGCATCAAGGTTCTCTACCTGGAAAAAATTCATAACCACACGTGAATTTCTTTCATATAAAAATAATAAATACATAGAAATTGTCTTAAGGGACCATTATGAAATAAGAGTTACCAAACTTACTTTTCACTTAGAATTCATCACTTTCCATCTAAACACCAAGTTTCACAATAATCTGATACGTAGATTATGAGAAAATGTATGATCAAATGGGCTCTATGCACAAAGGCGTGGCGGCCACGTGCTGCGGGAATAACACGGCGTGCTCGAGTTTGAAAATGGTGAAGTACTGTGCTGCGTTTGGATGCTATAACTTCGACGTAAACCTTTATGCAAAGAAAAGAACATTTCCTTTCATCGATTTCCACTGAAAGATGAAATATTGCCATGACCGCTTTGTTATTCCCGCGCCACGTGACCATGCCGCCGACTTGTGCATAGAGCCCATTGCACTGTGTATAAGGGCTTCAAGAAGGGGATCACGGAGTAAGGAACGATAATCCATTTCATCGACCACATATTATATGATGCAAGAAGAAGCATCCCACCTTTTAGGGGGCCGGGTAGCTCAGTTGGTAGAGCGTCTTACTAGTAACCGAAAGGACCACTGGTCCAATATCGAGGACTGGGTGGGTGGTCCAAATTACTGAACGTCTCCTAATTTGGACCACTTTAGGAAAAAAACCACTTTCAAGTTCATTTTCACCCCTTTTATTTTAAAATTAGTTTATTGGTTGTGTGGATGTTATTCTTTTAAATGAAATAAAGGTATTTGCCCATTATTATAATGTTTTGTGTCTCCACATGGCTTTTACGGCTGGATGACAAAAAAGGGTCCATATTTGTGGACCGTAGCCTACAAAGCAGGATGTTTTGAATGAACATTAAAAGTTTAGCGTCGACACCCACCACTAGCGATATGGGGGGTGGGAGGGGGAACCCATCCCAGAAAAGAAGAGGTCACAAGCTAAATCAAAACTGAACCACCAGAGCAATCATAGTACTAAGTTGGAAACGAAATCGACCTCTTTTATCTTGCCCACCTCGAGATTTGAACTGGGTCATTGCTGAGCTAGGACCTCCGTCATTGCTGAGCTAGGACCTCCGTCATTGCTGAGCTAGGACCTCCGTCATTGCTGAGCTAGGACATCCGTCATTGCTGAGCTAGGACATCCGTAATTCCATATATTTCCAGATTTTAAAAAATCGAGTCCAGTAAAATCCAATCAAATCCATGCACGGAATTAGCGTCGATCTTTTTGTCCATTGTCACCGCAGGGTCAAGCTGTGCAGTGACCACAGTACTGACCAACAAATCAAGATGTCAGGTAAAGACCGTGACCACTCTAGTGACGAGCAAGTGTTACTTTTAATTACTTGGTACCAAATGTCGACGTCGCTCAAATACGGTTCTCAGTCATGGCACAAAAAGTACTTCACCTAAGAGCCTCCACCCATTCCGTCACAACTACCCTGGCTGTGAACAGATAAATAGCTCTGTTTAGAACTGCCGAAGGTACAGCAGAGAGGAAGAAATGGTCACGCCATGATGATGCGGGCCCTGAGTACTGCGGTTTGAAATTATCTATCTTTTTTTTTTAAAGCGCTCCCTTGTCATCTCCATCTTCCTATACGCTTGCGAAACATGGACAGTAGATCTAGAACGAAGAGTATAAAGCATGGAGATTAGGTGCTACAGAAGACTTCTGGGCATTTCCTATACAGAAGACTTCTGGGCATTTCCTATACCCAGCACATCACCAACAACGAAGTCCGACAGACCATCACACAAGCCATTGGAAAACACGATGACGCTCACAATGGTGAAGAAACGGAAACTCCGATGGTATGGCCACTTCACCAGAGCATCAGACCTTGCAAAAACCATCATGCAAGGCACGGTGCAAAGAGGCAGAAGAAGAGGGAGACAGAAAAAGAGGTGGGAGGACAACATTCAAGAATGAACTGGTTTGACACCGAGCGAAGCCATGATGGTTGCTGAGGACAGAGAAAGATGGAGTACGCTGGTTAAACGATCATCTGTGGTGCCCTAACGACCTTTGAGTTACGGGAGAAGGATAGAAATACGATGGGATAGGAATTAAATTATACCCTTATTATTTCATTATTATTATTAAAAAGGAGGTCTCAAAAGCTTCTCACCTATACTAACAAATGTAACGAGGAAACCTCACTGCAAGGTCTTATAGCGATGAACATACATGTATTTAAACCGTTGTACTATGACGTTATTTCCTGACACCAGACACTTTCTTGGTAATGCTGCTGCTCTACGTCTCTGTCTCTGTCTGTCTGTCTGTCTGTCTCTGTCTGTCTCTGTCTCTCTCTCTCTCTCTCTCTCTCTCTCTCTCTCTCTCTCTCTCTCTCTCTCTCTCTCTCTCTCTCTCTCTCTCTCAAGACTACCAAAACAGGCTTATTACATGCTGTTAAGTATGGACGATAGAGGCAAGCATACTGGGCAACACTAGTAAAACACACTTTGTTTAAATTAGGGTTTGGATATGTGTGGGTTAACCAGGGCGCAGGATTTGAATCTGCTTTTGTTTCAATGTTGAAACAGAGAATGATGGACCAGTATGTATAAGAATGGAACTGCTCAGTGAGACAGAAAGATATTTATAGAGCATACGGTTTATTCAAGTCAGATTTTATATGTGAAGAATGTTTTAATTTTTGTGGATTTGGAGACGGTCTTATTAAACTTCGCATCAGTGTACAACCCATTAATGGATCATCTTTTAAGAGATCTATTTATGACAATGCTAATACTTTGTGCATCATATGTAATGAAACTAAAGATGAAGCTCATTTTATTCATCACTGTCGTGTGTACAGAGATATTATGATGAAATATTCGGCATTAGCGAACATTACACGGCGGTATTACGTAATGGATCCACTGAGCAGATTCGCAAATTGGCTTTTTATGTTTTCTACGCATTGCGTCAAAGGCAAACATATATCGAGCATATTTTGTAGAGCATTGTATGTAAACATTAAGTTATATAATTATGACACTCATTTTCAGGAACAGGAGACTACACGCAGATGGGTGTCATCCTCCCCATGACCTTGGACTTTTCATAATTGTTCTATTTGCATTCGGTTTGCTTTTATAGTTTTCCATTGTGTTGTATTGTGACCCTTTTCTAAGGGCCAGTGCCTTCAGAAATTAAAGTTTTGTTCGTTTTGTTCGTTTGTTCGTGTTCTCTCTCTCTCTCTCTCTCTCTCTCTCTCTCTCTCTCTCTCTCTCTCTCTCTCTCTCTCTCTCTCTCTGCCTTCTGTCATTTAACCCCCCGCCCCCACTCAAAAAAAAAAAAAAACAAATAAATAAATAAATAAATAAATAAATAAAAGCAAAAGTCCAGTTACTGACCCCGTAGTAGTACTGTCCACACAGTGACCACAAGGTGCATATACTGGTCAGTGTAAGGTCACATAGTGGCCAACAGGCAAATTGGAGAGAGAAAAAAGTTGACCGTTTGCAATTCGTTTCAGTAAATTGGAGAGATATGCGCCGTGTCACTGCTCCGTGACTAGAATGACATTAAATACTGCCTACCTGTTGGACTACATTGAAACAGGTGTAGCGGAGTGTTTTTTTTTTAGGGGGTGGGAGGGTAGGGAGTGAATAAAATTATGGGATGGGTGGGGAAATATATGGGGTTAGGGTGGCGGGGTAGGGGGTAGGTAGGGGAAGGGACCGTATTTAAAATCCCAAAACTTTACAATTGTCAATAAACTCTATCAAGGTCAGTCGGGGAAAGCATATTATAATACAAGTTATGTGAATTACAAATATTAAAAAAAATGGATTTCTTCTATTTGCAGATGCTAACAAATTTCCTTTTTTTTTAAAACAAAGTGTGATAGGAGAACAATTGGTATTTAAATATCACCCGCTAGATCCCAAACGTTTCAGCAGCAGAGCAACTGTAGTGTAAATCGACGATTTTCTGCAGCAGCACATCAGCATTCAAAACTATAACCATCATTCTATAGACGCTTAGTAAAAAAAATTACAGTGGAACCTCGCTATTCGTACGCTATCCGTTCCAGGAGGCAGTTCGAATGGCGATTGTTACGAATGGCGAACCATTTTTTCCACATAAGATATAATGTAAATTGGATTAATCCGTCTCAGACCCACAGATGATTGCTTATTTAAACCTTTGTAATAACTTCGCAACGAATCCTTTTTTTTAATTCAATTGTCGTTCTCACTGCTTTCCTTTTAGGCTTAGTTGAATCACTCATCTTTTTTAGACCCATGGTTGCACTATGTTTTAAAATAAAAATAACAACAACAAAAAACCCAATAAAATAACACAAAGTTTCACGAAGCTTGCGTGGATGATGCGTAGCGTACGGAAGCTAGCACGAGATTGAGCTGAAGCGACCGCGTGGCGCGGCCAATAACACGGTGAAGCTGTACGAATCGCGGGGCAAGCGTACGGATGACGAGTTGAATTTTAATTGAACAAGTTGGACGAATAACGAGTTGTACGAATAGAGAGGCGGGCGAACGGCGGGCTTCCACTATTGTGTACATAAACTGTGAGCCCCTTTCTGTGACCTTGCTTCTATACTAAGGAAGAACGTACGCGCAATACTGTTTGGTGGTACTGAGGAACACAAAAAACACAACGTAGCCTACATCTTGCTGAATCTAGATTTACTCAGGGCTGGAGGTCCACAAATCACGTTTCGTGGGTGAATGTACTAGACTTGTCTGATACATGATACAAAAAGTATGCCAAGCACTTTGTTAGGAAACTTGGTGGAAACTTCACCATATACTGTACAATATATAGTTTTTTTACCATAAAGGACTTTAGTCTTTCTGCCTCTGACATTGCTGAAGAAGCATTATAAAACAAACATGATCTACGGACCGCTCTAGTCTAGGTGAGTGTGTGTGACCTTTGGGATGCAAAAGGTCAAGAGAGGGTAAGGAAAGAAGATCAACTTCACTGGAGGCAGTAACGATGTTAACGGAATCATTTGTAAAACACATGGCTTTTTAGTAGTAGTAGTAGTAGTAGTAGTAGTAGTAGTAGTAGTAGTAGTAGTAGTAGTAGTAGTAGAAGTGGGGGGAGGGGGGGGGGGGCAAAACAGGCCGTAAAACCTCTCTAAATGCCACTTCGCGGCCTCAACATAGATCAATTTTCACAAACTTTTCTTAATAATATTTTTCGAATAGGTAGTGTTTAAGAAGATTTGGGTTGAGGGATGTGTGTGTGTTTGGCGGAAGGGAGGGGGGAGAAATTGTCCGAGTGAAACCTGGATGCAAAAAGAAATTATAAGTTTTATGGTTAATACAGAATGTGGTGCATAACTGACACGTACACGCTCTGTGACATCAAAATACGAGCGGCCTTTGAGACGAATTTGTTGTATAACATCCGTCACCCATATGCGGGCGAATTAGGGTTGTCTTCTGTCCTCAGCGAAAAGCGCAGCAATCGTTGAGCAGTGCCACCCAGGACGAGGGAGACATAAACATTGTTTTGTGTGTGGGTTTTTGGAATATTTTCTAAGTGTAATTTTTTCCGTCTTCGCCCAGCTATCACAAACCTCTAAACATCATCGCCATCATCATCACTATCATCATCATCAACATCATCATCATCATCATCATCATCCTTAACGCCCTCAACATCTAACTTATCATCATCATCATCCTTAACTCTCTTAACATCTAACTCATCAACACCAAAAAATAATACAAAGAAGACGAAGAAGCTACAGTCAGGGTCAAGTCTGGATCAAACTATCATTCAAGTACTGCGCTGGAAAAACCTAGGTGAAACAACGACCGACAAAGGCCACAAGCTCTATTTCAGCGGGAGAGATGACAGGCACGAACACGGCCTTGGATTCTTGGTCCACCAATACAGTCTAGCCACTGTCATGGATTGCCGCAAGGCGACTGGAATACCAAGGTTGGCCAAGATGCGTACCACAACTGGGGAGACACATGTGAACCACATGCAACAACGAAACAAATGACAAGAGTCTGAGACTCTTGAGTTTGCCAGATACAACAATCTGATACTGGTAAACGCGCTTGGTCTCCATAAAAAATCCAAACGATGGGCATGGCACAGTCCCAGCGGGAACATCACAACCAGATTGATTACATCATAGTTAAGCCACGCTTCACATCAAGCATCAACATTGGCGGGACACACACTTTTCCAGGAGCAGACATCGGAAGTGACCACGATCTCGTGATGACTTCTTTCCGGCTCCACTTGAAGAGAGTAAACACAGCAAAGTGCACCAGACTGAAGTTCGGCCTGGACAAACTGCAAGACCCTGGAGTGGCAGAAATCTTCCAAGCCACAATTGGAGGGAAATTTGCACCACTGCTCATTTTGGGAGCCGGTGAAGTGGATGTCAACACCACGAGCACCATCTTCAACTCAGCTGTGACAGATGCCACCATTGAGACCTTTGGCATGTTCCGCACAAATGACACTCGAAAAGGCATGCGCACAGCAAAGGAGAAATGGATAGAAGAGCAATGCCAGAAAATAGAAAACAGTCTGAACAAGAATAACAGCAAGAAGGCCTACCAGGATGTGACGCGGCTGAAATAGTGTTAAAAACCCAAGGTCTCCACGATCCAAAGCATGTCTGGAATATGCATTACAGAAGAACAAGAAGTCGTGGATAGATGGACTGAGTACTGCTCTGAGCTTTACAAACCACAAACCGGAGACCCAGCAGTTCTAGCATGTCCAGAACCGAGAAGAGGAAGAAATCCTCCCAATTCTCCGATAAGGCAATGAGGCAGAAGTGTAATCACTGAAGAAGGGGAAGTCAGCGGGAGGGAAAAATATACCCGAGATATTGTTTCAAGCAGGAGGAGAAGCGATGATAGACGCACTCACCATTATCTGTTATAAAATCTGGTAGAGTGGGGAGTGGCCTACACCATGGACCCAGTCGATTGTCATCACTCTTCCCAAACAGGGTAACCTTCAGGAGTTTGAAAATTGCCGCACCATCAGCCATCCCAGCAAGGTCCTCCTGAAAATAATACTCAACAGGTTCAAACCCCAAGCTGAACAAATCATAGATGAAGAACAAGCAGGATTCGGGGCAGGGCAAAGTACCACTGAACATATTTTTAACCTCAGAATAATCTGTGAGAAATACCTACAACACCAACAAGATTTATATCATGGTTTGTAGACTTCAGGAAAACATTTGACCGAGTCTGACATGCAGCTCTGTGGGCAAACATGAGAGTGTACAACATCAGCCCTAACATTATTGAAGTCATCAAACACCTGTAAGACAAGGCTACTAGTGCAGTCCTCCGCAACACTGCCATAGGGATCTGGTTCAGAGCAACAATCGCTGTGCGGCAAGGATGCCTACTCGCTCCAACACTCTTCAACATCTTCCTAGAGCGCATCATGTCAGATGCCCTTGCAGATAACGAAGGCCCAGTCAGCATAGAGTGAAGAGCAATCTCCACCTCCGTTTTGCGGATGACATTGATGGATTGGCTGGAGAGGAACAAGAACTGGAACAGCTGGTACAGAGGCTTGACTCCATCTCCAGAACCTTTGGAATGGAAATAAGTGTATAGAAGACCAAACTGACGACCAATAACACAAATGGCATCAAATGGACATCAAAGTCCAAGGCCAATCCCCCAACACAGTGCAAAGTTTCAAATATTTAGGAGCCATTGTATCAGTCAACGAGTCTCGACAAGAAGACGCCCTCTCAAAGATCGCACAAACAGCTGCGACCCTGACAGGGTTGAAGCTCATTTGGAAAGATAGGACCATCAGTCTACATTCCAAGCTAAGGCTGCTGCGCTCCCTTGTCATCTTCATCTTCCTAAACGCTTGCGAAACATGGACCATCACAGCAGATCTATAACGAAGAATATAAGCATGGAGATGCAGAAGACTTCTGGGCATTTCCTATACCCAGCACATCACCAACAACGAAGTCCGACAGTCATACAAGCCATTGGACAACACGATGACATGCTCACAATGATGAAGAAACTGAAACTCCGATGGTATGGCCACCTCACCAGAGCATCAGGCCTTGCAAAGACCATTCTGCAAGGCACTGTGCAAGGAGGCAGAAGAAAAGGGAGACAGAAAAAGAGGTGGGATGACAACATTAGAGAATGGACTAGCTTGACACTGAGCGAAGATATGAGGGTTGCTGGGGACAGAGAAATATGGAGTATACTGGTTAAACGATCATCGACCTTCAAGTTGCGGGATAGGATGGGATAGGACACCAGATACGTAAATTACGTCACAATCTCGTGAGGTCTCGATGATCCATCATCACTGACCGTGCCGGAATCTCTGTAAAACCACACCATAATCATCGCCTCTCGGGAGATGACAAATGGCCGCTCTGATTACAGTTGCAGACGAGAACATAATTAGTGGATGTACAGAAGTAGTAAACTGGCCATTTCATAGTGCGTGTTCCGACCATGGCTTTATTTTTACTTTTTCAGATAAAAACATGACAATACAGTGCCAAAGATCTTACATAATTATATGAAATTCAACAGCCCATGTAGATATTTATTGTACTTTTCGTCACAGTTATTACAAATCAAAATACTTAAAACAAATTTGAAGATGGAATATAATAGACAATGAGTGCTGCTGCAAAGAAGGGTGATTAGAAACACAACTCGGAAACTTTTTTTGTTTGTTTGTTGGTTTGTTTGTTTGTTTTGTTGTGGTTTTTTTGTGTGTGTGTATGAGGTTTCCATTCACTTCGAATAAGCGTTTTATATATATTGCCACTTCCTTAAAATCAGATTTTTAATTCTTCTTAGCCTTTATTTTAAAGTGTTCCTGAGAAGCTTTTAACTTTCCATTCCTCTTGAGCTCATCCTTTTACATTTATTTTGTCACATTTTAAATTCGGATTCTTAATTTTAGTCTCCCATACGTATGCTTTGTGTAGGAGACTTAAATGTAACCCTTGACTTGACTTGTACCTTTTGATTTATAAAGTTGCTTTTTTTAAATCTCAGTGTTCGTTTCTTGACACTACTACTACTAATACTACTACTAGTACAACTACAACTACTACGACGACGAGACTATGACGATGATGATGATGATGACGATGATGATGATGATGATGATGATGGTGGTGGGGGTAGTGATGGTGATGAGGAAGAAAAACCGAATAGCAATTAGCACATTACGACAATGAAATAGTAATAATAAAACATTATTTTTAACGTACACATCTTTCACCGAAACAACGACCACATGCGCAGATGATGATGATTGATGATGATGATGATGATGATGATGATGATGATGATGATGATGATGATGATGATGATGATGATGACCATCACCATCATCATCATCATGACGCCCATGTATAATGCGTATCTATCGATCCATTTGTGGAATTGTGTGCGTAAAGGAGATGCCATCAGTTTAATTATGTGCGTCATCCCTTCCATCGAACCCCCATCTCTTTCCCCCTTCTTCCGTCAACTATCACTTACGAATAATGATGTTATAAATAATATTAAATAATATATTCAAGAGGAACAAACAGCAGAGGAAATGACGGCAGAAAAAAAAAAGCAATCTACATCGCATAAGCAAATGTGCAATCGATCCGACTATTGGGGGAAATCCGCTGCAATCCAAATCCTTCTCGTTCCTTCCGGCGCCGGAAATTGTCTCGAGAACGGCTTTCACTTGCAGCACTTAGATGTCACTCGCGGTACGTGGTATACCGTATACATTCCCTGTTGGTGCACTGACGGTGTAGGTATGTAACCAGGAAGAATGGACATAAGGAGGGAAGAAACACAATGGATGGAGAGGAAGAGAAATTGATATCGCTTGCCACAGGGGCAGTACTCAAGCCTGTGGAGTATCTTCGATAGGTTATTTGATGCGTTAGGCTGTTTCCTATCGACGGCTTGGCTATCGAAGATACGCTACAGGCGCCCAACTTGAGTAGTTCTCCAGTGCACTTGCAAGCAGGCCTACTTGGAATACCTTACAGTCAATGTAGACATGTATATCATGTACAACTACTGATGTGCGAGTATTGGAAAGAAGAAAGAATAAGAAAGAGAGAGAGGGAGAGAGAGAGAGAGAGAGAGAGAGAGAGAGAGAGAGAGAGAGAGAGAGAGAGAGAGAGGAGAACAGAAAAGAAGAGAAGAGAAGATAATTTTATTTAACAAGGGTAAAAGAGTAAGCACTGGGTGTGCTTTTTTACATCTTACACTTCGGGCTTGTAACAATAATAATAAATATAACAAAATAATTTATAACAATAACATCATAATGTAACAATACAATCATGGTCTGTGCGCACATAAACACACACAAATGTACACATACGCACGCACAACGTATTTAAAACAATCTAATGAATGTTATTAATTTAGAACTCCAATTAGGTAACTAAGTTTTAATATGCTGTACAAGGTGTTTTCTAAAGGATGTGTATGTAGTGACTGAACTGCAAAGAACATCTGGAAAGTTATTCCTTAAACTAAAGTGGAATATGAATATGACAGACTAGTTTTAAACAGATCAATGATTGAAAAAGGAATATTTAGTAGTGACAACACGAGTTTGACGCAAGCTAAATATATGCTGAGTCAAGATGTATATAGTGTACAGTTTTATATCTATGAGAGTGCTGTGCGCAAAGTATGGGTCAGCGTTTTGAAGTGCGTAGTGTATACTAGGAATTGGAAGATTCTCGTGGGTTACGTAGCTCGAACACAGCTAGGAGCCTGAACAGAGTTCTGTGCCTTGAACTGTGGGCTGGAGAAAGCGGTGTTGAAGTGTCGGGAGTCAAGTCGATACTGATTGTGATCGGACAGCATTTTGGATAATTTGTGACTGTCACTGTTATAGGATAGTGTAGAGTCCGTTTATAAGGGTTGTGTTTTGTGTTTGGAACCACCCGAAGTCTTGTTCCTTAAGAATGACCAGTTTGTTGTCGGAGCTGTGTTAATAAAGTACTTTTACCACAGTTAGGAGGATTTCTGCTGCCACAGTGCCGAGTGCTCTCTGCGTTGAGAAAATTCCTAAGGGTGTGTGCTCTTCTTTTAGAGACCCAAGGCCTAGGCATTTCGTCGATGCTAGGATGTCCTAGATCATGATAAGACAGTTGTAACGAACCATCGAATCTCGCAGTCTTTTGAGTGCTACCACTGAACAACACAAGCAATGAAACATCGCACACACATAGAATTGTCATACTCTTCCAGTAAAAACGGCAAAGATATTCTCGTCACCTTTTGGTTTTTGGCGGTGGGGACCTCTCTTTTCTCATGAGCTTTATGAGGGCGGTTCCCATCTCCTCTCCCTCGCTGCCTGAGCTTTCCCTACTTCTAAACAGACACAGGTAGCCTACGTATATACCTATTGACAGCTGTAACAAGGATAATAAAGTTGTCATAAAAAAACAGTGAGTGCAGCTAAATAAAAGAACAAGGTTAATATACAGCTAACATGTTAGCAGACTTATCCACATGTTGCCTACAGTAACATCTGTTCGGGTAATAAAATGTCAGAGCGCGATAAATAATGTTGGAAAAAAAAACAACAAACATAGTTAATAGATAAATTTATCCACTATTACATCTACACATTGACAGACGAACGAGAAAGGGCGTTTCCTACGCTCTCAAACTGTGGTGGTGTTAGCGTGCCATTGTTGTTTTTTAGTGCAGTCTCTCTCGTGTTACGGTGAAACGTTTGACTGTCCGGGCCGTAGGAAACGCTTGGCATAGATCTCTACGTTAAACACACGCACGCATAACGCACGCACACACACATACGCACACCACGCACACACACACACGCTCGCGCGCACGCACACACGCTCGCGCGCACACACACACGCTCGCGCGCGCTCACATACACACACACTGTCAAGCATCCATTTTCATACTGATCAATATTACACACAAGCTGTCATGCATCCATTTTCAACAGATCCAATATCACAGGCACGCACGCACAACCAACTCTAATCCCCCACGCTCAAACACACACACACACACACACACACTCACGCACACACAAACCACTACACATCACCAAACCGAGAAGTATCAACTTTCAATTGATCAATCTCCTGCAGCATGGAGCTTCCAATTTCAACAGCACTTCAGCATCAATCGAGTTCTCTGGCTGCATGTATACAGCCCGCATGGAAGTTATTATCTAATTACTCGACTGACCTAGTAAAGAACATTGAACATATTTAATACAAGTAAACCTTTTTTTTTTAATTACCAAGAACATTCGGTGTAGATACGTCAGTATGGTAATACAAACAAACAACAAATAAATAAATTCAGAAAGAGAGGGAGGGAGAGAGAGGGAGAGAGAGAGAGAGAGAGAGAGAGGGAGGGAGAGAGAGAGAGAGAGGGGGGACTGGACGGAAACAAGCCTAATTGTTATTCGAACACAGTTATGACAGCCTCAGAGTTAAAGACGTTTGTTTGCCATCACCTGGATGGATACTTGTGCCACAGAAGACATCATCATCTCCTTCACCGTTGTCATCATCATCATCATCATCATCATCATCATCATCATCATCATCATCATCATCATCATCGCTGTCATCATCATCATCATCGTTGTCATCATCATCATCATCATCGTCGTCGTCGTCATCACCACCACCACACTAGCTATGAACGCAGGTGTGTGATACAATACAATACAAGGTTAATGCTTTAGGTCCAGCGGACTCTTCCGAGCCAAATCAGGACCAGAGAGACGTTATCTTAAAATATTATAAAATGATTCAAGTCTTAAAAAACAAGCCTGTTACTCTTAAATACACAAACAAACTTTCACATGACGCCTCTTTAAGAGACTTCTTTAAAACTGATGTATTAAAAATATGTTCTCTTTCTTCAATCAAATCACTAAATTCAGTCCTAATAAAATCCAAACTAAACAAAACATGTCGATACAATTTATATGCGATAGAACAAACCAACATCATGTAAAAATTGAAACAGATGTTGACCATTACATACTTTAAAAATCTCTTTGAAAGGTATGGAACCAAAATATGTTTCCCTTTCCTCAATCAAATCAGCACATTCGGACATAAAATGGCGAACAGAAAAAGATTGATCACATGCAAAGCACCATGGTGGTTCTTCTCCTTTTAAAAGGAAACTGTGGGTGACATAAGTATGCCCAATATGAAGGCGAGATAACACTGTTTCTTCTTTGCGAGTGGATGCAAAGTTAGGCAAAGAAGTGGACAAATCGGGAAGAATTTGAAATAATTTGTTGTTGACATGGTTAGACCAGTCAGTCTGCCACAGTCGTTTACAATAAGAACCAGTCATACAGCGTAGGTCAGAGTAGGGCACAAACTGAAAAGTCTCTGGAGGGAAATCGAGATGCAGAGCATCTTTAGCCGCCCTGTCGACTGCAATATTGCCGCGGATGCCCATGTGACCAGGGACCCACATAAAAACTATCTTTTTACCCTCAGAAATAAGTTGTGTATGGAGGTCATGGATCTCTGCCAGAAAAGGGTGTGATATCTTTCTCGTGGAAAGAGCCTGAAGTGCTGACAATGAATCGGACATGATTAAAAATGAGGTTCTTTTGGATTGATAAACTTGTTTCAGAGCTAAATGAATTGCCTTGAGCTCAGCTGTATAAACAGAACAAAAATCAGGTAAACGCTGTTGCAAAGGCTGGTCTAAGTGTCTCTCGGAGACAGACGCAGCAGCAACTGAATCTCCTTTCTTTGACCCGTCTGTAAAAAGTTGTTCATATCCTGGGTATAATGCACACTGTTCTAAATAAAGTTGGTTATATACGGTTTCAGAGGTATTGTTTTTAAGGAAAGCGGACAACTGCCAATTAATGTTTGGGGTACATAATTTCCATGGGGGAGCTTCAGTCCGAAGTTCATCGTCGTTGATGGAAGCAACATCAATGCCTGCTTTTTCCAGATGAACTTGCATTCTGATGCCAAACGGAGGGATTGTGTTAGGTTTGGATTCAAATTTCTGAACAAAATCTGGGTTGAAAACACAGTCATAAGCAGGGTTCATAGGATCAGTTTTTAATTTTAAATAGTAATTCATTGACAATTTTGTACGTCTCAGCTCCAGCGGGGGTTCGTTAGCTTCCACATAAAGGCTTTCACAAGGGGAAGTGCGAAACGCACCCAAAGCAATGCGTAGTGCCTGATGGGCAACTGGATCTAGCATCTTAAGATAAGATTTTCTAGCAGAACCATAGACAATGCAACCATAGTCTAACTTGGATCTAATTAAAGAACGATATAACAGCAATAAAGTTTTCTTGTCAGCACCCCAGTCTGTACCACTGATAACCTTGAGCAAATTGCAGGCCTGTTGACATTTAGTTTTCAAAATTTTCAGATGAGGAATGAAAGATAGCTTTTGATCAAAAATAACACCCAAAAATTTGACTTGTTTGACCGCCTTTATTGGAGTTTTATTGAGGAGAATAGTAGGGTCTTGAATAATTCCCCGGTGCTGGGAAAAGTGAATACATTCAGTTTTTGCTTCAGAAAATTTAAAACCATTTTGTAAAACCCAGTCTTCAACGGCCTTGACACATAACTGTAGCTGACGTTCTGCAGATGCCAAAGTTTTACCTTTGGCTACCAATGCAAAATCGTCGACAAATAAAGAATTGTCAATTCCCCGTTTAACGGAACGAACAATGTTATTTATTTTAATATTAAACAGCAAGGGAGATAAGATGCTACCCTGAGGCACTCCCATCTCCTGTTCTCTCGTATCTGACAAAGATCCCCCAACCTTAACCTGAAAAATTCTGTCTGTTAGAAAATTGGATATAAACAGAGGTAAATGTCCCTTCAAACCCATTTCTTGTAAATCTGAAAGAATGCCATATTTCCATGTGGTATCATAAGCCTTTTCCAAATCAAACATGATGGCAACGACATGTTCACCCTGGACGAACGCGTTACGGATAAAAGTTTCCAGTCGCACCAGGTGGTCAACAGTACTTCGACCACTTCGAAAGCCACACTGAGTGTTGGATAAGATATTATTGGTTTCGAGATACCACAGTAAACGAGAATAAACCATTCTTTCCAGTGTCTTGCATAAGCAAGACGTTAAGGCTATTGGTCTATAGTTTGTCGGGTTAGTATGGTCTTTGCCAGGTTTAGGGATGGGTACAATAATGGCCTTTCTCCAGGAGGGAGGAAAGGTGCCAGTGATCCAGAGCTGATTGAAGATGTCCAGCAGTTGAGACCGTGAGTACCTTGTTAAATGTCTGAGAAATTGATAATGTACATCATCCGGTCCAACTGCTGAATCTGCACTTTTGTTAATTGCATCATCAAGTTCGACTAATGAAAACGGAATGTTGTAATCTTCAGAATTATCGGAGGTAAAATGTAACTGTTGTTTTTCTTTACGGGTTTTAACTGTTTGAAAAGGGACAGAATAATTTTCAGAGGAAGAATTTGCAGCAAAAGAAGAAGCCAAAAGATCAGCTACTAATTTTTTATCTCCGATTACGTCACCCTGCACAGTAAGGCATGGGCTCACCTGTTTGTTACTTCTATTTTTGAGTTTGCGGACTACTTTCCACACCTTCGACAGTTTCGCTTTCGAATTAAGCGTGGAGCAGAAACCTCTCCACGATTCCTTTCTCTTTCGTTTGAAGAGCTGTCGGCATTGCGCTCGCAAACGTTGGTGGTTTTGTTTATTTTCAGTGCTTGGGTGTAAAAACATAGTTCTTAAAGCTTTTTTACGAGCTTGCTGAAGTTTTCGACATTCATCGTCAAACCAGGGTTTTTTAAGTGTGTGAGGGTTTGACGACGTTTGCGGAATGGACTCCTTGGCACTGTTTATAACTATGTCAGTATAAAGCTGTATTGGATCTATGGCGTTCGAAAATTCCTGGTTCTTAGCACGTAGCTGGGCCTCAGACAGGTTAGAAAACAGACTCCAGTTAGCTTGTTTCAGTTTCCACCTGCCATGAGTTTGCTCAAGGTTATCTGAATCATGTTTTAATAAAACCGGGAAATGGTCGCTGCCATGGAGATCTTCTAAAACTGTCCATTTAAAATCCAAAAGTAACGAGGGATCACAGATCGATATATCAATGTGGGACAAAGAAGCAGTTCTAGAACAGGAAAAAGTTGGAGCACCCTCGTTCAAAGTCACTAGGTTTAACGAGTCTAAAATGTCTTCAATTATTTTACCCTGAGAATCGGTACGATCACCACCCCACAGGGGAGAGCGTCCATTAAAATCTCCCAACAACAAAAAAGGGGTAGGTAACTGTTGAACCAAATTCTCAAGTTCACTTTTAGTTACATTTATTGATGGTGTCAAATATAGAGAACAAACTGTGAGGGATTTAAAAAGAGATACTCTAGCTGCAACTGCTGGTAAACTTGTATTAAGTAAAATTGGATTAAATGGGACATTTCTATGGATAAAGAGTGAAACGCCTCTAGAAGATAAACAATCTAGAGAGGAATAACCAGTAATATCTATAGGATGTTTTTCTGACAGGAGAGTTTCCTGAAGGGCCAATACTTCAGGTCGATGCTCTGTCAGCAGACAGCATAGCTCCTCATAATTTGCCCTTATCCCTCGGATGTTCCATTGTAAAATGGACATAAAAATTAAGTAAAAGAATGCTAAAAGTTTCATCTCCGAGAGCACAATTATGTCTCTGTATCTTTTGGACCCTCGTCCATCTCTTCATGTTCCATCAACCCCCCGAAACGGTTCTCCGTTTCGAGAGGCTGCTGGGGCTTGGAAGAAAGGGGTCCGGGCCTTTGATTCTTTGTCAAAGACCCGGAACCCGAGCTGCCAGCGGACTTCCTCCCCCTCTCCCCAGCCCCAGATTTTATATCTTCCCTCTCCCCTTCACCCCTGCCAATCTTTCCCTCTCCTCCTCTGACGCTCTTCTGCTGGGTAACTAGGATTTTAGTCGCCCCAGCAACTACCCGGTCGCTAAAACCGGTCGTTGCTGGTGCGGTGGCATGAGGCCTAGCCTCCTTCGTGGCAGGAGTGACGGCTTTTGTCACGGCCGTCTGCGTGTTGTGGGTGACGGTTGGGGACGTGCCCGTCGGCACGTTCTCCAGTGGAATCGGTGGGGCTGGAGAAACCCCCTTCTGGGCAAACAACGCTAGCATCTTTTCTAAAGCATCCATCCGTTTGCACAACGTGTCCAAGATCTGTGTTATTTTACTCATGGCAGTGTCCAATTGCGGGTGTGTGCTAGCTTCCACATGAGATGTGGAACCCACCACAGACGCAAAGGACCTCTCTTTCAGAACTGGCCTACTTTGGAGAACTTTTTTCCTTGCGTCGCCAAAGGAGCAACTCTCAGTGGCCCGCACCTTTTGGATTTCCAGCTCCAACTGCCACTGAGGACAGTCTTTGGAGCTGGACGAATGATTCCCGGCGCAATTCACACAGCAAATCGGATTTTTGCATTCGTTTTCGTGTTTCTCTTTACCACAATCACGACATATTTCCTTGCTTTTACAGTTCTTGCTACCGTGACCAAATCTTTGGCACCGGTAGCATCGCAACGGTGATGGTACAAACGGCGTCACCTTCACCCTAAGGTACCCCACCTTGAGTGACTCCGGCAATTTGGCCATAGCGAAGGTCACAAAAAGTGTGTTGGTGGGGATACGTTGGGATCCCTTGGTGACGAAGACCCGCTGGACTGCTGTGACCCCCTGGCTGGAGAGCTCACCACGGATTTCCAATTCTGACATGTCGATCAAATCCTGACATCGGATGACTCCCTTGGAGGAATTCAACCGTCCATGCACAGAAACTTTGATTTGTCTATCAACGAAGACAGTCGAATCCCTCTTTAGAAGACTATCCGATGCCCTTTTGGTTGAGCACTCCACCAGGTAGGCCCCAGATCTCAGTTTTTTCACATCTTTGAACCCGATTGTGCAAACGGATTGAAAACCCTTCTGTATTGCGAACGGAGACAGCTTGCCTAGTGGCATAGCCGGATCCGCCCCCTCTACAACCAAAAAACGCAGGTGTGTGAGCGCATGCATTGTTGTAGTAAGTTTATAATAGGAATGGTGGGTCAGGTGCAACAACTTCATTGTTGTGATTGATTAATTCAACACTTCAATGTGCTGGCAGAAATAATAATAAACAATTTTTTAGTTTTTATTTATTTATTTTTATGTTTGTTTGAGTGTGCGTGTTTGTAGGCAGAGGAGGGGGGGGTGGGGGGAGAGCGTGCAAACGTGCGGTAAACAAAAATCTATAGGGAAAAATACACATAGGACTGTTTTGTGCAAGTTTTTGCTAAACATGTGTCACTTTGTGTGCACATCTGCAGCAGGTTCGATTCTCTGTGCAGGCACACCTTCTAAGGACTGGGAGTGTCAATGAACAACGTTTGATAACAGTAATCAGCAGGAGTACAGCGTCTGCATTTCTGTGTGTAGGTCTGTTTGTCTCTTTCTCTCTGTTCCTTATTACTTCATCTCCTTCCCCTTTCTCCCTCTTCTGTTTCCCACCCTCTCCTATCTCTCAATATCTCTCCCTTCCCCTTCCCCCTGCCCCTCCCAAACGGGATTTTTCATTTACATTATTATTGCTTTAGGTCCAGCGGACTCTTCCGAGCCAAATCAGGACCGGACAACCCCTGATCCGCATAAAAGATCTGCTGAAACAACCCTAGTGGGAAAACTGAAAGCTCTCCACCAGCCAGTCACTTTACAATAAAGACATCCCACGCAGGGGACGGCTGAGGCTTCACCCCAAGTTATCGAACCCCCGTTTACAAAAACAAAATAGAATACAAACATCATTATAAATTATCAACAAAACACATACATATAAAATGCCTACATTGCTAAATAATAACATCATAGGAAGCACTAGTGACCACCTGGCAGAAAGCGTCCAATATTCCCAAGCTGATCCAACAGACCTCATACACAAATAAGGAGTCTTATCCCAGAAGAGTTTTCAAGAAAAAAAGGTAGGAGACTGGGCTAGCGAAGAAGATGATAGTATAGCAGATTGATAGAACAGAGCAGGAATGATAAAGAGCACATGAGAAAGACAGCGACAGTGGGAATTTAAAGCACTAAATTTCCAGAAAGTGGGGATACTATTTATACTAAAACCCCCGGCACCCCAACGGGGGACCCAAACGGGATAAACAGTCAGCAAACAGCGTAGCTGAGAGTCAAAGAGGTTTACTTCTAGTCTGCCTCAGTTGTGAAAGGTTATTCTGCGAGTCTTAGCTCGGCTGTTAGCACAGGCGCCGGTACCTGGATCCGATGGCGCCTGCCTCTCTGTACTCAGTGACTGTATGGGATCAAGAGTAGTCCCCGCAGTTTGCGTACAGCACTAAACACTGCGTAGCTGAGACCTACCGAGGCTTACGTCCACCTAGTGGAGAGGCGAGAAGCTAGCCTCAGCTGCGCAGTGTGGGCATACTACTGTCGTGGCTGCCCGGTTAAAATCACTTGCCCTCCACCATGAATCCTCGTGTCTCCTAACCGCTTTATGTGTCCGGGGACGTTAAACCTACTCAACAACATGAATCCTGTTGCATCGACAAATGTCGAAAAGACAACTAAAGACAACTAAAGACAGCTAAAGACAACTAAAGACAACTAAAGACAGCTAAAGACTACTAAAGACAACTAAAGACAACTAAAGACCGGTACCTATAAAGGGCGAAAAGACAACTAAAGACAACTAAAGACGGCTAAAGACGGCTAACGGCTAAAGACAACTAAAGACGGCTAAAGACACCTATGTATAGACAACTAAAGACAACTAACCCTAACCCTAACCCTATAAACAACACTAGCCTCAGTTTCGAATCGGGCATTGCATTTTCATTAAATCCGACTACACAATCACCCAGAACAGCTTTCACTTTGTATCTAAATGAATTATCTTCTATAATTTCTGCCATAGCCAATGTCTTTTAAAGATGGCAGGTGTTTTGAGGCTCTTTAAGTTGCTTGTAGCCTTGTATACCCTCTAAAATTTCTACCCCTGGTGTCTTTAGCCGTCTTCAGTTGTCTTTAGTTGTCTTTAGGGGTACCTATAAAGGGCGAAAAGACAACTAAAGACAACTTTTAGTTGTCTTTAGTTGTCTATACATAGGTGTCTTTAGCCGTCTTTAGTTGTCTTTAGCCGTCTTTAGTTGTCTTTAGCCGTCTTTAGTTGTCTTTAGTTGCCTTTATAGGTACCGATGACTACAATGTTGGAGGCCTACCAATATGAGTACACACTGAATGTCATAGTTCCCTGCTGGTCGATACTGTAGACCAAGCGTAGTTACAATGTGCCTTTTATGTATAAAGATGTCCCTAACCTTTCGCTCGTTGGGGAGGGAAGCGTTTGGTACCCTCCCGCATCCCACTCCCCTTTTCTCTACGCCAGCTTAATGAGGGCGGTGCCTCTCTCCTCTCGCTCGCTGTTTGACCTTCCCCGGTTCTAAACAGATCCACGTACCCATTCACGGCTGGGTGGATTGAGAGGGGAGAGGAGGAAAGGGTGTGTGTGTGTGTGGGGGGGGGGGGGCATGTGTGTGTGTGTGGGCATGTGTGGGTGTGGGCATGTGGGTGTGGGTGTGTGTGTATGTGTGTATGTGTGTCGTGGGCTTGTTTCAATCTTTTTATGTCGTTTGGTGGTTGCCTTCTTTCAAGCACGGTCACCCATCCAAGTACTAACCCTTCCCGACTTGGCTTGACATGAAACATTGCAAGCGTGTGCCCAAATCCACTGTACTACTTCGTCACCCATTTACGTACATGGACTACCCATATAGTAGGCCTACATTATAGACTTCACTCAGCGTAGAAGTGCAAGCATTCCGAGCTAAACCGCCTCCGATGAACGCCTAAAGAAAACCATCAGATGCATCAGTTGTGTGTTTAATATACATTTTGCTAACAATGAATCTACAACTTCGTGTCTCACTGTTCAAAAGTTCAAAATAGAGAGAGAGAGAGAGAGAGAGAGAGAGGGGGGGGGAAGGGGGAGTGGACGGAAACAAGCATAATTGTTATTCGAACACAGTTATGACAGCCTCAGAGTTAAAGACGTTTGTTTGCCATCTCCTGGATGGATACTTGTGCCACAGAAGACATCATCATCTCCTTCACATTTGTCATCATCATCATCATCATCATCATCATCATCATCATCATCATCATCATCATCATCATCATCATCATCGCTGTCATCATCATCATCATCATCATCATCATCATCATCGCTGTCATCATCATCATCATCATCATCATCATTGTCGTCATCATCATCGTCGTCGTCGTCGTCGTCATCGTCATCACCACCACCACACTAGCTATGAACGCAGGTGTGTGAGCGCATGCATTGTTGTAGTAAGTTTATAATAGGAATGGTGGGTCAGGTGCAACAACTTCATTGTTGTGATTGATTAATTCAACACTTCAATGTGCTGGCAGAAATAATAAACAATTTTTAAGATTTTATTTATTTATTTTTATTTTTGTTTGAGTGTGCGTGTTTGTAGGGAGATTTGGGGGGGGGGGAGCGTGCAAACGTGCAGTAAACAAAAATCTATAGGAAAAAATCCACATAGGACTGTTTTGTGCAAGTTTTTGCTAAACATGTGTAACTTTGTGTGCACATCTGCAGCAGGTTCGATTCTCTGTGCAGGACTGGGTTCTAAGGACTGGGAGTGTCAATGAACAACGTATGATAACAGTAATCAGCAGGAGTACAGTGTCCGCATTTCTGTGTGTAGGTCTGTTTGTCTCTATCTCTCTGTCCCTTATTCCTTCATCTCCTCCCCCTTTCTCCTTCTTCTGTTTCCCACCCTCTCCTATCTCTCAATATCTCTCCCTTCCCCTTCACCCTCCCTCTTCCCCTCCCAAACGGGATAAACACCCAGCAAACAGCGTAGCTGAGAGTCAATGAGGTTTACTTCTAGTCTGCCTCAGTTGTGAAAGGTTATTCTGCGAGTCTTAGCTCGGCTGTTAGCACAGGCGCCGGTACCTGGATCCGATGGCGCCTGCCTCTCTGTACTCAGTGACTGTATGGGATCAAGAGTAGTCCCCGCAGTTTGCGTACAGCACTAAACACTGCGTAGCTGAGACCTACCGAGGCTTACGTCCACCTAGTGGAGAGGCGAGAAGCTAGCCTCAGCTGCGCAGTGTGGGCATACTACTATCTTTTTTAAATTGTATATTGACTGCATCCAATAGAATTATTAATGTGCTAATCGGCTTAAAGCTCACCAACTGCATTTAGCCCACAAGAACAATTTGTAAGCAGGAGACATCAACAAACTGTTCACCCGTCAGCAAAAGAACGTCCGAACCCCGATGTAGCTTGCCACATAAAGATAAGACTTAAATATGACGGCCTACTAGCGCCAAAACCGAGAGTTACCATTATCACGAGATAATTAAAATTATCACGTGTTCTGTGTAATTTACAGAGATATCGGTAATCCGCAGTGTGAATTAATAATTATCAGTATTTGCCACGCTTTCTTTTTTTATGATGGCGCTCGAGGCTCTGGTATGGCGGCTTACTAGCGCCAAAACCTGATAATTACAAATATCATGAGATAATTACAATTATCAAGAAATAATTACAATTATCAAGCGATAATTACAATTATCACTGACAATTATAAATATCAAGATGAACTTGCGCGGCCCGATACGCGATGCGCTTGCGCGGCAGAGGCACTGTTCCCGGCACGCCTGGGGTTTTGGCCCTAGTAAAGCGTGGCCAAAACTGAAAATTAGTAATTAACACTGTGAATTACCGGTATCTCTGTGAATTACACAGAACACGTTGTCACGAAGAGAGGGGTTGGGGGATGGGGGTAAGCTCTTAATCTCTCGCGCTGTATTGCCTCCTTTGATAGGCTAATGGTGCGATGACATTCAAGAGATTAATGCTAGGCCAGCTTAATTAAGTGAGACAGACAGACAGGGAATAGACGAGATGGAGGGTAGGGTTACACTAGTTAAGAAATTCAAATTCAAAGGCCAGTCAGGGTAATTGCAATTTCTATAACTATTTACTTTTATTAATTTGAAATGGGGAGTCTGGGTCAAATACTTCTAACGTGAGTCATTGGCAAAGCGTCTTTCAGTAAGGAGTAGTTCGGTGATATTCTGGGTAGTCGATATCAGGGGTACTAGAGCTACTGTAGACTGATTTCATCACAGGGCGAGAGTGTATCTGTATGGTTTCAGGGGTCTCTCTGATAATCTGGCGAGTGGGGGTTCTCGTAGGCTAATCACTTAGCTCGGTACTGCAGAGCGGTGATTGGTCCAGGATACTCTGGGTGGCTTGTTTACAACGGTCGGTGGCGTGGGCGATGATGCAGGTCAGTTGGTCACGCGGTGACGCATCGATCACGAGTGATTGTCTTGTGATATGGTACAGGGCTGGAATTCGGCTTTCGTAGCTAGCCGTCTGGAAAAATGGCGAAGTCCCGAGTCACGCTTCTCATTGACCTCCTGGGATGTCAGGGGCCTGCAGCGGGTCAGCGACTGGGAGATGATACAAGGCCGGGGTGATTCGCCCGGTACAGGAACCCGTCTGTAATGTAATACAGACTCTGTATCAGCGGGGGATAGGGATAGTGTGGATTCAGGGCCTGTGGTACGATCGCCCTTCTCAGAATTCAAATTGGTTGACCGGTCAAGGTTTGAGCCAGTGCATATACCAACAGTCAAACAATGCAACTAGATTTACTGGGCCAAAGTGGAGTTTAGTGGCAGCCGCTAGTATATGATACCTTCGGCGCATTAGGAGGGGGTTGGCAACAGGGCAAATATTTATACATTGGGAGCATGGTGGAAAGCAAATGTAAGGGTACAGGGCAAAGGGGTTGTAGTGGGGACTTTAATCTATGTGGAGAGACAGCATGGCATGGGGTATTTACACATGGGGCTAACGGAGCATACAAGCATAAATCCAAACATGTCATGGGTCATATACAAGGTAGAAAATATGTGCAAGGGATAAATACAAGTCACAGCAACACATCAAGGCAAAACTATAAACATGAACATACATATCGACAGGACGCATGAACATGATGGGCGAACGACGGGTGATGGGTTTGCTATATGACAAAGAGTAAGTTCCCTCTCTTACCTTGACTTAAGACGGGTGGAAGCACACGGGTACTGTCGAAGCTCAGAGGTCACTCGGTGATGGAGACGTGTCTTCGGACAGGTTGTGACTTCAAGGCAGGAAGGCTTGGGTCTGACACTAAGTCAGGTTCTGTGCCAGGCTTTAAGGCGATGCCCGAGGGGCGGGGCTTAAGCGAATTGGCGAGCGAGCCTGCTAGAGATGGCTGGTTAAGGGGAAATGATGGCTGGCTGAGCGTGGGTGTGGAATGCTTGCAGCCTAGCTCAGAGGTGCTATTGCACGCCTTGTCACACACGTGTTAATTACAATTATCACTGATACATGTAAGTTTTGCAGGTTTTGATGCTAGTAAGCCGTCTTACCAGAATTAAGCATGATCACGTGAAAATTATCATTATCAAGTGAAAATTGTAATTATCATGTGATAATTACAATTTTCAGTTTTGGCGCATTTCCAGGCGGATTGATAGAGCCAAAACTGAAAATTAAACATGATCACACGAACATATTTGTAATTTTCAATGATAATTGTAATTATCTCTTGATAATTGTAATTATCCCATGATATTTGCAATTATCACATGATAATTGTAATTATCAGGTTTTGGCGCTAGTAAGCCGCCATACTTAAACAGCTGTAGACAACACAAAATCGATTCACTTTCTATTAATTTTTATTTTTTGGTCCTCGACGCCGCTGGATTTTTTAAAAGATTTATTTATTTATCTTTTGTTTTAGTTTTTTTTGTTTTGTTTTGTTTCTAGGAGGACTTTCAAATCAAAATTTGAATTATTTTGTAGTGCAAGCTTGTTTTAGTGTATGTATGTATGTATGTATGTATGTATGTATGCATGTATGTATGTATTTTCGTGTAAGGCTTAATTGTTAACAACTGTAGACTACGGAACTCTGATTGTTAACTGGCTTTAACTGTTCGATTGTTAACTCTCTCCTTTCAGATCACCCACATCAAACAAAACGTCTGATTTTTTTAAACATTTATTTTAATTTATTAATTAAATTATTTATTTTAATCAATAATTTATTTATTTTATTTTATTTTATTTTATTTTACGGCTATTCACATAGACTTTTGATATTGGACAATTCAAGCTTTAAATTCTTTCCAAATACAAATGTGTTTCAATAATTCATTTCAATTCAATAATTTATTTTAACGTCTGTTCACATACATGTGATTTTAGACCACACAGCCAGTCATTCTCACACATGAACACACAAACAGGTAATCCAATGTAACAATTTAAATTTGAACAATAACGCAAAACAGTAACATTACTACAAAAGTTTTGCAACTGTAAACAAGTAAATTATACAGGTAATTCTCTATTATGCGTTGTACGCATTTGCTTCCACTGATAATAATAAGTAATTCAGTTAATAATTTAGTTTAATAAGTAATTTAATTACTTGCGTATTCATGTTAGAGCTTAAAGGCTGTATAGTAGAAAGAAAATCGATTCACTTTCTCTTCTCCTGTTGCCGACGCCATTGAAATAGTTGGTCCATCATGACATTTGGGCCTTTAAAGAGCCCCAAGATCACAACGTTCAGCGTCACATGTCCTTTTCAAATTCACAGTGAATGTTGCCCCATCCGGAAAAAATAAGGCTGAGTAAAAATAAGCTCTTTAAAAGTGCGATGCTGATATATAGTACATCAATAAATTCGTGTGTGGCTATGTGCCTATTAATAGCACCAAACTTGATTCTTAAAAAAATAGTACGGCTGCTAAAGTGTGTATAGTAGGTCTAGTTTTGTATTTACACAACAAGGCATAGACACCTACAGTTAAAAGCTTGGTGTTGGGTTTTGCCAACCATTGCCAATTAGATAATCTTTAATTAATGTGACGACAATGCAATTTCCCAAATAAACTCGTAGTCACAAAAAAAAAATATTCTTCATTCTGTGACCTTTTTCAATGCGTCAAGTCTGTTCAAACTGATTGACATTGTTGGCTGCTAAACACTTCCGTATGACGATATTCTAATTCAAGATTCAATATTTAATCCAATTGCTTGCCCAATTCACAAACAATCTAGGGATTAAATTGTGGGAAGAAGTTTTAACAAGAACGAACAAATATTGCGAAATTTACATTCATTAAAAACAACGACAATTAAAAAAACTGTTTTTCTTTTTTTTTATTCACCTGAAAGTAAAATTGCAAGTGCTGTGACCAGCGGCTAAGAAAATGGTCTAAAATCACAATAACAAAGAACAGACCTGGAAATAAATGATTGAACTTAGATAGGATTAGATAACGTCGGTTTTATGTCACATGCATTACACCAAAGAGCTTATTATGATTACACCACATGAAGAAGCCAAGGCAAACCAGCAGCTAGCACTGGGTGCTTTCAAATTATAACTAGAATGCACATTCAGCATAACATAATAAGATAATTATAATGTTTAACAATACCTAGCACACACACAAACTTCAGGCCCAACCGACTCACCCTTCTAAGGGGTACACTTTACACAAACAGGGTGGAGGGTGGAAAAGAATGCCGCACCGCGGAGAATCTGGAGATTGTTCTGACTGCTCCAAATTACTCCAGTTAATGGAAAATTTCATATTAATCTAGTTATGGGAAGAATTCATATTAACATAGTTAAAGGAAGACTTTATATTAGCATATAGGTAAGGGACGACTTCATATTAATATAGTTAAGGGAAGATTACATAATTAACATCGTTAAGGGAAGACTTCATATTAATAATTGCAGTGAAGGGAAAACTTTATATTATTATATTTAAAGGAAGACTTCGTATTAATATAGTTAAAGGAAAATGTCATATAAACATAGTTAAGGGAAGACTTCATATTGATAATTACAGGGAAGGAAAGACTTTATATTATTATAATTAAAGGAAGACTTCATATTAATATAGAAAAAGGAAGACTTCATATAAATAATTATAGTGAAGGGAAGACATTATATTAATACAGTTAAGGGAAGATTCCATAATAATAATAATAATAATAATAATAATAATAATAATAATAATAATAATAATAATAATAATATAGTTAAAGGAAGAATTCATATTAATATAGGCCTAATTAAAGGAAGACTTCATATTAATGCAGTTAAAGGAAGACTTCATATTAATAAAGTTACAGAAGACTTCATATTAACATAGTTAAGGGAAGTAGAAATGTGGAAGGAGAAAAAAACACCGTAGACAAAATTATTCTCGATACATGCAAGCTTGGTCAGGAGTTGTACAAGCCAGCTCAGGTATAATGATATATCCAATTTGTATGCGTGAAGAAGAAATCCCTGATACTCAGTCAGAGTGTGCAGAAGAAAAATGTGTTCAAAATCAACCAAGGATGACTCAGTCCTACCGGGTACACCAATCCACCCCGGCCTCGTACCGCGCTGTCGCTTGGAATGGAAAACATGAAGAGACGGTCGTATACTTATTTCTTCCTCGTTCGCGTTCACTCGACTCTTGCACTGGTCGACACAGCGTATCTGAGACCTACTGAGGTCTACTCCCTCTGTTCAGTCACTTTCCGTAGAATATTTAGATAGGTTAGGACAGGATAGTTGTGTATCAGTAGATCATTGGGTTATTTAGTATTCAGTAGATCATTGGGTTATTTAGTATTCAGTAAAAAAAATTTTTTTAGATTATTTAGTATTCAATAGAATATTGGGTATTTTAGTATTATGTAGACTATTGGGTATTTAGTATAAAGTAGGATATTGGGTATTTTAGTATTCAGTAGAATATTGGGTATTTAGTATTCAGTAGAAAATTTGGTATTTAGTATTCAGTAGAATATTCAGTATTTAGCATTCAGTCTTCTATTAGGTATTTAGTATTCAGTAGAATATTGGGTATTTCGTATTCAGTAGAATATTGGGTATTTCGTATTCAGTAGAAGGAGGAGCGTAACACGCAAGACAAGACGGTATACCAGAGGACTCGGCTGGCTACAAGTTCATCCGAATGACAAATAAGAACTATGCAAGCGAGAAAAATAAGAATCTCCGTATTGTAGAAATCTTTGCAAAAGCTCTCTTTGATCTATCTCTTTTTTTCTTCTTTTTTTTTTTTCAAAACGATCTCTAGCCATTTTTGTTGTTCAAAAAGCTCTTCTTTTTTTGTCTGTATTTCAAAAAAGCTCTTCTTTTCTTTCAGTTTTTCTTTTAAAAACCGTTGTATCCCTTTCTGTTTTTCAAAAAGCTTTTTCGCTCTAATTTATTTTCTCAAAAAGCTTCATGCCTTTCTGTTTTATTTAGGTGTTTTTTTAAAGCTCTATGCCTTTCTGCATTTCAAAGTGCCTCTAGTTCCTTCTATAAATGGTCTGTAACTTTCTCATTTGTTGTCTTTTTTTCTATCTCTTTTTGTTTTTGTGTGTTAAATATATTTTTTATAATTCTTGTCATTATCTAGTTATACATTAAATTAAACAGTCCTTTGGAGTGCCATTATATATCTATCCATGTATTGATCTTGATTCTTCAACTGTCTGTCTTACGTATCTGGCTGGCAAGTATAGTGCTCAGTTGTCCGGGCGTCAGACCATGCGCCCAAAGGCTGCGGATGGGCGTCTCGGGCGGTTTGAGTTAGATCCTGAATCGGCCAGCGCCTAGAGTCTGGTCAAGTACGGCAAGATAAGTGCGCTATAAAAATCCTCAATAATAATAAATAATAATAATAATAATAATAATAATAATAATAATAATAATAATAATAATAATAATAATAATAATAATCTATTATTATGTTTATTATTGCATAGGTAACACTTTATTAAGCTTCGGCTTTTGTGTTTTCCTATAAATTCTCAATTGTCATTATTAGTATAGTTATGTTTATTATTGAAATAAATAAATGTTTGAACCAAGGGTCTGAGTCTGAACGCTTGTCCCACCGCCGTAGCTCAAGTGGCAGAGCGTTGCCTGGCACACCTGATGACCCAGGTTCGAATCCAGTGGGTGGCAAGATCAAAGGTGGCCATTATCACTGTCCATCTTTGGCAGTATGATTGCTCTGGTGGTTCAGTGTGGATTTAGGTCCCTACCCCTCCTGCCTTCCCTGGTATGGTTATCCCCGTCTGCCATATCGCCAATGGTGGATTTACACGTTAAACGTCAATGTTCATTCATTGTGAACGCTTAGCGTGTTTGTGTTTAGTGTTCGCAACAGTAAGTTCACCTGGGAGTTTCCAGCTTTACCACATTAAAAGATGTGTGGGGACTCGGTACTCAAACGCTTTGAATTTTTGTTTTATCTTCCTTGGTATGTAAAACAAAACTAAACATAAACAGTTCGCTGCACGGTAATTTTGTTTAGAATCAACCTTGATACTAATAATAAACACAAACAAAGGAATTCTTCTAAAAGAGGTTACTTCTTTACTTAAAAAAACAACAACAACTAAATCTTATTTTTTTTATCCGGCGGGCAGAGTAAAATAAGTTTTGAAAAGGTCTGTTAAGCTAAATATGTGAAAGTTAGCCCCTTTAAGCTGCACTTTTGTCCTTCCTTCCTTTGTTAAAATTACGTCCCCGCACACCAAAGCGTATAGGGGACGGCTGCACTTTTGTTCAATGCGCCGTAGTTTAAATAGGATAGGAAAAGTATTGGGTACCCATCACACTGCGTGGCAGAGACGGGCCAAGGATTACGTTCCACGTTGGCCTCTAGGCTTGTAAGAGGGCACTCGACGAGTCAAAGCTACGCTGTGTGTAGAAAGGGAGGTACAGGGGATCCACACAGTATATAGTAAATTATTACTCGCACACTTTTCAATTGCCATTCCGTACGTCTAGTTTCTTTTCACAGCCTGTCAACTGCATGTACACTGCGTATAGTTCACCTGCCACATTTTTTCCATTTTAAAAAGGGTGGTTCTGAAAAGAAGCCTTCACCTGCAAGACAGATTTACGGACTACTTTTTACGACGCTTGTAATCAATTGAAATGTTTTCTTTCTATCTATCTGTCTAATCTAATCTGATCTGATCCGATCTAATCTAATCTAATATAATCTATCTATATCGTTTAAAGCCTACTTTAAATTAACCATCAGAATTCATGTTCATACACACCTATTCCAAATTATACATTAAACTTTCTACGTTGAAAATAAGCCTTCCAAAAAACTTTTAAATTACCTTTCATGGTGTTTCTTTTATTTATTTTTTTTCTTTTATATTTAATTTAATATTTATTTTAATAATTGAAATGATCCTACCGTCGCATCTATTCTGGAATACCTATAGGCCACCTCCGAGTTATAAATGACAACTTAAACGTTAAATAGAGTTGTATTGAAAAGAAACCCTCAAGAAAAATTAGGAACATTTTTATAAAAATAACTGATTAATTGAAATGATTATTATCTTATAATCGCTTATATTTTGGACTATCTCTATGCCATCTCCAAATTATAACTCAAGTGCAAAGAAAGCATTTTGAAAAAAAGCTTTCAAGAACATGCAAGGATAAATTTGATGGTGATAAATTTAATGATGCTTTTAATTAATTCAAATGAGTAATATCTCATCACTATCGCAGCAAATTTAGTCTAAAAGGCTTGCTCCAAATGATAAATTAAAATTTTCACGATGAAAGGAAGCTTTCAGGAAAGATTTAGGAACTATTTTTCACGGTGTTTTTAATTATTTGAAATGATTTACACCTCACAATCACGTCATATTCATTCAAAGGCCTACTTCAATTACGAAATTACAATCTCCACGTTATTTAGAAACTATTTTTCGCGATGTTTAAAATAATTAAATTTATTCATATATATCACCACCATATCATAGAATTAATTATTTATACAGGCTTATGCAATTCTAGGCGTCCGGGGATGATGGGACAGGGATCTGGTGCTAGTTGGGTGTATTTATGTATAGGATCTTATCAAGTCAAGACAAGAAAAACAAGGAAAGCGCGTTTCTTAGCGCCGGCTTGCGGCAAGCAAAACAAGAGGCTTGGCCAGCCAACTAAGCACATCTCCCACATGCTTACTTCCAGAACAAAAATGGCGACTGTCACACTTGGCTCTGAGTTTGACAACGGCTCTTTCTTTAACATAGACACGGAAGCTTCATACTGGGAAAAAAACAACTTCAGCACGGTAAGTTATATTTATGTATATTCTTGAATATTGCATGCATTATTGTTATTGAAGGTGTATTTTATCCAGGAAAGCATGCAAGTTCCGCGGAATGCTCGATCGTTTTGTTTTTGTTTTGTTCCAATTTACGAAGAGGTAGAAATCTTATTTTGTTATCCTAATTTGAATTAGTTGGGACTTTGCGTTCCAGTTCTTGCTGTGGCTTGATATTTTCTTATTTTGATTGGCAGGCACCAAACAATTTGTTGAGGAGCCGACGGCGTCAATCAATTTTTTTTAATTAAAAAAAAACACACAATGAACAGTATAAATTTTTATTTGATCTGTTCACATTGGTGCAAATTCAATATGCACAATTCCCGGGCTGCTCTAAATGCGAACCTTCAAGTAAGCTACAAGCTCTTAGTAATAGATTCATAATCATTTAATAAAGTAAGACGTTTGAGTGTTACTATGACATATACTGATATAGCGAGCGTTGTGACCGAATGGTCTAAGACGGGACTAACTTGCCTTGTCCATAGGCTAGAAACCATTGGATCCTGACAGGTGTGAGATTGATCCAGCATCTGGGCATTATGTTTCTCCGAATATTATTTATCCTGCAACGTCTCGGGGTTTTTTTTTCCAGGGTACTCCGGTTTGCTCCCACAGCAAAATTTGAGAACACAACTAATATTAGGTAGGTAGGTTGGGCACGCCATTGGCTGCGACTACGCCTTCCCCAGGGGAGGCGGCCCAGAATTTCCCGATAAAAAGGGACAAAAAAATGTCCACAAAAAAGTTCTATTCTTCTTGGAGAAAATCCAGCCTATATGGGCCTATATATTTCATTATTAATTTTATTTTATTGTTGTTGTTTACATACATAAATGCATGCGCATCAAGGACATCACGGATGTGTATAGGTACTACCAAACGTTGTTTGTTTTGGCAGGACAAAAGGGGGACCTTCAGGGTTATACTGGTGAGCTGGCCAGTCTGAATGTTGTGCTGGCGAAGGAAGGAGGTATTCATTTAGATGTGACTGGCGTGCAGAAGGGCCACATCTACAAGATCCAAGACCCTCCTGCCAGCAAAGAAAAGCTACCTCCCGAGTCTGAAGATGGAGACGTGTGCGTGACTGCTGCGACTTCTTTATAACCCTCTAGGCATGACCTGGAAGGGGATATGTATTCACTCGTGTCTGTGTGTGCGCGTGTGTGTATATGTGTCTGTAACGGCTATTTCTCACAAACTAAAGGACGGATTTAGTTTACAATTAATTTGTTATTAGAATTTTAGAATAGCATGAACATCAAAGTTCGATCATTTCGTTTGACCTTATCATGCTTGTTTGAATATATAATCAGTAACAGATGCGGGGTGTCGGATAGTGCAGTGGTTGGAGCACTCGCTACTGTGTCGAAAGTGAAGCACCGTCCGGTGCGGTTAGCACTTGGATGGGTGACCGCTAAGGTGTGAAGCGACAAACAACAACGCCCCCAGTTGACTCAACTGTGATTGAGTACCTACTCTCTTGAGGGTGGGGAAGGTAAAGCAGCGAGGGAGAGAGTTGGGCATCACCCTCATTACGCTGGCCCAAGATAAGTGTGATCTCCAACATCACGCTCCCCTACGGCCACAAGGCTATGGGACTACCAACAGATGCGGGGTGGCCGGTGCAAAGGAAATGATGATGTTATTAGATACGTCTTTCGGGTGTAGTGTGTGGTGGCTGCGGCAGACAGAGTGAGGGTTCCCACTTCTTTAGTTCATTTGTATTCGAGCTAAAAAAAATGTTTTTAATAGTTCGAATTTTGTCTCAAGGAGTAAACAAAATGTGTCAGAGGCAGAACATTTTATTGTTAGTCATTTTGTATGCTTAGTGTATTTGTGTGTGTATTTGTGTGCGTTGTATTTGAGTGTTAGTATAGTGTATTTTGCTTCTAGATTTTAAGATTTTTATTATGCTCAGTTACCATATGTGCATAATTGTCATCCGACTTGTATTTGATTGTATGTAAAGCCGGAAGTATTGCCAGACTTAGTGAATGCATCGTTGTCAACTCAGTGTAACAATGTTATGTTTTCATGTTGACTGAAATGACGAGGACGTCATTCTGTTGGCAGGTGCGAACGTGGGAGTCATGTTTATGAGTTGTGTGTGTGTGGGTGTGGGTGTGTGTGTGTGTGGGAGGGAGGGGGGTGTTTAGTTTGAGTCAATTAGTTTTTATATTATATAAGGTTACTGCTAATATTTCAGGAGTTTTCCTCGTTCTGTTTTATAGTTACAGTTGTTCATCATTTTATACACTCACCCGATAAAATATATTATAATATTACGTAATACTTCAAAGCCCTTTGGGTTTCCTTCCTGCTTCTCCTGTCAATCAAGCGTTAAGGCCCCGGTCACTCCTTTTAATGCATAACAGAAGTTTAACAACCCTGTTTCTGTGTAGCCATGTGTACATGGAGATCTACTTTAACTTCAAAATCATGCCATTCTGGGGAGCTACGCTAACATATAGGGAATATACTATATAGGTGAAAGTAACGATGACGTAATAATAATAATAATAATAATAATAATAATAATAATAATAATAATAATAATAATAATAATAATAATAATAATAATAATAGATACTGTTAATGCCAATCAGGCTCAATCGGGTGATTTTAAACACAGCATACACGCTCCCATGCTACAGACACTCTCGCACACACAGCAAAAAGACATCTATCACTCAAATTGTAAAGGCAAGAAGATATCTATTAGGAGATGGACTGGAAATCGATTTTTTTCATGTAAAACAGTCATGATAAAACAATAAATAATAATAACAAAGTCGTATAATATACGTATGCTCATTGTTGTGGTTGTTGCTGGTTGTGGTGGTGGTGTAGTTTTTTCTAGTCTATTCTCAAGCAGAACAAAAGTATTTTTTTGTTTAAGGCTATAGTTTTATAGGGACGACGTGTGCGTGTATGTGTGTCCGCGCGTGTGTGTGTGTATGTATGTGTGTCCGCGCGTGTGCGTGTGTGTGTATAGGCGCGCGTGCGCGATCATATGTGTCGGTGCATTTGTTAAAATGATTAACTCAGTAGTACGATGACATACATGTAGGTCACCACCACCACTGCTATCAATTACACCACCTCCATCTCTCTCTCTCTCCCTCTCTCTCTTCCTATCCAACCCCACACCACTTGTTCAAATACAATCAGCCATGACATCAAAGTAACAATCAGTGTTTTGCACCATTTCACTGCAGTCACTGTGACAATGGGTCAAGTGTGAATGACCTCGCAAATACACAGCGTAACTGGGCCCGATGATATAACCCTTACACTCCATTGTCACTTCAGTAGTGTAAACAGTTTATGACCCCTTTGGAAGCCCTGTCATTTTAAGCGAACGTTTGCAAAATTGTATACGACTTGCTTGGTTTTAATTTTCCTTTTTCTTCTGCTTATAATCTGCTCAGAGTACACCACAACCACATCACTTGTTGTTGTTATTGTTATTATTCTGCTTCTTCTTTAGGTTATACTGTGGATACTCCGACTGGTCGAAGAACAGCTCCATAATTCTGACAACATGACATTTCTATAGATAGTCTATAATCAATAAAATTAAAACTTATTTGAATTTAATTAAAAGTGCTGGTTTGCATCCATATCTCCTTAAGAAACATCTACAATCTGCTATGCAACCATCTTAATGATCTGGCTTTGGCATCTCGTACATGTCCATTCCTCGACGTTTTCTAAGCAGCTTTTTTTTTTTAATGTTCTCTGTAGTCCACGTCGCCGTGCTTCAGCGTATACCTTAGCATCAGAGAATTGTAATTTAATTATGCCATCCCTCTCCATGCTCAGCACTTTCTAAAACTCGGATCATCTCTCTCTCTCTCTCTCTCTCTCTCTCTCTCTCTCTCTCTCTCTCTCTCTCTCTCTCTCTCTAATCACTATCTTGGTGTAACATCGCAGCGTGGCCGAGTATCGTAGCTGGGCGAGGCGCCTATATATATATATATATATATATATATATATATATATATATATATATATATATATATATATATATATATATATATATATATATATATATATATATATATACATATATATATATATATATATATATATATATATATATATATAAATATATATATATATATATATATATATATATATATATATATATATATATATACTAGTGGTTTCTGTACCCTGGCAAGCCAGGGTACACAGGTTGCTGTTTAAAATGTAGACAGAGAGACAACTGTTGTCTGCGAGTTTCATTTGGACGATGATACCTCCCCATATCCCCCTTGATACCTCACCATAACCCCCCCTTCCCTGATATCTCCCCGCCCCCCCCCCCCATGATGCCTCACCAAACCCCCTTGATACTTCCCCGAACCCACTTGATACCTCCCTATACCCCCTTGATACCTTCCGTACCCCCCCTTGTAACCTACCTGTACCCTCCTTGATACTTTCACATTGATCGTTTCGCAGGTATGGATGAAAGGAATCGACCATCACCATACCCCCTTATATATACCCGTATCCCCGTTCTGCCTACCCATGCCGCTTTAAACCTACACGTAGCCCCCTTTTACCTACACGTACCACCCCATCCCAATCCTTGGTAATAATAATAATAATAATAATAATAATAATAATAATAATAATAATAATAATAATAACAATAATAATAATATTGAATATAGAATAATACAAATAGAAATCATAAAAAACGCCAAGGTTTTAAAATAAAATTTGATATAAGATATAATAATAATAATAATAATAATAATAATAATAATAATAATAATAATAATAATAATTAATATTATTATTATTATTATTATTATTATTATTATTATTATTATTATTATTAGTTTATAAATAATAATAATAATAATAATAATAATAATAATAATAATAATAATAATAATAATAAATAAGTTAAAAGCCTAAATTAAAAAGAAAAATATCCATATTGTAGTGTTAAAAAAAAACATAAAAAAATATGGCCCGCGAGAGATTTGAACTTGGGTCGCCTGCACGGTAGGCGAATGTCTTACTACTACTACTACTACTACTACTACTACTACTACTACTACTACTACTACTACTACTACTACTACTAATAATAATAATAATAATAATAATAATAAGAAGAAGAAGAAGAAGAAGAAGAAGAAGAAGAAGAAGAAGAAGGATATCGAATATAGAATAATACAAATAGAAATCATAAAAAACACCCAGGTTTTTGAAATAAAATTCGATATAACTATAATAATAATAATAATAATAATAATAATAATAATAATAATAATTATTATTATTATTATTATTATTATTATTATTATTATTAGTTTATAAATAATAATAATAATAATAATAATAATAATAATAATAATAATAATAATAATAATAATAATAATAAATAAGTTAAAATTAAAAAGCCTAAATTAAAAAGCCTAAATGAAAAAGCCTAAATTAAAAAGAAAAATATCCATATTGTAGTGTAAAAAAAAAAAAAATTTGGCCCGCGGGAGGTTTGATCTTGGGCCCACTGGCACGATAGATGAATGTCTTACTAACTCAGCTATCAAGGATTCGTATAAAAATCGTCAATTTTTGGGTCTATATGGGAAAACATGCTGAAACCTCGATTCGATTTTTAATTAATCAAATTTAATTAGTTAAACACAAAAATTTTGTAAGATTGGTGACCAGAGTGCAAAAGTGTTTTGAATGGAAATAAAACAAAATTAGCGTTATTACGAAACGGCACGTTCTAGACACGGGTTGAATGGAAACCGCGCGCGGAATGAGGCTATTGCAGTTTGTGGACATTTTGTTTATTTATTTATCTCAGAAACGGTTAAACGTTCGGTAAGGAAATGTCGGCTATAACGATTTCGTGGGTTTTGAGCACACAACAGGCCGATCCACAGCACCCAGCACCTGCCCAGATCAGCGTCCATACCGGACAAACTTTATAGTAGAGGCGAAGAAGGACTTCCGGCTAAGATAGATGATCACTATCTTGGTGTAACATCGCAGTTTGGCCGAGTATCGTAGCTGGGCGAGGCGCCATTGCGCATGCGCCAGGTCAAGATGGGCCGGCCTTTTCACGATGTTTTTAGGCTTAGTAAATCATCTTAACCCTAATTCTAATGAATGAAGCAGTGCTCGGTCAAACTACGATAACTCTGTGCGCATGCGTCGAATTTTGTAATGCGTTTTAAATTTCGACCAATCAGAATGCTCCCAGTCGCTTCCAGTCAGCTGGCTATACCCGGCCATTTGACGATGTCATACCGGCAAAGGGGTGAAACGATCTTACACACTATGTATGCACTTTAGAAAGTGACTGAAGGCGAGTTTAAACAAGAGGAAAAAAACCTTTAGGTAGCGATGGTGTCGCCTAAACAGAAGGAGGGGACTGGAGCTTAATGGAGGAGTTTGACTAAAGTATTCTCTTTCAAAAACTTAGACTTCTTCCCATTTTTGGTGCCCACCAGTCAAATTGTGAATATTTTTTTATTTTTTCTATTTTGACATGAAAATTTTGTTTTTACACTTCCCGAGGACTTCATTCAGGCGTTGTGTTCTTGCGATATTGAAAAACCAGTCACGTGATGTTCATCAAACCCAGCTGATACACCGACGAGCTGACAACACAGCGAAGTGGTCATCTGTATCTAGGGCATAATTCCACACAAGCAAACCACTGGCAGCCGAGAAAGGGAGATAAATCTGTCCTATCTTTCCCTGGAGGATAATAATAATAATAATAATAATAATAATAATAATAATAATAATAATAATAATAATAATAATAATAATAATAATAATAATAACGGATTTTTCTATAGCGGGTACTCCAGCCTATGACCAGACTCACCACGCTTTACATAGTCATTACATTTAAATACATGCACTCGATAAAACGTCGCTTTTGCTACAACACACCAAAAGACAGAACAGTAAAGGTACAAACTATTTACAACTATGTACACAAATTACAAAAAAAAAAGACAGAAATAGACTATTTACAACTATGTACACAAATGACAAAAAAGACAGAAATAGAATAGCAAAAACCTATTCACAGCTATTTATATGCCCGGTTAGGCCCAGGAGGAAAAACAGTATAAATATTTACAGCCGTGTATACACTTACGGATCAGACAGAAGACAAAAGAGGAGAGAATGGCAGCGGGATACAAATCAGTCTGAATAATGCAGTTTGAAGAGGTGGGTTTTGAGGGCCTTTTTAAATGCTTGTGTTGATTGTATGTTGCGGATATGGGAGGGAAGGGAATTCCACTGCTTAGGTGCGGAGTAAGCGAATGCACGTTGGCCGTATGTCTTAGTGCGGGTGACGGGAACCTTGAGTGTGCGAGTGTCAGCAGAAGATCTTAAGGATTATATATTACAAGATGCCATCATTACACTCCAGTTCCAACTCTTTAGGTCAGACAACTACTTCATGTACTGTTTTGTTTATTTGTTTGTTTGTTTCTCTTGTTTAAATGTTGTGTTATAGGCAGGAGGCGCCTGGCATGAATCAACAGCCACTGATAGGCAGCGCTTGACCTCTGTCAACCCTGTGTAATAGGTGGTTCAACAACAGTGCCAACAGATAAGGTTACAGATTATGTGGACTGGCTGGTTAAGCGGCACGTTAAACAATTATATATAATTCAATGCGTACGGCCTGACTGAACAGTCTTCTTCTTCTTCTTCTTCTTATTGTTATTATTATTATTATTATTATTATTATTATTATTATTATTATTATTATTATTATTATTATTATTATTATTATTATTCTCCTAAAGGATTCAAAACTGATTTTTTTAAATGATTTCCAGATTTTTTTTTAAAAAGCAACTTAAAACCATACGTTATTTAGTATTTTTTACATTGTAAATGATGACAAAAAAGATTGTGATTGTGATTCTGATATGAACTCTTTCAAGTAAACCAGACAGCCTGTTAAAAGTAAACTTGCGACAAGGGACGCTGTGCATTTGCCATACCTAATTTACACTTGCGTCCAATTTTATAAAACCGTTATTCCAGGAAGTGTGAGATATTGAAGATGGGAGACAGACCGCAAAGGGGCCACATCAATGGGAAGGAGGAAGAAGAAGAGTAAAAGAAGAGGAAGAGGAAGAAGAAGAAGAAGGAGAAGAAGGAGGAGGAGGAGGAATTTTGTGATTATAGGAAGGGACTGAAAACAACCCCCACAAAATCAGGTATATTGCAACAAGCCAGAATGCGATTGCTTAAAACAACAATACGTTGTTGTAGGCTAATCTTATCTCCACGTAACCCTCCTCTGACACCAGACTTAAGAAAAAATGGCTCTCTTTGTGAGAATCTCCCACTTATATGTATACGCTCAACTAGATCGTATAAAGATGCTAAGGTAAGAAGAAGAAGAAGACGGAGGAGGATGAGAGAGCCGAAAGAGAAGAAAGAGGAGAATTAAAAATGTGTTCATTGAAACGTCAATCAATAATTAATTATTCATTCTGCTAGTTCGTAAATTAAACTGCTCATATCTCTCTCTCTCTCTCTCTCTCTCTCTCTCTCTCTCTCTCTCTCTCTCTCTCTCTCTCTCTCTCTCTCTCTCTCTCTCTCTCTCTCTAACTCACACACACAATTCTTCCCAGCCCTCCTTCACATTCAGTACACACAGCCACACCTATCGACATTAGCCAAAAAAAACCTTCAAAAGTGAAAATAAAAAATAAAAATAAAATTTTTAACAGGATTATACCCTTTATATCCAAGACGCACGGAGAGGGGCGGAAAATAGGAGGAAAGGAAAGGGGGTTTATCTTATCAGAATGTAGCTCCAATGAAGCCTAAAGTCAGCTAAAACATCGACGTAAAGACTTCGCAGCGTAGCCGAAACTCGCTGAGTACCTTCTTACAAGTGGGAGAGGGGACGTTAGCCTCGGCTAGTCTCAGCTACGCAGTGTGCGTGTCGACCTCGCAGATCTATGCACGACGCTGACAGAACATTTAAACAAGAGAAAGCACATAAAACCACGAGGGTTGCTGAGAACAGAGAAAGATGGAGTACGCTGGTTAAACGATCATCGGTGGTGCCCCAACGACCTTTGAGTTACGGGATAGGATAGAATAGGAGATTCATCGAGTAACCTAGCGCCTGTGTGGCTCATAGACTCTCTCAGCTAACGCTGTGAGTAGGTAAGACATTTCTTTCATGTTGTAAACCAAACATAGAAAAACGCTCAATTATTTTCAGACGGTGACATTTTAATCTTATCTGTCGTGAACTTGAGAAATTTAATAGCCGTGCTTAAGATTATCAGACAAATCAAAAGCTTGAGAGAAACGCATGCAACAGTAACACTCACAAATCAAAAGTTAAACAGATTACAACCTTTCATTTACAGTTGTTAAGTTTAGCAGAAATGTAAAGTTTGATTAAGCTAGGCTAACTGGTCTGCTCTGCTGTACTGAATTTTAATGAAGTTTCTGTTTACTATAATTTACGTTTTTAGCCTTATTAACAGCCGCTCTTTTATTTTTGAAGTTACAGAATAGCTCTACACTGTGCATTTAGGAACTGTGTCTACATCCATGAACAAATCTAGCTATCTCTGTTGACTTTGACTTTGAGCTGGCCTAGCTCAGCTGTCATGATTAAAAGGCTAATGAAGATAGCTGTGTCACAGATGTGAATACATATGATATACCAGTGTACAACCGAGTCTTAAACTAGCTACAGGAAAGTTTCAAAATAAAACAATTATAAGTCATAAACTCACACACACACACACACACACACACACACACACACACACCCACACACACACACACACACACACGCATTTCAGTTTCGAGTCCTGAACTCTCTTGCTAAATGCAAACTGGGCAGCTTGACTGGAATCACTCTCATTCCTCCTCTTCCATCTCGACTCTTCACTCTCCATATTCTTGTTCAGATGTTGCAAGAAAGAGGGAGGGTTGGGTAAGGGAAGGGGGAAAATGGAGAGGGAGAGAGAGGGGGGTAAAGAGAGAGAGAGGGAGAGAGAGAGGGAGAGAGAGAGATTCAGGTGTCACATCCTTCAAGTTCCGGGTCTCCTAGTTTATCTGAGCGCATTTGCGCATGCGCTAGGTCATGTCGGGCCGGCTTTTTCACGAAGTTCTTAGGCGTCATAACCCTAACCCTAACCCAAACCCTAACCCTAAACTCTTAACTCTAACCCAAACCCTAACCCTTACGAAGACTATGATAGCACTGTGCGCATGCGTCGAATTTTGTAACGCGTCGACCAATCAGAATGCTCCCATTCGCTCCCAGCCCAGCTAAGATACTAGGAACTGTGAGGATGTCACACAGGGAAGTAGGAAGAAAGGAAGGAGGGAGAAGCGGTTCCCCTTACTTCCCTCTTAGTCCATACTCAACCCCTCTTTGGCCCTCCTGCAGAGAGAGAGAGAGAGAGAGAGAGAGAGAGAGAGAGAGAGAGAGAGAGAGTCAGCAGGCAGACAGAGACAGACAGAGACAGAGTACCGTGGAAGGAGAGAGCTAGACAGACAGAATTCCGTGGACGGTAAGAGCCAGACAGACAGAATTTCTTGGACGGAGAGAGCCAGACAGACAACATTCCGTGGACGGGGAGATCGAGCCAGACAGACAGAATTCCGTGGATGGAGGGAGAGAAAAAAAAAGAGAGAGAGGGAGAGAGAGAGAGAGAGAGAGAGAGAGAGAGAGAGAGAGAGAGAAAGAGAGAGAGAGAAACAGAGAGAGAGAGAGAAACAGAGACAGAGAGACAGAGAGAGACAGAGAGACAGAGACACAGAGAGAGAGAGAGAGAGAGAGAGAGAGAGAGAGAGAGAGAGAGAGAGAGAGAGAGAGAGAGAGAAACAGACAGAGACAGACAGAAAAACAGAAAGACAGGCAAAAGCTTAGCGACAAAAGCACATAGAACTAATTCATTGCAAACTATAATCTAGTAACGTCTAAGAATTATGGGGGAAAAACGTCCTTACCATTGAGCTTCTCCACGTTGGTTTCTGCTGCAGTCATGGTAAATCTTTCGGTGGTGACATGTAGTAAAATCCAGGTGCTACGATGATTACTCCATGTGAATTAATATTCAACAGGTGTTTATTAATTATTACAAAGTCATGTGTAAATCCGATGGTGCAACAACTCCAGACGATGTTTTGATCACTTGCAAAACATCCTATAAGGGGAAGGAATAAGTTGAATTTCAAGACTAGTACATTCCAGCTGCAAATTCATATTTTTACGCTACACTGACAAGCTAATAATATATAATTATAACAGAATATATATCTAGTTTTAAAACATACATAATCCAATTGTAAGCGCCAAAAATCCAGATGCACAACAACAAAATCCAGGTGTAACAGTACCTGATTTGACGAATCCATGTGCACTTAAAGCTACAGCAACAACGACCTCGATCGCTAGCTGTCATCCCACAACCACAGCAGCAAACTGACAATAAAACTATACGTTTTTTGAAACTGTACTAGAGGCCTATGCGATCAGACTTTTTTAGATCGTTGCTGAACGCATCAGAGTATGAAAAACTAGTTTAGGGTAAGTTGACACAACGCCTTTGCTCTTTCGCGATCTAAAAGTTAAGACATCGTTCGGCCATTTAAATTAAGCTTAAGACTTAGTTTAAAATACACGTTTCAGCTATGTCCCAGTATTTATCAACTTTATGATTCTATGATTCTAAATTCCCAATAGATGAATAAATACACGGTTATTTCCGCGACAGTCTAAAGCTAACCCCGATCCCTACCTGTATAGACCATTTATTGATATCGTTCATCTTCTAATTTTCATCCGTTTTGAGTTAGAAAAAAACCAAACAGATAGCACATTTTGTTAAAGGAAATTTAAACACGGCATACTAGCTATAAACGAATAATAATTGACAATATTCGGCAAAAGCAGCGTCGATAAGCTCCCACCGTGGAACATAAAACCTACACGCACACAAACCAGCCAAATCCGATGGCAAACCTCTCTCTCTCTCTCTCTCTCTCTCTCTCTCTCTCTCTCTCTCTCTGTTTGCTCTGCTGTCTAATTATCGTGATCACTTTTTCATGTATGACACAGTATGGCTCTTACTCACGTCGTCAGCTGAGGCTACAAAATAATGAACTAGCCGGGGTGTCAATCACCACCAGTATCACAGATGAAAATCTCTTCCCTCTTTCTCTTTTTCCATGTTCTCTCTATCACACAGGTAAAAGCGAGCGTCTTTATCGGACAGAAATTGACAGATCGAAACAAGAGAAACCCACCTTTTCTTGTCAGGAGTTGTCAATATTACCATAGTGACACAACCATGCTACAGCTGACATGATCACAAACCCTTCCCCACTAGCTACACGGCGGGAAAAGAACATATTTCCACTGCATAACTGTAAGTACCTAACTCTTGAAATACGCTGGCCATTGCTAATAAAGACTGTTAGCTAGCGGCTCAATACGGTTGAGCAACTAAACGCTTGAGTTCGTATGCCTATGCCCCTTTCCCCCTCTCTCTCTCCGTGTCTGTGTCACAGCGTGTTCTATTCACTGGGTTGTTTAGATTACTTCAGCTGTTAACTATAACAGTGTGACTCTACCTCTTGCGGGCGGCCCTCACCTTGAACGTGACTGAGTTTCGGTGTGACGAAAAGCTTTTGTTGGCGACAAAGAAAAGACGATGATAAAACCGTCTTGAGTCAAATAGAAACATAATAATTCATCATCAGATTGTATTGTGGATGGCAAATCAAGAAAAATGGAAAGATGAAAAATAAGTTAATGACAGCATCAACGCTGACGAAGATGATATAAGAGGCGAAGGATCAAGAAGCAAATTTATAAAGCAGAACTGAGTTAAAGTTAAAGATTTAAAACCAAAAATTCACAGCAATTCACCTTTCAATCAAGTATACTCTCCTTGGATGATTTCTGTATTTTCTCAAGTAATCGATTTATTTCTTTGTGTACCTATAAGCAAAGAAAGTACAGCTACGCAAAGAAGGTTCATCTCGGCGAGTGCCTATATAAAGTTACAAAACGTAGCCACTCGTAGCGCCCCCCAGCGATTCTCGTGATAAATGATTCCAAGGGCGATAATTTGTTCTTAGCGCTATGTAAACAAACCGCTTCAGTAGATTATGTTCCGGACACTCGCTTGCTTAAATTAACAAGCGATTCTGCTTTTTTTTTTGAAAGTAAGTTAATAAGTGTCTGATTTTAATAATGTAAATACAGCTTGCCAACAAGTTGCTTGAATTATGCATTCAGCCGATTAAATTACCGTACCAATGCTGATGATTCAGTAGGCCTGTACTCGGCCTGTACTCATCCTAGATCCGTCAAAACTCAAACCCAAAAGTAAGCTTGAATACCGGTAATAGCTTTTCTGAACATTGCTTGATTTAGCATTTCCAGTTAATAACTGTGTTCCAATCTACTGTTTATCTCATTTACACTGCACTTCTGATTTTAATCGCTGCTAACCTACTGTTAGGCTCTCATCTTAAAATTATATTTACTGCTTTCGTTTCGATCAACTGTGTAAATAAGCCTATAAATTATTAGGCCTACTGTTTATCATCATCATTTTCATCATCATCATCATCATCATCATCATCATCATCATCATCATTATGGTTTAATATAGGCTATCTCTATAATAGAACTGTAGTTGCAAAAGGAAATTTGATAGGTTAAGATAGACTAAAGAAAAAGAACAGACATGTGTGTGTATGTGTATATGTATATATTGCACAATGTTAATATTCTTCTGCCAAATTTAACTCTGAAATTTACTCGCACAGGGATAGGCTTATATAAGCATGCTTGTTGCTTGTCCCTGCTGCTTGTGATGTATATATTTTATATGTATTCTGAAGAAATAAATAATATATAAACCAACAGACATCAAGACTATAGAAGTAGAGAAATAAAGCAATGCAACAAGAAGAGTGAACAGTGAAGCTTTTAAAGAAAACACATTTAACGTTTAAAAGCATTATTTTTTTTTGCATGAATCATTACATTGGAAATTGCACCTAGATAAGACCAAAAAGTGCAACAATAAAAATAGTCAAATAAGAAATATTTGTAGTCATTTATAATATTAGATCTGTACATTGCAGCAGGCTGCATCAATTATGTTACTTTATTGTTAAACCATCATGCATTTATAAAAGCTGAAAAAAATAGCTTCAAACATTTGTGTTTCCTTTTCTGACATTTAATATGAATATTATAGCAACAAAAAGCAACAATGATGACTCTCTCTCTCTCTCTCTCTCTCTCTCTCTCTCTCTCTCTCTCTCTCATATAAAGGAAACTTCAGCAATTATCATTTTTTGTAAAGTACTGTCATCTCAATAAATGTATGTTTAAAATAATGAAAAGGGTAAGAATGTTAGGTTTTTATAATTAAATCTGTTGTTTACTTTTTGTTTAGCAAGATTAAGACATACCTACAAAGAAACAGAAGTTTTGCAAGACAAAACAAATACAATTAACCCTTTTCCTGTCTGCTTAAACCAAATGTAATGGAAAGGGAATACAGTCACACAGAAAATGGTATTTTACATTTGAAAGATTTAAAAAATCACATTTGGTATTTTTTCTGCATACATTTCACATGCATCAACAACAACAAAATCTGATAATACTAGACAATTAACTAGTAGCATTATACATTAAAAGGATAATAATTAATAGTTTTTGCTCTTGGATTTTTATTCTTAGATGCATTTATGAAGAATTATTTGCTTAAAAATTACTTCTTTTTTTTTTAATAGTTTTTCTTTACAAGACAACACATCCAGTCAATGAGTCATGCAATAATATTTCATTAGGCCTACTATTTTTTCTTTTTTTTTTTTTTTAAATTACTCTTAAGCAGCAATTAAAACTACGCCTTCCCCTCCCCCCTCCCCTCATCTTCCATTTGTAAGAAATTGGGATATGATAAATTTCAGTATCAACAAAGAAAATACAGTTTACATCGAGTGGTAGATCTAGATCAACGTTGTTAGATTTGGTTATAATTATGTTTGATTCTTCCTTTGGAAAATTAAAAAACGAAAGTCCAGGGCACTTGTATCGTCCATTTGTGCAGTTAAAAGCGCTGCAGTGTTGCCCACCAGGACGGATTCTAGGTTTGTTTACTTGATTTGATACGCTTTCCTCCATTGCTAAGCGCTAAGGCCGAAGCGAGTTATCACTTATTCCGCTAGTTGGCGCTCGCAACTTCCGTTTCGCAGTAAGAGTCGAAATGAACCTTCTTTGCGTAGCTGTACTTTCTTTGCTATAAGGCAATTAATTTACTTTGAACAAGAGTGAGAGGGTGAATATGGATAGTGAATATCCATGATAACACTAAAGTTTTGCTTAGTTTCTACCAACGAACGAACTAGCCAAACTATGTCTGACACATCACACATTCCTACAATTATGTTCAAAGGCTAGCTGGCCTAATATATTTATCAATCTCTTCCTCATCGCAAATCCAATAAATGTGGGTACCTACAGCGGATCATCGATAGCAAAACAGTAGATACATGTACGCTGTGTGAGCCTTACGTATGACCACAGGGGCAGTAAACAAGTAGAATGGATAGCCAATAAAAAGTAGATCCTCTCTAACCTAGCACCAGCAGTTATAATAATAATAATAATAATAATAATAATAATAATAATAATAATAATAATAATAATAATAATAATAATAATAATAATGGATGCTATATACTCGCTTTTTCCTAATTAACCAATCAGGCTCAAATCGCGGCGATCTGTACCAACATACACGCTCACATGTTTCACCCACTCACACACACACGCACACACACACAACAAACACACATCTATTACTCAAACATGTGGTGTAAAGGCAAGGAGATCGCAAGACGGAAAGGAAATGAATGTTTATTTTTGAATAGTAATAGCGTACAGCCCATTTATCATAAATAGAAGGGATCAGACTGCGACTTTGGCCCAACGAATGGGCCGCTCAAACGGTTCATTCCAAAACCGCGTACCAACGAACCTATAATATCTTCAGTCACACCCGAATATGCAGTCCTATAACTGGGAAGACATTGATATTTAGTATCGATTTTATTATATGCAGTACTTTCACTTATCGTAGGCCTATGTCATTTCGATCGTTAACACAGTGCATAGCTTCAAATATTTAGGAGCCATTATATCAGACAATGGGTCAGACTTCTCTCCAGTCTTCTCCCGGACCGCACACACAACTGTCTGCTCTGACTTTGGAAAGACGGGACCATCAGTCTACACTCCAAGGTAAGGCTGCTGCGCTCCCTTGTCATGATCATCTCCTTCATATTCGCTTGCGAAACATGGACCCTCATAGCACGGAAACTGCGATGGTATTGCCACGTCACCAGAGCATCAGGCCTTGCTAAGACTATTCTGCAAGGCAAGGTGCAAGGAGGCAGAAGAAGAGAGAGACAGGAAAAAGAGGTAGGAGGACAACATTCGAGAAAGGACTGGCTTGACACTGAGTGAAGCCATGACGGTTGCTGAGGACTTAGAAATATGGAATACGCTGGTTAAACGATCAACGACTTTCGAGTTACGGGATAGGATAGGATGTCGTTTCGATTTCAGGGATAATTCGTTCTTACGCGGTGTGAGAATAACCCCTTTGAGCGGCCGATTCAGTCGTTTCGCATGTCCGATCCCATCCCTCCTATTTACAATACAAATGGCCGTGTATTATCTACCGCTGCGCGATCGAAGTTCCACTTTCTTTTTGCAATGGCGGATCCATTGTACTTGGTTAATGCCTTTGTGGTATGACAGAGACTGCGTAAGGCTGTGTGCTATCTATCACTTTGCTATCGAGGATCAGCTACAGGCGCCCAACGTGTGTGAAATTCCCTGTGGCAAACCTGATAAATCGGTGAAAATAATTATGTAGCTTGGAAAATACACGTTGAGTCGCCAAAGATACGATCCAGCTAGTGTTCTTCTCAATGTCCTCAATTTCGCAAACCAACTTTTACGATAAATAAATTATATTATGCTCAAATATGTCGCTGGAACAATGAACTTGGAGTCCTTTGAATGCTGTGCTGACTCAGTCTCGGGGTGTCAATTGATAGTTTTCTATACACCTTCCTTCTTCACCATTTGAGTATGACTTTATTGTAAGCTTCGTGCACGCCACATATACTAGCCTACGGCCTGGCGTAATCAATGCCTTCACTGCTCGTTTATTTTCTTTCTGTATCTCTCTCCTCTCCCACTCTCCTCTTCGGCCTTCTTGCTCTTCTTTTTCATAAAATGACTAGCTCACACAGCGTAGAAGAGACTGTCAAGCGCTCACACATGTCTCAGCTACGCAGTTTTTTCACAAGCTTTGTCATGTTTGAGAACAACGGAGTGTGCATGCTACGAACGTAGTTGTACGTGCACGAGGTTCGACTGTGTGTATGTTTATGTGAGGTATATTATAGGTGTGCCTGTGTCTTAGGTGTGTAACCTATTTAAACTTATACAACTGCATTTTTAAAAAAACAAAAACATACACACCTACAGTTCAGTTATAGGGACGGTAATCTACATAACTGAACTGTAGGTGTGTATGTTTTTGTTTGTTTGTTTGTTTTCATAATGCAGTTGTATAAGCTTAAATGAGTTAAAATTAAAAACAATGACGAATGCGCGTGTGTATGTGTGCGCGTGCGTGCATGTACTGTATGAGACAGAGAGAAACGCACAAAGAAAGATAGATGTGTTTGAGAGAGAAAAAGAAGCCATGTGTGCAAGTCAACCAATGGAGAATTCATACAGCACATTGCATCTCAGCAAATAAGAAAGGAAGAACAGACAAAACTTTACAAACAAATTACTATGTGCAGATCTGTGCGTGTAGGATGAGTAAGATGTTAAAACAAAACTTACCAGGATAAGAGAACCAGATACGTTTTGTATAGCCTCCCTTTGCATGCAGCTTGTCGTTACCACGGAATTTCATATCATGGACTGGTTGTTAACAACAAACACAGCATAATTTATCACCCGTACATCTCTCCTGTTCTTCGCTCTCTTCAATGGCTAAAGGTATCCAATCAAATACAATACAAGCTCATTTCTCTGACCTATTCTGCTGTTCAATTTTCTTCCCCACAATATCTCACCGACCATCTCCATACTTACATTCCAGCTCGTTATCTCCGCTCCTCTGCAGATACCCTCGTCTTACAGGTTCCTACTTTCAAGAAAAGTTAATTTGGCTTTAGATCATTCTCTCATCAAGCATCCACCGTCTGGAACTCTCTACCATACTCTCAGAGACGATCTTCTTCATTGGAAATAGAGTCTTAAAAACTAATTTTTCAGACATTGATAGACATTTTTTAATGTGTTGTGTGTGCGTGGGTGAGCATGAGTGTATGAATGCCCTGTAAAGTGACATGAGCAATTATTTGAAAATGAGCGCTGTATAAATTGTCATTATTATAACAATAACAGGCAACAAGTTCATGTTAGTCATGAAACAAAAATGTGTTATCAAATAAATGATCATTAAATCTCAAAGAGAGAGAGAGAGAGAGCATTAAAGTTGATGTGAAAGTATACAAGGTTTAGTCATAAAAGGGAAAGAGCCTTCCAAGGAAAGACCTACGCAATTATTTCCCTTGGATATACAAGATCATCTACATAAACCACAAACTACTGCAAGTGGTTTTTTGTTGTTGTATATTATACCTTTTTATTATACTCAGTAAGTGCATTGTAAACACGCACGCTTTCCATGGCAGACACAGAAAACAAAGGTCAACAATGTCGTCACATTTTATTCAGTGAAACTATCCATGCACCACTTTCAATTTCAACCCAAATCATCAGAAAAAAATATACACATGCACACACAGTTGAACACCGCCGCAGTCATTCACTCTGTCTAGACATGAAGAAAGTTGTCATCGGCTATTGACGTTTCTGCCACCTGACCACCTACAGTGGAGAATCCAGATCCACATTCAAATTATGAAGGATATTATCATATAGCAGCAATCTAGGTTAACACTTTTTCATGATGTGAAAGTGCACACTGCGTAACAGAGACTAGCTGAGGCTTATGTCACCTTTCACCCTCTCCGCTGGGGTTACAAACAGGCTGCAGGTTTTCCTCAACTTATTCACACTTTTCTGCTATCCTATGCACCAACGGGAATCCCCTCTATGAAAAATACTTCCGTTTTTTTTTAACCGCGTGTTTTAGTGAGTTATTTCCAAATATTCAAGAATAATAACATGTGTCACTGGCCACCTGTATCGTACCCTCACATATTTTTATTTTTGTTTTGCTGCAGTTTATTATCCCTTTCTATCGCCAGTGGCGCGCCTAAACCCTACCTACCTAACATTATTTGTGAATTTTTGAAAAATATTCGGAAAAACATAACGCCCAGATGCTGGCTCGAATCCACACCTGTAAGGCGCCATTGGTTTCTGGCTTGCGGACCAGGCAAGTTAGTCCCGCCTTAGCCCACTTGGCCACAACGCTAGCCTAACATAGTCAGTTACTTCGTGTTTTGTGAAGGTTGCGACGGCGAAGCTATGGAAAACTACAGTTTTCAGGTCCTGTTTCACTTTCTGTCGATGATCGACGCACCTCCGAAGTCGCCACAAATACAGGCCTCTACGATTGTTTTTTGAATTCTTTCACTGAGCATGTACTTCCTCCACCGTTTTTATACTTATCCCACTCGTTTTCTGGCTCTAACAATCGTCGTTTTCGGCAATTTGCCATATTTAAAAGTCACGCATCAAGCTTTGATAAAAGCAAAACAAGCCAAACCGGAACTTGGTTTCATATAACCTCGTTTTAATTTATAATGGCGATACCCACGAGTTTTTATGAGAGGTGCCGGAAAGTTGTGAATTGTCATCAGGTTCTCCATGCCCAACTGAAAAATTAGAGACTTCACGGCCCAAATATGTTATGTCACCAGATGCAATTGGTAGGTTCCACAACCTGAAGCAGAGACTGGTGAAGAGACGACATAAGCCTCGGCCTGTCTTGTGTCCGCAGTGTGGTGAAAATGTTAATTAAAACAGCCGTTCAAAAGTGTTCACTGTGTGTCCCAGACACTTTCTTCTAGTCCAAACAAAATAAATCAGTTGTGTGAGGGAGCACTTTGAACTGTTTCTTTGTAGGAAGAGGGCCTTATAAATATCATCATTAATATTCATTAATGATCCCTTTTGCACACACATACATACACAAGCTGAAAATATCTCTTTCCCCGAAATATTTCCTTTATCTTTTCATTTCATTTCTGTTCCTCTTCACATTCACAATTAAGTATTTACAAATGTTCTTTGCCAAATAGTTGTCCTTGCTATTTTACTTTGCCATAAACTTATTTTTCTATCTCCTATGCTTCATTTTAAAAGTTTAAGTTGTCAAAGTTTGGTACTATCTATTTATTCTTCACACTTACACACTCAATCACACAATCTTCAATTTTGCTATCCTTTGTTATTCTTCTTTGCTGTAAACTTCTTCTTCTTGTCTCCTCCTTTCCCTTTCTTTTGTGAAGATTGCTGTGAACTGTCCTTCTTCTTCTGTGTCGGCGTTTGTCCACTCTTCTGCTTGCCCTGAATACCGTTGGTCTTTTCCTGGTTTGACGTCTCCTTTCCATTAACTGTCCGCTTCACTTTCTTTACAGTCTTCTTCCCTTGCTTCGTCTTTATTTTCTTTGACTTCTGTTGGTCTTCTTCTGGGTTTTCCAATTTTCTCTTTTTTGGTGTCTGCTTGGGGTCGTCGTTCTTGACCTCACTGTCTTCTGCCTCTGGTCCCACTCTCTTGCCTGCCAACAATGAACAAATGTACCCAATATAAAATGGTCCAAGGTTAAATTTTCGTAACCAACGTGACTCTGAGGTCAAGACCAAAATTATGAGAGATAAAATTTTTTTAAATGTCTAACACTAAGAGGTGGCTGTTTGCTTACATATTCATACCTTTGTGTGTGTGTGTGCGTGTGTTTAACATTTGTGAACATTTCAGCGTAAACATCTTAGATAGTCATTGTTTATAGTGTCTAGCGGACTGCAAAGAGCCGAATTATGACCACAATTTGGTTGAAAGAGGACTCCCCCTCTGATCCATATAAAAGATCTGCTGAAACAATCCTAATGGCAACACTTAAGGCACTCCACCAGCCAGTCACTTTACAATAAAGGCATCCCACGCAGGGGACACTGAGGACGTACTCTAATTCATCAAACCCCCGTTTGAAAAAATTATAAGTCATTATAAAATATTAACAAAATACAAACATATAAAATTCTTACATTGCTAAATAATAATATCATAAAAAGCCTTAGCAACCATTTAGCAGAAAGTGTCCAATATCCTCAAGCTGACCCAACAGACCCCTTACACAAATGAGTAGTTGTGGGAGAGTTTTGAACAAAAAAGGTAGGTGACGGATAATTTGCACTTGGCGATTTCTTTCTTTTAGGATAAATAGCTATGCAGGCGCTCACACATAGAGTCAGCGTAGCTGGACCTCCCCATGTGCCAAGCTCAATGGTTACCTGTCTTGTTGTCCAGTTTTTGTAGCTTAGCCACAAAGAAGCCATCAAGGTTGTGAGTGTGTGGGTAAAACCTCCGTGTCAACTTCATACTCTGGTGGAATCGGTACTGTTTGAAACTGAAAATAAACGAAACCAATAAATAGCAATACACAACTGTCAATAAACAAGATGGCAAGTCATTTAAATATATTTCCAAACACAAACATATAAAAATAGCTCAAACCCAATACATTCAATAATGCTGTGCTCTATGGGTTTTATTTTAAGAAGAAAAAGTGAACCATAGAAAAAATTGGCAACTCCTTGAACTATTTACAAGCTAAAATTTATTAAAATAAACCTCGCCAATTTTAAGATAAAAGTGCAAAACATGTTTAGAAAATGGACCTCAGCAGCCTTGACCTTTGAGAAAATGCAAATATGAATGATAAAAAAGGCTGAGCAGCAGTTTAAGTATTTGCACAGTAAAAATAATCAAAGCCATTATTGAGCCTTAACAACACAAATCTGAATTTTACAACCAAAAGCAGTAGAAAAAAAAGAAACATGATAAACATAGAAGTTTAATGTCCACACCTCCTACCATTGGCGATAGGTCAGATGGTTCAAAACAAGAAATCAAGCACAGAACATACCGTGAACACGTACAAAAAGAAGAAGAAACAACTGGACAGCTACTCACTTGACAAAGCCTTCGTTGCCAAAGGACAAACCAGTCGGCACCAACCGTACGTTTCTCATCTTCAGGGCGTATTCGATGACGGCCTCATTCTCCTCAACCTGTCAGCACACATGCAACGCAAGCCATCAAATAGAAATCTCAGTGTTTCAATCTGGACGAAATTGGCACAGTTTACTTCAAGAATCCAAGTTTTGATTAAATGGCAATTCTCCAAAGGTTTTGTAACGTTGCTTGCGTAGCCTGATGTTAGATTCCATCCACACATCAACGAATCGCAACATTTGTGTTATGTTCTGTCAAAAACAGACTTTCGGGCATATTGGGGGTGCGATGTGGAACTGTCAAAAAACAGACTACCATGCATATTGGGGAGCGTTTCTAATTCTTATGTAATTTTTGTTAGTTCCCTATTTATTTATTTATTTGTTGTTATATATTTTGAAAAGCTCAAGAGCTGCTCAAGGTTCTAACTCAAACCACCAGCGGTGTCCTCTTGCAACCTTTGGGCGCACAAGCTGATGCACAGACAACTGAGCACAATCCTGGGCAAACCGGGGATGGGGAGAAGAGACCTAGTGTGTGCTGGGTGTATCTGTGTAGCCCGGCACTCACCCCTCTAGGACATGAGAATCAGGATCTTTAAAGTCTCAGGGGTCCAAACACCTGACTTTTAAAAAAAAGAGGACAATTTGTATAAGAGCGGAGGGAGGGAAGGGGGGGGGAGAGGGAGGTTTTATGTAGTTGACAAAAACCATGAATAATATGTATGTAATATTTCTTCAACAGGGGTTGATGAAACTCCCAAATGATGACTGTTTCCTAATTTTCTTGATGTAGTTTGTGGATGCTGAGTTGCTGTTTGAGTCCCTACAGTCATTGACCTCTGCAGCAGTTGACATTGTGTGGCTGCAGTGATGTGCATTTCTGCCTTGCTTGGCCTCTTCCAGGATTTCCTCAGTTGCCTTTCTTTTGGTGGTCAGTTTCTTGACGGTGACACCAAGAGACTCTGCCTTCTGGGCACTTTCTTCCCTGTTTCTCTCTCTTCTGTCTTTATCTTTTCTGGCAGCAGACAACATGTTAAGCACAAGACGTTGACTGACGTATTCCTTGTACAGGCTGCCATGTTATGGCCTGACATTGGAGTACACTGCCTACACAGCTGAGCCAACTCCACTCCCCTGTCAAAGCTGGGGAGGGACAAGGACCTAGAGTGCATGCTGGATATTGGTGTTTCTGAATCTCACCTGCCTAGGACTTGAGCGTCAAGATGTTGACAGTTTGTGAGGTGTAATGCATGCGTGCACAGACTAGACCTCAGTTTATACTCTCGTCTCAATACTGACCATGATGGAGCAGGTACTGTAGACCACGTAGCCCCCTGTGGCCGACTTGGCGTTGCAGCTGTCAATGGCTGCCAGGATCAGCTCCTTTTGCGTGTGGGCACACCTGAGGATGGCTTTCTCATCCTGTCAACACACAAAACAAAGCATTTTGGAACTGTCATTGTGCACAGCGTAGATCTCCAAATAGACCACTGTTTCTAGGTGGTCAACAAATGAAACCCTAATGTCTGTAATGGTTTTACTGCCTCCAGTGTGGATGAGGTCCTGTATTATCTGAAACATTTACATGATCATAGAGGAGTTTATGAAAGCTATCTGATGGGTGTATTGATAGATTAAGACGTTACTGGGGTCCCAGAGGACAGCACTTCATTAGCAATTTTCACAGTGGAAATTCTCGTGGGCCTGTTCTGTCTTGATTTTGTCCTACAAAAGCAAAATGAATATGTGGAATGAGTGACCACTCCTTGCTCTATCTGCAAACCAAATTTATGAAAACAGGTTTAACCAGTTTTGACATACACTGAAAAATGAGTTTAGAAAAGAATGAATCTCAGCAATCTTGACCTTTGAAGAAGTGTATATGTAAATATGAATTACATTAAAAGGATGAAGTTAAAGTATCTGCATTATAAAAATAATCATAATTGGTCAATCCAATTTTGTGATAATATTAAAAACAGAAAAGTCAAATTTAGACCGATGGAGCGATGGACCAACAACTGACCAACATTGAATAATTGGCAATGAGCTGAAGAAAATGTTTACCAAAACTCAGAGAAAAAAATGTTAACCCTAATTTGAGATAAAGAGCAAAACCTGTAAAACAAGAAATTGAACCCAGCGATTTTGATGCAGAGCAAATACAATGACCACTAACCTAGGTAATGTTCCTATGAGGTTTGTTGAAAATCTGTTCAGTAGTTATTGAGATATGGCATGAAACAAAGCGACCGTCTGACTGGCTTTTGGCTGGTTGTGGTTACCAACCAAATGAGTGTATTTTTAGATATCATCCAACAATTCAATACAGCAGAGGAACACAAAAGCTCCTAACAAGACAAACAACAAGACTCACTTTGGACACTTTGACCTGCTGATCTTTGGAGATGACACCAGTGCCACTGCACGGCGCATCCAGCAGCACCCTGTCAAAGCCAAATGGCATGATCTGCAACAATAGATGGTGATGAAACAGTCCGCTATAAAAATCCATATGGTGGTGCACAACGCGCACTTCCAAGGCAACTTTACATCTAGCAGGCAAATGTTAAGCTAAGCAATACACACAGAAGCTGGCAACAAAACACTAAACTTGCAGCAGAGACAAACTTATAACACTGACCCTCCCCTCCCCCACTCCACCCCCCCAAAAAAACAACAAAACTAGAAGGGCAATGCCCATATGACTCACATGCTTCTTATGGAACTGGCAGTATTTATTTAATATGAAAATGAGTGCCCAGAAAAAACAAAATAAAACGGTGGCATCAAAATGCAAAGTAATACCGAATTTGATCTTTCTATGCCCTTGACCTCCGACTCCAAAGACACGTATACAACAATTTTTTTTTTGTGTTAAACTACAGCAAAAGTTGTATTATGCCAAAAAATGATGACCTTGACCTTCACGTGATCTCGCATGCATGTCTGCTCTAATAACCCAATGTTGTTGCATACGATGAGTTAAATAAACAACCATTCCACTGAATGAAGACCTATTGTTTTTACGTTTTTGGAAGGCCTAAAATGATCTTGACCTTCAAGATCAACGCACAAAAACGGAACACATATGAAAGACCAATCTATCATCTCTAAATACAACAAGTTTGGACTTTATATCTTTCATAGTTTAGGGACAAGTACACTTCAAAATACCTATACAAACCGACTTTGGACAGATCCAGTTACCTTGACCTTTGAAAAATTATATGGACTTTTTTTCCATATAATTTTTTAACTGTATAGGACTCATCGCGCACAGATTTGCAAAAATCTGGAATTTGTTTTGTTTGTTGGGCGATTTCATACCCTTACATTGCTATGCATGTGAGTCAAAAAAACAACACACAAAAACTTTTTAATACAAAACAACTGTTTGGGATTTATCGGCCATACAGAAAACTTGACAAATATGTGCACAACTGGTTTTTGAGACAATTAAATATTCGGGTGGGTAGCGCCAATTTTTTGCCAACATTTTTTACACCGTTTTAAATGATATCCTAGGGAATTGACAATCATCTTGTACAGAGACAAAGACATAAGTTGGAGACCACATTCACCCACACTTTCTCATCATGCACGCACTCGCCCACACACAATCATGTTAGTTATACTAATGAACTATGCTAAATATTATCTCCAGGAACTGAGGACCATCTTCATCAACACAGACAACGACATTGTGAACAAACCAATTATATGTAAATTGGGCACCACATTTACACACTATCTTGCTTCACACACACACTCTCATCATAATGCACATGCAAACAGCCACACACACACACTCATCATAATGCACATGCAAACAGCACATGCAAACAGCACAAGCACTCTCGCATCACACAAACATGCTTGCATACTCCTTTATTTTTTAATTTTATTTATTGAATCGTTCTTATATAGCGCTTTTTCAGCTCAAGAGCTCCTCAAGGCGCTGGCCGATACTGGATGTAACTCATCATCACATATACACTCTTGCAACTCACACACATTTTCTTATGCTAAACATGCTGACCAACACACACACTCTAAAGGAGTTTACCGATACACAGCGTAAAATGTTACCTTGGGGAATTCACGGCCATCTTTCACAGAGACCACAGCATTGTGAACACCCATTCTGGCCAAGTTGGACACCACAGCCTTGGCACGGCCCTCGCTGGCATCATTGGCAAACAGGGTGCCGGAATTGCGCATCAATGCGGCTAAAAAATAAGTCAACACAAAAATCCCTTACAAGGATAAATCTAAAAATAAGAGAGAATGAGAGAGAGAGGGTGAGAGAAAGGAATACAAAATAAAACAACCTTGAAGGATGCGGTAGTGCATGTCTACCTGTCATACCACCACCCAACAATAGAGGCAAGTACACATGCCCGACATAGCCTTTTTCTCTCCGCACTTGCTACTATATTCTTTAAGCATTTTTGTGTTTGTCAGTATGTATGAGTTTATTTCCCTTTATTCTTCTTCTTCATTCTGTCTTGATTGCATTAGTGTTAATATGAGAGAGAGAGAGAGAGAGAGAGAGAGAGAGAGAGAGAGAGAGAGAGAGAGAGAGAGAAACTGAAACTGAAACTGAAACTGAAAAACGTTTATTACATAAGGATAGTAGCTTTAGGTCCAGAGGTCCTTTCTTCCAGCTAGTCCTTAACACATGCAAATATATAATAGATGTGAGTACATTGTAACAACATACATGAACTACAAATAAGTAGTATGAATACTATCAGGATAACATACGCATACACACAAGCAATCATACTCACAAAATTGAAATAAAAGTACTATATATATATATATATATATACATATACATATATATATATATATACATATATATATATATATATATATATACACATATACATATATATACATATATATATATATATATATATATATATATATATATACAATGTACAACGTATCTCAATACAAATGCACATATACATGAGATATGCGGCATATATACACACGCATGTGAGAAAGAAAGAATACATAATCGTGTCTTCGAAATTTTGTTTAGGCTTTTTACTTTATAACTAGTTCTGAATTAGGGCAGACAGACCAGCCTTAAACGAGGACAGGGAGTTTGCATATTTTAAATGTTGTGACAGGGAGTTCCAAAGCGATGCGCCAGAGTAGGAAATGCTAGTTTTAAACAGATCTAACCTGGGTGTGATACATACAAAGCTATTCCTTGAGTTGCTATAAGGTGAGTGTGAAGGCACGAAAAGAGATTTTAAGTATATGGGTCCGCCAATGGTTAACGTTTTAAACAAAAACACATATTTGTTGAACAAGAGCTGTTGGCTCAGTGGTAATATTCCTATTTTTTTAATCTTTTGATCGGTGGTTAGAGAAGGGTCTTGGAGAATAAGTTTTGCAGCTCGACGTTGTAGGCTGTTCAAACTCTTCAGGATATTATCGCTGCACCCGTCCCACACCACAGAAGCGTAATTAATATGTGACAGAATATGAGCATAGTAAAATAACTTCTTTGCATCCAAGGTCAGAATATTCTGAAGGCGTGAAAGTAAATATATATTACGGCTTACTTTTTTGCTCACATTGTCAACATGGACGTGCCAACGTAGGGATTCATCTATAGTGACACCAAGTATCTTATGTGCCGTGACGTGCTCTATAGTGGCATCAGCTAGGCGTAGATGTAATTTAGGATGTGTTAACTGGTGGTGTTGGCGGGTGGTAACTATCATACTCTTTGTCTTTGATGTGTTGATGTGCATGTGATTGGAGCGACACCAGCTAACTATATCATCAAGACCTTTCTGGAGTGAATGTTGAATGTGAGGTACGGTCTTATTAGATGAGGATATAGAGGTATCATCGGCTAACATATGGCACTCAATGGATTTATCTGTAAGAGAGAGTGGTAGGTCATTTATAAATATACAAAATAACAGGGGACCCAATACAGACCCTTGAGGGACGCCAAACTTAACACACCTCTCAGCTGAAGATAATCCATGTACATGTGTATACTGCTTTCTACAAGAAAGATAGGATATAAAGAACGGGAGTGAGCGTGAGGCGTTCAAGTACAAGGACAATTTTGCGAGAAGAATATTATGATCTACCACATCAAAGGCTTTTATTAAGTCTATGAATACAACTCCAGACATTTTTGATTTATTAATGGCGGATAGCCAGGAGTCTGTCATTTTGGCAAGTGCAGTGCTACAAGAATGTTTGCTTCTGAAACCGGACTGTAGTTCATGAAAGAGAGATCGCTCTTCAAGATACTGAGTCAGGTGCTTATGAATGTGCCTTTCAAGGACCTTGGAGATGACTGGCAAGAGAGAAATAGGTCTGTAATTGGCGGGTAAAGACGTGTCTTTGCTTTTAGGTAATGGAATAACCTTAGCGGTTTTAAACAAGTGTGGGAAATGATTTCGCTCAATGCAAAGATTAAAAATGTGAGTTAAGGTATCACTTATGTATGGTAGTGCTAATTTTAGTAATTTACTACTAATATTGTCACAGCCTGTTGATTTCTTATTTTGTAATTGCGCTATGTACTGAGCGACCTCAAAAGTAGCAATAAATGGAATAGAGAATGGCGCAGTACCTCCAGTGCGCTTTTGACAGAATATCTTCAGCTCATCAGAGCATCTGTATAAGTCACTTGCTGGAAGAGGGTCTTGTTTGTTAGACAAACTGGAAGTGATAGATACAAAGTAATCGTTAAACAATTCCGCTGTCAAAGATTGTGGAATAATATTCGCTTTAGTTGATTTAGGGCCCTTTGTCAGAGCATTAATAGCTCGCCATAACTGGGAAGTATTTGTGTTGTTTTCCACTAACCTATTAAAATAGTCCTTTTTTGCATTTCTTACAAGGTTTTTCACGCGATTTCTGGACGTTTTGAACTCTTCGAAACGTTTTTGCTTTTTTAACTTATCTCTCTTGGCCATGGCTTCTATGATAGTTTTATTTAGCCATGGAGGAAGTTGTTGGTGCTTTACGCGTTTAGTTCTCAGAGGGGCGTGTCTGTTGATGATAGAGAGGAGAGTCCTGTACCACACACACAAAGCCATGTCTGGGTCTGTGAAATCATACACTTTAGAGAATGGTGCAGCATGGAGTTCACTGCAGAACGCAATGGGGTCAAAGTGTTTAAAGGAACGAAAATGTATGCAAAAATTAGTGCTTTGGGTGCCTGTAGATACATTATGATACCTGATACAGCCAATGGGAGAGTGGTCACTGACGCCGAGATCAGCGACATATGACTTTGAAATTGATTTAGGGTTGTTTGTATAGATATGATCAATCAGTGTTGACGAAGACGCAGTAACTCTGGTTGGTGATTCGATAAGTTGTGAGAGTCCAAGTGATTCGCACAAGCATTCCCAGTGCGGTTGCTGAACTAGCAGGTTAATGTTAAAGTCACCGAGCAACAGCACTTCGGCATCGGTATTAGTGTTATAAAAAATATCCATCATGTCACCGAAAGAGCTAAACCAATCCCGACCTTCATCAGGGTTGCGGTAGACAAAGCATATAAATGTAGACGCCTTATTATTAGGTTTATATTCTAACCATATACACTCTACTGAGGGGGGTTCTAAGTCTTGGCGCCGAGACACAAAGTTGTACACCGAGTTATGAATGTAAACAGCAACACCTGTTTGACCTTGAGTGCATTTATCACGTCGTATTATAGAATAATTTGGAATGGAGATGGATGTATCCAACATATTAGAGGTTAAGCGGGATTCAGTAATGCCATACATATGATAGCACGGCGCGGCTTTGGTTAAGAATGTACACAGGTCCGCAGTTTTGCTGTAGAGATGAAAAATGTTTAAATGACCAACACGAAACATACTTAAAATGTACGGTACCGATAGTTACAGAAAAACAACAACGAGAACAGATAAAATAAGGAGCACCTTTTTTCAACAAACTAAAGAACACAAGTAGGCATGAAAAACGGCAAAATGTTAAAACAAGAGATATAACCAAAGAAAGGCCACTAAGTTTAGGGCAGAGTTCGGAGCACCAAATTCAATATATAGAGTGCCAGAGTCACAGTTTTACTGACAACTAGAGTGTTCAGGAAGAAACTCACAACGAAACGCGGAAATGAGAGTCTGTGCGGCCTAGAAGGTCCGAGCAACGTCCACAATAATGAGTATACTGTTAATGACACACAGCTTATACTTTATAGTCACACGAAACGTAGGTTCTTTGCCAACACAACGCTCTTACGCACAAGGAATTGTAAGGAGCGCAAGAACCCTGATAATGAGAACCAACAAGATACAATACCAATTATTAAGTACATATCGTTTAAGTCCAAGCTTTTAAAGGTGCGCTTCAATAATCGAGACGCGGAAATGATTCGTACGTAAATTATACAAATTTAGGTGGCAATACAACATAAAAATTCAGTTTAATTAGTATTTTGAGATGAGTTTTCAAGTTTGAAATACAGTTATAAAAGGAAACATTCGCTAATAATACGCTAGGCCAAATTGTCACATACATACAACACACACGCATGACACAAACTACTGTGCATGATCTGATTAAAGTCTGCTTACAGTTACAGTTCACAATTCATATATTGTTATCGAGAATGTGGAAGAGGGAGGTGTGCAGGTCCATTGTATGGATGAGACAATGGCAGGCCCTTTTGATGCTGGTAGGTGCCGGTTAGCTCGCTATGTTGACCAGCGTCGCGCGTCTGCTGATACGGAGGGGACCACCCGTTGCAATAGGGATGGCCCCAGGGCGTGGGCCAGCGGCTGCCATGGTGCCCAGCGTCGCGCATTTGCTGATACGGAGGGTACCATGGATAGCTCCAGGGCATGGGCCAGCAGACTCCGTGTTGACTACTGACCTCAGATATCAGCTGTTGACGAGGAAACCCACTGTTGATAAACGTAGGTCCCTTAGAGCTGGACAAACGGCCACCATGCTGACCGCCCCAGGATCCGCCATGTTGACCGCCAGAGCCGCTGTGTTGATCGTCCCCAGAGCCGCCATTTTTACCGCCCCGAGAGCCGCAATGTTGACCGCTAGAGCCGCCATGCTGACCGCCAGAGCCGCCGTGTAGATCGCCCCCAGAGCCGCCATTTTGACCGCCACGAGAGCCTCCACGTTGACCACTCGAGCCGCCATTTTGACCGCTAAAGTCTCTGTATTGACTGTCAAAGCCGCCTGGTTTACCGGTGTAGCCGCCATGCTGACCGCCAGAGCCGTTACGTTGACCGCCAGAGCCGCCATGCTGACCGGTAGAGCCGCCATGTTGAACGCCAAAGCTTTTTTGTTGACTGCCAGAGCCCTCACGTTGACCGCTAGAGTTGCCATGTTTACCGCCCCCAGAGTGAGAGTGTACTGAAGGCTGACTGGCATATTTGATGTTGCCTGCCAACTGGATGGTGCCTTGTTGACTAGGATGTACATTGTCGTAGTACTTGGCTTTTTTGGGAAGGCCCCGAGTTGTGGTGAAGATGGCAGTGTTGTCGACGTATAGAAAGCCTTCTTTCTGACACATCTCCGCCAGGTGGACATTTGATGCCGTCACAGTCTTTATAAGTGAGCCATATTTGGATTTGGGGGGTATAATGGAAGAAAATAAAAGTTTGGCATTGGGAAAAGTTTTCTTGAGGAGCTTAGCAAGTCCTGTCCACGTGGTTAAAGTAATGACGTCACTGTAGCACGTGTTGATGCCGATGTGAATGACTAGCTGCTGTACACCTTTGCAGGGAGGGATATGGCGAAGCCAGTGTACAACGTCGTCGATGGCCAGACCGGGAACGCTGATGTTTTGGGGTTTATAGGTGGTGGGGAAAACTATGTCTGCTCTAATATGCTTGCTAATAGAATCACCCACAATGACATGACTTCTATCTGGCTCTACTCTTTTTGTAGCTAACTGCTGACAGGGAGTTTCTTTAAGTGTACCTTCTAAGTTTCGGGTTTCAGGTTTTGATGAGGATGAGAATGGCTTCGAGGGACTAGGGGGATTTTTGGATTGCTCATGGGGAGTCATTAAGATGGATGTAGAAGGGGACGTTTTGGTGGACTTGTCACTAAGGCCAGAATTAGATGGGTGAAGGTCAGTATCCTTCGAAGCTGCCTGAATGAGCACTTGAGGTCCGTTGATAGCACCATTAGGGCTGGGGACTAGGCATGAGGGAGCTCCTGTTTCATTCATCAACAACAGGCCATGATTAATATGAAGCTGGTCTTGAGGAATAGTGTTCTTGGTTTGAAGCACTTTAAGTGCGGTAACTTCTTTACGGAGATCACCCAACTGCGACTTCAGGACATTGTTGTGTGTCTCAAGTTCCTTCATGCGTGTCAGCAGGGCTGCCACTGTCGCTTCTTGCTCATCAAACTTGCGCTGGACGTGAGTCTTCAGGCCATTGTTGACTTGAACCTTTGATGTCTCTACAGCATCGATGAGAGCATCGTACCCACGAGAAACGCGTGATGACAGTGTTGACACCTGCCGCTGCAACATTTTGAGGGCTACTCTGGTCATGGCTAGAGTCAGAGGGCGCGTAGTGGGTCTGTGACGTGCACGCTGCGAAGTTCGACGGCAAAAGCTGCGAGGCTTACAGATGGCTGTATGATGAGATGCTTGTACATCATGCCAGCCATCGGCGTCATCGTCGTCTGGGCAATCGGGATTGTCAAGGTCTGCATCTTTGGTCTTTTGTGTAGGTGAGGGGAGGGGGGACTGATTACAGGTAGTGTAAGACTGTGATGAGGTGGTAGGTGATTCGGTAATAGTGGCCTGGATAGGGGTAGTAGGGACAATGGTGTTGGATTGGGCAGAGGTAGCGATGCCGGAGGTGGTGGGGAAGGGAATGATGGAAGGGGTACGGGTAGCGAATACGAAGTCCGTGGACTGAGATGCAAGGGTGACGCAGTTTGACGCAGTAGTGATAGTGGGAAAGGTGGAGTCAGTGGAGTGAGGCGATGGAGTGACGTAGCTTGTAGCAGTCAGGGTAGTGATGGTGGGGGAGGTGGAGTCGGTGGAGTGAGGCGATGGAGTGACGTAGCTTGCAGCAGTCAGGGTAGTGATGGTGGGGGAGGTGGAGTGGGTGGAATGGGACGATAGAGTGATGCAGCTTGCGGCAGTTGAGTCAATGGGAGTGACGGGACTGTTTGTGGCGCCTGATGCTGTAGTGACCACCGGGTCAGAGTGGTTCATGAAGGAGCTGGGGGGGAGGGCAAGAGCTGTTTCCTCATTTGTTTGACATGGAGTGGTCTCGTCTTCCGGAATGATCTCCAGCGTGGGTCGGAGGCGAGTGGACAACCGCGCTGACCGTCTAGGGCCCGACTGTGTTGACGTCGGTGGAAGTGGTAGTCTCGTGATGGTGACTTTTGTGTCATTGAGTTGCTCTGGGAATTTGTTTTGAAACCCGTATAATTTGCGGATACATCCCACTAGGGCGTCTATTTCTTGCTCTCTCCAAAGGGGACAATAGTTGCCCTGAGCAAGCACCGTGCCTTCACCATTTTTCTTGTAATAGATGGTGATGGTGATAATTTTTTGGGACTCACAGTTGACCTGTATTTTTGTTTGAAACAGGTCTTTGGGGAGGTGGTCTGGAATATTGTTGATGTCATTGTATGTGTCTGGAATGTTGATTTGTTGGACAGGCTGGCTGGTTTCATCCACCCAGGTGATTTTCAAATCGTCTATTGTTTTGAAGCCTTTGTGGTAGCGCTCAAAGAACACACATCTTGCCGTTGGAAGAAGGATCGAGGGGATGGGAAAAGTGAGCTGAATTGGGTCTTTTTTTACATGAATTTTAGGAACCCAGTCGATGTGTTTTGGGTCCCAAAGAGCCATGTTGGCTAGAAATAAGGGTGGGGGTGGGAGAGACAACATACACTCATGGCCTGAGCGTAATACATGCGATTAGCACATATTGAGGCGAAGTCACTAAACTAGTACGTAGTACCTGGTGCCTGCGTTGTTTACTACCACACAAGAAGACTCCAGACACTGTAGGCCTATCAGTGATACACAGCATAAATCACACGGTGGCTACAGAATGTGAGGCCGCCGGCATCTGTCTGACTGCAGTCAGTACACAGTTTCATGCTGACCACTGCACAACACCACGCTCTATGCTGGAAACGTTTGTTTATGTGATGGTCAGCGTAGCACATAATTAAATGAGGCGACCGGTAAAGGCGAAGACTACAGATTGTTTGCTGGCTGGCTGGTCCAACCGAACAGCAAAAGGAAAGGGAGGAAAAGTTTCTGCACACGCCATGCCGGCTTCACTGACAACTTAAAATTCACAGGAGAATACACAAGTTTTAGTCCACTATATTTAAAATACACAAGCTCATTATGCATATTCAAATACTGCACATTTTGATGAGTAGAATGATATAAAAATAAAGACTGAGTTGTATGTTTTGCCGACACATTTAGTAGAAAGTCAAGAGGTCGATGTTAACACGTCTTCCTCCACAGGAGAGTTTGTACTTACAGAGAGAGAGAGAGAGAGAGAGAGAGAGAGAGAGAGAGAGAGAGAGAGAGAGAGAGAGAAAGTGGTTATGATGTTGATGAGTAAGGGGGAAGTAAGAAGTAAATAAATATAATTAAACCAAGTCATTTCCCTGAGTTTTAGTTTTATCTAACAGGCTAATGGTATTATGATATTGTTCTTATTAGTAATTTAGCAAGTCCTATAAACTGGTTTTATTGCTTAGAGAAATTTGAATAGTTTGTGATCAGTTTTGGAATTAGGGTACATATAAACTCTTTAAACTGATATTTTTCATCACTTTGCTATAATAAGTCTCAGGAGCAAGACATTTTAAAAGGTTTTCATGTTGACAACAGGAATTTGTAAGCCCTTGGCTTGTTCCACAAATAGGGTAGGCAATAAATTTAAAACATTTGGTTCTAGGTGAATAAATTATTATTATTATTACATGAGGTATTGAAGTTATGATGTTGATCCATTCGTTGGACGCGTCGTAACTTGATTTTATCGTAAGTCGGAACGTAAGTCGGAACATAAAGACAAAATCTTGTACTGTACGTACAGTGCTATATACTGTACTGTAAATGTTAATGACATAAAAAAAAGTATTAAAAAATTCCTTACCACACGAATTAAACTAGCTCCCGTTTGTTTACGTCGCTTACGACGCTAAACCGCGTAAAACGGAACGACGCGTAATATTATTTATTATATTTATACGGGGAGGAGCGTCGTAACCACGAAACAACGAAGTCGAGACCGGCGTAACCCGAGGACTAACTGTATTATTATTAATAATGTAATGTGAATTTATACAATTGCTTTTTTTATTATTGGGACAATATATCTTTTTTTCTTAGATTTTGACTGAGCATCAATTTTTGTTAATAATACAGTTTCTATTAAGGTTATATGAATGTTTTAACCTTTATTAGTAAATGTAATAACTACAGAATTCTGATATACTTTTGATACTAGTAAGAATGAAAGATTGTTATTCTTAGTAAGTATAAGTTTTATACTGTGTGTTTCAAGGTTTCCTTTCTTCATTCCTTCTTTCAATCATTTCATGCTTTTTTTTAACATAAAGTTTTTATGTACCTTCTGCAAAAACTAAATCCTATACCCCACTTCTACTCACCAATATAAGATGACTTGCCACCAGGGGCAGCGCACATGTCCAGGATGGTCTCCTTCTCTTGGGGAGCCAGCGCCATGACGGGAAGAAAGCTGGATCCTCCTTGCAGGATGTAATGCCCAGCCAGGTACTCTGGAGTGGCGCCGATAGGCACCTGGGTGTCAAACACCACCAGCCCCACCTTTGACCACTTGCCAATGGGGTCCAGGTTGACACCTCGGTTGATCAACGCCTGTAAGCCATGTAAATAGAACTGATTTTAACACTTTTTTAAAAAACAAAACTTTATTTTAAATATTTTTTAAAATGTTTGGTTTTGAATGGTGGTGTGTTGCTGCAGAAGATCTTCAACTGTAAACTACAGTCGCTGCCATCAAAACCTTTCTTTTAATGTTGGGATCTATAGGTTAACATCTAAACACCGCTTGTTCTCCCTTCACTAAAGGCATTGGGTAAACAGTCCAGTGCTGTGCCCAGTATAGTAATTTGCAGAGGACGTCACCATCATCATTTTTTAAATCATGGTCACCACTACAAAGCCATCTATAGTGTACAACAATGAAAATTCACAATTACAACAACATACCTGAGCCAAATCTCTTCTTCGCGTTTTTAATGTGTTGGTCCTGATAGTTATAGGCCTGGGCACATCGTTGGCCTCCAGAAACTCAATGATCTGTTACCACAAAGCACTATATCATGAGCCGTTAGTAAAACAATAGCAAAAACAAGAAAAACTGGACGAATGCCAGAGAAAGAGAGAAAACACAGTTATCAGTGCCAAAACCAAACAAAACAACTACGGTAGCATGAACTCAATTTCATGTTTAAAACTGTCAAATCACCATCTGGAAAATAATTCCACTGTCATTACACATTATTATGTAATGCGTGGCAACAGTAATACTTCCAGATGGCAAAATTTCACTTAATATCGCTGATGCTAAATAACAATAATAGAAGAATTAGTAGATTAAAACTTACATCTTGTGGGAAAAGCTCCATCAGCTTCTCCATCAAATATTCGTTGTAGTCGTACAAGGAACACAAATCACGTCTCAGTTGGTTGATGTAGTCTGTCCGGCTTCTGTACACAAATATATATTCTATATGCTTAAGCTAGAATATAAATCTTAAGAAAAAATATTGTAAAGAACTGTTTACAGTAAATCCACACCATATAATAATAACATTTATAGAAAAATAAGGTTTCAAAATGTTCAGAGAAAGTCGCAACACAGAAGTTTTGGTACAGTATTTGGCTAATGCATTTTAGCGCATCTAATGCTCTCACCCATGTTGACACAAACATCCACACTCAAAATGTTGTATTGACTCATCTTCAAGGCCAAATCCTCTCCTCTCTTTCAATTCCATTGCTCACAAGCTAAGTCTATACATAGAACAAGTTAGGATTTCTTACATTCCAACATAAAAAGAATTGTAAGATGGAGAAAAACCATGGATCCTTACTTTCCCTCTTCTCTGTTTGTTTTGAAGTGAGTGAGAACGAAGCGTATGTCTCTTATCCTCTCCTTCAGAACTGTCAGATCCTCAGGTGTTTCACGTACAACAGTCAAGGTCAACAACAGACTTACTATTAATAACAAAAACTCGCCAGCAGGGTAAGGGTGATTGACAGTGTGCTTCACGTTATGCCTGCCCCATGAAACCAGAACACAGTAACTCCCAAATTTCACTTATTTTAAAATTTTAGCATTTTTCGCTATCTTGTACCACATTACCAAATATAAAGTCGTTAATAACAGTTTTTGAGAAATTATATAATATTTATATTTTGACTACTCTAGACAAAGTAGCCGAAAAGCAGTAGTTGACTGGAAAAAAAAAGTAGCCAAAATACAATATCTCACACAACTTTTGACTTTCAAGAAAACGCGTTCATACATTCTATTTGCTGATGTCATTACTGTGTTATTATGTTGTTTCTTTGAAAATGCTATGATAAATATGTCAGGAAGCATCATGACGTATTTCTCCATGTCATATTCATAGACACAGCGTCATAAAGAAGGCACGACATCCACAAATATACTGTATTATTATATTACGTCTGTGCGAGTCAAAGGAAACAGTCGTGGACACCTCAAGCATTGTCACTACCATCCATTCAATGGAAAACTCCTATGAAAATAGGAAAACTCCTATGGAAAGGACAAGGTGAAATAACAACCGACAAAGGCCACAAGCTTTATTTAAGCTGGAGAGGTGACGAACACGTGTGTCACATCGTCAAAGTTCCGGGTACCCTACTTTATCCTGGCGCCTTTGCGCATGCGCCAGGTCATGTCGGGCCGGCTTTTTCACGATGTTTTTAGGCGTCGTAACCCTAAACCTAACCCCTAACCCTAATCCTTACTAAGACTACGATAGCACTGTGCGCATGCGTCGAATTTTGTAACTTGTAGACCAATCAGAATGCTCCCAGTCACTCCCAGCCCAGATAAGATACAGTTGAACCTCCGGTATCCGGCTCTCTGGTATACGACTCCCTCCGTTATGTGACCTGAAAACTTCTGACGGATTCACTTCCAATAATAAATGACCTCTGGTATGCGACAACCTCGTTTATGCGACCAGCGACCGTGTCTTAAGCCCTTTATACGACCGTCTTAGGGCAATTTAAAAGAGATATCAGTTAATTTGCTGTCTGTACCTTTCGTTTTTTCTCTCATCTTAGTGTACGCCTGCTGTTGTCTGCTATTTCCGGTTCGCAAATAAGGGACATTACTCGCCTACACTGGCTGTCAAAATGGCGTCGCGCAAGAGGAACGTTTTGAGTTTGGCAGAGAGAATGAAAGTGATTGAAAGAAGTGAAAATGGGGAGAGTTGTTTGTCTATTGCAAGAAGTTTAGACTTTGGGAAGACCCAAATTCAGCTCATCATAAAGGATAAGGAATCTGTGAAACTACGATGGGAGAGTGGAGAAAGTGGCGAAAAGGGAAACATCGAAACTGAGAGCTTCTGCACTGACAGACTTGGATGAACGCGTCTGGCAGTGGTTCGACTGTTTTCTATTTTTGAAGTTGTGAATAAAAGACAAAGCTAAAAATGAAACATGTTTTACAGTTTCCTTTGTCAGAGAATACATGCTGGTGAGTGTGAAAATTATGACTACATACCCCTCCGAGCCTGACCCCCTTCCCCCCCACCCCACCCCTTGTTTCTGGTATAAGACCACCTCTATTATAAGACCGTTTTTTCTAAGATTTTGGACGGTCGTATACCGGAGGTTCTACTGTACTAGGAACTGTGAGGATGTCACACCGGCATTGGATTTTGGTTTACAAAGACATTCTAGCCACTGTCATGGGTTGCCACCCAGTCTCCAGTAGACTCATTACCATCCGTCTGAGAGCAGGCTCTTTCAACATCACCATCATCCAGGCCTATGCCCCAACATCAGACAAGGATTTCTATGAACATCTGCAGGCTGTCCTTGACCAAGTGCCGAAGAAGAACATGGTCATAGTGCAAGGCGACTGGAATGCCAAGGTTGGCCAAGATGCATACCACAACTGGGGAGACACATGTGGACCCCACTGCAACAAAGAGACAAATGACAGGTCTGATATTCTTGGAGTTTGCCATATACAACAATCTGATACTGGCAAACACGCTTGGTCCCCATAAAATCCAGACGATGGGAGTGTACAACATACCAGCAGAATTGCTACAAGGAGGAGGAGAAGCGATGATTGAAGCCCTCACCATTAACTGTAACAAAATCTGGCAGAGTGGTAAGTGGCCTACACCACCAAGTAAAAAACACACTAATATTAATAACAAACTAAAATAATTAAAAGGTTGTCAAAAAGGATATCTTCTTGGCGAATTTCTTCGCCAGTCAGCAGAACAAACTTTTCGTTTGCTCGCAAGTTGGTCTGGAGCTCTTCTTCCTCCATAACTCTGTAGACAACAGGAAAAAAAGATATGATAATCATTGTATTAAATATAAAAACAAAACAAAATGTACAAAAATTTGTATGCAATTACCTCAAGTTATCAGAACAGGTAGCAATTTTCAACACCCACCGTTAATGAATGCATAAATCATCCACCAGTATTCTTGTTTATTGCTGGATGCTATACTCATGCTTTCCCCCTAATCATCAATCAGGCTCAAAGCGCGGTGATCTGTGCCAATATACAGATGTTCACATTTTTACAGTCGTTCATTTCACTGGCCAACAATATATAAAAGAATTTCAAGTAGTGAACTGATTGATAAATAAATAAATACATTGTGTTAACTCATTCCACAGCAAATTGTGGAGCATGCCGTTTTCTCCTTTCATTTGTTGCGCATGTAGGACAAAGAAAGGGCAGCTCACTCTATCAATGACCTTGACTGAAAAATAAACTAACGCTAGAGACTAGTAGAGTTTTGCAATTCAGTTACACCCTTAATCCGAAATGAGTTGAAAATTATTTTGTAATGTAAGTTATGCTTAGTAAACTTCTAACCGACAATAAAACCTCACCTGTCCTCTTCAGCACGCTTCTTGTCCTTTGCTGCAGCTTTTTCAATAGGTAACATCTGAAACAAACACACACATACAGGTGCAGTCTAATATTATTATATTTACTGATAGAAGAATTAGAAGGGCAAAGCCCATACGATTCACATGCTCCTTATGGAACTCGCAATATTTAACATGAAAATGAGTGCCCAGAAAAAATGCAACTAAATGAAATGGAGGCATTAAAATGCAATGCAATTGATCTTTCCATGCTCTTGCCCTCTGGCTCCAAATACACCCATGTATGATGAAAAAAACCCACAGCAAAAGTTGTATTATGTACACAAAACAAAACTGTGACTTTAGGATGACCTTGATCTTCAGTGACATTGCGATGACCTTGACCTTCACGGGGCCTCTCATGCACATATGATCTATTGCATACTATGGGTGTTACACTGTTGTTGTTTTTTTTCATCAGAAGTTGATTCAGCCCCAATGCTTGAATCCTGATAAAGTTTAACTCAGATTTGTTTATCCACGCAACCTGTTCACTCAGCAACAAGGCAGGAGTCGTCATGTGAAGTTTTCCAACTTTATTCAGCGTACATCAACAACTGCATACAATCGCTCAATCGCGTTTTCCACTTTCACCTTTTCAACTCTTTCAACTACAGTGCATCACTTTTATATAGTTTTTCTATAATCTAGAGAATGTTCGAACATTCCAGCGTGACGCAATTACATCCAATCACAATAAAATTCTTCATCAGAACTGTCTCATGTCATATAACCTCGCCTAGGCCAGTAGCATCTAGCAGCCACCACCAGATCTATCCACACGCTTCGATCGATAATAAACAAGCAACCCTACAAAAAAATCTCCAATAATATCGACCCACACAAATTATCAACATTATACAAAGCTTCTTCCAACTACAATGCAAAACAAAGGTAAATACACACTGTTATTGCATGCTTTGCAAAACAAAACGATTGGATCTATCGTGCGCGTCTCAAACGTAACAATGGGTTAAATATACAGCCATTCCACTGTAAGATGACCTATTTTAAAAAATAAAATTGCAAGGTCTAATATGACCTTGACCTTTAAGATCAATGCAAAAACGGAAAATATATGAAAGATCAACCTATCATCTCTAAGTACAACAAGTTTGGACTTATCGATCTTGACATGAGTTTGACCAAATTTGCATAGTATGTTTGGCTCATTGATATGTATACCATGAATCATAAGTTCAATATTAATAACCTAGAAAAGGTAAAATTTTGTGAAAATTTTTCATTTTTTGTCTCACATTTGTTGACCCTTGAAGTGAAGTCATTTATTCCTTGATCATTTATAACAACTCATTCAAATATGTTCTGTGATATTAATCCACTTGCAAGTTTTGCACAGACGGCGGACAGAAATTTGTTTTTTTAAATGTCATTTTTGGATTATTTAGGACTCATCTCACACAGATTTGCAAAAATCTTGAATTTTTTTTTGGGGGGGAGAGTGAGTACATAGACTCAAACTGCTTTGCATGCAAGTCAAAATTCATGCTAAAACAATGTTGCTAATGAACTGATTTCAACAAATTCATTTTAATACTGCAAAACAGAGCACATACAAAAGAACATTTGTAAAGTTCACCCCTTTCAAATATAAGCAATGACATTCAATGCTAATATTAACACAATCAATCCAGAATACATGCGCAAATCAAAAACATCCCCGCATGCACACATACACACACTCATTTGCGTAACTTTGACAACAATTTTTATAAAATTAATTCTCAGACATAGAAAATGAAGCCTTTTTTTTTCAGAAACAGATATTGAAGTATTGAAGCTCTTATGAAGAAGCGATTTTAGCCCAAACCTGATTACCAGCACCCTCTACAGCTCTTTAAAGTGGTAAGAGCGCTATATATATATATATATATATATATATATATATATATATATATATATATATATATATATATATATATATATATATATATATATATATATATATATATATATAGCGCTCTTACCAATATATATAAATTATAGATAGATTTTGTAAAAAAAAAAAAAATACAAAACATGCAAAACTATACCATGTTTAAGTCTCTCTTGTGACAGGACTTCAAGCTAGATTCACTAGCCTTGGTGCTGTGAAGCACATATAAGGTGGAGAGAGGGGAGGATGGAACACAGAACGTGGGAACGTTGAACAGGATCAAGGTTGTAGACCTAAAAGCCTAGTCTTACAACATGTTATGTATATTTATATAAATGAACTTGGGGAGGGGAATGGTTTGGGGAAGAGGGAGGGAAGAGAGGATACCAAGGCATCAGAAATATGGGGCCTGATGCAGCTCAGTGGTACAAGCAACAGCCTTACTTCCCAGCATTAAGCAATGCCAAGCATGGTTATCAGTAAACTTGACCCTGATGCTCATACCAGGCAGCCTAGGGACCCTACCCTCTCGATGAGACTATATTAAAACGAGTTCTAGATTATGCTTTTATACACGACATTGCATGAACTTTACAAAGATCCGGATGCTCATGACCTACACGAGTGAGTGCCAGCAACAAAAACATCCCCACGCTCACTTCCCCTCAAAGACTATCCTCCAAGACGGAATATGGCTACATTTACGGTGGGATACAAAAATGATCACATACACCAAAATCTGACAAGAGGAACCGGAAAGAAGATTTTTAAAAAATATCACTATACCTCTTCGTCATCTTCATCGTCCTCAGAGTAACTTTCCTGGTCAGAATCACCTTCTTCCTCCTGATAACAAAAATGTCATATCCAGCAATGTTTGTATCATATCATTTATTTATAGTTTTTGCAATCCACAAAGTGCAAGGTTCTGTTATTAACTATTCTCAGAGAATGCTAATCACAGATGAATCATCACCATGCACAGTCATACCCAAACCTCCCAAACCAAACAATCAGCAAACTAAACAACAACAGTTTATGTGTCATCACAAATATTTAAGACACTGGAATCTAGGTATTATTATGCAGAGTACACTTTTATTGAATGACCAAGAAACAGCTAACATTCAGCTGCGTCATCAGTTTCTGATGACGCAAATCTATCCGTACTAACATGACAGAATACATAATTTATTCAGCCAAATGACAACATACATCGCAGATATGGAAATTGCTCTGACGTTGGTCAACAGTCACACACACAGACACACTCCACCTTTTAAGACTTCCATTAAAAGATCTTGCATACACAGTTGCAACATTAAGCTCAATGTCAATGGACATTTGAAGTATCAAAAATGGACATACGCATATACTATGTCACAGGCAAGCTTTGACAAAATCTAATACACACACATGTGTGCTCTCCTCTCTCTCACACACGCCTACACACACACTGAAAAGTAAATCATATTTAAAGAAGACTGTTACATTAAAATATATCATAGAAAAAAATAAGAAACAATCATGCATTGAAATAAAATTTACGTTTACTTTATAAACATCCCCCCCTCTCTCTCTCTTTCTGTCTCACACACACACACACAAAATATAAGCAATCAAGTCCACACAAACAAACACACACTCAACTATACTTACACCTCACATGTTTAAGTCTAAATCAATACATTTTATATTTAAAAACACACATTCAACATTCAAATTATCGTGGAGTTATAAGAGGAAAAATGCACATGAATAAAAGAAATAATAAATAGCGTACACACTTGCACACACACACAATGTCAGTTACCAGTTTTTAGTTATTCATTGCTTAACTAGAAAATTAAACTCTCTAAAAGATAAACAGCATACACCAATTTGGCAGGCATAAAACAAACACATGAATTATTGTATACACAACCACACAAAATCACACTTTCACACATACACTGTATTTACTCTCTCATTCTGCATAAAAATGATAATTAATATTTACAAAAACGAAATATATATAAAGGTGTGTGGCTGCATAAAAATAAAAGCAGTATCACAGTCTATGAAATCATGATGCTCTTATGATACTGACATCATGACATCATCTTCTTAATTTATATAAATATTTCCAAACAGATGCAGCATACGCTATTTATTGTCTACCAAAACTTACATAGAAATTGGCATTTTGGCTTCATAACTACATAATTATACACATGTAGAATTTTAAATGATAAAAATGTATAAAAGCAATGGTTCCATGTCACTTCAGCACCAGCACTTCAGCGCCGTACACTTCAGCGCTGGGACTTTTCAGCACCGTACATTTCAGCGTGGCGAAATTTTAGCGCCGTACATTGTAGCGCCGTACTTTATAGCGCTAGAGGAAGACAGAGGGAGAGAGAGAGAGAGGTGCTCCCCCACCTCCTGCACAACTGCCCCATCTCTCAGGTGCAGTCTGGCCTTACATGTACCATTGTCACATCGCCAAAAAGACAATTCTGGATCGTTTGTACAGTTCTTATCGAAGCGGAAGGAGTAGCCATCGTAGCTAAACTTTTCTTTTCTCCATATGCTTAGGTAGGACTCTGCAATCTCTGCCATGTTTCCACGGCAAAGAACGTCAGGAGTAATGAACAGAAAAATAACCCGATTTCAACTCAACTCCGTCTGAATATCAATCACACCACTCACAACACCTCTCTCTCTCTCTCTCTGAATATAACTCAAACCCGATTTCAACTCAACTCCGTCTGAATATCAATCACACCACTCACAACACCTCTCTCTCTCTCTCTGTCTCTCTCTCTGAATATAACTCAAACCACTCATTCAGACCTGATCTCTAACTCACGAAGTGATATCTCTCTCTCTCTCTGACGCCAATAGTTTTATCCCCTCCCCCGACATTCCCTCTTTTTCCCCTATCATGGCGCTGAGATGTACGGCGCTGAAGTCTCCCGGCGCTAAAGTGTACGGCGCTGACATCTTCCGTCCTGAAATGTACGGCGCTAAAAAGTACGGTGCTGAAAAGACGCCGCGCTGAAATGGTGGCGCTGAAAGGTATGGCGCTGTAGTGCAGGCGCTAAAGTGACGTGTCACCAAAAGCAATAACTAACGAACATTTAATCTGACCACAACACATTCATGCAGTCAAGTAATAAAACCTTTGCAACTAACATTTTCCTGCTCACACCACGCTTCATCTAAGCACACTCAACATTAACAACTACCGGCACACAACGTAATTTATACTCCTCTCAGGCAAACAGTAAACAGTTCCACACACAATGTAGAGATTATATATTTTCCTCAAGCATGTCCATCATAACTGTTTGCCAGTTGTATAAGAAACCACACACACTAACACATGTACATGCAAATTAACAAACACACCACATACACATAAACAATCAAGATTATACTTACATCGTCAGATTCTTCAGCATCATCAGATTTTTCTTCGTCATGTTCCTCATCACTATCTTCTACACCTTTTTCATCATCATCATCATGATGTGTATTTTCATCTTCCTCCTGCAACAACACATGACCATATGCCAAAATGAGTAAACATAACTAAATACCAGGGTTTGGAAAACACATTTGCCTCCCTTTCATAGTGCATCTGACCGCTTGCCTGCCATTGCCAACACTCTGCCCGCAACTGCAAGCACATTGCCTGCCATTGTCAACACCAGCCTTGTTAATTCAGATCCATGGTTTTTAACTGAAAAAATCAACTGCCACTAACTGAAACACTTGTGGGCATATAGAAAAATGTATAATTGTTTACTAGATACGCAAATATTAGTTCTGTGGGCAGTTACGATCGAGTAATGTAGACTGGAATTACGAGGCAAACTAAACTGTTTGCAATCGGAGATACCTATTCTAGTTGCTTTCGAGTATAACTGGACTTTATGCTACAGAAAATAAACAACTCACACTCTCATCGCCATACATGACATCACTGTCATCCAAACTTTCATCTTCGTCTGACTGCACAGGTTTGGGTGGTGGTTCTTTCTTCTTTATTTGCGGCTGTGCTTTTCTTTTCTTCTGTGCCTGTTCTTTCTTTTTTCCTTGCGGCTGTGCTTGCTTCGCGCTTAGAAGAAAGAACAAATCAATTTATATTCAGCTCAAAAGGATCTGAACACCAATGCAATTTTCAGTACCTTTACTGTAACAGTGAAGTATTCGTTCTGTGCTTTACACAATGCTTTTACAAGCTCAATACAAGCAGTAAATGGATCATCCACTGACTGTGGCTTCTCAACTACTGAAAAATATCTGCTCAATGTGCTTGTCAGCAGATCCAGCATGTACAAAACAAGTTTTCTGGTAAAGACTAAGTCCAAAATGGTCCTCCCAAATAGACCCAAAACGCTCAGAAACACCATATTTAATTAATCTTAATTTCTATGTATAATTAGGTACTCCAATCTTTTTTGTGATTTTCTTTAACTCAGTTTGGACACTAAAGTATTTACATAGATCTTTTTATTCTGAACACAGTGGTATATTTTTTTCCCCCATAGGACAAATAGGTAAGAAGTTATTAATGTTTGAAAATGCCGAATGTTGGTGTTTTTTTGGCAACGTTTTGGAATTGAAGAAATTGACAACTTTGGAGTCTCAAAGTGAAGCCAATTGATATTGATACCAGAAAGCTGATTTTTGACAGGTAACCCAGTCATGTTATACTCCAAGCCCAATTTTCTTCAGTTCAGGCCTATCCCATGTAATGTTCAGCTGTTTTGGTGCTTCAAAGTTGGGAAATCATCAAATTCGCAGTGCGTGCCGGCAAATTATAGGCCTACTAGTGTGCTACTACGCTCAGCACTCGTGTCGCTGAATAGGCCTACGAGTTCGCCATGACCGCAAGAAAACCCGAACACCGTTTGGGTTTTAATATAAAGGAAAGTCTGCTCTTTATTTCTTGCTAATTTTTAAACTTCTAGTTAAAATCAAACCTACATCAAAACCGCTTTATCCACTTTGTTCGGCTCGTAACAACACTTTTGTATACATCAGAGCCCACCATATTTGATATGTAAATGAAGCTAAGTATCCGAACTTCTCATTGGTTCTTATTTTTAGGCCATCCAATGAAATATCTTAAAGCACTTTGAGTTTGAAACAAGCAACCTCGCAACAGACGCGCTGACATTATATGATTTTGTTTCGGAGCGGCAATCAGCGCTCGGATAGAAGCGTATTCAAAAGCCGTTTTCTCGGAATCTTTCGCATAAACATGCATTAAAAACAACACAGATGTAAAGATAAAGCTTTCAATTTTTATTTGAATACAGCCACTGTTCGTTTTAATGCAGTTTTACATTAATAATAAGTGTTGAAAGTGAAGTCAAAACTGAGTCAAAACTGCCGAGCGGACATGAGCCAATGAAGGGCTTGGAGTACCTAGTATAATAGAACTCATTTTCAACAGTAATAAAATCTGGCTAAGCTCAACATCTAACATTATTTACAAGCACATTCTTGCATTATTAGACAATCAATGGTAAAATTGTTATATTACTTTAGCCGTTTTATATATAATTCTTCCTACATCTCTAAAGATCAAGATGTCATTTAAACTTAAAGTATCAAATAAAACTAAAAATAATAATTAATATTTATATATATTATATCACTCTAGCCCACTAGAGCTTATAGCGCTTTACAACAAAGTGAAATAAAAAGGTAAGAAATCAAGCAAAATATGAAATACCAAATCAGACACACACGTGGTGTTCGTAAGTATGAAGGAAAGTTCATTAACGAGATTAAAGAAAAGAATGTTTAATTCTAATAGTAATAAGAATTATAATCTATGATAACACTTACACATTCTTTTTGTTTCTTCCGCGTGGCTTGACATCATCGACAAATGAGAATGCTGCAATATAAAAATAATTTTGCTTAGTCATGCAGTACAAAGTCAATAATATTAATAAGAAGTTTGTCATACATTTTAATTTGAGGGCCACTGGGACACTTTACCCTAAAGTATTTAACGTTTATATGGTTATATCTAAGGAGCATGAATTAAAGTCTTTTAGCGCTAATAAGGCAAATTTGAGTCCATGGCTTTACTTCCGAAATGGGAGGTAAAAGTCTTCTACTTCTAGGAATTAGTATTTTTGGGTTTATTGTTGTTTTTAAATTTGTTTTGTATGTTGACATGTCATGACTTACAGTGACACTGGGACAGTTTCTCATCAACCACATGCATTTTGCTGACTTAAGTTCTGTTAAAAGTAACTAGCATAATGTCTGTGAATGAATACTTATACAGGGAAAGACAAACAACAATGGTCACCTTTGATAAAACAAAAGTCTATTGTTAACAAACTGACAAAGCTGAGTAATAAGAACGCTTGCGGACATGATAGTGATACTGATAGTGATAGGTAATCTCATCTTCTTCCATCGGCCCAATCAGGATGAACAGGTACATTATAATAGTGAATACAGAATAGTTAGTTCTGACCTTAACTGCAACACAAACAGAAATTCAAATTCCCTGGCTCTGAGTCTGAGTCTCTCATTGTCTATAGTATAGTATTGAAGTATATATTTAATGTATAAAAAACTGTTCTATGTAATAACTGAGAATGGACTGATAGCAGGGATTAATCTTGAAAGTGACCATGATAGGTCATTTGACCAGTTCACAGGAAAAACGATAGGTCATTTTGGAAAGCAATAAGTCACACAGTCTCAGTACAAAATAACAACGCTAAGGCATTAACCGATTTTATATTCAGCCTTTTTAAATTGTTTAAATGACATGCTGATGCACACAGTTATAATATAAGAGGAAATTCAATCCTTTTTAATTTGTCTGCTAATTATTACTGTTTTCACTGCTTTGAAAGAGATAACAGTTTTCTTGGTTTTGCTGCTGCCCATATCTGCAGCGTTCTTTCTATATTTACAGTTCCAAGCTTTACAGAAAGCAGCAAGTGATGTGTTTCTGCTGTCAGTCTGTTCCGCAATGCTGTCAGAATGTAATAGTATTATTTGTAAAATTAGTAAAACTAACAATACCAAGTTTGGCATGTTTATCATTAAGGCACACTTTTCTTTGAATTTATTTATTTTTATATCAAACAGTTACAAGTTTAGATTATCTCAAAATTCAGTTAAAATTTCCACTTGTGCTCTTTTTTCCCAAACAAAACATGTGTCACTGGTACAGAATTAGTTAAATAAAACTTGTCTTTAATGACACACCTCAGATGACCCTGATTTAAAACGTTCATGCATTCTAAAAACCTCTCTCTCTCTCTCTCTTTAAAATTCAGGCATCAGTGACAAATCTGAATTCTGTTTAAAACAGTAATAAACATGATAAATCGAGCGATAAAGATACAGATACAGTTGTAGTAACATTAGGCGTAAGAGATCGAGAAAATAATAAATAAATATTCTATACTTATAGTTATACTACTACCAAATGAAGAATAGGCCTATAAACTAAAGTAATGGAGCCTGCGGCTGAAGCACATACTGCAGGAAGAGTTATTTTACCCTGTTTGAGTATTAAACATGGTACAATTTAACTATAAAAGAAGGAAAGAAAACAAAAACAACAGAAGACAAGTGTCGACCAGTATCGGTCTCAAAGACCTTTATCAAGGCATTTCATGATGCTGCCGACGTTTTTTATGTTTCTATGGAAAAGTACAGGTCCGCATCCATTCTTTAACCTTATTTAATTACCTCCACAAAATAAAATAAAAAAGAAATAATTATAAAAATAATACTTACTAATGAATAAAGAAATGAACACAAATAAATTAAATAAAATAATTAAATAAAAAATACATTAATTTGATTAATTTAACAAATCATCTACGTCATGTGTGACATCATTAGTACACATTACACAATCTGTGCCCTGTATTATGCTGAAATGGGAAATAATTTCGTTTCGGTAATGGTTGTGCTATAGAACTTTTTAAATGACAAATCTTCGCAAAGTTTGACCGCCCGATCGTAAAATCAATAGGTCACTTGACCAGCTGGCTGGCAAAACAATCGGTCATTTAAGATTTTTATGCGTCAATGACCGATGACCGACGCCAAGAATAAACCCTGTGATAGTGATAATACACATTACATTATTCATATTTCATTAATCAATTTTTTTCTAGTTCCAAATTCAAAATCTTGTGAACTTGTGCAAAAAAACAAACTAGGATAAACACATGACAAGAGTTGCATGACTGTAATTTTAGTAAACAGTTAAGTTTAAAAAAAGAAAATAGCCTATTTATTTTAATAGGCATTTCTTTATAAATCCCCTCAGTAGGACTCCCTTTCCCCCCAGTTTTGCTTGTATAAATTTTTTCCTTTATTTACTTTGTTTTGATGAACTGAATGCTGAGAGTTTCATTTTCAGAGAACAAGGTTTCTTGCTGGTAATAAATTTTTATAATTTACTTTTTTTTTTTAATGTATTTAATATGTTGTGTTTTTTTTTATAGTTTATTTTGTGCACAAAAATGATACATTTATTGATTTATTACTGTACATTTTTTAGATTCCGCAGAACTACCAGAGACCCTATCATTATCAATCATTGAAGAAGAAGCAACGAAAGAATTAAGGTGCAAATGCAAGTGTGTGACAGCTTTATTTTATGCTTAAATACTTCAAAATGCTTCATGCATGATACATTAAGTTTTTTTTGTTTTTTTTTTTTGTTTACAAATATCACATCAAGGACTAACTTATTAAAACGTTATACGGTTAAATCAACTCTCTGTCCAATATATGAGACTGGCCATCGGCTGATCACCTAAAATACAAAAAACGTCGAAAATGCTGACTAGCGACACTAGCGTTTTTCTTTAATGGCTGTGTAAAAAAAAAAAGTGTTCGAGTTATGTTTTTAAAAAAAATCACTTATTTAGACTTTAAAATGTTATTCTCTGTTAAGTTTAGGTTAAAAAAAATCCTTTTGTTTGGTTTTGAAAAACTGATGTGTTCATCCTACACGCACACGTGCTTTAAGATTTGGAGTTCGACTCGTGAACGTAATTTATCTGGGTAAAATTATTACCAAACTGCAAACATATCATACAAAACTAGGCTAAAATAAATTACTTGGGTCCTTTTGCTTCTTTGTCTTTCGGCCAGGTCCGGACGGCACCCTATCTTTCAGAAGTTTCCTTCCCATTTCGGTTCACTTTTATCTTTTTTAATCTCCTCGTGCGATGAACGACAGGAAGTAAGTGTAGAACCGGAAGACCCACGGGTTGCGCGCAATAGTTTTCGGTAGAAAGTCAGCACACTTTTGTGTGAGAGGAAAAACGCGAGTTTCAGTTAGCGCTGTTTAAAACGTCAATTTTGTTTCTAAACCTCCAAAAAAAATGTATAAATAAATTTTTGACGCTAAAACTTATTATTATTATTATTATTATTATTAACCCTGTGGGTTCGGGCACTAAATAGAATAGACACAACGTTTCCCGGCGTGTCGTAAGAGGCGACTAACAGGGGTGATGTTAGCATGGCATCACTGGGCGAAAGTCTTCTACACAGAAGTCACCGGCCAGGGCGGAGGAACCTATGATTAAATAAATAAATAATAAATAAACCTCACGTTAATACAGGTTCAACGACCACGTGCTCAGGGCCAAGGCGAGCCACACTGTATTCGTGGATTTCGGCTGTGGCCAACAGCCTGGAGAGGATTGGGCACCGCCAGGTCTTTTTTTGCCCAAGACGCACTACATGATGAAACTATCTACTAATTCCATTCCGGATCGGTCGTCGCCGGCTCAACAAGGACCGCGCTTTCCGTTGGCCACCAGGACGGATGTGATAAGTATGCTACTGACGGACAATTTAGCAAGATCCGCACAAGAAACAACATCGTCATAGGAACCTGGAATGTCAGGACCTAAGGAAAATTAGAACTGGCCCACGAGCTGGACCACTATCGATGGAACGTTCTAGGTATCAGCGAACTGCGCTGGAAAGGCCTAGGTGAAACCACGACCGACAAAGGTCACAAGCTCTATTTCAGCGGTAGAGATGACAGGCACGAACATGGCGTTGGATTCTTGGTTCACAAGAACATTCTAGCCACTGTCATGGTTTGCCGCCCAGTCTCCAGTAGACTCATTACCATCCGTCTGAGAGCATCCCCTTTTCAACATCACCATCATCCAGGCCTGTGCCCCAACAACAGACTATGACGACAGCGAAGTGGAGGATTTTTATGAAAATCTACAGGCGGTCCTTGACCAAGTGCCGAAGAAGGACATAGTCATAGTGCAAGGCGACTGGAATGCAAAGGTTGGCCAAGATGCGCACCCCAACTGGGGAGACACATGTGGACCCGGCCACTGCAACAACGAGACAAATGACAGGGGTCTGAGACTCTTGGAGTTTGCCAGATACAACAATCTGGTACTGGCAAACACGCTTGGTCTCCACAAAAACTCCAGACGATGGACATGGCACAGTCCGGCGGGGAGCATCACAACCAGATAGACTACATCATGGTCAATAAACGCTTCAGATCAAGCATCAACATTGGCAGGACACGCACTTTTCCAGGAGCAAACATCGGAAGTAACCACGATTTTGTGATGGTGTCTTTCCGGCTCCACTTGAAGAGAGTAAATACAGAAAAGTGCACTAGACTGAAGTTCGACCTGGACAAACTGCAAGACCCGGAGGTGGTAGAACTATTTCAGGCCACAATTGGAGGGAAATTTGCACCACTGCACATTTTGGGGGCGGGTGAAGTAGATGTCAACACCATGACCACCACCTTCAACTCAGCTGTGACAGATGCCGCCACTGAGATCCTTGGCAAGCACCGACCAAAGAAGAAGCCGTGGATCACACCTGAACTTTTGGATCTGTGTGATAAACGAAGAGAGATAAAAAAAGAAAAAGAACACCTCACAGGGAGCTGATGTCTACCGAAAAATCAACAATGACATCCGAAAAGGCATGCGCACAGCAAAGGAGAAATGGATAGAAGATCAATGCCAGGAAATAGAGAACAGTCTGAACAAGAACAACAGCAAGAAGGACTACCAGACTGTGAAGCGGCTGACAAGTGTTAAGCAGCCCAAAGTCTCCACGATCCAAAGCAAGTCTGGCATATGCCTTACAGAAGAACAAGAAGTCTTCGACAGATGGACAGAGTACCGCTCTGACCTTTACAACCATACACCAAATGGAGACCCATCAGTTCTAGCATGTCCCGAGAACAGAGAAGAAGAAGAAATCCTCCCAATTCTCCGGGAAGAAGTTGAGGCAGCAATGCAATCGCTGAAGAAAGGGAAGTCAGCGAGAGTGGACAACATACCCGCGGAACTGCTACAAGCAGGAGGAGAAGCGATGATTGATGCCCTCACCATTATCTGTAACAAGATCTGGCAGAGTGGGGAGTGGCCTACACCATGGACCCAGTCGCTTGCCATCACTCTTCCCAAAAAAGGTAACATTCAGGAGTGTGAAAATTACCGCACCATCAGCCTCATCAGCCATCCCAGCAAGGTCCTCCTGAAAATAATACTCAACAGTTTGAAACCCCAAGCTCAACAAATCATAGCTGAAGAACAAGCAGGATTCAGGGCAGGGCGAAGTACCACTGAACAGATTTTCAACCTCAGAATAATCTGTGAGAAATACCTACAGCACCAACAACATCTATATCATATGTTCATAGACTTCAAGAAGGCGTTTGACCGAGTCTGGCATGCAGCTCTATGGGCAACAATGAAAGTGTACAACATCAGCCCTAAAATAATTGAAGTCATCAAAAGCATGTATGACAAGGCTACCAGTGCAGTCCTCCATAACAGCGTCATCGGGAACTAGTTCAGAACAACAATCAGTGTGCGTCAAGGATGCCTACTCTCTCCAACACTCTTCAACATCTTCCTAGAGCGCATCATGTCAGATGCCCTAGCAGATCACGAAGGTATAGTCAGCATAGGGGGTAGAGCAATCTCCAATCTTCCATTTGCGGATGGCATTGATGGATTGGCTGGAGAGGAACAAGAACTTGAACAGCTAATACAGAGGCTTGACACCACCTCCAGAGCTTATGGAATGGAAATAAGTGCAGAGAAGACCAAAATGATGACCAACAACACCAAAATGATGACCAACAACACCAATGGCATCAACACGGACATCAAAGTCCAAGGCCAATCCCTCAACACAGTGCATAGCTTCAAATATTTAGGAGCCATTGTATCAGACAATGGGTCCCGACATGAAGTTCTCTCCAGGATCGCACAAACAACTGCTGCCCTGACAAGGTTGAAGCCCATTTGGAAAGAGAGGACCATCAGTCTACATTCCAAAGTAAGACTGCTGCGCTCCCTTGTCATCTCCATCTTCCTATAAGCTTGCGAAGCATGGACACTCACAGCAGATCTCCAACGAAGAATACAAAGCATGGAGATGAGGTGCTACAGAAGACTTCTGGGCATTTCCTATACCCAACACATCACCAACGACGAAGTCCGACAGACCATCACACAAGCCATTGGACAACACGATGACCTGCTCACAGTGGTGAAGAAACGGAAACTCCGATGGTATGGCCACGTCACCAGATCATCAGGCCTTGCAAAGACCATTCTGCTAGGCACAGTGCAAGGAGGCAGAAGAAGAGGGAGACCGAAAAAGAGGTGGGAGGACAACATTCGAGAATGGACTGGTTTGACACTGAGCGAAGCCATCAGGGCTGCTGAGGACAGAGAAAGATGGAGTATGCTGGTTAAACGATCATCTGTGGTGCCCCTACGACCTCCAGGTTACGGGACAGGATAGGATAGGATTATTAATTAATTAATTAATTAATTAATATTTTGAAATACTGTAGTCAAGTGGGGATGACAGACGCAAGGGGATCAGAACGAGCCACATGTCGGTCTGTCCGTCGTTGACAGCCAAATCTCAAGAACCACTGAACGGATTTTGAAGACTTTATAAAAACATTAGTGGCCTGTCTCGTGTGCCATCATATTTACTCTGTCACAAAGGTCAAGGTCACTCGAGTCATTTTATTGCTATTCATCATTCGTTCGCGGATGACACTCAGCTACTGAATTCTGCTGAACCCCAAAACGTTGACTCTGTTATCAGTTCTATGCAAGAGTGCATATGTGATGTCAAATCCTGGATGACTTCCAATAAACTTAAACTAAATGATAATAAGACAGTAAGCTATGATCCTCTCCGCGAATGTCTCTGCCTCGGCCAAAACCTTGGGTGTAATACTTGACTCACATCTCACTATGCATCCTCACATTCTCAACCTCCTCCTCCTCACTGTGAATTTGAATTGTGCCATCTCCTTTCTGCCAGCGCTTCTCAGACTCTTGCTTCTACATTCATTCTGTATAGGCTTCACTATTGTAACAGCCTTTTATATGGTTGCCCTCAGTGTCTGCTGCAAAAGTTGCAAAAGGTACAGAACAATGCTGCTCGTCTTATTGTGCGTGTTCCTTCAGGAGTGCCAAACCTACCACACCATCAGCCATTCCAGCAAAGTCCTCCTGAAAATAATACGTAGCAGATTGAAATCCCAAGCGAACAAATCATAGCTGAAGAACAAGCAGGATTCAGGGCAGGGCGAAGTACCACTGAGCAGATTTTTAATCTCAGAATAATCAGCGAGAAATATCTACAGCGCCAACAGCATCTATATCATGTGTGTATAGACTTCAAGAAAGCGTTTGACTGAGTCTGGCATGCAGCTGTTTGGGCAACCATGATTAGAGAGTGTACACCAACAGCCTAACATTATGAAAGTAATCAAAAGCCTGTATGGCAAGGCTACCAGGACAGTCTCCACAACAGCGCCATCAGGAACTGGTTCAGATCAACATTCGGCGTGCGTCAAGGATGCCTACTCTCTCCAACATTCGTTAACATCTTCCTGGAGCGCATCATGTCAGATGCCCTTGCTGACATGATCACGAAGGCACAACCAGCATAGAGGGTAGAGCAATCTCCATCCCCTAACTTGCGGATGACATGGATAGATTGGCTGGAGAAGAACAAGAGCTTGAACTGTTGGTACAGAGGCTTGACATCACCTGCAGAGCATTTGGAATGGAAATAAGTGCAGAGAAGACCAAAATGATGACTAACAACACCAATGACATCAAACGGACATCAAAGTCCAAGGCCAATCCCTCAACACGGTGCATAGCTTCAAATATTTAGGAGCAGTTGTATCAGACAATGGGTCCTGACAGGAAATCCTCTCCATGATAGTACAAACTGCTGCCCTGACAAGGTTGAGGCCCGTTTGGAAAGAAGGGACCACCAGCCTACACTTCAATGTAAATGTTGCCTTGTCATCTTCATCTTCCTATACTCTTGCGAAACATGGATCCTCACAGCAAACATACAACGAAGAATACAAAACACGAAGGCGAGATGATTCGGAAGACTTCTGGGCATTTCCTACAGCCAGCACATCAACCACGACGAAGATCGACAGACCATCACACAAGCCATTAGACAACACGATGACATGAACACAGCGGTGAAGAAACGGAAACTCCGATGGTATGGCCACGTTATCTGAGCATCAAGTATTGCAAAGACCATCCTGCAAGGTACGGTGCAAGGAGGCAGAAGAAGAGAGAGGCAGAAAAAGAGGTTTGAGGACAACATTCGAGAATGAACTGGCTTGACACTGAAAGAAGCCATGAGGGTTGCGGAGGACAGAGAAAGATGGAGTACGCTGGTTAAACGATCTTTGGTGCCCCAGCGACTTTCGAGTTACGGGATAGGATAGGACAGGCCAAGGAAAGACCAGTGAAATACTTGTCTAAGCAGTGTGTTACTTAGCTGACATCTTTTTATTAATTTAACAGGAAATTTCAGTGAAAGAACTGTGTGCTAAATATAGAGCTTGTACTGGTCGGAAGTACACTAGTCAGTGATGATTTGCCAAAAAGGTTTTCACTGACTGTTGGATGTTGCTGTGTTAATCTATCGATGGTCTATCTTATTTCAGTTTTGTAAAGACAATGTTGTGTCTGTATTATTGAATAAAACACTGGCAATGTTTTCACTGCATTTTTCAGTCTTTTAGTTTGTGTTCATGTGTCCTTTATTGTTTGCTGTTCTTACTAATTCTTGTAATTTGCAACTTCCCCCTGTGGGGGATCCCGGGGGTTTCAGTATAATTAGTATCCCCACTTTCTGGAAATTTAGTTTTTTAAATTCCTACTGTCACTGTCTTTGTCCTTTGTTCTTTCTCATTCCTACTCTTTTCTATCAATCTACTATACTATCTTCTTCTTTGCTAGACCAGTCGCCTACATTTTTTCTTAAAAACTCTTCCAGGACAAAACTCCTCAATTGTGTGTGAGGTCTGTTGGATCAGCTTGGGAATATTGGATGCTTTCTGCCAAATGGTCTCTGGGGCTTCCTATATATGATGTTATTATTTGGCAATGTAGGCATTTTATATATATGTATTTTGTTGATATTGTATAATGATATTTGTATTCTGTTTTGTTTTTATAAAAGGGGGTTCGATAAATTAGAGTATAGCCTCAGCGTCCCCTGCGTGGGATGTCTTTATTGTAAAGTGACCGGCTGGTAGATTGCCTTCAGTGTCACAACTAGGGTTGTTTCGGCAGATCTTTTATGCGGATCAGGGGTGAGTCCTCTTTCACTTCTCTGGTCCTGATTTGGCTCGGAAAAGTCCGCTCGACCTAAAGCAATAGCCATGCAATCTAATGTATGTGAAAATTTCTTTCTATTTTTCAAACATGCATGGGATCTTAATCTACTCACTATCACTACCAAATTTCCTGTTCGATACTGACTACAAATTATATCAAAAATGTTTATTTTGGTGAAACCTGAGTTTTAAAACAGTTTTTTTTCTAAAACAGTTTTTTTTTTCTCTCTCAAAACTGCATTTTTGGAGATAAGAGGTTTTGAATGGACACCGACGATACAGTTTACATTTTGATGCACACACACACAAAAATCATAATTAGGACCTAAGTGGAAGACACCAAAACGCGTTCGCAAAGGGGAGGGTAAACATTTGTATGGGTGTGTCTGTATGTATGTGTGTGTGTTAATGAACATAATATTCTATCCCTTGTCAGATAGGATCTAGTGATATAATACTTTTGTTTTCAATCTGGTCACACGTGTGTAAACAATCTAAATTTATAATTGGGTAAATTTGTGACGGAGTGTGTCTGTCCGCCTGTTTGTGTGTGTGTTAACGAACCTAACCCTCGTCAGATAGGATCTAGTGATATAATATTTTTGTTTTCAACTTGGTCACATGTGTGTAAACAATCTATATTTATGTTACGTTGAAACGCGAAGGATAGTATGTCTGAAGCGCGCACGATAGATCTAATCGTTTCGTTTTGCAAAGTATTCAATAATAGAGTGTATTTACCTTTGATTTGTGTTTGCATTGTGGTTAGAGGAAGCTTTGTATAACGTTGATGATTTTCGTTAGTCGATATTATTGGAGAATTCTCTAGATTTGCGTGTTTACAGTCGATCGAAGATTCCCGATAAATGTAGATGTGTGAGAACATTCCTGGAACGTGAAGAAAGATGTATGACGTAAGACAGTGATGACGAAGTATAGAGCGATTGGTTAAATTGCGTAATACGCGATTGTTCCAAGGTGTTCTGGAGAAGAGAGAGGCTATATAATTATGTGCCGCACTGTTTTGAGAGAGTTAGTGTGCTGTTGATAGTGAGTTGGAAAGTAAAAGTTGAGAGTGGAAAAGCGATTGAGCGATTGTATGCAGTTGTTGATGTGTGCTGAATAAAATTGGAAAACTTCATACGAAGACTCAGTGACTTGTATGCTGATTGAACGGGTTGCGTGGATAATCGAATCCGAACTTACACTCATCAGGAGAATTCACGCATTGGGGCTGAATCTACTACTGATAGAAAACACTAACCTCAAACGGAGTGTAACAATTTATAAATGGGTAAATTTGTCAATCAATCAATCATGGTGGATTTTTATAGCGCACATATCTCACCGTATTTGGCGACTCAAGGCGCTGGCCGATACAGGATCTAACTCAAGCCGCCCGAGGCGCCAACTTGCAGCCTTTGGGCGCATCGTAATAACGCTCCGGACAACTGAGCACAATCCTGGGCAGCCAGGGATGGGGGAGAAGGACCTAGGTGCATGCTGGGTGTGTTCTTGTCACCGGCACTCACCCGTCTAGGACATGAGCGTCAAGATCTTTAAAGTCCGTTATGGTGGAATGTATGCGACACAGACTAGACCTCGGTTTATATTCTCATCCGAAGGAAATTTGTGACGGAGTGCGTGTGTACGTGTGTGTGTTTGTGTTGCAGCTTTTACCCGCATTCGCCTCCGTGATAGTTATTTTGCACGTACTTTTATTGAAAACTGCGAAACATATCTTTTTTAAACTGATAAATGGGTTTAATCGAAAATCTGCATACATACACTGCCCAGTTTCCAGCATATTTAACAATTTTATGTTGGGATATTCACCAGGCCAAATATTCCGGCTTTCTGTACTATGCATTGTGTTGATACGAATGGAGTACTAATTGCACCATTCTTTATAAATAATTTACTTAATACTTGCATAATTACAAGATGAAACTAATCAATAGATTTATTCTGTGCATGAAAATGTATATCATTATATGTGAAGTTCTCCACCCACAACGTAGAAACTAATGGGAATAATCTTTTCTTTGCGTGATAATGTGTAGTTTTCTGGGTACATATATCTACACCTTAATAACCTTTTTTCACTAAAGTAAATTGTGATTATTTAAGATGAGCAGGTGTGTTCCTTATGTCATTCCTTAATAATTTGTTTTATTAAAATATACTTTATTAAATTTAAAATGCACGGTTGTGTTTCTTGTGTAATTCCTAGAGCATTGATTAAGTTTGAATGAAATGTTCCAACAAATAATGAATGCACATGTACAAATTTGGCGCACTGACAGTTTTCTGCCCATATCGTGTAGCCAAAGTTAATGTCCCTTGTCATAGAGTCCCTTTCCATATAATATTTTGGTTGGTTTCCGATCGATAATCATCTATTTACATGTTCGAACATCTCGAAACAAAACTTTATATCCGATTCTTGTGCTAATATTTGCATGTAATTGAGACAGCTTGCACACAATTGAAGACCACAGGGGAAAAAGGGCACATGTCACATTTTCCAATTATTTGAGTTATGTCCCCTATTATATAAACATAAGCCTGAAGGTTAGCAAAATAGTAAAATCCAACCCAAAAAAGGAATTGTTGTTTGTGACATAGGCCTTTTTCCCATTTTACAGTCTGGACTTGTGCCCTTTTTTCCCCTGTATGCCTTTTCTTTGGGTGTTTCTGTAGCAGTACATAGGCCTTTTGGGGGTTGGATTTGACTATTTTGCTAACCTTACATGTGCCCTTTTCCTTTGTGGTCTTCGTACAGGCATCAAAAATAACAAAATCAACTTCAGTTCCATTATAACTAGTCATTTACCACAGCAAAATAGGCATTATAATCCATTTTACATTGACTGAGTACATTGCAATTCAGCTTGTAGAAGAAAGTCTCAAGTGAGTGGTCTGTAAAAGGGAAAAAAGGCACATGTCCATGACCACCCTGGTGGTTTAAATCCTTCATATTTAATTAAAATTATACAATCTGGACAGAGAAATTCTCATGAATACAAAAGAAGTGATATATCTTTAAGACAAAACACTTAGTGTCCCAAGAAATACAGTAAGAACAAACATAGCGACTTTCAAAGACAAAATTTCATTTATCTCAAAAGTGGAAATGTGTGACATGTGCCTTTTTTCCCCTGTAGTCTTCAATTATAATAACTGTGTTAGAGGGGATGGGAATGAGGGTGTTGATTTATTATCCTATCCTATCCCATAACTCGAAAGTCGTTTAACCAGCGTACTCCATCTTTCTTTGTCCTCAGCAGTCCTCGTGGCTTCAATGGGTCAAGCCAGTCAATTCTCGAATGTTGTCTTCCCACCTCTTTTTCTGCCTCCCACTTCTTCTGCTCCTAGCACCGTGCCTTGCAGGATGGTCTTTGTAAAGGCTGATGCTATGGAAATGCGGCCATACCATCGGAGTTTTCGTTTCTGTGAGCAAGTCATTGTGTTGTCCAATGGCTTGTATGATAGTCTGTCGGACTTCGTCGTTGGTGAAGTCGAGAACTCTGTATTCCAGAAATTTAACCCATTTGCTACCACGACCCCATATATGGGATCGTGGTAGCAAATGGGTTAAAATCCCTAGGGGCCCATGAATTATAAATTAATAAAAATATAATGAAAAAAAATAAAACAAACAAAGAAAACCCACAATTAATACAAGTACTCAAACACATAAAAACTCACACTTATACAATCAATATTCACGACACAACTATAATACAACACAACCCGCTCAGGAAGACTACAAAAAATACAATTGTCACTTCTTTACAAAATTCATTCATTCTAACAAAACAGCATACTAAAATCACAATAAAACAGTATAATTCCTCACTGGGGCTTTGCGAACCATTACAAATACACAATCACAATTAATTATTACACCTCCTTTAACGTAGCTACAAACAATTATGTTGGTAGGCAAATTTCACATGCTGTGTAAAATTATTTGAATAATCTTGGCTAATTTAAACATCCTGTAGTTATAAAACAAATTATTATTATTTACTTCTGCAAGCCATATGTCAGGTATGATTGTGTCCAATGTTGCTATGGTGTCTGTCACATTTTTTTTTAAAGTTGAAGTATTATGAAGTGTTTTGTGTTTGAGAGATATATGATTATGAATGATGATATTTGTCTGGTGTGGTGTGTATAAGCATTGAAATGGGTAACTGACTTTGCTTTCTATGCGGAGAATGGGTGTGTGTATCAGCCACCCACTTTTTTCCAGCCACCCACTTTTTTCTAAGTACACAGGAGTGCTCTTTTAGTGCATGGGAGTGCAGTTGTAATGCATGAGAGTGTTTTAAGTACAAGGGAGTGCTCTATCCGGGACAGATAAAATCCAGTCAATTTTCAGGAAAATTTGCTAGAAAGTTCGACCTATTTCGTCGCCTACAGTAGACGGACTAGGTCAACTTTTGAGACGGAAAGAGCCAATTTTGCATTAGATTCTTACATTTTTAGAAGAAATGTGCGTTCTTTCCGTCAAAAAAACACACTTTCCGATTCCTACATTCTTAGTAAAACACAGTTTTGGTGTTCCACATACTTTGGTGTGTATGTGCGTGTGTGTGTATGTGTGTGTTAAATATCCTGTAAATTTTATTGATGTATTTATGTATTTTATTTATTTTATGCCTGCTTGTCACCAAGTTACCTTTTTGTTTATTAACTTATTGTGACGTGGGTTTTTATTGTTGCTGGGCTCTGCACAATGGACTGCTATTACCCACTCGTCTTAGTCTATGGGAATCGCTAGTTATCTCCCGGTGACTTCATTTAATACATTTATTTGTTTTGCTCGGTCTGTGTTTAGGCTGGGGTACAGAGATAGATAGAAAAATGGTAAAAGATCACTGTCACACTACCTTTCACACGGCTATGAAACATAAGTAGTCCAGCCACTTGATAACAGTAAATATCACACATTTATTTCTTCTACTCTATACACGATCTTCGAAGTACGAAACTAATTTAAATGTTCAAATGTCAATGTGAATGGTTCGCTCGCTGATAGGTCTAGGCAGCTACTTTCTCATCATAGGGCACTGGATACTTTCTGCCCTAATGGTCAGAGTTCTTGAAGAGTGGACTACTGTGGTCCTTTGTTACAGTTTTAGTGCACTGTTTCGAGGGGGCATTTAACTGTGTGGTTGAAGCGCTGTGCTGTGGTTGATCCTGTGACAAGCTGTGTTGTCGTGGATTCTTCTCCCTGTGGTTAGACTGGTGGGCTATCTTCGCGCAATGCTGGAGATGCCTCGGCAGCCAACGTTCAGCGACGACTTGTTTTTGTTGTTCGCCGAGTTGGGCTCACGATATAATGCCTGATCGTCTTTTTGACAATGTCAGGCCGTGGCTAACTTGATTGAATTCAAATGTTCAACAAGTACTGCTTCCCTGGTGGAGAGATTTCTGCTAGGACGTAGCTGTGTACTCTAGGCAGTTTAAACGTAGACTCACTTTCTACCTCTCACCTTGAATCAGCCAGAACTGGTTCTACCTACTCTAGCTGTGTTCTCATTGGCCGGAAAACTCTGAGTGGCTGTAAAATCGACTCTACCGTAGGCTGCGATGATGTCACTAACTGTGCGGGCGTCAAGCTACAACTGTGTTACGCATGATCACTTCTGTCGTCTGCTTTAGACTAACAGTAACCTTCCAAGTCTACACTGACTAAACAATCAAAAGCTCAAATTGTGCGGGGTAAACTGGTCCTCTTATTACACTTATTTTAAATCAAGCATTCTTTATTTATTTATTTTATAATGATGCGCAAAACATGTAAATTGTTTCGTCACTTAAAATATTAAAAAATACATTGGTCTTAATTATCTGTGATTGGAATGTCAGTGTGAAGTACCCTTTAAGTGTGCATCTGTGTTTGTCATTGCCTATTGTATTTGTCAATGTATAGCATTTCTGTAAGTGAATGTTAATGAAAAGTAAACACATGCACAAAGGCGAAGAGCGGTATAAATATGGCTGGGGTTGTGTGGTGTCTTCAGGTGCATGATTCTACCTTCTGACAGAACCTTTTTAGCTTCAGTTTCCATCATCTTCACAACTACCGATCTGTTTCTTCTTACGGTACCCTCTTAAGGTGGGTATACACTTGTCACGGATCTGTGAAACTATTAGGACTAAATAACGTTAAACAATCTAAGACTTTAAGTAGATCATTTAGTTAAATTAAGCACTCAAATTACGATACGATTTCCAAAAAGAAAAAGTGTTGTGGCTACATTGTTTTACATTCTTAAAAAAAAAGTCTGGCACGCTCGGCTATTGTATAAGTTGAAACAGAAAGGATTGTTTGGATATGTTTATAGTTACATTAAAACCTTTCTTAAAGGTCGTAAAATAAATGTCAAAATTGTAAATTAATATTTTTCTAATCGCACTATAGATATGAGAATTCCACAGGGTTCAATAATTTTAACGCTTCTCTTTAATATTTTAGTTTATAATTTACCAAGAATTATAAGAAAAATAAGATCGATTGTTCAATATGCTGATGATATTGTCATTTGGATGAATGTATCGGGAAGACGAAAAACGTCTCTATATGAAATCAAACAAGTTGCAAAGTTATATTAAATAGAAATAAATAGCATAATTTGTTTTATGAATTAAAATGGTTTAGAACTGTTTACAGAAAAATACTAATATGATTATATTTAATAATGGTGATCATCCTACACAACTTACTGCCTAAAATTTATATCGAAAATGAGAAATGTAAATATATAAAAGATGTAAAAAAAATTCTACGTGCATATTTTACCCCTAAATATTACATTGGGAAAAAAAACCACATTGAATATTTAATTCAAAAAGCTGTCAAAATTTATAATTTATTAAAAATTATGAGCAAGCTGCCTTGTGGACAGGACCCTAAAACTCTAGTACATAAAGCTATAAAACAGGCTCTTGGAATTCCTGTACACACTAAAACAATGCGTGCATATGAAACAGCGGGAGTTATGCCTTTAGGCGATTGGAGAAAATTACCGTGTGCAAAATGTTATCAAAGCAACTGCAATAGATAATAGTACGAATAAAGAAAATGTATTTAAAATCAAATATATATTATCCTAAACAGGATTTTTTTCAAACAATAGCCACTTATACCAATGGCATAATTCGGACACATTTTGAGGAAAACAGATTATGGATATAACAAGAACGTAATGTCTCCAGTATGGGAACTTGACAAAGCTCACGATGACGTTCATTTTACAAATGAAACGAAAGAATAATTACCCTGGTTTAAAGATAATTGAATTTTATAATCATTTATATGAAATTTATTCAGCACAACTTAAGATATACACCGACGGTTCGGTCTTAAAAAATGGTAATGAGGAAGAGAATTTGTGATTCCTGAATTTAAATTTACGCAATCATACTGCACAATTAGTAGCAACATTGATGGCTTTAAATAGAATAATAAATATACCATGACATTTCTATAGTATAGTTATATGGATCGACTCAAAATCAGTTCTAAAGTCATTAAATTTCAATAACAGTAAAAGAAGAACTTCATTCATAGTCTTATAATTAATAGAACACAAGTTAACTTTTGGGGGGTTCTTTTTCATTGTGGATTTCTCTTTAATGACTGAAAAAATAGTGCTGACATTATTAATGCAGTAACGTTAAATATACCATTGCCAGTTAAAGAGATGCATGTTTAAACTGAAAATGAATTTTAAGCAAAATGTAATTTGAATCAACAATTGAACAACAATATTAGGGCTTTAGTGACGATGGCTTATAGAATAGTCCCATAAGAATTCGATAAGAATTAAATGTTGTAAGAATATGACATGCATATGTAATTCAACGACTTTTAAAAAACTTGTTTTATTTGAATGCACTCAATTACGTAATAGTCTGCCTAACAATGTTACAGCTCTTGACAATATTAGTTTTGATGTTTACACAAGTTTAGCGAAAACGTTTATTGGTTCTTCAATCCGTCAGTATCTATGATAACTGATATTGTTTGATCATAATTATGTATAATCAATTGGCTAATTTATTTATTTATTTATTTATTTATTTGTTTGTTTATTAATTACTACTCTTTCCAACACTCTTCAACATCTTCCTAGAGCGCATCATGTCAGATTCCCTTGCAGATCACGAAGGCACAGTCAGCATAGGGGGAAGAGCAATCTCCAACATTCGTTTTGCGGATGACATTGATGGATTGACTGGAGAGGAACAAGAACTTGAACAGCTGGTACAGAGGCTTGACATCACCGGCAGAGCCTATAGAATGGAAATAAGTGCAGAGAAGACCAAAATGATGACCAACAACACCAATGGCATCAACACGGACATCAAAGTCCAAGGCCAATCCCTCAACACAGTGCATAGCTTGAAATATTTAGGAGCCATTGTATCAGACAATGGTGTCCCGACATGAAGTCCTCTCCAGGATCGCACAAACAACTGCTGCCCTGGCGAGGTTGAAGCCAATTTGGAAAGACAGGACCATCAGTCTAAATTCCAAGGTAAGACTGCTGCGCTCCCTTGTCATCTCCATCTTCCTATATGCTTGCGAAACATAGACCCGCACAGCAGATCTACAACAAAGAATACATTGCATAGAGATGAGTTGCTACTGAAGAATTCTGAGCATTTCCTATACCCAACCCATCACCAACGATGAAGTCCGAAAGACCACCACACAATCCATTGGACAACACGATGACGACCTGCTCACAGTGGTGAAAAAACGGAAACTCCGATGGTATGATAACGTCACCAGATCATCAGGTCTTGCAAAGACCATCATGCAAGGCACAGTGCAAGGAGGTAGAAGAAGAGGGAGACCGAAAAAGAGGTGGGAGGACAACATTCGAGAATGGACTGGTTTGACACTGAGCGAAACAATCAGGGTTGCTGAGGACAGGGAAAGATGGAGTATGCTGGTTAAACGATCATCTGTGGTGCCCCTACGACCTCCGAGTTACGGGATAGGATAGGATAGGATAGGTTTAATAATTCATTCGCTTTTTTGTCATTTCGGGAAAAAATACATGAAAACAATCAGAAATTAAGACTTGTTCAACTTGTTGCGGAATTTGTAGGATCTGCGTGTTCTCCTGAAGTGCCGACTGCTGTTTGCTGGATGTAAACTAACCCATACTGTGATCTGAATGTTTCAGAACAAGTTGTGCAGCAACGATGAAGAGCATAGCCATTTTGTCTGTTACTCTGCTTCTGATGGTGGTTGCCCTCACCCAAACGGCAGCTGATGGACCTCACAGCACTGATTTTACTGCTCCTACGACTGCCGATCCTACGACACCTACGACTGCCACTCCTACGACTGCCGATCCTACGACACCTACGACTGCCGATCCTACGACTCCTATGACTGCCGCTCCTACGACTCCTATGACTGCCGGTCCTACGACTCCTACGGCTCCCGCTCCTACGACTCCTACGACTGCCGCTCCTACAACTCCTACGGCTTCCGCTCCTACCACTGCCGCCCCTAAAACGAATCAGGGTATAGGAAACCAGGATTGCCAGGAGCTGTATGTTTACGTAGAATTAAATTGCCAGCAGAATAATTATTGCGATGGCGGTAAATGTCGGAATAAAGTGCACAAGCTGTTCAAGACCTGCTCTTGCGACGACTTTCATCCGAGACTTTCAGCTCTGTGTGCACCTTCTGGGAACCAAGGCCTTGAACACAATAACAAGAATTTGGATGAACATTGCTCATCGTTGATGACAGAATACTGGGCCAAAGACTGCCTATCTTCTGAACCTTGCCATAGGGGCGCGGGCAGATGTAACGCACTACAGAACAAGATGATCGACGACTGCTATTTCGGTATGATACTCTGCAGTTTGTATATCTCTGTCTGTCTGTCTGTCGGTCGGTGAATCTGTCTCGCTCTCTTTGTCAGTCTGTCTCTCTCTGTCTCATCCTGCCTGGGTCTCACCATGTCTGTCTCTGTATATCTGTCTCTGTGTTACTCTCTCTCTCTTTCTCTCCTATGTTTGTGAGTGTCTGAACATACATTTGAATGCCTTGCCATCTCTCTCTCATCGTGTTCATTGTGATGTTCTGGTCTTGTTTCAGTAAATTACGATTGATTCCAAGCGGCACAGGCACACAGCATGAGCAAGTTGTCTACGGTATCAGATGTACTGGATGGTAAAGGGGCTTAGCCACAGGCGTTTGTATCTAGACACGCGAGCGCCTATGCCTGTGACGAGTCTCTTTTTGTTAAGTTAGATAACCAAAGGGAGACGCGTCACAGGCATAGGCGGTCGCGTGTCTAGATACAAGCGCCTGGGGAGTCTAGCCTAAATGATTTTGGGTTATGTTTTAGTGACAATTAGCCTTGCCCTGGGAATTTGCATTGTCATCAAATCAAATTAAAAGATGATATAATGGGCACTTGCTGTTCAACTGACCGCTAAGATTGTTTGGTCCCCCTTTGTATGAAAACAAACAAACGACTGTGTTGCGTTATACACAGAACACAGTGGCGCTGTTTTGAAAATCAACCTTGATGCTATTAATTAATAACCACATAAACAAATGACTTTTATCGATTTATTTTAAAAAAAAAAAAAAGGCTTTTGACAAGATTTTTTTAAAACTTTTATTTTTGTCCAGTGGGGCGACACTCACTGTGAATTTGAAGAGGATCTGTGATGCTGAAGTTAGGCCCTTTAAGCCCAAATTGCTACTCTGTCGACCTTGCCAATACAAATAAGATAGGATAAGATAAGATAAGACTACTATATTATATTTTACAAGAAATTAGCGTCTGTGTCAGCTAGCAGCGTGTGGCACTGCAAATAAGTTGTCACCGTCGTACTTCCGCAATAGTTTTCGGTGTAGAGGGAGAGGGGGGAGGGAGAGAATAAATAAATAAATACATAAATATATATATATATATATATATATATATATATATATATATATATATATATATATATATATATATATATATATATATATATATATATATATATATATATATATATATATATATATATATATTTCGATTTTAACATTTTACAATTCAGGGATAAAAATTGACTTTGGTCTTGTTTTGAGTACCAAGACATTCGACCAAGAGAGGCTACCCCTTGTTTCTAATAGAAGCCATCTTGGTTACGGTTTTACTGTAGTCTGCTTATAACAAGTTAATAAAATAAATAAATAAATAAATAAATAAATAAATATACTGATGGAGCTTTATCTAAATCCATTTACTACTATAATGGACTAATTCTCACGATGAATAACAATTTGGGCGTTTCCTCTATTATTATAATATTGTTTGATTTTTTTGTCAAGCATAACATTGACATTGTTGAATAGTGTTGTTTCTTGTCGTCTACATCGGACTGCTTCAAACTTAAATATTGTATGTTATCCCAAAATAAAAATAAAGCCATTGGTGACAACTACTGTTGTTTTTCTGATATTGTTCAACTGTGTGTGTGGGTGTGTGTGTGAGTGTGTGTGTGTGTGTGTGTGTGTGTGTGTGTGTTAATTTTTCAAACAGTCCTGTTTTGTGATTTGGCTTAGCATGTGATGATCATGTCTATGCATGGGTTGCGTGTGTTGTATACCTGTGGTTGATGTTTGCACGTCATGGCGTTGGTTTAATTGTGATGGTGTGTAGGGGTGTAGTGTACAGCGCAAGAATGTTTGATAATAGTTGTTTTATTATATTTTATGTGTTGCCCCATTTCTTTTTTGATTGTAAGTGTCATTCTTTTAAAGATATTCTACATTTTACATTTTCTATGTTTGTGCAGCCGAAAGGCAAATATGTTATAGACGAAGAAAGTCTCTCTCTCTCTCTCTCTCTCTCTCTCTCTCTCTCTCTCTCTCTCTCTCTCTCTCTCTCTCTCTCTCTCTCATGGACAGTGCTAATTAGTAATCTAGTAACCTGTGTGTGTTTGTTAAAGTTTCATAAGGACTAAAGCTAATCGTATCTTTTGTCGTTTTGAATTATATCTGTCGAAATTAGAGTTGTTGTCATTGATATGACCGATGTAGTGGGCAGTTGTGTTTTGGACAGTGTCTGATTAATTAGAATGGGCTCTATGCACAAGTCGGCGGCATGGTCACGTGGCGCGGGAATAACAAAGCGGTCATGGCTTCTTTTAGCTCGCTCGCGTGTACTCCAATGCTGCTTAAAAATTTTAAATTTACCGACATTTTGGGATATTGTGATGTTTACATAGCACACTCGTGCAATAATGATTACAGAGCACAGTACTTCACCATTTTCAAACTCGATCACGCTGTGTTATTCCCGCAGCACGTGGCCGCCACGCCTTTGTGCATAGCGCCCATTGTGACCGTGGACAATAGTGTGGGACTAGTGTATTCTCGCTCGCTCCAACAAGAAGTCTCTGCAAGATGCCTGTTCAAAACTCTGCATTTCGGTCAGTTTGTGGAAGTTTGTACTGGTCATTTCAGTCTTTTATGCAGAAAAGACAGCTCGAAAAAGTGGCTACAAGGGCAAAGGTTATTGATCTGCGGTGGCCGCTACGTGCGACAGTAACAATTTTCGTGAGTCTCGTTATGTTGACCTACTTGGTGCGGGGTGATTTTACGCTAAATTCCCAACAGCAATTAGCACCCTGTCAATCAACAACATTGATGCTTGCCACCACTCTAGGGTTTATGAACTCACCTCGTAATAAATTACCACTACGGTTGTACTGTAAGGGTGGTAGTGGGCTGCATATTCTCTCTGTTGCCTACATCTGTATAATATTGACTGTGGTGGCCTACCTATACCTGGAGTATCTGTTGCTGTATGCTGGAGATGTAGAGTCTAATCCTGGGCCACCACGCAACACCATGAACACCTGCGACAGAGATGATCGTATTGTACAAGCTATTGAAGCACTTCGTGAGGCAGTGCAGCACCAATATCGTCGTCAGCTACCTAGGTATCAGGCCGGCTAACCAGTGTAACTCAAGTGAAGTTCCTTTTTTGGAACGTCGATGGTCTGCCAAATAAGTTATGTGACGCAGATTTTGTTCGGTATGTACTATGTAAGCATGTTTGACGTGCTATGTCTGTGTGAAACGTGGACCAGTAACGTATTTGACTTTTCGTTTCATTTTACGGATTTTGTAAAGACAGTAAAACCGGGCATTAAATTAGCTCATCAAGGGAGATTTGCGGGGGGTGTTGTGTTGATGAACTTGCTATGTTGCAACGGCTTTGGGTTTGTTTGGTTGTTTGGCCAAGTCGGAAATGAGAAACAATTTATTTGTGAATTTAAAACTAGGCTGAGAGGTTGTGTTTGCCGAGAATGGTTTTCTCATTTGGGAAATAGTACGCATTTTCAGTTGTACAACTGCTTTAAAACGTGTCTCGAGCGTGAAAAATGTGTTGACTCTCTGCATACCAGTAATTATCTAAGAACGCTCGCAAGATTTAGGATTGGGGTAACGGAAATTAATGCGCATAAGTTCCTCTTTTCGGAAAACCCTGCGAAACAACGTTGTCCCTTTTGCCCATAGGCAGTGGAAAACGAAAGTCATGTTATTTTTCAGTGCCCAGTGTATACAGAACTTCGTCAGAAATGTTTAGTCATATCGAGACATGTCAATTTATTAAAAAGCCAGAATAACGACACGCAATATAATTTCTGCAAGTATCTTTTTCTGATGTTTCAAAAACGGAGGCAAGTTCTATCAAACTCAACAACTGCCATTATTACTTGAGAGCTCTTTGGTATTTCAAGCACTTTCTGGCCTTGGCCTTTGTGTGTGGTGTGTGTGTGTGGGTGTGTGTGTGTGTGTGTGTGGGTGTGTTTGTGTATGTGTGTGTGTGTGTGTGTGTGTGTGTGTGTGAACGTTTTCAACAGAAATGGTCCAACTCTGACTAATGAGCTGTATTGTTGGCTTTTTGTCATTAAAATTTCGACTTCGACTTCGACTTTCACAGGCGGCGGAAGCGGGGGGGCAAGGGGGGCACTGGCCCCCCCAAGAAAAATATTGGGGGGGGCAAACCTATACATTTGCCCCCCCCCCCCCCCAATATTCAGCCCCTCAAAAAACATTATTTGGAGGTTCAAACCCATATTTTCCCCCTTTCTCTGGACTGATGCAAGTTAACAATACCTGTGCTGAGACCATTTTCAAAGCACTGAAGGACTGCTTGATCAGACTTGACTTGCCTGTGCAAAACTGCAGGGGCCAGGCCTACGACGGGGTGAGTAATTTTCAGGGTCATGTGTCAGGAGTTGCAAAAAGATTCAAAGTTGAGATCCTTGCTGTGACTGAAGAGCTGGCGACAGTTCTTCAACGAAAACAAACGACTTTTGATGACGCAGTAAACGCTGCTGACATATGTCTGAGAACACTGGATTGCATGAGGCATGAAGATTGTTATGAGACATTATTTGCTGACATCACAACGAAAGCTGCAAATTTGTGTGATGAGCCCTGCGTTCCTAGACAGAAGCAGCCTCCACGAAGACTGGACGATGGCTCACAGGATCACAGCTACTCTTGTCCATCTGCTTACTACAGACACCAATACTGTGAGGCCATTGACAACATCAAGGAACATTTAAAGAGCCGGTTTGATCAAATAGCTCTCGACTTATCAAGGAAAATTGAAGTTCTTCTAAGTGATGGAGCAGCAGGGAAGAGACCAGAAATTCCTCAAGAAATCAAAGATACATATTCCGCTGACATCGACTTGGACAGACTCAAAACTCAGCTAGAACTCCTCCCACATGCACTGGGTAACATTAGGAAGGCGGCTAACTCTAGGATCACCATCTTCTAAGCACTGCCGGAGGGGGGTTACCTGAGTTCCAGAACCCTCCCTTAAAATTTTAAAAAAATTTGATTTTTTTTTAAATTCAAAAAGTTTCAATTTTTAAACATTGTTTTTAAAACATTGCAGGTTTTAGCCACTTTTGGTCCAAAGTTCAAAGAGTTATTTATAGTCAATTCAACGGAAATCCATTTCAAGGGATCCGTTGAAACGTCCAAAGCGTTTTCCCGTTGAAACGACCAAGTAACCCAACCCTAAGCCTAAATTAGTAAATGCAGACATATTTTCTTGTTCTGGCCGCAAGCCTCTTCCAGCACCTTCACCTTGATACTGCCCTAATCGACTTTTTAGAAATATTAATTAAGATGCTAAGTTGATAATTATGACAATTCGTTGTAACGAACATCCATTGAAACGACCATCGCTGAATCGTCCAAAAACATCGTTGAAATGGAAACCCTTGACAGTGAAGCTGCAGAAAAGGACTAAAGATGTTGTCGATGCCTACAGTGAAATCAAAGAGGTCAGTAACTGCATGTCTTCTATTAGAAGAGATGTCGACACAGCGTTCGTTGCCTGGTTTGGTGAAGTCAGCAAAATGGCAAATGCTTTGACAACTGGTGTTATTGTTCCTCGTCAAGCATCCCGACAAACTCTCCGTGACAACCAACCTGCGGCCACTCCAGAAGAATATTTCAAGATTAGCATTGCCATTATTTTCTTGGCACACCTGTCAACCGAATTGGACTCGAGGTTCAAAAATGCTGGCCTAGCAGTTGATGGTCTCTGTCTGGTGCCAAGCACTTTAATAGACAACCAGGATGGCTTCATGCAGGTTCCAGAAGGGGTGAAGACACTGGAAATGTTGTGGGAGTCTGACCTACCAGACAACGCTACCCTTGATGCAGAATACCAACGGTGGGTTTGCAAATGGTGAAGTGCTGCTGAGAATGCGACAGCTATCATCCCATCCACGGCATCAGAAGCACTGAAACATTGTGACAGGAATTTTTATCCCAACCTGTTCATCATGCTAAAGAACCTTTGCACCCTGCCTGTCACTACTGCCGAGTGTGAGCGTTCAAACAGTCAGTTGCGCAACCTGAAAAACTACCTGCGCTCTACAATGGGGCAACAGAGACTCAATGGACTTGCTTTACTGAAAGTGCACAGGGATGTTGATATTGACTTCAAAGAGGCAGTGAACTGTTTTGCCAGAAGATACAATTCACAAATGGTACTAATGCCGAGGAACCTAGTGCAGCAAGACTGAATTAAGTGAAAGAAGGATGTGATGTTCATAAACTACAAGATAAACAACAAAAAGTTGTGAATAATAATAGTATACAAAACATCTCTGCTGATAAATAAATGTTTGTGTGTGTGTGTGTGGTTTTTTTTGTTTTGTTTTTTAAGGGAGGGGCAGAGGATAATTTTTGTACCCCAGAGTTTGTCAGTTCAATTGTTCAAAAAGCTCAAAGTCCCAGACCATCACAAATGGCTTTTTTAAGGTTCAGATTGCACCAGATTGCACCATTTTGCATCCTTGAAAAAATAATTTCCGGGGGGGGGGGGGGGGGGGGGCATGCCCCCGGACACCCCTAGAAGTCTCGGCGCTTCGCGCCGTCGCTGAATCTGTAACCCCCACCCCACCCCTCGACTTTTCCCAGGTCCGGCCCTGATGTCAGTGAATAAAATGTGTGTGTGCCCCCCCAATCCTGAGCAGCTTCCGCCGCCTGTGACTTTGACTTCTCTCTCTCCTTACATTTCAATGTCACTTGAGCCTGCATCGGATTAATATGAGAACATTGGCCACACCACGATATCGATATTGTAACTTACTTTCCTTTATCACTAGCAGTCGAGGTCCAACAGATTGTCATCATCTATAGTCATCACACGGCCACTGACTGTTACCGAATCTGTTGTGTCTTAGTAACAGTAGTAGTTAGTAGTTAGTAGTGTTAGTAGTTAGTAGTAGTAGTGGTAGTAGTAGTAGTAGTAGTAGTAGTAGTAGTAGTAGTAGTAGTAGTAGTAGTAGTAGTAGTAGTAGTAGTAGACAGCCTGCAGAGGAGAGTTCGTAGCGGGATAGTCACTAGCATGAGGGTGTCAGAAGACGAACTAAGATGTCTAGATGGCTTGTAGTAGTGCTGGGAAAGGTAAGAAGGGGCTAATCCATGGACTCACTTGTAACAGAAAGTACATATTTTGTAAGTAATCCTCTGAGATACAGGAAACCAGTGGAGAGAATGTAGGATGGGTGTGATATGATCAGATCTTTTTTCCTCTTTGAGAACCAATCTAGCAGCTGAGTTATGAACACGTTGGAGCATATGAATAGAAGAGGAAGGAAGTCCGGCAAGAAGAGAGTTACTATTAATAGTCTAAACGTTACAGCACAAGAGAGGAAATGAGTCTGGCTGTAGCGTCAGTGGTGATTGCGGACAAGGCCTATTCTACGGAGCTGAAAGTTGCTTGTTTAACAGGTTTTGCGGATGAATTCTGACATGGAGAGGGTGTTATCAAGGATGACACCAAGGTTTTTGACAAAATATGACATATGAATAGTGGTCTGGCCAAGAGTAACAGTGTCTACAGGGGAAAAAACAGATGTTTGATAACCGAAAGACAGATGTTTGATAACCGTGAGCATAACTTCAGTTTTGTTAGCAGTGAGCTGGAGCTTGTTGGCAGTCATCCAGTTATAATTTTTTTCAAAGCAGTCTGACATTTTGGTCAGAATAGATGGAAGGTTTTGAAGAGGACCAGTTTTTTTAGCTGTTTATCGTCTGCGTAAAAATGGTGTAAAGTGTCATGGTTTTGGATGATCTGAGACAGAGGAGATATGTAAAGGGAATAAAACAAGGCCTAGAACAGACCCCTTTGGAATACCGTGTGGACGGTTAGGAAAGATGGTTGATGCAGACAGACTGGAAACGATCAGAAAGGTATGGCTGGAATCAGCTTAGGGCGCGGACTTTTATTCCAAAAGAGTTCTCAAGGCGCAGAAGGAGGATGGAGTGATCGATAGTGTCAAAGGCGGCTGAGAGATCGAGAAGGTTCAACAAAGAGATTTTACCACAGTCAGTGGCAGAGATAGTCAAATATAGCTTAAACTGCTAAACAGCTAACTGATCAACTAACTAACTGACTGATAAAGTAACTAATTAACTAACCAACTAATGAGTAATAAAACATGAATAACTTCTGTTTGCGTGTAATAATTGCTACACCTTTCCTCTGCCTTTACTCTCCCACGCAAGAAAATAAATAAATTAATTTATCAATCAATAAACAATCGATCAATCAATCACTAAAACAAAAGACAAAAAATAAATCAAAGATGAATAAATAAATAAAGTTACAAATAAATAATTAGCATAATTAATTTAAAAGATAAATAAATAGGCGAAGATAAAGATATATAATGAATAAATAAACAAATAATCAAAAGATACATATATATTTATAAAAGGCAAATAAATAAATAGCATAATTAAAAGATAAATAAATACACAAATCAAAAGACAAATAATGAATAAATAAATTAATTAATTAATAAATAATCAAAAGATAAATAAATATAAAAGACAAATAAATAAATAAATAAATAAACAATAGTAGGATCAAACAAAATAAAACACTGATAAGCTGATATCTGTAGCATGAATCCTGACGTACCAGTCGTATGGTAGCACACCTCTCGACCCTTGATAAAAGATAAACACAATGACAGTGATTTCTAATAATAAATAATCAATCTGACTTCCAAACTCCTATTTCGCTTCTACCTGTCTAAGGAAGACAGCTTGGTTGTGTAAAACGCAATCAAATTTCAATAATAAGTAGGCCTATTAATTAATAATAGTTCTAATATTGGAATACAATATTAAAAACAAAACAAAAATAAATAAATAAATAAATATAAGGAGATACAACGTAGCAGACTACAAAAAATGTTCTCAGTACGTGTTTCTCTATGCTTCTTCAGGAGTTGCAAGCCAACACTATATAGTGCAATTATATTTAAACTAGCAGTTTACTCTCGCATGCGCGAGACTATATGGCTGGATTCAGCATTGTAATGGATACAGCACCGTCGCACCTATGGGGCGCCATGTGTCCATTTATTCTATGAGACTATTCTATACATAGAATAAATTCTATGCACATAGAAAGCATTCTTTGCACACAAAAAGCATTCATTAGTTGAAATTCCATTTATAAAAAAGAAACCAATATTGTAAGTCATAGAATAAAATTCTTTGTATAGAATAACATTCTATAATATAGTGTAAAATTCTATGTCCATAATAAAATTCTATGTATAGAATAACATTTTATAATAGAGAATAAGATTCTATGCATGTAATACAATTCTATATTATAGAATGCACTTGTATGCATAGAATTATATTCTATAACATAGAATGAATTCTATTACAAAGAATGAATTCTATTACAAAGAATGAATTCTATAACATAGAATTTATTCTATGTGCATACAATTCATTCTATAACATAGAATGAATTCTTTAACATAAAATAAATTATATGACATAAAATGAATTCTATGTGCATAGAATAAATTGTATAACATAGAATGAATTCTATAATAAAGAATGAAATCTATATGCATAGAATGAATTTTATAGCATAGAATGAATTCTATGACATAGAATTCATTCTATGACATAGAATTCATTCTATAGGCATAGAATGAATAGTATAACATAGAATGAATAAGATGACATAGAATGAATAAGATGACATAGAATGAATTCTATAACATAGAATGAATTCTAAAGCATAGAATGAATTCTATGTTACAGAATGAATTCTATGTCGTAGAATTCATTCTATGCTATAGATAACATTCTATGCTATAGAATAAATTCTATGTCATAGAATTCATTCTTTGCTATAGAATTCATTCTATGTTATAGAATTCATTCTATGTCATAGAATTCATTCTATGTCATCTTATTCATTCTATGTTATACTATTTATTCTATGCTATAGAATTCATTCTATGTCATAGAATTCATTCTATGTCATAGACTTCATTCTATGTTATAGAATGAAATCAATACATACACTTTTTTTTAATAGTAAAAACTGGGGCACTGTCGAGGTATAGAGAACATTTTTTATGGCATGGGACTGTATTGCAGAGAGATATACACATTGCCACATCCCATCACCACACCACGTCACTCTACATCACACTGCACCACAAATGTGATGGGTAGGTGTGGTGGAGGGATTAGGTTATGTGATGATGTGGTCTGATTCACTCGCTTTTAACGCATAATAGAACTGTATTGCAGATACATACATACACATTACCACATCACATCACCACACTACATCACTCTATATCACACCACACTGCACCACAAATGTGATGGGTGGGAGGGGTGGGGTGATTAGATTATGTGATGTGATTCACTGATGCCATGATATGTGCTGTCTGCTGCAATGTGAAGATGTGCTGCTGCTGTGATGTCGGCTGATGTGATGTGATGATTTGTTGATATGATGTGATTTTATGTGGTGGTGCGTTTTCACGATGATGGTGATGAAGCAATGTGATGCAGTGATGTGATGTGATGATGTGATCAATGTGGTGATGATGCGATGTGGTGATGTGTCATACAATATCTTTTTTTAAATTCTAAATTTCGTTACAATTTATTAGTTGTGTTTTTTAATTTTATGTGAGTGAAATGAATTATATGTATATAGAATTAATTGTATAACACAGCAAGAATTGTATGACATAAAATACCTTTTTTTAACATAAAATGGATTTTATTTGCAACACTGAATACATTCTATTTTCATATAATTATTTTTTAACATTTAGTGCACGTAGAATGCATTCTATGTTATAGAATGTTCATTCTTTAACATAGAATGTTCATTCTATACATAGGATCCATTCTGTAACATAGAATGTTCATTCTATAACATAGAATGGTCATTCTATAACGTAGAATTCATTCTATAACATAGAATGTTCATTCTATAACATAGAATCCATTCTATAACATAGAATGTGCATTCTTTAACATAGAATGCATTCTATAATATAGAGTGTTCATTCTATAACAGAATCCATTCTATAACATAGAATGTGCATTCTTTAACATAGACATAAGACATAAGACATAAGATTCTTTATTCGCTTCAAATTCTTTATTCGCTTCAAATGTAACACACAGAAGAATTTGCTTTGCGCGTCTGGGAATGGCATAGATCATTGAAAGTAACAATTAAAAACACAATTGGTCCCGACATCTGTGAATATCTCGGGACCTAAAAACAATTTCTTCATTCACTCACATCCACAAAGCATCAGCGAACCGCACACAAATTTTGTCAGGAAACAAAACAAAAAAAAAGCAGACTACCAAAATAAGAAAAGAAAACAACAAAAAAAGCATGCGCTCACACATACACACACACGCACACACACACACCCACACACACCCACACACACACACACACACGCACACACACACACACACAGATGGTGCATCCAGCTGCACAACCCCTCACGCATGCCACGTTCATAACTAAATAATATAGGCCTATTGTATGGTGTAGTTATGACATATAATTATAAAGGAGAGACAGATCCAAGAAATAGAGTTAGTGATTTTAGCAGTCTAAGGGGAATCGGAATCACGCTGTGTCGCTGCCAGGAGAGAAAACCTATAAAAAAAAAACGACAAAATAAAGCTGTGAAAAGTGAAGTTACACACTGGATTACTTGGAATACTATTACTGGATGTACAAGTACCAGGAGGGATGAGAATGCTGAAATTCCACAAAGGGAAGATATGTCATTGTTTGTTTTCCTACTAAGGAAAATTATTCTACATTGATGGCTCTTACCGGTGATCGTGATATTTTTATGGCTTGCGCGACTTATAAAAGCAGGTCATGAAGAGGGGATAAGGTTGGGGGTAGGAGAATGATTCAATTAAAATAACTCAGGTTTAATACACATTATACATTTCTCTACAAATGCCCCCATTCGCGCGCGCACGCACACATACACATGCGCTCTCTATCTCCCTCTCTCGCTCTCTATCTCTTTCCTAAAAGAAATTCTTTTAAAACAAAATGCATAGAACATTATCAATAAATAAGAATTGTCATTTTAAAGTTAATAATAAGAATAATGCATCGAACATTATCAGTAAATATTTATGCATTAGATTATATTAAATATATAATAGTTAGTGCATGTATGCACACCCACATCACACGTCTAGATACCACCGTATGAAGAATTGTTTTAAAATTAATAATAAGAATAATGACATTGATTTATCTGTAAAAACAGTAGAGCAAAGACTCTGTACATGGTCTACGAGTCCAGTAAATGCCCTCACATTAAATTTAAGAATAAAAAGCTAGTTCAAAGAATAAAAAAACATTCTGCATTCTTACTTCTTATTAAATTCTAATATCAACACAGCAGACCCTTAACTGAATAAAAAGTTTGGCAATAGTTAATGTCCATTAATAACACATCAATAATCATTAGAATAATTATCCCACATTCCTGTATTAATCTATTTAATTGCTTCTGCAACCGCCAATAATGATGATGATGATGATGATAACAATAATAATAATAATAACACCAACAATGGCAATAATAATAATAATAATAATAATAATAATAATAATGATGATGATGATGATGATGATGATGATGATGATGATGATGATGATGATGATAATGATGATGATGATGATGATGATAACAACAACAACAACAAGAATAATAATAATAATAATAATAATAATAATAATAATAATAATAATAATAATAATAAACACATCTAATAACACATCATCTTTATTCTAAACTAAAATTAATCATTGTCAGTAGAGATAATTATCGAGGACTGGAGATTCTCATTTCTTAAGTGCATCATTTAAGGTTGTAATAGCTAGCGGCACAAATGCATTCTATAATATAGAATGTTCATTCTATAACATAGAATCCATTCTATAACATAGAATGTGCATTCTTTAACAAAGAATGCATTCTATAATATAGAATGTTCATTCTATGCTCAACTAGGTCATTCTTTGTGAAACAGGCTTTGAGGAATAAAGGGACATGTGCACGCGCGCAAGAACTGAAGAAATGGCTGATGTGCCAAGCGTTCAGCGGGCTTTATCAGACATTAGAACAGGCTCAAATCGCACGATACCAAGTCGATTGCAAATCGGACCGCAGGCAAGCAGTAGTTCTGACGTCCTCACGTAGCATTCGGGATCGGATCGCAAACAAAATCGTTGCACAATCGGCATGTGTGGCGGGGCCTTTAGGTTTCTTGATATAGACGACTTCGAAGTAGTGTGAGTAGATTGCGTAGCAATAAAAATAATTGACGTCACACCCTCCCCTCCCCCCTCCTCCGCCCCTGCGTGCTAACCTTTTCATTACAATGTGCTGAGGTTCTGTAAGGGTTTATAGTGACAAAATCTAATTAAATAATCAGTTCTTTTTGCTCAATACCGAAGAAATAACCGTACTGTACACTCATAAAAAACAATAATTAATATAATTAAAGGTCGAATATTGCGATACAACTCTGAGACATAACAATTATTGCAAAAAAAAAACTATTTCACCCCAGGCGTCCCCCAATAACCTATTTTCAGCTAAAAAGCTCTGTTGAGAATTTGGCCTCCCTTTGTAAGAACACCCACATTTATGTATAGTTCCTTCCGTTAATAAAATGGATAGCATAATAGCATTAGGAACGTACGTCAGCCATTGAGGTAGAGTGATGTGGTGTGGTGATGGGATGTGGCAATGTGTATCTCTCTGCAATACAGTCCCATGCAATACAAAATGTTCTCTATACCTTGACAGTGCCCCAGTTTTTACTATTTAAAAAAAGGTTTTTATATTGATTTCATTCTATAACATAGAATGAATTATATGACATAGAATGCATTCTATGACATAGAATGAATTCTATGACATAGAATGAATTCTATAGCATAGAATGAATAGTATAACATAGAATGAATAAGATGACATAGAATGAATTCTATGACTTAGAATGAATTCTATAACATAGAATGAATTCTAAGACATAGAATGAATTCTATTAAATAGAATTTATTCTATAGCATTGAATGAATTCATTCTATGCTGTAAAATTCATTCTATGCATATAGAATTCATTATTTATTATAGAATTCATTCTATGTTATACAATTTATTCTATGCACATAGAATTAATTCTATGTCATGCAATTTATTTTATGTTAAAGAATTCATTCTATGTTATAGAATTCATTCTTTGTAATAGAATTCTTTCTATGTTATAGAATATAGTTCTATGCATACAAGTGCATTCTATAATATAGAATTGTATTACATACATAGAATCTTATTCTCTATTATAAAATGTTATTCTAGACATAGAATTTTATTATGGACATAGAATGTTACACTATATTATAGAATGTTATTCTATACAAAGAATTTTATTCTATGACTTACAATATTGGTTTCTTTTTTTATAAATGGAATTTCAACTAATGAATGCTTTTTGTGTGCATAGAATGCTTTCTATGTGCATAGAATTTATTCTATGTATAGAATGGTCACATAGAATTAATGGACACATGGCGCCCCATAGCACCTACCAAAACTCAGTATACAACAACTAACAAAATGGTTGATATGGTTACTCGTACTGCAGAATTTGGGGGTAAGGAACGAAAGAAAGGAATATATGGTGTGGAGTTATTGTAAGGTATTGTCGTGCATAGTCAGAGGTTGTGATTTCCTTGAATGTTATTGAGGTTTGATAGACGATTATTCTATAGTGGCAACACACTATGGTGGTTGTTGGAAAAGGCTTAGACAGAGAAAATTCGCTTTGAACTGAAGATATTTTCGAACAGATCATGCAAAATTGGCACTGACAAAAACAAACTGGACACTGAAATCTGTCTTTGTGCAAAGTTTGATGTAAATTGATGCAGCATTTTAAAAGATACAGGTCACAAAGAAATCCAGTTATTAATATAGACTCCAGGCGCTTTCAGAGGATGTAATGGAAAAGAGCAGAGTTAAAGAAAATGACTTGTTCTTACATAGTGCAATTCTACGAAAATCATTGAGGCTGCCGTTGTTTTCGGAGGGAGATGGCGAGAAAAGCAGGGTTGTAAGAAAATGAAAAATACTTGTTCTTCTATAGCGCAATTATATTCAACTCAAACTAGCAACTCAGGATCTAACTCGAGCTGCCCAAGTTTTTTCCAAATTGAAGCACCATTGATCACAAGTTAAATAAAGGGACATGAGCTTTGGCTTGCGGATCTGAAGGTCCCGGGTTCGAGCCCAGGCCGGGGCATTGTGTTGTGTCCTTGGGAAAGACACTTTACTCCCGTTCCTACTCCTTCGGATGAGAGTATAAACCGAGGTCTAGTCTGTGTCGCATACATTCCATCATAACGGACTTTAAAGATCCTGACGCTCATGTCCTAGGCGGGTGAGTGCCGGTGACAAGAACACACCCGGCATGCACCTAGGTCTTTCTCCCCCATCCCTGGCTGCCCAGGATTGTGCTCAGTTGTCTGGAGCGTTATTACGATGCGCTCAAAGGTTGCAAGTTGGCGCCTCGGGCGCCTTGAGTTAGATCCTGTATCGGCCAGCGCCTTGAGCAGCTCTTGAACTGGAAAAGCGCTATATAAGAACGATAAAATAATAATAATAATAATAATAATAATAATAATAATAATAATAATAATAATAATAATAATAATAATAATATTGAAATTATTTATTTTATTTATTATTTATTATATTCATTTTATCGTTTTTAACTCCGCAAACACTTGGGGACTGGAAAGAGAATCTGCATTTTATCTATCACACTCTCTATGCAGCGTGTCAAGCCTTGTTTTCCTCCTCAGTCAACAGAAAGGTTGAAATGCAACTCCGTACAGGGCATCACAAACGTTTCTTAATTTCCTGTCTGGACACAAAGTAGTAAAATAAAAATTGTTATCACAGACGAGTTGATGAAGTTTCGATCTGTTGACTGGTACAGCTGAGTTTTTTTTTCTGATAGGGGCAGGTACAGGCCTATAAATATCACACAGCCTATTCTCCTCTATAAGACCTATTCGATCTAACAATTATAATAACATCAACAGTGTAAGATCTATAATATTGTATTTTAATGTCCCTTTCACCCCTTGTGGAGCTGAGCCATTATCGGCCAGTCGTCAATTATCGACGTATCTTATAAAGCGCGAAACAAAGAACTTCAAATCGAGAAACGCCAAACAAACAAACCTGCTAGCATTCAGATTAAACAAACATGGAGTAAAAACCTGTGGGAACTTACTGAAACTAATGGTTATTTTCAAAAACTGTATTCTGAAAGACCTATTGAAGTAGTTCTAGATTATGTGAAAACACTACCAAAATCAACAGAAGATGAAGCTGAAATGCTTGAGGGACTAATAACTATGCAAAAAGCTTCATATGCTTTAAAAGAAATGGCAAATTGCCAAAGCCTTGGAACTGACGAATTTTTTAAAAGTTTTTCTGGGCGAAAATGGGTACTTTAAAGGAAGGATTTACTAATGGAGAAATGTATATTAAACAAATAGAAGGTCTGATTATTTGTATTCCAAAAAGGTGATAAACCAAGAGAGTATTTAAAAAATTGGCGACCCATTTCCTTATTAAACGTTACATATAAAATTGGTTCTTCATGCATTGCTAATTGAATAAAGTTCCTCCTATGTTAATAAATGAAGACAAAACAGGATTTGTCGCTGGAAGATATACTGGAGAGAATTTACGTTGTTTTTATTATTCACTATTTAAATACTCAAAATATGTTTGCCTGTTGGTTTCAATTGACTTCGAAAAGGCATTTGACTCAGTGGATAGGAATTATATGTATATAATTTTGAAAACTTTGAAATTGGAAAAAAACATATGTATATGGATATCAGCTTTTTATAGCACAATATAAAATCTTCTGTAATGGTAAAACTTCGAGGCAATTTATTATTGAACGTGGGTGCCGTCAGGGAGATCCGACTTCCCCATACTTTAGCTTGTAAAGTTAGGGAAGATGAAGAAATTACTGTTGTAACGGTATCCAACACACCGTTTAAAAGACTCAATTTGCTAATGATACTACGTTGATGCTAGATGGACAAAAACATTCATATGAAAAATTATTCCAAACATTAGAAAGTTTTTGAAAAGATTTCAGGTTTAAAACTTAATTCTAATAAAACACTTAATGTTTGGCTTGGCAGTAAACGAAAATCCAAGGAAAGAATTTTAAGTATTTTTTTTTAGTTTGGTGAAGGAGTTCCGGAACTCAGGTAACCCCTCCCCCCTGGGTCCGGCCCTATATTTATTGCTCAGAAATATACAACATTAAAAAATGAGGCCCACATTATGTATGTAGAAATTTTATGAATCCTTTCTGGACAGACATGTTCAATGCATATAAAGAATTTATTTTAATAAAGTACCGGTGCAGTACAGTATAGAAGTATGGATTGAACCAATTTATCGGAATAACAAATTCAAGATAAAAAACAAAATGTTTTGTTAGAAACATTTAACTGAACAAAATATTTATTTTATTACAGATTTATTGAATGATAATGGACAATTGTATTCGCATTCACAGTTCAAACAAAAGTATGATATAAAAACGCGCATTCTAGAATTTCACAGTTGCCTTGGTTCAATTAAGGAAAATTTTAAAACTGCAAACATAAAATTTCAATTCTTAAAGAAATGGGTATTGTGGAAAATAATCAATTGTAGAAAATAATCAATGTTCTTTTTGCCGAGGCGATAAATATACAATTCTTCATTATGTGTGGTCTTTTCTGCATTCAAGTAAATTTTGGAATGATTTAGAACAACATTTTAAGGAAAAATGTGATCATGTAGAAAGACTATTTTCAAAGTGTATTGCTCTATGTAGTGAAAATAAGTTTCAACCGGATGAATGTTTTAATTTTATATTGATACATGCCAAATACTAGATATAGATATATATGTCGTTTTAGTGTGTCAAAACCTCCCTGAATGCTTTCTTGAGTTACCTAAAATATCAATATCAAGTGGATAAATATGTCCACAAAATTGAACTACCAGTTTTATCAGAAACGGCTTTTGTATAATTACATATTTTATTTTCTTGTCATATAGTGTGTACTTGTCATAAAAAAAACTTCTGATTGAATTTTTGTTTTATTTTCCAATGAGATTTATTTTAACCGTTCTACTGGTAACTAATATAATTATTTTTGAAAAATATTATATTTGCTTTCTTTTGCTGCTCCATTTTACACACTCTATAAATAATCATCTAATTCAGTTTCACCGCCTGTAAAAAAAAAACAAAAGAATAAAAAATAAAAACACCTGAACAATATTTTTAAAAACATCTGTGTGTGGGAACAAATAAAAATGAAAAAGCCATTAAGAATGGTATTACGAGATGGAATTATGCCCTATTTCTGCAATGGCGAAAAGCCGCAATAACAACTTGGCAAGATCGATGTAGTAGGCTAAGTGGGAATAGTCGTTACGGGACGTTCCCTCTGATACGCTGGTGTAGTGCGCTTCGTTATCAATCATTAGCTGGTGACACAGTCCTAGCTACCATGCTCCTTGATTTGAGATTGTGTTGTTTGAATTTAGAAAGGAATTGATTTCTTTTGTTTTGAGAAACTCGTTATTCATATGGTTGTAGTTGTATCATAAAAGTGGACATTCTTCTTTGCCTGTGAGTGTGTGAACATGTAAGTGTGTATTAACCAACAAAGGTTAATAATATTACCAACTCATTAAATGATTATACATTATAGTTTACAATTCAATTCAATTCAATTATATTTTACCTTGATTTGTGAATGCGATTGTTTGAATTGAGACAAGAGGTTGACTTTGTGGGTTAGAGGTTGTTGATAAATTAACCATCTTTAGTTACATTGACAAGGCTTTAGTAAATTAATGTGTATGCAACGATTCTTCTTTTCAATGGTGTGTATGCTTGACAAAATTCTAAGTTGAATCAAAGACTATATGTAAGGTCTCTGGTTAAATATGTAAGGGACTACCAACTCATTCAAGGAAAATTTCGTTGCATGCTGTCTTCTTATAGCAGTAATTTAAATTATCAATTGACAATATTGTAGTAGTGGTAGTAGTAGTATTAGTAGTAATATCAGTAGTAGTAGCAGCTCCACGTCGGTAGACGTGCTCATGTGTGCATGTGACGGAAAGTAGTAGTTTTAGGCTAACACACAATTTCTGTTAATTTGTCTCCCAGGTTTCTGTATAAATAGTATCCCAACTTTCTGGAAATTTAGTGCTTTAAATTCACACTGCTGATGTCTTTCTCATTTGTTCTTTCTCATTCCTAATCTGTTCTATCAATCTAATATACTATCTTCTTCGCTAGACCAGTCACCTACCTTTTTTCTTACCCCCGTTGGGGTGCCGGGGGTTTCAGTATAAATAGTATCCCCACTTTCTGGAAATTTAGTGCTTTAAATTCCCACTGTCGCTGTCTTTCTCATTTGCTCTTTCTCATTCCTGCTCTTTTCTATCAATATGCTATACTATCGTCTTCTTCGCTAGACCAGTCTCCTACCTTTTTTTCTTGAAAACTCTTCCGGGACAAGACTCCTTGTTTGTGTATGAGGTCTGTTGGATCAGCTTGGGAATATTGGACGCTTTCTGCCCGGTGGTCACTAGGGCTTCTTATGATGTTATTATTTAGCAATGTAGGCATTTTATATGTATGTGTTTCGTTGATAATTTATAATGATGTTTGTATTCTATTTTGTTTTTGTAAACGGGGGTTCGATAAGTTGGGGTGAAGCCTCAGCCGTCCCTTGAATGAATGAATGAATGAATGAATGAATGAATGAATGAATAATTTATAAAGCGCGTAAATATCTCCACGCCGACGGGCATGATCGCAGCGCTGTGTGTGATGTCTTTATTGTAAAGTGACTAGCTGGTGGAGAGCTTTCGGTTTTACCACTAGGGTTGTTTCAGCAGATCTTTTATGCGGATCGGGGGTTGTCCGGTCCTGATTTGGCTCGGAAGAGTCCGCTGGACCTAAAGCAATAATAATGTAATGTAATGTAGCCTTTTTGCTTGAAATCTCCTCTAGGACAAAACTTCTCATTTTTGTGTGAGGTCTGTTGTATCAGCTTGTGAATATTGAACGCTTTCTGCCAAATGGTCAGTAGGACTTCCTACGATATTATTATTTAGCAATGTAGGCATTTTATATGAATGTGTTTTGTTGATATTTTATAATGATGTTTGTATTCTATTTTATTTTGGTAAACGGAAGTTCGATAAATTAGAGTATAGCCTCAGCGTCCCTTCCATGGGATGCATTTATTGTACAGTGACCGTCTGATGGAGTGCCTTTAGTGTTACCACTAGGGTTGTTTCAGCATCTTTTATGCGGATCAGGGGCGAGTCCTCTTTCAGTTTAGTTGTGGTCTTGATGTTGTGGTCCTGATTCGACTCTTTGCAGTCCGCTGGACCCTGTAAGCAATGAATAACTAACTAACTGTTAATTTGTTTACAGCATGTTTTTTCTAACAAAAGGGCGGTAACTCAACCGCTGCCTATAACAGACGACCTTTTGACTGGTCAAACACCAAGTTTATATTCATTTTTTTTTGAAAAAACACAAGACATGCAAAACAAATGTATGAATTTATAACATAACCAAAAAAATCATCTCTTAGCGTGAGTAAGGCATTTGATAAGTTTGGGCACACATTTGGTCTCGATCTCAGACGCGCACTTTGTATGTGTGTGGGATGGGTTTCTCTGGGGCAAGGCGTAAATTAGGCATCGCTATCTTTCTATACGTTGCATGTGGAGTTATTTCACTAACATCAATTACTTGAACTAGTAATCCCAACGTTATAGATTTTATTGTGTTCGGTTGTTGTCCATCAGATAGCCTATCTAGATAGAGGTGCTAGAGGCCGTCGTTACAAGGCAAAGATTGGTCTGTTGATACTACATTGATAGGATTATCCTTGCTTAAATAATTAGATTGAAAATGTGTGTTTTGGGCTTTCTCCATACCCTAGGTTTGTTCATCCTTATGTTAAATATTAGTTGAATGTGGTTTATCTGTCTATTTTGTTCTCTCACGTCTTATTTTCTTCGACTCAAGCCAGTCTTTTTTTTCTAATGTATTAATAATTTGATTCTTTAAATTACCCCTGTTAACATCACCATCATCCAGGCCTTTGCCCCAGCATCAGACTATGACGACAGCGAAGTCGAAGATTTCTATGAACATCTGTAGGCTGTCCTTGACCAAGTGCCGAGGAAGGACTTAGTCATAGTGCAAGGCGACTGGAATGCCAAGGTTGGCCAAGATGCGTACCACAACTGGGGAGACACATGTGGACCACACTGCAACAACGAGACAAATGACAGAGATCTGAGACTCCTGGAGGTTGCCAGATACAACAGTCTTATGCTGGCAAACATGCTTGGTCTCCACCAAAATTCCAGACGACGGACCTGGCACAGTTCCAGCGGGGACATCACAACCAGATTGACTACATCTTGGTCAAGAAACGCTTCAAATCAAACGTCAATATTGGCAGGACACGCACTTTTCCAGGAGCAGACCCAGGAAGTGGCCACGATGTCGTGATGATATCTTTCCGGCTCCATTTGAAGAGAGTAAATACAGCAAAGTGCATCAGAATGAAGTTCGACTTGGATAAACTGCAAGATCCGGAGGTGGCAGAAATATTTCAAGCCACAATTGGATGGAAATTGATGTCAACACTATGACCACCCCCTTCAACTCGACTGTGACAGATGCCGCCACTGAGATCCTTGGCAAACACCGCCCAAAAAAGAAACAGTGGATCACACCAGAACTTTTGGACCTGTGTGAAAAACGAAGTGAGATGAAAAAGAACATAAAACAGGAAGCTGATGCCTACCGAAAAATTAACAATGACATTCGTAAGGGCATGCGCACAGCAAAGGAGAATTGGAGATAAGATCAAAGCCAGGAAATAGAAAACAGTCTAAACAAGAATAACAGCAAGAAGTCCCACCAGACTGTGAAGAGTCTGACAAGTGTTAAACAGCCCAAGGTCTCCACGATCCAAAGCAAGTCTGGCATATGCCTTACAGAAGAACAAGAAGTCTTGAACAGATGGACAGAGTACTGCTCTAAGCTGTACAGCGACATTCCAAACGGAGACCCATCATTTCTAGCATGTCCCCAGAACAGAAAAGAAGAAGAAATCCTCCCAATTCTCCCAGAAGAAGTTGAGGAAGCAGTGCAATCGCTGAAGAAGGGGAAGTCAGCGGGAGTGGATAACATACCCGCAGAATTGCTTCAAGGAGGAGGAGAAGCGATGATTGGTGGCCTCACCATTATCTGTAACAAGACCTGGCAGAGTGGGGAGTAGCCTACACCATGGACCCTGCCGCTTGCCATCACTCTTCCCACAAATGGTAACATTCAGGAGTGTGGAATTTACCGCATTATCAGCCTCATCAGCCATTCCAGCAAAGTTGTCCTGAAAATAACAATCAACCCCAAAAGCTGAACAAATCATGGCTGAAGAACAAGCATGATTCAGGGCAGGGCGAAGTACCACTGAGCAGATTTTCAACCTCAGAATAATCTGCGAGAAATACCTACGGGACTAACAACATCTATATTTATGTTTGTAGGCTTCAAGAAACGGTTTGACCGAGTCTGGCATGCAGCTCTGTAGGCAACCATGAGAGTGTACAACATCAGCCCGAACATTATTAAAGTCATCAAAAGCCTGTATGACAACAACAAATCGGCGTGCGTCAATGATGCCTACTCCCTCCAACAACCTCTTCACAGAGAAAGCTGGAATACGCTAGTTAAACGATCATATGTTCTGTTCCTATTCTGTTCATTGTGTACACCTCTCCTCTCTCACGTCTCTTTAACTCACATTCTGTCCGCCACGAAATGTTTGCTGATGACACCCAACTTAATCACTCTGACTCTCCTTCTAACTACAATCATTTAGTTCAGACCCTTCAAGATTGTGTTACTGAGGTAAAATCTTGGATGTCAAACAACCGTCTCAAGCTAAATGATAACAGAACTGAGGCCCTCCGTGTTTCTCCGTCATCTGCAGACCCCTCTTCTCTTCCCTCAACTATCACTGTTGGAACTACTTCTTTTTTTTTCTGACACTGTTCGCGATCTTGGGTTTTTTCTCGATCAGGATCTCTCCATGCAGCAACACATTGCAAAAACTTGTCAGATTGCATACATTAAACTTAGACGCATAAGCTCCATTCGACAGTATCTCACACAAGAAGTAACAGAAACACTAGTTAACGCATGCATTCTGTCTAGATTGGATTATTGTAATTCACTCCTTGTAGGTTGCACACAGAAAGTCCTTAGACCTCTTCAGCAAGTCCAAAACTCCGCAGCTAAACTCATCTTCAAAGCAAGGAAATCGCTGCATTGCACGCCTCTCTTTCAAGAGCTACACTGGCTCCCAATTGAACAATGAATTAAATATAAAACCTCATGTCTCTGCTACCACATCATATCTGGAACTGCTCCTAGCTATCTTTCCGAACTTTCGACTGTCTATGTTCCTTCTCGGTCTCTCCGCTCCTCTGCAGATGAAAGGATGTTCCGTGTACCAGAATACCACAGGGTGAGACACGGTGGTAGAGCTTTCAGTTTCTTCTCCGTTCAGACCTGGAACTCGCTACCTCGGTCCGTCCTTCACAGTCCTTCACTATCGTCTTTTAAAACGAACTTGAAGACACATCTTTTTAGAGAGGCCTTTTCTTAGGCGCCATGAGTGAGTGTTGTTAGTTATTTTTGGTGTTGAGATGTATATGTGGTTGCGTGCTATTGACCAATGTAGGCATGTTGTGTTTACGTTTGTTTGTGTAAATCGCTTTGTGATTTTGGAAAGCGCTGTATAAATTGCCTGTTATTATTATTATTATTATTATTATTATTATTATTATTATTATTATTATTATTATTATTATTATTATTATTATTATTATTTATTATGTGGTGCCCCAACGACTTTAGAGTTATGGAATAGGATAGGATAGGATATTTATTCCAGCTTTCCTAGGAATGTTTGGCCAGTCTGTGGCTATTGCTTGTGTACGACTAGCCACACGTCGCCACTTTAAAAAAAATCAATCCACGGTCATGTTTGAATTGTGGGGAGGAGGAGGAAAAGGAGCAGTAGGAGGAAAAGAAGAAGAAGAAGAAGAAGAAGTAGTAGTAGTAGTAGTAGTAGTAGTAGTAGTAGTAGTAGTAGTAGTAGTAGTAGTAGTAGTCACCCGATCCTCATCTATTCAGACTCCTTTAAGGAGTCTGACAGAGCCTAGGCCAGGAGAGGTTTAACCAGTCATGGCAGTAACTGGCACACTCTGCTAGATACCTTAAAGGAGTCTGCCAGAAGCATGTTTTACTAGTCGCCTCAACAGGCGATAAAGCATGCTCTCATGCTTCAGAGCACTGCTTCCTACACGCTTCAAGCGCTATAGTGACGGAAAAAGCGCAATTTCACTGTAAATATAGTACTATACAGAATGTTGCTCTACAACATTCCGCTCTTTCCGTCTCAAAAACCCAATTGCCTTGTTGGATTCTTAAATTGCATGAAACCAAGTGAGGACACTATCCGGCGTCAACAAACGGTTCAAAAACATTGTCAAACGGTTCGTAAAAGACAGTTGACATAGAAACTAATACAGTTTGACCTAATTCGTCCCCTAGAGGAGACGAAACTTAAATTTTTCTATTTTCATGAGCTCACTGCAGTGAACTTGCGCTTTTTCCGTGACTATAGAGCTTGAAGCAGACAAATCCGATTGGTTGATTTTTACAGTGACAGATTTACTGAGACTCCTTTAAGGTATCTAACAGAGTGTGCCAGTTGCTGCCATGACTGCTTAAACCTCTCCTGGCCTAGGCTCTGTCAGACTCCTTAAAGCAGTCTGTATAGATGTGTAGTAGTAGTAGTAGTAGTAGTAGTAGTAGTAGTAGTAGTAGTAGTAGTAGTAGTAGTAGTAGTAGTAGTAGTAGTAGTACAAATCAACAAGAAGGAGGACGACGAAGAAGAAGAAGAAGTCCGCAAACAAATCAAGAAGAAGAAGAAAGAAGAAACAACGAAGAAGATGAAGATTAACGACAACGACGAAAACAACAACAATAACAGTTAATAGTAATTCAAAAATAATGAGAAAACTGATGTTGCGTTCATTTGAACTCCGTCCTTTGTAAATGTGTGTTATGTTTAGACAGTGACTGCAGGATAGCATCTCATAAAGTAAAAGATGCTATAATTAACTGCAGTCTTATCTCTTCATGTCAGAAACCTACTACTTGCGGATGTACACAAACATTTCCACTCCCTTGTAAAACTGTATTTTAACTTTCAGACCTGCTGAACGGTTTAATGTGAAACTAGTACGGATCAAACTACTGTCACTGGAACATCAGAAATCAACAAATCATCAAAGCAACATGTATGGAATAAACATCCGACTGCTGTTGTATCTGTTTGTATTATTTGTTGTAGCCTGTCTGGGTAAGTACATTCAACTTTAATACGCAAGTGTGATGATGAATGAATGTTGAAGATGATGATGATGATGGTGATGATGATGATGATGATGATGATGATGATGATGATGATGATGATGATGATGATGATGATGATAATGATGGTGTGGTGTGGATAATGTTGGTGGTTTTGATGGTGAGTTTACAAGAAAACATTTTTTGGTTCAACAACGTAGTAAATGAACACTATTCTTAAGGGGTTACAACATCGAACGTAACCGAAAAACCCCTAAATGACCCCAGATCTCTAATTGCATGCGGGCGAACTTTGCACCCGTTACGGTCCAGCAATTGGTGTGTTTTTTTTTTTCAAAGATTTGGTGACCATATTTCAGGGTCGCTGGCTGTGAAAATATGTCCCCCAAGGATGGGTCACCCGCGGAATCTGATTCAGCATGGTCCTGTCTGCTACCTCTTCATCAACCAGGAGAAAACTTGGACAGGTCTGACACACCAATTACTTTATTTAATTACCTTAACAGATGATACAGTACTGTAGGTTAACGCGTCAATATTTCTAAAGAAGCAGAAGGAGAAGAACGAGAGAAAGAGGAAAGATAGAGAGCAAGAGAAAGATAAGGAAAAGGAGGAGGACGAAGAGGAGAAGTAGGAGTAGGAGAATAAGAAGACAAAGAAGAAGAGGAGGAGGGGGGGAGCGGGGGCCGAGAGTGAGAAGGAAGGAGAAAGAAAAGGAGAAGGCGGGAAAGAAAAAGCTAAGACTGTTACTGTTAGAACATAATGGTAACATTACCCTTCCAGTTTGGGACGAGGGAAAATAGTTTAATTTCAGCCTGTATTATAAATTAACTTTATTATTTTATTCTTCTTTCGTCTTTGTAAACTCGTAGGTCTGCTACATGAAGGTATAGTATGTAATTGATGCCTACGAAAGAGGTTATTTCACATCCTGTGGGATACTTTTTAATACATTTAAAATGTTGGTGTGTCTGACCGCAGATGCGCAGAAGGATTGCCACAACAAGGGAGGCTACATGGTGGAAGTTACGAATCAAACCATACAGAGATTCTTGGTTAGCTCCCTTAAGGCGCTAAACTGGACACGCAATGGAGTGTGGCTGGGGGGAACGGACAACGATAAGGAGGGGGCTTGGATGTGGGACACAGGTAACATACTGATATTGACAAACTTTGCATTGAACTATTTAGGTGTATATATAAGGGCCTAGGCGCTCTGTATCATACAAACACCCACATGATGCAGGCACCCAAATCGTTTAATGCACCTGGGATTGGATTTTTGTCCGGCAGGTCGCAATGTGACGTACACGAACTGGGCGCCAGGTCAAGAGGGCAGCCACAGCGGATGGCTGTTCGGACATAACCACGAGATCACCCCCAACGAACTGGAGGACTGCGTCCAGCTCAGGCTGAGCGACCGCAACCGTTGGCATGACTTCCCTTGTAACGTACCACTGTACAGCTACTCCTACATTTGTCAGTTCGGTCAGTCAACATTGAGTAGTTTATTGATGTTATTTGATCGTTCTTATATAGCGCTTTCAGGCTCAAGAGCTGCTCAAGGCGCTGGGCGACAGAGGATCTCATTCAAGCCGTCCGTAGCGCCCACTTGCTGCCTCGGGCGCGTCGTCTCACGCCCAGACAACTGAGCACAATCTTGCGAGAAATGGGGAGAGACGGGAGTGAGTGCGTGCCGGATGTTTGTATAGCTGGCATTCATTCATCTAGGGCGTGTGAGCCGCAAGATCTTTTAAGTCCATGCGATGGGCTGCGTGCGTGCACACACTAGACTTTGGTTTATACTCTCATCCGAACAATGGATGCTCTCTTATCTATATACGCGATTATCTCCTAAATCGGACTCAAAAAGCGGCGATCTGTAGCCGACATTCCCGTTAATGATTGTCAATGATACTTGTAGGCCTATGTATGCGAAGTTTCTACCATGTAGTGAATTGAATTGAATTACTTTGAATTGAATTGTTTTATATGTTATAGCGCATTGCCAACTCAAAGAGCTGGTCAAGGCGCTGCTGGAAGTAGGATCTCATCCCAGGCGCCAACTTCGTGCATTCTTAATGTATAGAGTTTTAAACTGTAATTAGCCTACTTTTGAGGTAAATCTACAACATGAGCCTCCGGAATTTTAACGGAGAGAGTGTGAGAGATAGAGAGTGTGTGAGAGAGAGAGAGAGAGAGAGAGAGAGAGTGTGTGTGTGTGTGTGTGTGTGAGAGAGAGAGGGGTGGGGGAGAGAGAACGAAAAAGAGAGAGAGTGATTGAGAGAGAGAAAGAAAAAGAGAGAGAGAGAGAGAGAGAGAGAGAGAGAGAGTTATGAAAACACAAAAAAACTAATTCATTATCTCTAAAATAGGCCAGCGTGTAACTTGTGTGCTTGTGTAAACAGCCGCTGTAGAGTCAGCCGCGACCACCCGATCCACGACACCAACGCCTACGACTAGAAAAATTACCACAACAACGACAACTATGAAAACACCGACGATAAGTGAGTTTTAGGTTGGTTTAACAGTTAAGCGGTTGATCGAATTGTTGATGAATGGCTTTTTAATAATACTAATACTAATACTAATAATAATAATAGTGATAATGACAACAACAAGAATAATAATAATAATAATAATAATAATAATAATAATAATAATAATAATAATAATAATAATAATAATAATAATAATAGTGATGATAATAATAATAACAACAACAACAACAACAACAAGAACCACAAGAAGAACCATAAGAAGAACAAGAAGAGCAAGAAGTAGAAGAAGAACAAGAGCAATAACAACAACAATAATAATAATAAATAATAATAACAACAACAACACCGATTTTTTTTAAACTAGGCTCAATGCCTTATTGACTGAATAGTTTATTTCAATGATTGATAATGATGATGAATGCATGATGATGATGGTGATGATGATGATGATGATGATGATGATGATATGATGATGATGATATGATGATGATGATGATGATGATGATGATGATGATGATGATGATGATGATGATGATGATGATGATGATGATGATGGTGACGACTTATTTATTTAATTATTTTTTTAATGTGGTTCCTTCTTGATTTCTTTCTTATCTTTATATAATAGATTTGCTGAACACCACGTGTCGACATAATCTGCCGTCATCGGCTGCAATAAGAGTGAGACAGAACGGACCTGTGTGTTACCTCTTTGTCAGCAACACCAAAACATGGATCCAAGGTCGGAATCATCGATGTTTTGTTGCTGTTGTTGTTGTTGGTAACCTTTCCTTGTCCTGCTTCTTCTTGTCGGATGGGGGGGGAGTAAACTTTCATTGTTCTGCCTTGTCAGGTCGGCAAGAACGATCTAAAGTGAATTTCATTGACATTGCATCGTTCACCATTGCATACAAGTGACAGATGAAGGGCGTGTTGTGGGTGGGTGGGTGTGTGTGCGTGTGGGAGTTTGGGGTGTGATGAATGAGGGGTTGGGGAGTAAAAGTAAAATTATGTGATTAACATGATTTATTTTGTAGAAAAAAAAAAGACTCGAGACATACATTTCAATTTACCATTCACGGCTTCACTCTTTTGACGTTTTTAATTTTATTAACAACGTAAAAAATTGCCTATTTCCTTAAATAAATAAAAGTACATTTATCTTATGTTTGGTTTTGTTTGGCCCATAAGTCTACGACGTTCTCGACATTTTTACATCGATCGCGTCGTAGTGTATATGTTGTTATTCATTCATTATTTAACTTTTAGGCTAAGTTAGAGATGATAAAGAAAAATATGCAAATAATATAACTGTTACACTCGATTCGATGATGGTGTTTTTCTTTATCAGTATCCGATTCAGCCCCAATGCTGAATTCCTGATAAGGTGTAACTCAGATTCGTTTATTCACGCAGCCTGCTCAAGCAGCATACAAGTCACAAAGTCGACGTATGAAGTTTTCCACTTTTATTCAGCATACATCAACAACTGCATACAATCGCTCAATCGCCTTTCCACTCTCAAGTTTACCTTCCAACTTACTATCAACAACAATAACTATGGACGGAAAACGATGCTTAACGTCCTATTGCATGAGCGTTAAGGACGATCACCACGTCGCCACCCTGACAACAATGACCATCATCATCATATCAAAAATGAGATCCAACGGATCTTCTTTACAATAACTATTGTTGTTGTTTGTAGATTATAGTCACACGACACTTTCGCATATAGGTGACTACTGGACCGATTTATACTGACACCAGCGGGCCAGTTGTTGGTAAAGGGGAAAATAATATGATCACACGTTGACCAATCCGGGATTCGAACCAGCGACCTTTCGGTTACTAGCAAGACGCTCTTACCAACTGAGCTACCCGGCCCCACAACAATAACTTTTTAACAGTGCGGCGCTTATATAGTCTCTACATACACGGGAACAAACGAGAATAATCCTACATAAAACACCACAACCAATCAAAATTAATTTCATCATCACGTGACTCACGTCATACAACCCCATTTGAAATGGAAGCTTCCATGGTAACCAACAGAACAATCCACACGCTTCGATCGATAGTAAACAACTAATTCCCGAAAATTCTCAAACAATATCGACCAACTAAAAACACTAACGTTACACAAAGCCTCTACTAATAACAACGCAAAATCAAATCAAAGATAAATACACTCTATTACTGCATGCGTTGCAAAATAAAACGAACAGATCTATCGCGCGCGTCACACACAAGCCTACCATTGCACGCGCTTTACACATAACATCGTGCGCATTTCATACGCACCATTCGCGTTTCAACGTAACATAACCCCCCACTCAAGAAGAAATTTACCTAATTTCTTTCAATAACGTTGAAACGTAAAGCACAAACAAAATCAGAAATTAAAACTTATTTCAGTCTGTCTGGATACTGTCATTGTTCACAGTTCATTCACATAGAGTCAATGTTCTTTCGTCCGCAAGGAAACGACGCCCTCGTCAGTTGCGGGTGTCATCGGCCCAGGATCAAAGACGATGATCACGTGGGCTTTCCTGGAGTCAGTGCATCCTCCGTTGTCTCCTTCTTCCGTCGGATGTCCGACGATGTCGACGTTGTCGGTTCCCAGAATGCACTTGCTGGGTCTCACAGTCAGGTTAGCTTCTGTCAGACGGTGAAATAGCTCCCTCAAGGTCTGCAGATGCTCTTCCCAGGTGTGGGTGTGGACTAACAGGTCGTCCCAGTAACACACGACGTTGTCCATCCCTTTGAGCATCTTCCTCATTCCTCTCTTCAGGGTAGCTCCGCTGTTGACCATGCCAAAGGGCATCCTTAAGCACTCGTACGTCCCATCAGGAGTTATGAAAGCAGTCTTTGGTATGTCCTGTTGACGCACGGGGACTTGCCAATAACCCTTGCTGAGGTCAATCTTTGAGAAGATTTTACTCCCCGATAGTTGGCGGAAGAGGTCTGCTGCCGTAGGCATCGGCTCGGGATCGAAGACGGTGATCTTATTAACCTTTCTGTAGTCGATGCATACTCTGTTGCTCCCGTCCTTCTTCTTCACGACCACGACAGGGGACGCGTAGGGTGAACTGGACTCCCTGATGATGCCCATCTTCAGCATCTCATCGATGTCTTTCTTCAAGGATTCACGGGCCTTGAAAGGGATCGGGAAGGGTCTGGATCGAACGGGAATATTTGAAGTGAGGTGGACTTCATGTTCGACCAAAGTCGTAGAGCCTGGGACATCACTGAAGCTATGGGGAAATTCGCCCATAAGGTCCTTGAGCTCCAACTTTTGACCTTCCGTCAAGCGTGGTCCTAGCTTAACATCATTGATGCCTTCTTTGCTATGGAAGTCTCCCAGTTCCAACAGTTCCTCGCTGTCAAAGCTGTTGTCGATCTCAGCTGCTGTTGCTGCATGCACAGTCTCTGATGGCCTTTCCACGTACAGCTTAAGGAGGTTGGCGTGGTATATCTTGGAATGCTGGCCGACCTTCACCTTATAGTCGTTGATTCCCACCACGGTCTCCACTGCATACGGGCCTTTCCACTGCATCAGCAACTTATTGTGATCAGTAGGTAGCAGCACCAGCACTTTGTTGCCAGGTTTAAACTTCCTGTTCACAGCCCTACGATCATAGTAGTACTTTCCACAGTCCTGGGACTTCTTCAGGTTTTCTCTGGCTATCTCGAGAGTCTGCTCCAGCTTCTCCCGTAGCTCAAACACGTACTAGTAGCTGTTCTTCACCTCTGGGGTCTCTACTTCTTTCGTCCACAGTTCTTTCAGGATGTGCATCGGCCCTCTGATGGTTCTTCCGTACAGCAGCTCGAACGGAGAAAAGCCGGTGGACTCCTGCGGTACTTCTCTGTAGGCGAAAAGTAGGGCGTTGATGTAGCGATGCCATTGTCTGGGCTGCTCGCTGCACAGTTTCTTCAGGGTGGACTTCAGCGTAGCATTGAACTTTTCGACAAGCCCGTTGCACATTGGATAATAGGGTGTCGTAGTTAAATGCCGGATGCTCAGCAGTCTGTTGACCTCCTTCATACAGTCAGAGACGAACTGTGTCCCGAGGTCTGTCAGAATTTCTTCAGGCACTCCAAGTCTACTGAACATGTCCACCAGTGCCTCTGCTACAGTTTCAGTGTCAATCTTCTTCAGTGGCACTGCTTCTGGGTACCGAGTTGCATAGTCCACTAAAGTCAGTACCCACCGATGACCTTCTTCACTCGGAGGTCTTATTTCGCCGATTAAGTCTAAGGCCACCCTCTTGAAAGGTAGGTCGATTAAAGGCATCCTCTGCATAGGTACTTTCGGGACCCTTCCTCGAGGTATGACCTTCTGGCAAATGTCACATGATCGGCAGAAACGGCTAACGTCCGCATGAAGTCCTGGCCAGTAGAACACCGCCTGGATTCTGTCCGACGTCTTCTTGATGCCTAGGTGACCTCCCATGATTGAGTCATGTGCTACTTCCATCACTTAGCGCCTTAGGGGTAACGGTACCAAAACTTGACGTAGTGGTTTACCTCCGTTGACCCTCGGGTGCTGGAAGATTCGATACAGGATCTTGGCCTTCACCTCAAAATAGACCGTGCCACTGCCCTTGGTCACGTGGTCTTGGCGGTTCCTGTACTTGTTTAAAGTGCTATCAGCTTCCTGGAGCTGGATCAGCTTATCTCTGTCCACGATGGCAGCTTTGGAGTTGTCGGCGACCTTCAGTGGCGTAGACGTCTTGTCTCTCTTGGCCTGGGCCCTGGTTGTAACAGCACCGACGATCTCTGGTCGGCAGGGCTGAGCCGGAGTAACCACATTGTCCCGTAGCAGCTCTGTAAGGTCTCCATCGGGAAATGGCAATGGATCCTCCTCCACAACTTCGACGCGTTGGGTTGAGGCAGGACTCCACTCTGGATCGGGGTCGTCGGGTCGTCTCGCGCCGTCGATATTCCCGATCATCAAATCATACAGCGGCTTCTTCAGGCAAACCGCTTCGACTTCGCCTATGTAGAAAGGGGTGCTGACTTGAATCTTCGCAACTGGCGCTATCACACATTTGCTGTCGGCCATGAGTGTCCATTTTGACTCGCCAGTGAACTGTTCTTTAGCGATTAGGTCTTCTCTGACGATGACCCCACTGCAGCCAGAGTCTCTTAGAACAGTCACTTCATGATTTCCGACGCGTCCCTTGGAAACAGGCATGTTCTGGACGGTCACAGCTGCGCTGGCGACGACGGGGATGGATTTTCCGTTGGCAAGGAGAAGCTGGCCGTCAGTTATGCACTCTTGCACGTCCGCATGAGTAGCTGTGCGCTCGGTCTCACTCGGAAGAATGACGCTCCAGCCGCACACTTGATGGTCAGATCTACTGGTTTGCCGTTGATTGGAGAACCGCCTCTGCCGGTTGCCCGCCGCTGAATTGTCCGTACTGCTCCGCTGTCCGCTACTTTTGTTTTGAGAACAGTTAGCCGCCCTGTGGTCTGTAGCGTTGCAGGTAAAACAGCCTCTTGAATGCCCTTCCCTGGGAGGTGGTGTGGAGTCCGTCTGTCTCTGGCTCGTCTGGCCCCCCTGGATCTGGTTCCCATGGTTTCCAGTCTTCTGAAAATGTTTCGCCGCCTTGGGTGGCCCCAGCGTCTTCTCATAAGCGATGAGATATCTTTCAGCAGCTTCAGCAACGTCTTTTAGCGTCTGCAACTTTTGTATTTCCAAGTGGATCGCGAGGTCCTTAGGGCAGGCGTTGAGTAATTGTTCCCTCACGATCAGCTCATGGAGACTCTCGTAAGTCTTCCCTTTGCCTGATAATTCCACCCACTTGTGTAGATATGACGACAGGCGCTCCACAAACTGCTTTGGCGTCTCGTCTGACTTAGGCCGGCATTCACGGAAGCGTTTACGGTAGCCCTTCTCTGTAAAGTTGTAGCACTGCAACAGGGCCTCTTTCAAGACGTCGTAGTTTTTGGCGTCATCGTTCGACAGTCTGGTGTAAACTTCGAGAGCTTGCCCCGTCAGAAGTGCACTCAGTCGAATTGCCCAGTCTTGAGGTTGCCAGTTAGAGCTTTCAGCGAACCTTTCGAATCTCGCCAGATCAATCTGGTCCTTCCCGTCGACGAAAGCTGGCAATTTTGGAGCCGTATGGTCGTTGGTGACTTGTGGCGCATGCTGATTGTTTTGGATACGCGCCAACTCTAGCTGGTACTGACGATCTCTTTCTTGCTGCTGCTGTTTAATTTCCAGACGCTTCAGTTCAAAATCTCTTTCTTCACGGCGTCGCTGCTCCTCTGATTCTCTGTCTTCACGACGTCGCTGCTCCTCTATTTCTCTTTCTTCATGCCGTCGCTCATCTTCTCTTTCTTCACGCTGACGTTGTTCTTCTCTTTCTTGTATTCTCTCCTGAGACTTGACGTACTCCGTCAGCTGTTTGCCTTTTAGATTCAGTTGCATCCCTTTCTGCCAGAAGTCAGCCATCTTGATGCTTCTGGAAAGTTCTTTTCTGGAAAGTTCTTTTTCTAGAAAGTTCTTGACTGTAGAGTTCTTTTTTTCTGGAAAGTTCTTGACTGTGCTGTACCTTTCTAGACTGTTCTAGAACAGCACGCTTTCTGCAGTAGCGCTGATGCTTGTCACTAGTCGCCTTCGTTGACGCAGGCCCCGCTGTCCTCGTCGTATGCGACGCTGCACCACGCTGGTGTTGATGTATACGCTCCTGTGCTGAAGTAGACGCGACGTCCGCTCGCCGCTCTCTGTAACACTGGCGATGTAGCTCCGAGACTGTCCCTCGACGTAGTCCTGCGGCAGCCACGTAGTCCCGATCTGTTGTTCGCTCACGAAGCAACTCTCAGCGACTACACGCCCTTGCAGTCAACCCGAATCTATCGGATGTAGTCCCAGTATGTTGGCCCCTCTCGACGCAACTCGTTGGCGGCTACCCTCGATGACTGCCTCTCGTAACGTTGACTCGCTTGTTGTGGCAGTTGAACCCTTGGCTATGGCGTGAATCGCGGCTTGACCCCCAAAATGTTACACTCGGTTTGATATTGTTGTTGTTGATAGTTGAAGTTGTTGTTAGTTGGAAAGTAAATTTGAGAGTGGAAAGACGATTGAGCGATTGTATGCAGTTGTTGATGTGTGCTGAATAAAAGTGGAAAACTTCATACGTCGACTTTGTGACTTGTATGCTGCTTGAGCGGGCTGCGTGGATAAACGAATCTGAGTTACACCCTATCAGGAATTCAGCATTGGGGCTGAATCAGATACTGATAGAAAACACCAATATCAAACCGAGTGTAACAATAACATTAAAATAAAATAACTAAAATGAAATTGTATAACTTATCAATAAAATTAAAATAAAACAAAATATAATAAAATAAACAATTTGTATTGCTTTTGATTATAAATAGCCCAAAACGACTGCCACGCAAAGGGAGGTTATTTGGCAGAGGTGTTAGACCAGACCACTCAGAATTTTCTGGTTGCCTCCCTTCGTTCGATGAATTGGACAACATCCAGAGTGTGGATTGGTGCGACGGAGCAAAACAACCATGGGACGTGGAGATGGGACTCAGGTCATAATTATTATTATTATTATTATTATTATTATTATTATTATTATTATTATTATTATTATTATTATTGCCACCGTGCGGTGCCGGGGTTTTTAGTATAAATAGTATCTTCACTTTCTGGAAATTTAGTGCTTTAAATTCCCACTGTCGCTGTCTTTCTCCTTTGTTCTTTCTCATTCCTACTCTATTCTGTCAAACTACTATACTATCTTCTTCTCCGCTAGACCAGTCACCTACCTTTTTTCTTGAAAACTCTTCCGGGACAAAACTCCTCATTTGTGGTCTGTTGGATCAGCTTGGGAATATTGGACGCTTTCTGCCAAATGGTCATTGGCGCTTCCTATGATGTTATTATTTGGCAATGTAGGCATTTTATATGAATGAGTTTTGTTGATATTTTATAATGATGTTTGTATTTTGTTTTGTTTTGGTAAACGGGGGTTCAATAAATTAGAGTATAGCCTCAGCATCCCCTGCGTGGGATGTCTTTATTGTAAAGTGACCGGTTGGTGGAGTGCCTTCAGTGTTACCACTCTGTTTTTTTTGGCAGATCTTTTATGCGGATTAGGGGTGAATCCTCTTTTTAGCGAAGATATGGTCTTGATTTTGTGGTCCTGATTCGGCTCTTTGCAGTTCGCTGGACCCTGTAAGCAATGAATAACTAACTATTGTTATTATTATTATTATTAGTTGCCAAGCTGTAAGCTCTGCAGCTATTGTTTTTGGCTTTGTCCGTCCGACCCACCCCCTCCTTTATAACCTTGATCCAGCCGATGCCCACCAAAGAAATGGCCAATCTAGTTGGCTATTTATATCCAGTTTAGCCTCTTCTAACCTATAAATGTTGCCTTCTCAACATTGGATGACTGGGGCTTAGCGCCAGATTGGAACCTTCGTGCAACGTGTGAAATATTGCAAACCCACAACGTGGCTGAGACTAGCCGAGTAGCTCTCATTATAGTGGGAGGACAGCGCAATCCCCGGCTAATCTTAACCAATATCTGTGTAGGTGGCAAGCTAGCGAATAATGAACATTGAAGTTTAACGTCCACACTCACCCTTGGCGATAGGGCAGACGGCAAGCTTGCACGACGTCTCTAGGTCATTGATACCGCGCTTTTCAAAAGCCAAAGACTTGTTATAAACCCCTTCAAGTTTTGTTTTCTTTTGGGGGTGGGGGGGGGGGGGGGGGCTGTGGAAGTGGGGATAGGGGTTCGTGGATAATAGGAGATCTGGAAATAGTCCTACATGATTAGTCACTCGCGCTGGACAAATGTTTCCGATTGCTTTCTCAACGAAAGCATGACATCCTCAGCCACAGCGCCATCTAGAAATAGGGAGCATGGGATCCTAAGTATTAGTATGCCTAGTACTTTCACCCATTTTGCCCTGAAACAAACCAACAAAATTAATTGATATCAACAATAAGATGGTTAGCGCTTCTACTTCAAGCAATGTCCACTTATATAGCTGCACGCTATTTGGATGTTGTGACGGCTTGCTAGGCTACATTCCCTTTGGCAAACATTTCATGACGTCTGGAGTCTCATCTGTAAATGTCACAAGAAGTATACCGTTAATATGTTATGCTGCTATAGGAGTGAGGAGTTGCTTCCCTTGTGTTTGCAGGCAGGGCATTGGGCTACAGTCACTGGGCGCCAGGACAGAGTACTCACGGTTCTATCTTCAGCCCTGACAAGATCAACCAGTGTGTGTTGCTATGGATGAGAGATCCCATGCAACGGTGGTACAGTTATCCTTGTGACGCCATGCTGTACGCCTTCTACTATATCTGCCAATTTGGTAAGCTGCAAAGTGTTTAAACTCTCAGTGTTGTTGTTGTTAGTGGCTGTATCTTGTTGTTGGTTGTAGTGGTGGTGGTAGTGGTGGTGGTGACGACGTAGTAGTAGTTGTAGTTATTGGTGTACGTAGTTGATTCTGATGGCAATGTTATCGCTGTTATTTTTGTTCCTATTGACGGCAGTGGCAGCGGGAGTGACGTTATTTGTGTGGGTGATTGCTGTTGTAAGAATTGATTTAATAATTAATCAATGTATTGAAAAAAATATATCTGCTACAGTCGATGAAGTTGATGATGACGACGACGACGACGACGATGATGATGATGATGATGATGATGATGATGATGATGATGATGATGATGATGATGATGATGATGATGATGATGATGATGATAGTAGTAGTTAGTTAGTCATTGTTTATAAGGTACAACGGACTGCAAAGAGCCGAATCAGGACCACAACTTGGTTGAAAGAGGGTTCACCCCCCATCCATATAAAAATAATCTGCTGAATCAACATAATGGTAACACTGAAGGCACTCCACGAGCCGGTCACTTTACAATAAAGGCACCCCATGCAAGACCGCTGAGGCTGTACTCTAATTTATCGAACCCCCGTTTACAAAAATAGTATATAAACATCATTATAAAATATTTACAAAACACATACATATAAAATGCCTATATTGCTAACTAATACCATAGAAAGTCCTAGTGACCATTGGGCAGAAAGCGTCCAATATCCCCAAGATGACTTAACAGACCCCATACACAAATGTATATTGATAGATTGATAGTATATTGATAGAACAAATTAGGAACGAGAAAGAACAAATGAAAGTGACAGAAACAGTGACAATTCAGAGCACTAAATTTCTACAAAGTGAGGATACTATTTATACAGAGAACCCCGCACCCCAACGGGGATGATGATGATGATGTTGATGATGATGATGACGACGACGACGACATTAATTATCGTGTTGGGGATGATGATGATGATAATGATGATGTTGACGTACACAACTCTACTTTTTTCGCAGGTACATCACCATTATCTAGTACCACCACCACCACCACCACCACAACACCAAAACCTACGACGACAACACCGAAACCCACAACTACAACACCAAAACCCACTACACCAAAACCCACTACAATCACACCAAAACCCACTACAACAACACCTAAGTCCACTACAACCACACCAAAACCCACGACTACAACACCTAAACCCACTACAACCACACCAAAACCCACAACAACAACACCTAAACTCACTACGACAAAGCCTAAACCTACTACATCGACACCCAAACCAACTACAACTACCCCCAAACCAACTACAACACCACCACAACCAACGACGACATCAAAAGCGACAACCCAAACCCCAACTACAAAATCAACGACGACTACAAGGCAAACAACTGCTCGACCTACAACCAGAGCTCCGACAACAACGACAACAATTTCAGCAATAACTGCCAAAACCAACGCGACAACACTAAAGTCATTGACAGCGCGACAGACAACGCTAACAACGACTAAGCTTACTACCAAACCGACCACCGCAGTTCCAACAACCACCCCTGCAGCAACTACCAAACCGACGACGACGACAAAGCAAACAAGAAGGAACACTCTCATTCCTCAAACAAATCCTCCAACTACTACTCCCACCACCGCCGCTGCCAGAATTAAAACGCCATCATCAACGCAGACACCGACTACAGCAAATCTGCAAAGCCAGCAAACTTCAGCCGGCATTAGAGGAACGACTTCCCAAACAAAACAACCGTCCACAGAAAACAAAGCCACAACACAGAGTCAGATCGTCACTGCAGCTCCCAGCGGAGGAAAAACTGCGAGTCATGTGACGCAAGCCCCAGCAGTGAAGTCATCGACGACGAGACAAGGAGCGACGCAAAAGTTCCGCAAGCAACCTGACAGCACCGATGGAGATGGAGACGCCCTGGATCAAGGTGTGTTGTTGTTGTTGTTGTTGTTGATGATGGAGGAGGAGGAGTAGAAGATGATGAGAATGATGATGATGATGATGATGATGATGATGATGATGATGATGATGATGATGATGATGATGATGATGATGATGAATAGCAGGAGGAAGAGATGTAGGCGACAGCGTCGACGGTGGCAACAGCGTCGACGGTGGCAATAAAAAGATAGCAAAGAAGAAGAAGAAGAAGAAGAAGATGATGATGATGATGATGATGGTGATGGTGAGAATGATGATGATAGAGAGGATGATGATGATGACGATGGTGATGATGATAATGATTCTGCTGATGATGGTGAGAATAATAAATGTTCAAAGGAGGTGGAAGAGAGAGATGTAGGCGACAGCGTCGACGATGACGATGAAAAGATAACGAAGGAGAGGAGGAGAAAAATACAAATAAAAATAATGAATAAAAGAATGATCAGATTAATGTAACGGGAAAAAAAAACGGCAAAAGAATAAATAAATAAATTTAAATAAAAAATGTTTTGTTAAAAATTAAGATGCTTGAAGGGAAAAAGATGCCAAGAACATAAGTTAAAAATGGACGGACGGACTGAGGACTAAAAGAAAGGGCTCAATTGACAGCAGCAACTGTGCAGATAATGCTGTTATAAACTAACCGTAAACAATAATACTGTAATTACCCACAGATTTCTTTTTTTTCCCTCCCACAGGTGCTCTGGCAGGTATCATCGTCGGTTCCATCGGCGGCATTGTCGTTATCGGCCTTCTCATCGCTGTCATCTACAAAAGGTTTGTGTATTAACTGCTCTCGCCTAATAAATAATGCTTACTTTGCAGTTTGGAATTCTTGGCAATTAAAAAAAAGTATTTTACTTAGTAATGCACTGGTCACTTAATCAATTAACTTGTTTTCATTTTCAGCCGTCACAGCTGGCCAAAGTACTTGTACTCAGAGCAAGACGTGGCATTTGAAAATTTTGGATACGGAACCGCCGTCACCTTCAAGGCTAATCAAGACAACGCTGTTCAGCTCCTCAATCAGGACTACCCCGAATCAAAGTCGTAGGTTGATTCCAGCACTTGTGGTATATATGTTCTCTGAAATACCGATATTTTAATTGCCTGTTGCACACAGGCATAGCCTCTTAAATCAGACCTAAATGTCATTGCCTCACCCTAATACCAGTTTCTATCGCTAATACCAGTTTCTATCGCCAGTCACAGTGGTAAACTAAATCCAACGCCTGTGGCATACATTTCTGTGAAATGATTAAAATAATCTTGAGTAGTGATTTGACTCTATGTATACAGCACCAGGTTCTTGGCCATACAGCGTAGCTGAGACTGTCCTGTATTGGGTGAAGGTCTCAGCAAGCTTACCCATGCAGTTTGTATCTATCTAGAGCAAAATACGCCCACAACATTCAGATTCCGTCACGAGCCTGTGAAATATAATTCTCAGAACTATATCACTTGAAATATCCATCAATGTCGTTGTCATTATCATCATCATCGAACTGTGCAAGTGTAAATGAGGACATCAAATATTCTGCGTGTGTGTGAATGAGGAATGAAGACAATGGATCATCTTTTATCTTTATCATCATCATGACCTCAGTATAATAGAATACTATTAATTTTCTTCACTTAAATTGGAATGTCAAAATCATCATCAGAACGCTACTTAATATATACAGCCACCTTTATGTAGATTTGTTAGTTAGTCATTGTTTATATGGTCCAGCGGACTGCAAAGAGGCGAATCAGGACCCCAACTTGGTTGAAAGAGACCCCACCTCCACCCATCTTTCCCCCCTTTCCGTATAAAAGAAAACCTCAATGGAACACTGAAGGCACTCCACCAGCCGGTCAATTTACAATAAAGGCATCCCATGCAGGGGACGCTGAGGCGGTACTCTAATTTATCGAACCCCCTTTTACAAAAATAAAATAGAATACAAACTTAATTATAAAATATGTAAAACACATACATATAAAATACCTTAATTGCTAAATGTATAGTGACCATTTGGCAGAAAGCGTCCAATATCCCCAAGCTGACCCAACAGACCCCATACACAGACGAGGAGTTTTGGGAGAGTTTTCAAGAAAAATTGTAAGTTACTGGTCTAGCGAAGAAAATAGAAGATAGTATTTTGATAGAACAGATTAGGAAGGACAAGAATAAATGAGAATGACAGAAACAGTGGTAATTTAAAGCACTAAATTTTCACAAAGTGGTTTTTATTTATTTATACAGAAAACCCCGCAACCCTATGAGGGACGTCATGTAGATGTTTAAATTGTTATTTTATATTTATGTTATATATTTTTATAAGTTTAACTTTTCTATGAAATTTCATTTTATAATTATGTTGTTTAAATGTACATATACTAATTGCAATTGACTGATGTTTACTACTGGCAAAAAATGAAAGTAATTGCTTGGATTTCAGTGCAATAATTGTTATCTAAAAGCTTGCTTGGATTTCAGTGCAATAATTGTTATCTAAAAGCTTGCTTGGATTTCAGTGCAATAATTGTTATCTAAAAGCTTGCTTGGATTTCAGTGCAATAATTGTAATCTAAAAGCTTGCTTGGACATCAGTGCAATGTTATCTAAAAAAAAACTTGCTTGGATTTCAGTGCAATAAATGTTACCTAATAAACCTGATTGGACTTCAATAAATGTTACCTAATAAACCTGATTGGACTTCAGTGCAATAAATGTTATCTACAAAAATAGTTTGCTTGTTTTTTGAACGAATGTGTATGTAGCTAGCAGCTCTTGATGTATTTGCCTAAAGCATAAGAGAGAGAGAGAGAGAGAGAGAGAGAGAGAGAGAGAGAGAGATAGAGAGAAAGAGAGAGAGAGAGAGAGAGAGAGAGAGAGAGAGTTATTCATTGCTTACAGGGTCCACGGACTGAAAAGAGCCGAATCAGGACCACAAAATCAAGACCACAACTTAACTGAAAGAGGACTCGCCCCTAATCCGCATAAAAGATCTGCCGAAACAACCGGCCGGTCACTTTACAATAAAGACATCCCACGCAAGGGATGCTGAGGCTATACTCTAATTTATCGAACCCCCGTTTACAAAAAGAAAATAGAATATATACATCATTATAAAATATCGACAAAACACATACATATAAAATGCCTACATTGCCAAATAATAACGTCATAGGAAGCCTCAGTGACCATTTGGCAGAAAGCGTCCAATATTCCCAAGCTAATCCAACAGATCTCACACACAAATTAGGAGCTTTGTCCCGGAAGAGTTTTCAAGAAAAAAGGTAGGTCTAGTGAAGAAGAAGATAATATAGTAGATTGATAGAACAGATTAGGAATGAGAAAGAAAGGAGAAAGACGCCGCGACGGCGACAGTGGGAATTTAAAGCACTAAATTTCCTATTAAATAGTATCCCCACTTTCTGGAAATTTAGTGCTTAGTATTTATACTGAAACCCCCGGCACCCCCACATGGGAGAGAAAGAGAGAGAGAGAGAGCACCAAACACAAAACCACATAAACTTTATATAAAAAATGCACACAGGACTTGATTCAGGGTGATTGTTCTTGATTGTCAGCACAGAGGAATACATAACGCTACACTTGACCTGTAGAAAGCTTTCGACACAACAAAAACACTGAACATCCCACAATCACTTCACAATCACGTACATTGCCAATAGGCCACAGACTATTAAAGCACTTTAACACAATACAGACATCTTCGTCGTCACAATGAAGCAATAGTTTATTCATAGTTACAGTCAACATCCATGACTGACAAAAACGCACAATGGAAGGTTTTCTGCTTATTCTTACCTACATTTCTTTAACTGAGATCTTATAATTATCTATTATCAAGGTCTTGCATTATATAAAATCCTCTTCATGTAAAACCGTGTAACTTGTAAAATTCTCCATTAAAATTAAAATAAACCATTTTTTATTTAAAATCATGTCCAAAGAGCTAAAGACTTGTAAAACATGTAAAAAAAAATAGCAAATATATATGCTAAAAGGGTTCCTCTTAATTAAAATAGTTGGCTAAGTGTACTAATATTTTGATTTCTAAACAAATGCCAAATGTAAATTGTTCACAGAAATAGTAAACCTCTTGGATCTCGTCATTTTATCCTAACTAAAATTAAACAGTAGCATTTTTGTGTTTTTAATCCATGCTAGTTTAAAAAGTGTATTATATACCATAATCATGTAATTACAATCTGCTTAGGCAGAAACCTTCACACAAGAAAAAATCTTTGGTCTTGGATTTCATCAAGAAAAAAAAATGCATTACATGGAAATTTACCACATTATAAGAAAATGCATTACACATAATTATATATTTTCTCCTCCACACTTTCTCAATTTGAACATCACAACTACAACATCTAACGATGAATCATATGGCAAACTATTTCTTTTTAAAAATGGCAATAAATGTTGTATACATGAAATATAACACAAACACAAAAACAACAAAAAACAAAAAGCTTACAGTGCACAAAAATGATCAAGATTCTTAAAAAGAAATTTTTAGAAAGTTGTGTATGCTTCATATATACACAACAGAGATAAATCAATAAACTGTAGGCTTTTTTGCTGAGTTATTTCTTTGTCGTGGTGTAGTATCCACAGTATCCTAAAGTAAATAGGTTTATTTCCACCTATCAAGGTCGTTTGAATTAATTACAAAAAGCCAATTGACTGGAAGCAGAATTTCATTAGCACGTTCTTTCTGAATAAACCAATTTCTAACAAAATGTGATAGCTTTATTCTATACCAAACCAAGTATTAATATCTGCATAGAAGTATGTCTGCGTCAAATCCTTTCAAATCAGAAAGGAAGCAAAACATATAAAAAACACAAAATGAAATAAAAGAAAACTGACTTCATCAACACTCTATGCATCACTGCTGCATCTTACGCACCAAATAACAACCATGACAACTGAAAAAGAAGGTTAAATAAAAATTAAATTATTAACTGTTGCAAAATGATCAAACCAACCAAAAATATACACACGAAAAATATATACAAAATATAACTATAGTCAACACCAGGGAAAATTCCCCCAAAATGTTCATCACAAGAAAATAATTGTCTAGCGCTAACAAACAAATTACTGATTACAAACGATAAATCAACATAATTAATATAGCTCCAGATATACAAATTAAGACCATCTGTGTAATATTAACAGCAACATGTACACAGTTCTACCATAAATACACAAATAACAAGCAAAATTAAAATTGCACCACTAATCATTTAAATTAAGATCAAAATGCAAAGAAGGACAACAAAATTTCATAATCAGTATGTGATATAGTATACACTACAAACTTCTTTTAAATTCTGCTAAACATACTTTTCCATTACTAACTTCTTGTATGTGATGATGTAGAACTTAAACGACTTAATTTAAAATCTAAAGTATCATGTATTTGACTGAGCAAAGATTGAACAAATAAAATAACAATTTTGATCAAATCCTTCTACATCTTGGAAGACATCAATTATATTTTTTTAAAAACTTTAATAAATAACAAATCCGCAAAGTCTGTTTCTACTGTGATTCTAAAACCATGCTTTTGAATACTGATTTGTTTTCTTTCACCATTTTAATTGTTTTTAAAACTTGGGCTTTAATTATTAGCAACTGCAAATTATATTACTATCACACACAGTTCAAAGCTGCTTATCCCAAATGAACCACAGCTGAATAAAAGATTATTAAAATGAAAAAGTATTCTTGTATCTAGTGCTGTAGTAGTACAATATTGGTTATATGTAACATATTATACTACATATTTGCTGCTAAATTATTATATTATATAATTCATACAACTCATAAGTCGTGTATTTTTATTCTGACATAAAAATAAAAATACATACAAGGTCATATTGCAGTACACAAAAACATTTTTTGGCTTTTAGCTTCTTATTTAAACTTTTTTTTTTTTTAATTTATTTATTTTGTTGTTCTTGTAAATACCAGACAACTTTAACATTATATGACCAGAATTTTCACAATCATCCGTGCAAATATGTACACTAATTAACGATTTGAATGCTGATTTTATCTGGCAATAATCAATAAATTAATCCAACAGGTCCAAATCAATGTCAATTCAAAATTTAAAATATAAGATAATTATACATCAAACTTTACGTTCAACATTATCAGTTGAACCCAAAGACATTTACGTTCAAAATACCGATTAAACACTTCACTTCAATAAGCAATCATGAAAACAGCACACAAGCAACATATATACAACAAATTGTTTCTTTTTTCACAAAGCAAACAATGGAGAACTGTATCCACCAGGTGGATACAGTTATTTTGTTGAAAAACATGAATCACAACCTTTTTCTTTGACAAAAAACAAGATTGAATATTGACAACACCATGGCAGTACACATACAACGGTAGCCACTTGATTTAAAGCCAGTCACATACAACAATGTCAATAAGTTATCAATGATTTGTAACATTAACGCACAATTACAATACATTATATCAAGTTTCACCTAATGAAGCTGACATTAAATCATTCCTCACCCAAAAAATCCAAATATCCTGAAGCAACTCCAAGTAAACCATAAATATGTAATTACTAAATACCAACATTCATGACCCCCTTTTATTTCCTAAAAAAGGAAAAAAGCGTAAAACAACTTGTGTTATAATGTTACCCAATAGATACCAACCTTTATTCAGGTTTTGGGCAGTTTTATTTTCTATCTCTCATAATTATTTCAATAAATGTATCAGTGAAATAATTTTTTGAGAATTACTGTTTGTGTATTGTGAAACTTAAACACACACACACACGCACACACACACAAACACTATTAAAGACCAATACAAATCAACTGTATGCCTTTCAGTTTTACTTTTGTCATCTGATTTATGTCCAGGCAAAAACTGCTGTTTTTGCACATTTGCGAGTTCAAAATCGTGTTGGTGTTGGTCTTTCTGTTAAAGTGTAAAAAAATAAATATTGTTTGGTTTGATAGAAACTAGTCGAGCTTCTGTCAACACTCAAAAAGTAAAAATAGTATCCTTGTTAAAAATATTTCTTTAAAAAAATGTCACAATCCTAATTCAGCACTAATTTACCATCTGAAATACTTATCAAGGATAATTGTTAATACAGCATAACAAAGTTAACAAAGAAGTCCCCACAACACAAGCAAATCCAACACACAACACAGTCACATGTCTTATAACATCTGGAAGCTTTGACAACATTCAACAAAAATCAAAGTTAATTTGTCTTTGGTCTGAAATTCGTATTTACAGCTGCAGAATCGTACGATTGTCAAAAGAATGAACAATATAAAGAATGCTGGGAGGTATTTAGTCACAAGAATAACAATGCGCACTTGCAGACATATAGTGACAACTCTGTTGCAATATATAATTATAATACATAGAATTAATGTTAAAGCGTTTTGTTTTTCTTATATTCACGTTTCCAAGGAAAAAAAAAACTAACTCTGAAGATATAGTTATGCAGGGAGAAAATGGTAGACTTTCAAATAACTTGCACTATTTTCTTATATTCAATAGTTTAAAAAAAAACATTCCTCTAGTACAATAATCTTATTTTTTTATATCTTTCTTTCAAAATATCAAACTTTTTTTCATAATCTAATCATTTGATGTTAAATTTATGTTGTATTTAAGCAGTCAAGAGAAGAAAACAAACCTTACAAATTACAGCCTATTATAACACACTTTTTTGTTTTTGTAGAAGAAAATGTAAAACTAGATTTAAAACAATAGAGAGCGCTGAAAAAAATAATTTTAATTGTAAATAATGTAATAATTAAAAGAGCAATATACAGAAAAAAATGTAATGACATCATTACCTAACAAAAACTTAACACAATTGCAATACAAAAATCTGCATCAGCTGACAAAATAATTATTGTAGCCATTTCTTTTCTTGACAAGGTGGAAACATAATTATGTAAGACAACAATTGAATCACCAGTTACATACACAACAACCAGAATACTTTTATGGAGAAAACAGTTTAGATAGTCATCAAAAATGCTGTACTGCTGCTGTATGGACAATCTTTGGTTTGAAAATGTCAGCAAAAATGTATAATATATGATTTAACATATAAAATATTGATTGTAAACAATTATCACCTATAATAATAATGTATGTTAAGTTAAACGAGAACTTACATTAAAATTAAAAACATGCTAATTTATTTATTCAACAGAAATACTAAAAGGAAACAAGAACTGGATAATGTATATTAAATGACAAAGTGAATTCAATAAAATTATAGGGATTGATGTCCCAAACTATTACTAAATTAGATTATCACTAAATTAGAATGTTTAAACAAACTATAAATACCGACTAAAGATGAAAAGTGAAATAATAAATGATTAATAAACTATAAACTTGCAAGTTTATATATAAATGCAACATATGATTTATATGTCAATTGGACATAAATTAGAAACTGCTAAAAATGTTATTTGATTTGATTTTGAATACTGATAGGGATACTTCACAATGTAATACAATGGCAACAATCACCCACAGTAACGCTACACAACAGTTAAGTGCATCATACAACAAAGTTTTGACAACTTTAAATGCAGACTATCATTTCCACATAGTCTTTGGGTTAGGCAAATATATATAATATAAAATAACTATTTTACAAACAACTATTCCACAGCTTAAGAGATTCATGGTAGCAACCTTTTAAAATAGAGGTTTAGACCAGCCTCAAATGTGAAATAGTTTCACTTATTATAAGACTTTAGCAAAATAGAGAATGCATCCAGATTGTCATTAATTCAAAAATCTTTGGTTGAACTAGAAGACAATGTTACAATGTGTTTGAAATGTTCCTCAATATATGTGATAAACAACATGTAAAAATGATAAATACAAAACTGAAAATGACTGAATCAGTATACCTCATAGTTTTCATAAAATTTAAACTGTGCGGTTCATATCTGTGTGCATGTGTACTTAGCTAGCTAGTCACCGTTTATAGGGTCCAGGCGTGTGTATTTGATGTTGTCCATTTTGTGGACGGTAGCAGACACATAGATCTTTTGGAGCAAAAGTACAATTTTATACCCCCAAAAGCTACTGTGTACCACTAGCAAATAGTCTAGTCCGAACAGAACATTTTTCTTTTCAAATGTTGAATAATTCTGCTTTCATTTTTGTTAAACATTTTATGCCTGTGTTGTATAATCTCCCTTAACCCATACACCTGTCCTATGTTTTTGTTTCTTGGACTTAATTTTATATTTCATATACAACGGCTTGCTCAGATCAATGTTTTGAAAGAAAAGTAAAGCAAGAGTGGTCAATGAACCAAAACAAAACAAAAAACTTTATTAAAATAGGTCTAAAACATTTGGATTTCTTCAAGAACCTTGCAATTGTGTTTTACACAATAAAACAATCAGCAATCACACAAAGTCGGGCAAACATCACTGCAAGTTGCAAACAGACATAGCAACATAATGTCAATCACAATTCTCTTCCTCCACGACATAAACAACCAAACTTACAATTTACAATATCCAATTGTCATGCATACATCACAACATACAACACCCCATGATTGTCAAATGTGCTTTTAAAATTTGTACAATACAAAAATTATACAATAAAACAAAACTCAATAAAACATATCATCAAGTAAGTTATAATGCTGTTATATATTTTCAGTTATAACAATTATAATTATAGACATATTTATCAGCATAAGTAAAGCTTTTGTACCACTCCATAATAATCAATTCCACACAAAATCATGTTTTGTGTGTTAGTTGCACACAATTTTCATAATAAATAATAAAACCAGAAAATAAAAAGAACAGGAAATGATTTGTAAAAGTCATTCTTAAGTCAAATACATGCACACTGGCAGTGTATGGTTCGAATAAATATCCAAGAACAATAAAAACACACTAAAAATGTTTATTTGCTTCTGAAAATCGGTAATTTATAAGGCCAACAAAGAAAAAAAAGTCTGTTTATGGTAAAATCAGAAGAAAAAAAAGGAGCAATAGACTGGCTTCTTTATTCTTTTTTTTTTTTTTAAAACCTATTCCACCTTGGGTGCAAATTGTTTGACTTTTTTCTTTTTTTTCCCAGAGGATCCACCCAAAACTTTTAGAACTGTGCAAAAAAATTAGGGTTGGTCAGGATACCGTAAACATACATTTCTTTTGGGAGAGGTGGGAAGTGGGGAAGGGTGGTGGGTGGGGGTAGTCTAAGAATTTAAATTTATGAATTTTGCCTAATTTTACTAATGAAGTCTCATTTTAATTCTTAATTACTTTGCTCCAAGATGTGATCCAAAGTGCCTTTTAAAATCTTTATGTATGGGCACAATGTAGCACAAAATTAATGTTACATTTTGTATAATGTTTGATAATTTAAGATTGTATCAGTGTCTAGTATTTTAATATAATTAAAAATGTTCAAGATAGTGGAATCTTCAATAATTAAAATTGTACAGCAAGCCATATTAAACTTTGTATTTCATGTCAGACAATTTTTGTTGGGGGCTAAATTAAGTCACACTAACTGTACAAAATGTAATTTGGCCAGTCATGTTAATGTCAATGCAGAGCAACAATAAATGTATGATTTTTTCCCCCATAAATTTAAAAAATATTTTTCCCACTAATTTATGTTTTTTTAAAATAATACATGCAAAGAGTACTTTACCAAATTCCATTTTAATTGGAAAACAAAAGATATTCTTTGTACAAAATGTTAAGTTGGCCGGTCAAAGCAAAGCAAGAGTTATGAGGGGCTATGTTTTGTTTTGTTTTATGATTATTTATTATTCATTTATTTTCTGTATTATTTACTGAACAATATTCTGTTCTTAAATACATAAAAGAAAATTTGACCTTTGAACCCATTTCAAACAGAAAACAAATAATACACATTATGGTCCCCTTCCATGATTTTGTACAGCACACTTCGTTCAAACACAGCAAGCATTATTTTGTATTAAAAAAATTAGTTAAGATATGACCAGAATCAGTAATAATCATTTTGGCAAATCTTTGGACGCATGATACATGCTTCATTCAAATGATGGCACTTGATCTGAACACTTTCTATAAATCAAAGAACCACTTGTTACAGAATGCATTTAAAAAATAACGTTTAATAATGCTATAAAAAAGTATTAGTAGCGTTGTAACTCCAAGAACTGTTAGTAGCAAAATTAATAGGTCTAACTCAGTGAGGATTATTACAAATGAAATATCCATTACACTCCAATAATAGATTTACAAATTAGTACATATTACAATCCTATAATGCAGAGTTATTAAAAAAATGGATTTCAGCTAATAAGTTTATTCCATCAGTCTGTCATTACACAAAACAAAAAAAAAGAAAGATTTATTTTTAAAAAAAATCTCTGTCAAAGCTGCTTATTTACAGCCTATGCAGGAAAAATTAAATGCAAGAATTAAAATTAGTTCGTTAGTTAGTCATTGTTTAGAGATCCAGCGGGCTGCAAAGAGCCGAATCAGGACCACAAGAAAAAATGAGACAGGCATACAATAATAATTATGTTTAAATGAAATATAAACTTTGGTATAACTTTTATCGATAGCCCTTTCAGTTTAGTGTAAAATGGATTGCATACATATTATTTTAGGTAAAATGTAAATGGATTTCCAGTGGTTTTTTTTTTTAAAAATAATAAATATAAAAAATAAAATAATCGCAATATATGATAGAAAACCTCTTTTAAAATGCATTCAAGACCAGTATCTATTCTATCAGTATCACATTTCAATAATTGCAAACTGTTTGGATTTCAAACTGTTGCCATACTAGCTCTTTGGATTTTAATAGTGTAGAATTCTTTTTTGGTTTTGGGCAAATAAAATTGCAGATGAACTTTCATTAAATTTGTACAGCAGTTTATACTAATGCTGATTGTATAACAAGAGCAAGAAAAATCGTAAGATGCCTAGATCATAGATGGTCATAAAAAGTCAGTTTCTGAAAATAGTTTTTTCCCAAAAGCATATGAATCCAAAAGCAGGCATGCCTACCCTCAATTTGAAGTTTCAGTATTAGCTTTTTTACATTTCAGTATTACTATTATGATTTCCGTATTTACTTTTACTACCTATTGTTTCTTCTCTCATCCTTTTTGATATGCGAAGAATTCAGTGATAGATTGATTTGCTTCCACAATCTTCTTGTTCTTCTCCAAAGCCTCAGAATTCTTGATAAGATGTGGGCCCTCCACATGCCGCTTGATGGCGGAGATGCCAAACTGGTTTTGAGTCAGTGAATAACGAAAGGACACTTTTCCGAATATGAGGCAAGATATGTCTGCCCCTTGCGCAGTTTCTTTGAAGATTCAGATTTACAATCACTTTGCTTAGCCATTCGTTTGGACGCCATGCCAAACTGGTTTTGAGTCAGTGAATAACGAAAGGACACTTTTCCGAATACGAAGCAAGATATGTCTGCCCCTTGCGCTGTTTCTTTGAAGATTCAGATTTACAATCACTTTGCTTAGCCATTCGTTTGGACGCCATGTTTTGAATTCTGTCTTACGAGCACCGATCTTCACTACGACTGCGCAAAAACTGGTTCGGCAAACTTCAGTGCCTCTAACGGAAACTTCGATACCAACTGTCTCCACTGCGACTGCGCATTGCGGTATTAAACCGGGTTCGACTGTCTTCGGAAAAACGTCACAGGTGCATTACCACAAGCCAACGAGTTCGATTTTTTTTTCCCAATGTTGTTTTTATTTATTTCCGGACAGTGAAACAAGTATCCGTATTTTCCGTAGCGCTTGCTGAGTTTTTCAAATTTACGGAAATTCCATACGGGTAGGCATGCTTGCAAAAGTGGATGAACTAAACATTTTCAAAGTAAGAATTTACAAGTACATGATGCTGGGAAACGCAAATTAACACATACAATTATTGATTGGATTGTACATTAAAGTATTAAAATAAATAAAAAAATTTAAAGCTTTTACTAATCACAGAAAGTTTATGAAATGAATCTTGGCATCCTAGCAATAGACAATAACCAGTATTACTGAAAATTATACTACATTCTAATGCACAAACCCGGGTGCCAACTTTTGGTGCAATATCTGATAAGTCTTTGCTGTTTCTTCAAACTCATTTCAAAGGGCTTCATCCAGTTTGGTGCCTTATCTCATCCCTTCAATTCAGTCGTCCTATAGCAGTATCTGTGAATCTCCCAAACTTTATCATTTTAATAACAAAACGTTGTGGCACTTAGTAGTCAACATGCAGAATCTTTCATTCTGATACCTAATAGATAAATACAATCCTTATTTAATCTTTAAAAATTCCGTCAATTCTTGTTCCCAAGAAAAACATTTAAGCAATCACCATTTCACAACACCACATATTTTATAAAATGTTTACCGACAACATGTTAAACAATGTCACTGAACAATAAAAAACAAAACAAGGGCAAGCACTGCACAACAGTTTATTTCCCTTAGATCATTCCAAATTCTTTGTTTATTTCCCTTGATGATTGATCAATCAGCCGTGAGAACAGAGGGGGCAATTCAGAACGCGAGCACGCGCTATGTTTAAGAAGTGACGTCCTAGTTTGATATGATATAGGTTTGTGACGCATTGTCTGCAGCAGTTACTTTCCTTTTGCTGTGTGAAGCAACAAATAAATTATTTCCATTTTTATAAAGATCTTTTTTTTTTTAAATTAAAAAATACAATTCTGCAGAAAAATGTTTAAACAGAGGTATAGGTAAAAAAAGAAAGTTTTTATGCCTGATCTATTCAAATTCTAGATTTTCAAAGTTTTTTGTTTACTTCCCTTAATCTATATAAAAGTCAGGATTTTTCAGTTTCTGTTTCTGTGTGTAAAATATTAACAGATAAAACAAAGTCACCACAGTATCAATAATCACAACAAAATGAATTAGATTTGAATATACAGTATGCTATCCATTTCTACCAAAAAAAAATAAAGAAGACCGTTTAAAAAAAAAAAAATTATTTTGGAAAAATACAAACAAAGGCTGTGATAAATTATCATGCTGTCAAATGGTTACACCAGTTTCTCCTCTGTAACATGGATTTATTATTTTACAATAAAATGTTGAAGAAACTATAAAAATCTAATGACAAATCCATCAGTTGATCCTTGGACCAAGCTTTTTGTCATCTTCTTTCACAAACACAAACATGTGTATGTGTGGAAAAACACCCCATGGAAATGTTTCAAGGGAAGTGGATGGCTGATACACATTTAAATATACACCCAATGTTGGAAGTTTTCACTTTCAGTTTCACTTATGTGAACAGTGAACAGACCTATTTGCTTTGATACTTCAAGTGATAGATCCATTATTCTTTATGAACAACGGTTGTGTCTCACAATTCACAATCTGAACAGAGGAGTTTGACAGCAACTCACAAGGAAGCCTACTTTCACACGTTGTGTTTCACTGTGAAGTCTGCAACATCTGTTGAAGCACAGGACACTTCTTGCCTGCAGCATCGTCATCATCATCACACACTAGATTCACCAACTCTGTGGTGGCCGAACGCTTCACATTCGGTTTGCTATCGCCGCTACCAGCAGAGCGGCTTTTCATGGCACTAGGGCTGAGGGAAGGGGGCGTCAAATCACCGTCATCACCCGAGGAATCACCAACACTTCCCGTTGACGAGGTGGCGTTGGTTTTGACTTTTCGTTTGGCGCTGTCTGAGGCAAAAGCGTCTTCTCCGTTTTTCTGGGTGGAACTGGAAGGGAGGTTGTGGGGGTCGGGGTTGTTGTTGCGTTTGATGGAGCTGGACACATGGTTACACTCACCCTTCCCTCTCCCCCCTTTCCTCTCCTCCCCGCCTTCATGGCAAGAACGCACACACTCACAGTCCGACCCAGAGGCCGAAGAGTCACAGGGGGTAGGGTGGGAAGATTTACGCTGGCAAGGCAAGGGGGAGGCAGAACGCACGAGGTCAAACAGTTCTTGTTCGTTGCGCACAATCCATCGACACTTTTCGATGTCCACACAAATGATTTCCACTTCACGCTCTCCAAAGATGAGCATGTTCCTCTCATATTTAGGTTTTTTGGCTGGTGGCTCTTCCGATTTCACTTTCTCCACGTCCTTTGCTGGTCTCTTGTCTTTTACCTCCTCCGACTCCTGAAATCAAACACATGCAAATTTAGTTATACATCGCTATGAATTTGTCTTCAGCAAACCTAGTCTATGTCTTAGCATAACAAGCTTTATTGCTGCTCTGATAAAGAAATGGAAACACTTCTGTGCTGCAGTATGTATACAAGCCTTCTTTCCATCAAAAAACTACACAAATCTTGTATTTTTTATTAAAAGAAATTAAATGAAAAGATTGACATTCATTGATCCAAGCATGACAGCGACACTTAAGAACAGACAAAATTCATAAACTATGTTTACAAACAAAATACAGGGTTAGAAAAGAAAAGGAAGAAGAACAAGAAAGCTGAAACCATGACAACTGTTTCCTACCTCTTTGGACACTTTTGCAGCTTTGGCAGTGTGAGCACGCGAGGGTTTAGCAGCGACAGGCTTACTAGCCACGGAGGGTTTATCCACCGGCGCTTCAGGCATCTTTTCCTTGCTGGACTTGTGGGAGGACGACAGGTCCAGTGGCACGCCGGTGCTGGAGGCATCAATGGGGATGGCGTTGCTGGACAAAGCGGCTGCCGCAGCAGGGTTCCAGCCTGTGACAGGCACTCCTACCCCGGATATGCCCATGCCCGCCCAGGTGACAGGGACCTGGAACCTGGCTGCTGGGGACAAACTTGGGAAGGCTTGAGCGGTGGCCGCTAGTCCCTGAGTGCCCAAGCCGCGGTCGGGCAGATTGTAGTCGTACATGATGCCGGTGTCTAAGCCTAGCTGGAACAGCGCAGCGCCGTTGACCCCGTGCATCCTAGCAGCCGCCAGCGCTGCGGGTGAGAACACTTGCTGTAGTGGGGGTGACCCTAAAGGAAGGGCCGCAACCTGATGCACACCCACTCCAGTGTTGGAGTTGTCCGCCTTGGGCTTGCGTTCCCGGCCCTTGCGCCCTCTGGTGGCAGGGGCGGGCGGTTGAGGGTTATGCGGCGAAGAGGAGGAGGAGGAGGAGGCGGTAACGGCTGTTGTTTTATCTCCGAGACTGTTGGGTCCACTGGTCAATTCCTCTGCCTTGAAAAGTGCTGCAGGGCTGGCGCCAACCTTCGCTTTGGCTGAAGCGGAGGTGGTGAGGGCGAGAGGGGAGGCACTGGATGCTGAGACGGTGGTCAGACTGCCAGCTGTGTGGGACAGCTGGGTGATGACATCCTGAAGACTGGGACGCGAACTTTCAGACTTGCCGCGCGTTGACACCACTTTGCTGGGGCGTGAAGGAGAAGGGCCTGAAGGTGATGAGGAAGAGTCGCTGCCCTTGGCCTGCACGCCCAGAAAATTGGGCTGCATGGTGGCAGCAGAGAAGGATGATGAAGAAATGGCCGGTTCTTCTTTGATTTTGCGTCTGACCGTTCCTCCATCTTGACTAGTGGATGATGGTGGGGGAATAGTACCGTCTTTGGTTTCCTCAGACTCGACGAAGGACACAGAGTCCAAGTCGCTGTTGGGACTGTGCGTAGGCAGCAAGGCGTCCAAGGGAGGTTTGACGTCTGATGACAGGATGAGGCTGTGGGGGGAGGAGGTCCCAGAGTCACCTTGATAACCGTTGGGGTCCGAGGACAAAGGACCCATCTGGGAGATGAAGCGCTGCACTGCTTCTCGGTCTATCTGCAAATCGTCCTGAAAAATAGCACCTAATCATGTCAACAAAGGAAGAATTCAAGAAATAAAACGTTTGCATCCAAAATTTCGACAATCACTGAATCAACGCAAAATATGGATATGCCAAACGCAACGCTGTTTCTCTTAACATTAAAATTAAGATAAGCAAAATTAAAATATAAAGTGAAAACAAAATTTGTTGAGGCTCAATTGTGTAGGTTGCATTGATACCAAGTGATTCTTCCATGACGGTTCTTCAAGAGGATATTGACTTGTTGTTGGTGCTGCCAATTTTAAGCTGTTTTTGTTGTATTCCAGCATTCATCCACCCAAAACTAAAGGATTCTTTCTGTTTTGACCTAGCACTTAACCAGCTCAAAATGCTGCTCAAGGTGTTTCATTACCTTCTCTGACATATTTCCAAAGATGGTATTTGTGTGTGCTAATATGCTTGTAATGCTGTGCCATCAAAAGAAATGTAAACGTTTGATTGGCTCACATCTCCTTGGTCAAGATCGTAACCTCGGCGATTGGTCATGGCCTTGTCCCGTATGATGCGGTTGATGGAAGAGATGCTGGGGATGTTCTTCTCCGTACACACTTTATCCTGCAGCAGTCTGCACATCAATTCACACCAACAATTCAATAACAGTTCACATTCAATAGTTCAAAGCAGTAACCAAATAGATACGACTTCAAACAAGAATATGAACAGACTAGTATGGTAAGCGATATTAAAAAAACAGTCAACATCAATATTTAAAACTAAAAAGCAATATTCAATAAACCAAACTGCATAGTTCAGTATGCCCCATGCAACAGTAAAATATGCCAACTAGACCTCAGTATACTCTTATCCATAGGTGCCGCTGGAGCATCAGGGTCATGTTATTACATTACATTACATGGTTATTGCTTTAGGTCCAGCGGACTCTTCCGAGCCAAATCAGCTTTTCTCCTCTCTGCAAGCAGAACCAACCAAACCGAAAGTAGGTTTACACTTCGTCGCTCACCACCCTCCTCTTCCCCCACCTCCATTCGACTTAAAAATGAAATCCGCCGATACAGCTGGAATCTCAACAAGCGATGAGACCAAATATCCATGTGGCACCTGCGATCGAACTGTTACCTGGGATGCTAGGGGTGTAGAATGTGCCACATGTGGCCAATGGTTTCATCTGGCCTGCCAAAGTATCCTAGACACATCGGAGGAGTATGACAGACTTGGCGGCAGTGATGTTGTGTGGGAATGTGTCATTTGCCAGAATGCAAATTTCAGCACTGTAGCCTTTGATCTCTTTGGACTTGATGATGGCAGAGAACCAAAGAGCCCCAGCGCCCAGTCCCTACTCCACAGCTCTGCCAACTCTGCCCTACCCACCGCAGAGTCCTTCCATCCCATCCACTCGTCAACCCCAACCCGAGCCTCATGTCAAAATAAGATCAACAACCGTCCCCTTCGTCTCCTAAACATCAACTTCCATTGCATCACTGGCAAAGTAGCAGGTATCCGCAATCTTGTGGATAGCACCAAACCTGACATCATTATTGCAACTGAAACCTGGCTAGACTCTTCGATCCTTAGCAGTGAATTCATGCCGCCTTCCTTCAATACCTTTAGGCTCGACAGAAATCGAGATGGCGGCAAAGTCCTGATAGCAGTGGCCAACCACCTAACATGCCACGAAGTGACAGAACTCCAAGTGCCAGGCTGCGAAATGATCTGGGCGAAGATCAAGCTGCAGGGACGGCGCCAACTCCTTGTTGCTTCCTACTATCGGCCGCACACTGGGGATGGAATCAGCCTCCGACAGTTTGTCAACTCTGCACAACGCGCCATTGCCACACAAGCCACTGTCATCATTGGCGGTGACCTCAACTTCCCAGCCTTCGACTGGGCAACAAAAACACTAAAAACAAGATCAAAATACCCCACCCTCCATGAAGACTTCCTGGACATTATTAGCGACTTAGGACTTGAGCAGCTTGTGAATTTTCCCACACGAGAAGACAACACCCTAGATCTCTTTCTCACAAACCGCCCATCACTTGTGCCTCGCATAGAAGGAATTCCTGGTCTGTCGGACCATGACATCGTATACATGGAGTTCAACACCAAGCCCGTATACCATCGACAAACTCCACGCAGCGTTCCCCAATTTTCCCGAGCTAACTGGGACGCACTTCGAACTGCCGCCTCTGACCTCTCAGATACCATCACTAGCTCATTCAATGCAGAGAGTAACACAGAGGACATCTGGTCTACCCTGAAAAACGGCATTAACGACATGTCGCGAGAGCACATCCCCTACAAGACACTTGGGAAGAAAGCCAGCAAACCATGGGTGGACCATGCTACTCTTCGGCTCATTCGTAAAAGAGACCGCCTATACAAGCACTGGAAGAAAACAGGAGACAAAAAATTGCAAGAAGACCTAAAGAAAATCAAACAGACGGTACAGAGAAACTTAAGACGTTCATACTGGTCCTACACAGAACGACTCTTCGCGCAGGATCCTGAAGACAACAAACGCAACCCCAGCATAAAGTCCTTCTGGACCTACATAAAAGCCCAACGGACAGAAGCAGCTGGTGTATCCCCTCTCAAGGTTGGAGGAAAGCTTGTGACTGGAGCGAAGGAACGTGCTGAAATACTAAATAAGCAGTTCAAGTCTGCCTTCAGCCCAAGAGAGAACTACACATCTGAAGATTTTAGATTAAAGACCAAGCTTCAACCTCCACATCCAGACTCTCCATCCTGCAGCAACATCACCATCAACGCCTCTGGTGTCTCAAAGCTCCTGAGAGATCTGGACCCAAGTAAAGCCCCCGGGCCAGATCAAATAAGTCCCCGACTCCTCAAAGAACTAGCTGATGAAATCTCCCCAGCCTTGACTCTCCTATATCAAAGCTCGTTGAAAACCGGCGTAGTCCCCCAGGACTGGCGAACAGTCTTTAAGAAAGGTGAAAGATATCTTCCTGAAAACTACCGCCCAATCTCTCTGACTAGTGTTCCATGCAAAATCATGGAGCACATTATCACCCATAGCATCATGAGCTTCGCGGAGGAACACCACCTACTCAGCGAAGCACAGCACGGATTCAGGCGCCACCGCTCCTGCGAAAGCCAGCTCATAGGCCTTGTGGATGTGGTCTCTGATGACCTGGAGAAGGGAAGCAGACAGACATCATGGTGATGGATTTCTCCAAAGCCTTCGATAAGGTCTGCCATTCCCTGCTTATTCACAAGTTGAAACACTATGGAATCACAGGAGATATGCTGACCTGGATACAAGCCTTTCTTACTGACCGGCAGCAACGCGTGGTCGTCGATGGCGCCACATCCGAACCAATCCCCGTAGAATCCGGTGTGCCACAAGGCTCCGTCCTGGGCCCCAGCCTTTTCCTACTATATATCAACGACCTCCCAGATGGACTGTCCGCAGAGGCTCGCCTTTTCGCAGATGATACACTGTGCCACAAGACAGTCAGCACCGAAGATGACCAACGTGTTCTGCAAGCTGACTTGGACCGGCTTGCTGAGTGGGAGCAAACGTGGCTGATGTCCTTCCACCCGGATAAGTGTTTGACACTTCAAATAACCAGGAAGAGGAAACCGCTTCAAAGCGCATACCACCTCCATGGCCACACACTCAGCGTTGTCAAGGAGGCAAAATACCTTGGTGTAACCATCAAGAGCGACCTTCTGTGGGACAGTCACATCACCAACATCATCAACAAGGCAAACAAAGTTCTCGGCTTCCTCAGAAGGAACCTGCGAGTAGGTTCACAGTCACTCAAACAGCGAGCATACTTCACACTGGTCCGCCCGCTCCTGGAGTATGCGAGTCCAGTGTGGGATCCTACCACAGACAAAGACATCAGGCGGATTGAGGCAGTTCAGCGCAGAGCAGCCCGCTGGGTGGTCAATCGCCATCGGCAAACATCAAGTGTGGACGCTATGCTGGAGGGACTGCAATGGCCAAGCCTGCAGGACCGCCGCCGGCAAGCCCGCCTCATCACTTTCTACAAGTACCATCATGGCCTCATAACCATCACATCTTCAAGAAAACCCACACCCACCCTTCCTGCCAAACAGACCCGTCACGTCCACCCAGAGCACTACCAGCTTCCTTCCTGCAGAACCCAATACAGAAAGCAGACCTTTTTCCCCCGCACAATTGCAGAGTGGAACCAGCTCCCGGCAGATGCTGTCCTCAGCACCTCGCTGGAAGCCTTCAAATCCCAGATCTAACCCGCCCCCCTCCCCCCCCCCCATTTCCCTCTCTCCCCTGCCCCCTCATGCTCTCCCCCTTTTTCCCCCAAGGCTGTTTCATCTGGGCAGCACAAACCCAAACAGACTTACAAACAAGCGCCATTGCATCAACCCCTCAAATCTGCAGTACCTTCAGAACGATGAAGTTGGCAGAGTAATGAAAGAAGAGGACTCAGCCCTGATCCGCATAAATGATCTGCTGAAACAACCATAGTGGTAACACTGAAGGCAATCTACCAGCCGGTCACTTTACAATAAAGACATCCCACGCAGGGGACGCTGAGGCTATACTCTAATTTATCGAATACCCGTTTACAAAAACAAAATAGAATACAAACATCATTATACAATATCAACAAAACACATACATATAAAATGCCTACATTGCCAAATAATAACGTCATAGGAAGCCTCAGTGACCATTTGGCAGAAAGCGTTCAATATTCCCAAGCTGATCCAACAGACCTCATACACAAATTAGGAATATTGTCCCGGAAGAGTTTTCAAGAAAAAAGGTAGGTGACTGGTCTAGCAAAGAAGAAGATAGTATAGTAGATTGATAGAGCAGAGTAGGAATGAGAAAGAATAAAGGAGAAAGACAGAGACAGTGGGAATTTAAAGCACTAAATTTCCAGAAAGTGGGGATACTATTTATACTGAAACCCCTGGCACACCCACAGGGGGGTGGTCATGTTATGGGTAGACTAGGCTGTTATATAAACAGCTGACAACATGTGTTTGCCATCTTTCTCATCTCATCCTTTCTTGCCTTCAATTTTTCACACTCCATTAAGTTAGGCTGTGGATGGCACCGCTGTTGAGAAGTTCGCCATTGTTCACTTTTCCTTTTATTGTTTAGCACCACTTGGCCACTGGTTCACAACATGAACAAAGCAATGTCTCCAATCATTGCATCTTGTGAGAGGCATGCACATGATAAATTCCTGTATTATTATTATTATTATTATTATTATTATTATTATTATTATTATTATTATTATTATTATTATTAATGTCTAATATACTCACTTCTGCCTGATCTCCCAAGCAAACATTTGTGGGTTTTCTGCCTTGTACTGCCTAACCATGGACACTACATCAGGCGTAGTCACCTTGGGTTTACTGCCCCCTATCTGACCTGGGTTGATACTGCCAGTCTTGCGGTACCTGAAATAATAACAAAGATATAATTATTTTTAAAAAAAAACCTAGGTTTTGTTTACATCATAAATTGTCATAAGTATCGTTCAAGTCTATCATGAGACCGGTTGATTTAAATTCCATTTCCAAGCACACTGATTATTCAAATTAGCACAGTTGTGAATATTTTGCTGTTCTGAACTCGGATAATGCAAACCAATGATTGGAAAAAAAGAAATTGTGTACTGATAAATTAAATCACAGTTCCATCCACTGACTTTTAAATCACCCAAAAATATTTAATTCTCACTCTGCCAGCTGCTTAATTTTATTTCAAAGCTAGTGTTTAATCATTTTTTTTACTCAGGGCGACATATTCATTGTTACATAGTGGTTCAGGGAGCAAGAACTCATCCTGTTTGACTTTTACTTGCTTGCACACCAGTTAAACCAAACCTAAATGCATCTCGCACAGTGTGGGTTCGATCCTATCCTATCCTGTCCTGTAACTCCAAGGTCGAAGGAGCATCACAGATGATCATTTAAAAAGCATCGTTTAAAAAGTTTACAAAGCATGGAGATGAGGTGCTACAGAAGACTTCTGCGCATTTCCTGTACCCAGCACATCACCAACAAGGAAGTCCAACAGACCATCACACAAGCCATTGGACAACACGATGGCAAGCTCAGATTTACAACGAAGAATACAAAGCATGGAGTTGAGGTGCTACAGAAAACTTCAGGGTATTTCATATACCCAGCACATCACCAACAAGGAAGTCCGACAGACCATTACACAAGCCGTTGGACAACACGATGACATGCTCACAGTGGTGAAGAAATGGAAACTCCGATGGTATGGCTAAGTCACCAGAGCATCAGGCCTTGCAAAGACCATCCTGCAAGATACCATGCAAGGAGGCAGAAGAAGAGGGAGACAGAAAAAGAGGAGGGAGTACAACATTCGAGAATGGACTGGCTTGACACTGAGCGAAGCCATGAGGGTTGCTGGGGGCAGAGAAAGATGGAGAGGGTTCTATCCTGACTTCAAAAAAGTATTTCCTAATGCTAGATCTATATGTCAAGCACCTTGAGAAGCTCTCTGGACTTGAAAGGATGGTTTATAATCATGAACAGTCTGCTGAATCCTTGCAAACACCAACCTGTTTAGGATCTTGCTGACACAGCCATGGGAGACTTGCAGCTGTCTGCTGACTTCACATGGCCGGATTCCTTGCAGTGCAAGGTTCAGAATCTGGACTCGCAGGTGATCTGGCAGTGGTCGTCCGTTGGTGAACTCCCGTCCATACTGGTTGATATTGCGACCCCCTGTTTACCACAAAATGCTAAAATGATACATTTGATCACCTAGTTAAAGTATCAAATGGCATATCACCCCTCATCCCCCTCTAACCCTGTAACAAATGTTAGCGCGTAAAACTTATCTCTTTGATAAGGAAGAAAGAGTGGACAGGACCTTTTTTTTTCTTTTTTTTTAAAAACTTTAATTCATTTATTTGTTTTAATTCAAAAATTGATGTATTTATTCATTTATTTTATTTAGATCCATTTTTTTAAGGTACACAAACGGACTTGTTATGTGTTTGACATTAGTCACATAGATAACATACTAGTATGGTTAAAAAAAAAGAAAAAAAAGGAAAAAACAAACAAACAAACAAACAGATGACAGTACCTGAGTGGCGAATCCTGCCATCGCCCTTGCCGCCTTTGCTATCGTCCCCTTCCTCGTCAGTGTAGATCATGTCATTGTAGTCCAAACTGTCGTCCGAACCCATCAGCTCTCCTCCCTCTCCTCCTCCCTTTCCCCCTTTGCTGTCCACTCCCACTGGCGTTGACGGACCTTTGCTGCCGTTGCCGCTGGTGTTGCCACTGCTGCTTCCGTTTGCCACCTGGTTGCCAGCGTCGGGTGAGCCGGCCGAGGCACTGGTTCTGGCAGAATGAGCCATGGCGGCAGAAGCGGCGGCGGCCAGTTTGGTGGTCAGTTCATGAGGAGGGATCAAGCCCTGTTGTTGCAACAGCTGTTGTTGAAGCTGGAAGTACTGCAGCTGTAGGTAAGGTTGGGGGATCACTAGCGCTGCCCCACCACTTATAACACCTTCAGTCTCGCCTTCCTTTTCCCCACCAGCTGCGGGAGGGTCTGTCGTTGATGATGACGATGATGATGACGACGACGTAAGTGTGTCATTGGTGGCAGGAGGTGGGCTTTCAACTGCCGCATGATCAGCTTTCTCATTGCTCTTGTCTTCCATGGAGTCCAACGTCTTGTCATCATCTTGCGTCAAGTCTAGCGGTCCCACCTTGGAGAGGTTTGTGGGGTGAGGTTCAGGACTTTGAGATTCATTCATCGTCTAGTGATTATGGCCTTTACAGCCCATCCATTCATCGTCAATACCACACTTTTAAAAAAAAGTAGCCACCACTTCAGAAATAGCTTACGGGTTGAAACCAATGTCAAGTCCTCCTGTAAGACAATAGTGACTACTTGAATTTGTGTATATACTACCTGCACGGAGTTCTCTCAAAAACGTCCAACAATGCCAGAGAAAATGCTCACTGACAGTGCATCATGTAGAGAAATGAAGACTTTCCGTAGCACTCCATAGCTAGTTTGGGTGTGACAAGAAGAGAAAAAATTATTTTGTCCTAACAAAAACCAGAAAACAGTGTTTTGTCCTGACCAAAAAAATATAACAGAAAAAAAAAGTTTTGTCTTGACGGTAAACAATCTGGTGAAAACAGAAGACTTTTTAAAACAGGTGACTTGATCTCAAGCTTGGGTCTGTTCTCAGGTGTTGCAAACGCAGGTAAAGACAGGTGAGAGCAGACAGTGGAATGGGAGTGGAACAGCAAAGAGTGAAGGAGAGCGTGGAATGGTTGGGTGGAGTCACGGCATGGCTGCTGCGCCGCTGCTTTGTATCGGCTGACTTGCTATGAAAATCCTGCAACATAAAAAAAAGACCAGCCGGTTCAGACTGTACTGTTGTTGCTGACATCATATTATCATTATGTGATATTCAATGCTGCATCAAGTATCAGTGAATCCTAATTATAAGGTTGTTAGCGTATTATAATGTGAATGTGAGAGCGTTTGTATCGAGAGCGAGAGAAAGAGAGAGAGAGAAGAGAGAGAAGGAGAGAGAGAGAGTGAGAGAGAGAGAATAGGTACATGCATTTGAAGTTGTTATGTGTGCACAAGTGTGCATGCAAGTACCTGTGTGTATGTGCATGTGCGTGTTACATAATAAGATGACAGTAAAAAGAAAAATTCCCTACACAATACACCAATAAAAACAACAGAACAATACACATACAAACAAATCTAACTGCAATGGAAGCTAGAAGATCTAACTCTTACATCAATACTATCCTGATCAGCAAAATGACACCGTTTAACAATAATTTGACAAGAAACGACCAAAGCTACCGGTGCTCAATATTGCTGCTAGCAGTGAAAAAATATATTATGGAACAACCACCACAGCAAACCAAAGAATACAAAACAAGAATTATCAGTAGCACAGTAAACCACTAACACTAGTATTGCTTTTACGGCGAAGCCACTTCATGCATGAAAGGAACAAAAATGATAGGAGATTACAGCTTGCTCAACAACGCAACCATAAAACCTATTCCACCCCTTACCATACCCCAATTCTTCCTTTAAAACAACTTCTTCTTTCTTTTTTTTTTGAAAAGAACAAAATAATTTACACACAAATTTAAACAGACCTGAAACATGAAAAATAAAACAACTCATAAAACTCATACAGGCAAGTTGCACAGTACACAAGTGAGGATTTATTTTAAAAAAATAATTTTAAAAATACTTTAATTTGAAAAATCCCAGCAAAGTTCATGACAGTCATTAAGGCATAGCGCGATATGACGTGATCACCAATCCATCACATTACGGCCACACCACACGCATCATTGCTTCTCCCAATGCGCACTTAAAGTGTGTCTGATGTCATATTTTTAAACTTTAATAATAAATTGTATGATTATATGATTATATAGTCTAATAATACAAATAACTAAGGAAAAAGCTTTCTCATAAGCTCAAAAACAAAGACAATGATAACGCTGTGCCTTTATGACCACACCCGAAAGTTAACAGAAATCATGGATGCTGTTGCACCATCAGGGGCATCATAACCAAGACTATGCTTTCAAAACAATGTCTGCTACAGGTTAGAGACATGTTGTTTACAGTCAAATTTCGCAAATACCACACACAAACAATTTCTGAATATGTAAGAAAAATTTATGAATATAGAAGCAAAAATGAATGAATATATTAGGGAATGTATGAATATATATAAGCCAATCTTTTATCCACTAGACATGAATTAGACAGCGGCAGGGATAGCTCAGTGGTCAGAGCGCACGACTTGTGTAAGTGCGTCTTGGGCGACGTGGGTTTTCGAATCCTGACTTCAGCAAACTATTTCGTGATTGCTGGATATTATGGGCCAGCGCCTTGAGAAGCTCTCTGAGCTTGTAAGTGCGCTATAGAAGAGAAATCTTTCTTTCTAGTTTTATATATATATATATATATATATATATATATATATATATATATATATATATATATATATATATATATATATATATATATATATATATATATATATTGCACTTTGATTGTGACCTCAGGCGCACTTTAAAATTGAATGAGAGTTGGGCGCATTACCGCTACAACAATGGAATGCAACACATAGCCGCCCCAACGATCGCCTGCAATGCCATTATCTTCTCATCCCGCTCTTTCAAGCGCAACTGAGCGCAGAGTTCATCCCCAGTTCTCTCCCATGTGTGTCTACAGTGCGTGACAAGGGCAAAAGCTTAAAGCTTGATGTTGTTTAGTTGGGTGCTGGCAAAGTGCTGTTCCATGCAATCACCCCACAAGCTAGGTTCAACTCAGTTCTCTGGTGACAAATGGTGGTGGGAAAATTGGATACATTTGAGAAAACAAAAAGAAAGGAAGGGAAAAAAAAGGATGAACAAATGGACAAACAAATGAATGTAAGAAAATAAAAAAAGAATGGATAAGGAAAGAAAGAAAGAAAGAAAGAAAGAAAGAAAGAAAGAAAGAAAGAAAACCAAAGCAAAGCCCATATGACTAATATGCTCTTTGGAACTTGCAGTATGGCCAAAGGAGGAAAACGATGCTTAACGTCCTATTGCATGAGCGTTAAGGACGATCACCACGTCGCCACCCTGACAACAATGACCATCATCATCATATCAAAAATATGGCCAAAGAGCTTATATACTACGTATTTATAGTCTTTGGTATGGCTACAAATACACTCGTTTACTATGAAATAAACTACAGCAACTATCAGTGACCTTGATATTAGGATGACCTTGACCTTCACGTGACCTCTGATGCAACTGTTTAATCAAATAGCCCAAATGTTGTTGCATACTATGGGTCAAATACAGAACCTTGACTTGGTGCACCGTTAACCGAATTCTCATTAATATTTATCATGTATCAAAGAATTAAAAGTTCAATAGTAATAAGTTAGAAAAATTATTATTATTATTATTTTTAACAAAAAAAGTTATTATTTGACTAAAATTTGTTGGCCTTGTGACCTTGACCTTCAAGTGATATTATTGAGTTATTGAGCATTTTCAAGATCTCATGGATACACATCATCTTGGTTGTGATAGATGACGTAGCCTAGGTTTGAAGTACTTAGCCACTTGTGACCTTGACCTCCAAGTGAAATCATTGAGTTATTGAACATTTTCAAGGTCTCATGGATATACATCATCTTGGTTGTGATAGATGACGTAGCCTAGGTTTGGAGTACTTAGCCACTTGTGACCTTGACCTTCAAGTGAAATAATCGATTTTTTGATCATTTTTAAGGTCTCATGGTTGTGATAGATGACATAGCCTAGGTTTGGAGTTCTTAGCCACTTGTAAGTTTTGCAGACAGACAAGACACACAATTAATTTTTTTAATGTCTTTTTTTTTTGTGACTGCATAGCACTCCTCTCACACAGATTTGCCACAAAAAAACACACCCCGTTTTGTTGTTATTGTTTTTGTGTGTGTTCTTTTAGGGATGGGTGGTGAAAGGGAGCGGAGGGGGAAGATGTGAATACATTGCTGCACGCATGGCAGTCAAAAATATACAGAAAGAATAAATATAGTGAAAAGGACAGAAAACCTTTTTTTTTTTTAAAGTATAACAAAATTCATATTTTTTTAAATAAGAAAAAAAAACAAGGAAGGAGAGAAAGAAAAAAGAGAAAGAAACAATGACAGAACAGAAAACAAGACAATAGAAAGAACGAACTAAGAAAACCAAAAGAAAAGAAGTGGATCCTGCAAAGAAGCGACAGAAAAAAAAGAAGCTTTTAGTGTAGATTATATATATATATATATATATATATATATATATATATATATATATATATATATATATATATATATATATATATATATATATATATATATATATATATATATATATATATATATATATATACAGGGTGTTCCAAAAGTCTTGGGCACATTTGAAGTCCCCATATCTCAATTACTATGAATGGTAGTAAGATAAAAGTTGTGCCATTTTAAAGCTAATTACATTAAGTTTTTGTAAAGCTGTTGATTTTTTTAATTTCTTTTCAGACCCATTAATGGCGTTCACTCAACAAGAAAATGCTGGGACGCGTTTGGCAAGAATTTGAATATCGGCTTGATGTGTGTCGTGTGACCAATGGTGCTCACATTGAACATCTTTGAACATTCCATGTAAAAATTGAGATCACAAGCTTTCTGAATTTACCAGATGCGTTTTTATATCCTTAATAGTTTCGGAAATATTCAATGTCAAAATGTGCCCAAGACTTTTGGAACACCCTGTATATATACATATATATATCTGATCTACAATAAAAGCTTGAAAAAAAAGGAAAGGAAAGGAAAAAAGACAGATGATAGACTCACTATTAATACTCTCTAATTTAAAAGTTTGGAAAAATAAAAAGACGTTAGACTGATTTTAATGTGGGAAACTTGCTGGCCATACTAAAAACACCAACAATCTATAACCCCTGACCCCTTGGTCAAGGCAAAACATTCTCGTAAGAAAGAGAAGACCAAGAATGATGGCTGCTGTAGTGGGGGTGGGTAAGGGGTAGGGTGAGGGATAAGAGGTGTGTGTTTTGTGTGTGTGTGTGGGGGGGGGTGTATGTGTGGAGGGAGGAATGGTGACGGAGATACAGAAATGCAAAATGAGACATCACAAACAAAACAAACCAAGAGGAAAACCGGTCAAATTTACACAAATAATAATAATAATAATAATAATAATAATAATAATAATAATAATAATAATAATAATAATAATAATAATAATAATAATAATAATAATAATAATTTTAAACAATAAAAACCTCCTGAAACAGATATTGAGAGAAGTAATCTCAGTTTCAATCGCCGTGCATCCGTGACAAAAAGGTCAGTGGTGCGTTGCGCTGGTTGCCGCTTTCAAGAGAATTCAAGTTTACAGAGCCGTTCGTGCTTTGAATCAATCAATGAGCGAATGAATGATGGGTGTCTTTTATAATACAACTGATATCATTATAGCATGCTCAGTGCGGTGTGTTCATGGAACCGTCCATATTGGAGACGGAGCCCAGATCTGCACCACTGAACCTCAAAGAATGCAACCATTTGTCACGAGAGGCATGATCTGTTTTGACCTCCGTTCGTATTTTTTTTTTTTTGGGGGGGGGGGGGGGGCACGCTGATTTGGATTACACCACAACACAAAGAGAACAAGAAAGAAGCACAAGAAAATTTACCATTCAACCATTTAATTTAACGCCTGCCTGAGACACATGTACTTTTTAAACTGAAAAAAACAAACAATCTGACCTCTTCTGTTGTTATATGTATGCCGACACGGCTTACACAAGTGCATAACAGAGAATATATGTATGCCGACACAAGGAGTTTCCTCCATATTCTCTGTTATGCACTCGTGTAAGCCCTGTCGGCATACATATACTAACAGAAGAGGTCAGATTTTTTTTTTTTACAGTTTAAAAAGTACCTGTGCCTCAGGCTTTCGCCACTTAGCAAAGCTGAAAGTCACAAAGGGTTTGACTCTCACTCCTATTATGTGCACTCCTATTATGTGCACTCCTATTATGTGAGAGGCAGGTGCTTAGTGAGTCTCAGCTACGCTGTGTAGGAGGAAGCAGCAAAAGAAGATTACCATTAGCCCTTTTATTTAAACCCCACAGACCTGTACCGAGTATCAAAGATGGCAGAGGTTTATAACGCTACATAGGCACATTATTCCGCAGCCTTTGATACTCCCTGTCAACCCGGTGGGACAAGTATTTAACGAGTTCACCTTTAACATAAGAGGTCCCACCGCCGTAGCTCAAGTGATAGAGCGTTCGCCTGGGACACCGATGACCCAGGTTCGAATCCCGTGTTGGGCGATATAAAATGTGGTCATTTTTCACTGTCCATTTTAGCAGTATGATTGCTCTGGTGGTTCAGTGTTGATTCAGGTTCCCTGGGATGGTTATCCCCGTCTGCCATATTGCCAATGGTGGGTGTAGACGTTAAACCACAATGTTCGTTCAAAATAAGAGAGAGAGAGAGAGAGAGAGAGAGAGAGAGAGAGAGAGAGAATAAACAGCTCGGGAACTCAAAAGTCCTAGCTGTTACGGTCCAATGCTCCAAAAGTCTCAATTTCACGCTACACGTCCTGTGCCTGATACGCCAGGATCGTACTCCAGTCAATTATACCGTGCAGCCATTGTTCGTGCGTACTGACACCAACATTTGAACTACAGACAATTATGACTTTTACCACCACCAGCCTTGTTAAGGCTTTATTTTAATTTTTTTTTTCTGTTTTTAAAAAGTGGAACTCTCCTTCCCATGACGGTAAGAACGGCGTAACACTGCCTGTGGCATGCGTGACTGTTCCAGTTCTGCACCGCCGATGTCCCTTGCTGTTTTGACAAACACTCGTCCCACCCCTCAGTTAGGAACAAGCACGACCGCCATACTGTTTATTGTTTGGGAATTCATTTACACACAGACACTATTCTATCCTATCCTATCCCGTAACTCGGAGGTCGTAGGGGCACCAAAGATGATCGTTTAACCAGCATACTCCTTCTTTCCCTGTCCTCAGCAACCCTGATTGTTTCGCTCAGTGTCAAACCAGTCCATTCTCGAATGTTGTCCTCCCACCTCTTTTTCGGTCTCCCTCTTCTTCTATCTCCTTGCACTGTGCCTTGCAGAATGGTCTTAGCAAGACATGATGATCTGGTGACGTGGTCATACCATCGGAGTTTCCGTTTTTTCACCACTGTGAGCAGGTTATCGTGTTGTCCAATGGCTTGTGTGATGGTCTGTCGCACTTTGTCATTGGTGATGTGCTGTGTATAGGAAATGCCCAGAAGTCTTCTGTAGCACCTCATCTTTATGCTTTGTATTCTTCGTTGGAGATCTGCTGTGAGGGTCCATGTTTCGCAAGCATATAGGAAGGTGGAGATGACAAGGGGCGCAGCAGCCTTACCTTGGAATGTAGACTGATGGTCCTGTCTTTACAAATTGCCTTCAACCTCGCCATGGCAGCAGTTGTTTGTGCGATACTGGAGAGGACTTCCTGTCGGGATCCATTGTCTGATAAAATGGCTCCTAAATATTCGAAGCTATGCACTGTGTTGAGTGATTGGCCTTGGACTTTGATGTCTCTGTTGATGCCATTGGTGTTGTTGGTAATCATTTTGGTCTTCTCTGCACCTATTTCCATTACACAGGCTCTGGAGGTGGTGTCAAGCCTCTGTACCAGCTGTTCAAGTTCTTGTTCTTCTCCAGCCTATCCATCAATGTCATCCGCAAAACGAAGGTTGGAGATTGCTCTTCCCCTTATGCTGACTGTGCCTTCGTGATCTGCAAAGGCATCTGACATGATGCGTTCTAGGAAGATGTTGAAGAGTGTTGGAGAGAGAGAAGGCATCCCTGACACACCGATTGTTGTTCTGAACCAGTTTCCGATGGCGCTGTTGTGGAGGATTCCACTGGTAGCCTTGTCATACACAGACACTGTTACACGGTTTATTTATCAATGGTTGATTCAGCCCCTATGCTTGAATCTTAATATGTGTATTTGGAAATTCGTTTATCTACGCAGCCTGTTCACTCAACAAGGTAGGAGTCGTCATATGAAGTTTTCCAACTTTTTTTCAGCAAACATCAACAACGGCATACAAGATCGCTCTCCAAAATCATTACAAAGATCATCCTCACAAGCAGACAGTGCATTACTTATATAGCCTCTCTGCGATCGAGCAAAAGTTCGAACATTCCAGCATAATCCAATAACACACAATCAAAGTAAAACTCGTCACCGGAACTATGCACTGTCTTACGTCATACAGGTTGGAAGAATCGCTTAGCTATTATGAGACCTATCTGGAAGCTTCGGTCGATAATAAACAAGTAATTCCAGAAAATTCTCAATATCGACCAACAAAAATTATTAACATTATACAAAGCTTCCTCTAGCAACAACGCAAAATCAAATAAAAGGTAAATACACTCTATTATTGCATGTTTTGCAAAAGAAAATAATCGGATCTATCGTGCGCGTCTTAATCGTAAAATATACGAACATGCACGCACGCAGACACACAAACACACATGGACAGGCAGACAGGCTCTCACACGCACACACTCATGTACGCTCTCACGCTCTCTCCACACATTTTCTTCAAACAAAGCACACAAAACTATCTTCCCTCCACTCCCTTTCCACTCTTGTCTTCTGCAACACCTACCCACACACAAACACATACACTTTTGTCTTCTGCAACACCTGCCCACACACAAACACATACACTCTTGTCTTCTGCAACACCTGCCCACACACGGACACTCCTGTCTTCTGAAACACCTACCCAAACTCAACCACTCCTGTCTTCTGCAACACCTACCCACACACAAACACACTACCCAAACACAAACAAACACTCTTGTCTTCTGCAACACCTACCCACACACAAACACTCTTTTCTTCTGCAACACCTGCCCACACACACAGGCGGCGGAAGCTGCTCAGGATTGGGGGGGCACACACACATTTTATTCACTCACATGAGGGCCGGACCTTGGAAAAGTCGAGGGGGAGGCGGTGGCGGGGGTTACAGATTCAGCGAAGGCGCGAAGCGCCGAGCCTTCTAGGGGCATGCTCCCCCGGAAATTTTTTTTTTCAAGGATGCAAAATGGTGCAATCTGGTGCAATCTGAACCTTGAAAAAGCCATTTGTGATGGTCTGGGACATTGAGCTTTTTGAACAATTGAACTGACAAACTCTGGGGTACAAAAATTATCCTCTGCCCCTCCCTTAAAAAAACAACAACAACATTCACACACACAAACATTTATTTATCAGCAGAGATGTTTTGTATACTATTATTATTCACTACTTTTTGTTGATCGTTAACGGTATAAAGCTTTACCTTGTAGTTTATGAACATCATCGCCCTGCTTTCACTTAATTCTGTCTTGCTGCAATAGGTTCCTCGGCATTAGTACCATTTGTGAATTGTATCTTCTGGCAAAACAGTTCACTGCCTCTTTGAAGTCCCTGTGTAATCCCTGTGCACTTTCAGTAAAGCAAGCCCATTGAGTCTCTGTTGCCCCATTGTAGAGTGCAGGTAGTTTTTCAGGTTGCGCAACTGACTGTTTGAACGCTCACACTCGGCAGTAGTGACAGGCAGGGTGCAAAGGTTCTTTAGCATGATGAACAGGTTGGGATAAAAATCCCTTTCACAATGTTTCAGTGCTTCTGATGCCGTGGATGGGATGATAGCTGTCGCATTCTCAGCAGTACTTCGCCATTTGCAAACCCACCGTTGGTATTCTGCATCAAGGGTAGCGTCGTCTGGTAGGTCAGACTCCCACAACATTGTCCGTGTCTTCACCCCTTCTGGAACCTGCATGAAACCATCCTGGTTGTCTCTTAAAGAGGCGTCATGTGAAAGTTTGTTTGTGTACTTAAGAGTAACAGGCTTGTTTTTTAAGATTTGAATCTTTTTATAACATTTTAAGATAACGTCTCTCTGGTCCTGATTTGGCTCGGAAGAGTCCGCTGGACCTAAAGCAATAACCTTGTATTGTATTGTATTGTCTATTAAAGTGCGTGGCACCAGACAGAGACCATCAACTGCTAGCCCAGCATTTTTGAACCTCGAGTCCAATTCGGTTGACAGGTGTTCCAAGAAAAGAATGGCAGTGCTAATCTTGAAATAGTCTTCTGGAGTGGCCGCAGGTTGGTTGTCACGGAGAGTCTGTCGGTATGCTTGACGAGGAACAATAACACCAGTTGTCAAAGCATTTGCCATTTTGCTGACTTCACCAAACCAGGCAACGAACGCTGTGTCGACATCTCTTCTAATAGAAGACATGCAGTTACTGACCTCTTTGATTTCCCTGTAGGCATCGACATCTTTTGTCCTTTTCTGCAGCTTCACTGTCAAGGGTTTCCATTTCAACGATGTTTTTGGACGATTCAGCGATGGTCGTTTCAATGGGTGTTCGTTACAACGAATTGTCATAATTATCAACTTAGCATCTTAATTAATATTTCTAAAAAGTCGTTTTTGGTGGACTATGGCAGTATCAAGGTGAAGGTGCTGGAAGAGGCTTGCGGCCAGAACAAGAAAATATGGCTGCATTTACTAATTTAGGCTTAGAGTTTGGGTTACTTGGTCGTTTCAACGGGAAAACGCTTTGGACGTTTTAACGGATCCCTTGAAATGGATTTCCATTGAATTGACTATAAATAACTCTTTGTACTTTGGACCAAAAGTGACTAAAAACTGCAATGTTTTAAAAACATATTTTTAAAAATGGAAACTCTTTGCATTAAAAAAATATGCAATTTTTTTTAAAATTTGGAGAGGGGAGGGGGGTTCCGGAACCCAGGTACCCCCCCCCCCCCCACCTGTGTCCGGCCCTGGACATTTACTCCAAATGATTTGAACAATTTTCATAGACACTATGTGAGAGAGAAAAAATGATATATCATATATTTCTACAACTGTGCATATAAGAGAGAGAGAAGGGGGGTGGGAAGGTAGAGAGAAAGGGAGAGAAACTGACCTGACAATGTTGATCCATCACAGTAACAAAAACAGCAGTCATGCATGTCATTTGGCATGGGAAATTACACCGTCTGCCTGACGGCGTTCATTTCTATTCATAAATTCGTAAGCAGTTTGCGCTAGGTCTAGTTGATCTACTTTGTCTTTGAACACATGCATTATAAGACAATTATTTAAACGCTCCTGCGTCATCGTTGCCCGAAGGTATGTTTTTACCCGCTTTAGGGCTGAAAAACTGCGTTCAGCCGTTGCAGTTATGGTTGGGATGGTGAAGTACAGTCTGAGAAGTTTATCCACTTCACTCAGCATCCGTCGCACAGTGTCAGAAGCTTTCAGTTCATCCGGAATTGCTTGGAAGATGGTGATCCTAGAGTTAGCCGCCTTCCTGGTGTCACCCAGTGCATGTGGGAGGAGTTCTAGCTGAGTTTTGAGTCTGTCCAAGTCGATGTCAGCGGAATATGTACCTTTGATTTCTTGAGAAATTTCTGGTCCCCTGCTGCTCCATCACTTAGAAGAACTTAAATTTTCCTTGGTAAGTCGAGAGCTATTTGATCAAACCGGCTCTTTAAATGTTCTTTGATGTTGTCAATGGCCTCACAGTATTGCTGTCTGTAGTAAGCAGATGGACAAGAGTAGCTGTGACCCTGTGAGCCATAGTCCAGTCTTCGTGGAGGCTGCTTCTGTCAAGGAACGCAGGGCTCATCACACAAATTTGCAGCTTTCGTTGTGATGTCAGCAAAAAATGTCTCATAACAATCTTCATGCCGCATGCTTTCCAGTGTTCTCAGACAAATGTCAGCAGCGTTTACTGCGTCATCACAAGTCGTTTGTTTTCTTTGAAGAACTGTCGGAAGCTCTTCAGTCACAGCAAGGATCTCATCTTTGAATCTTTTTGCAACTCCTGACACATGACCCTGAAAATTACTCGCCCCGTCGTAGGCCTGGCCCCTACAGTTTTGCACTGGCAAGTCAAGTCTGATCAAGCAGTCCTTCAGTGCTGTGAAAATGGTCTCAGCACAGGTATTGTTAACTTGCATCAGTCCAGAGAAAGGGGGAAAATATTGGTTTGAACCCCCAAATAATGTTTTTTGAGGGGCTGAATATTGGGGGGGCAAATGTATAGGTTTGCCCCCCCAATATTTTTCTAGGGGGGGCCAGTGACCCCCTTGCCCCCCCGCTTCCGCCGCCTGTGACACACAAACACATAACACTCTTATCTTCTGCAACAACTGCCCACACACAAACACTTTTGTCTTCTACAACACCTACCCACACACAAGCACATACAAACACTCTTGTCTTCTATAACACCTACCCACACACAACCACATACAAACACTTTTGTCTTCTGCAACACCTACCCACACACAAACACATACAAACCCTCTTGTCGTCTTCAACACCTGCCCACACACAAACACATACACTCTTGTCTTCTGCAACACCCACCCACACATAAACACATACAAACACTCTTGTCTTCTACAACACCTACCCAAACACAAACACATACAAACACTCTTGTCTTCTGCAACACCTATCCACACTCAAACACACTACCCAAACACAAACACTCTTGTCTTCTGCAACACCTGCCCACACACAAACTCTTCTGTCTTCTGCAACACCTACCCACACACAAACACATACAAACAATCTTGTCTTCTGCAACACCTGCACATATACAAACCCATACAAACACTCTTGTCTTGTACAACACCTACCCACACGCAAGCACATACAAACACTCTTGTCTTCTGCAACACCTGCCCACACACAAACACATACAAACACTCTTGTCTTCTGCAACACCTGCCCACACACAAACACATACAAACACTCTTGTCTTCTGCAACACCTACCCACACACAAACACTCTTGTCTTCTACAACGCCTACCCACACACAAACATATACAAACACTCTTGTCTTCTGCAACACCTGCCCACACACAAACACATACAAACACTCTTGTCTTCTGCAACACCTGCCCACACACAAACACATACAAACACTCTTGTCTTCTGCAACACCTGCCCACACACAAACACATACAAACACTCTTGTTTTCTGCAACACCTACCCACACACAAACACATACAAACACTCTTGTCTAATGCAACACATACCCACACACAAACACTCTTGTCTTCTGCAACACCTGCCCACACACAAATATATACACTCTTGTCTTCTGCAACACCTACCCACACACAAAAATCAACAACACACACAAACATATATTTTTCATAATTGATCTAAACAGTTTGAAAAACACAAATAAAACACCACCCTCTCTCTTTCTCTTTCCATCTCTCTCTCTCTCTCTCTCTCTCTCTCTCTCTCTCTCTCTCTCTCTCTCTCACACACACACACGCATCCCTCCTTCTATTTCCCCCAAATCACACATACACACACAAACTCAATGCAACCAGCATCTCTTGCTTCAGGTAATCTGTTGCGCAATCTCCGTTCCGTTAATTTAGCTTTTCTAATTTTCCGAATAATCCATCACTGTTTCCTCCAGCTTCTTTCTACCTCAATCCCATCAAATTCATATAATAAATTCTAGTCTGTGTGTTTACTGCAATCGTGTTTTCCACCCAACATAATGAGTATTGACATCTCTGCTACTCAAAGTCGTTTATTTTTAATGCTTTTATTTATTGAAATACGATACAAATGGCTGTTCATTTGAAGGTCATAAAGAGACGTTGAATTAAATTAAATTAATTAAAATCGTGTACACAGATAGAAAAAGTATTATAATTATTTTATTCCATGTATTTTAGATGTTAAGATGATTGTGCTTAGGTTACACTGTTTAATCCGTAGAAATTCTTCTGGGTTTATTGTTGCTGCTGTATTCTTTTTCTTCAATTTCGTTTTCTTTTTAATCATTATTATTTATGATTTATTTATTTATTTATTTATTATTATTTCCTTTTTCCACCTTATCATTTATATTATTTCGTTTCTTTGTTTTATAGTCTAAAATCACATAATTTGTGAACAGACTTTAAATAAATTGATTGAATTGAATTGAATTGAATTAAATTAAACTGAATAAGACATGATGAAAACCAAAGATCTCCGCCCAGTCCAACCAGCGGTGCACAGGGTCCCCGTCGCTATGGAAGGCAAAGTAGCGTGGAAGGGTGAGATAGAAAGCGCCCTAATGAAGCTGGCCCTATGAAAAGAAATGTACTTAATGCCTGGAATGACATATGCTACAGGGCGGGTGACCGTAGCACAGTCGGCGGAAAGGGAAGTGCACAATACTGTATGGGGTATCAGTTGCACAACGACCGTTCCAGTCATGCACCGCTTATTACGTTCTTTCAAACTTTCAGATATTATATCCCCTTTGCGTGGACTCGGGTTGCACCGGTACGCACAGTCAGCGGTACAGAGCATCTAGACAGCCTCTATCACTATCACTAGTCTCAGCCACGCTGTATGTATGCAAACCGTTACAGACAGAAGCATGAACACAATCTATAACAATAAAATTGTTCTTATATAAATCCTGACTGACTCGGTATTAGACTGACGGCACAAACTCAATCCAAAAAGTCAAGCATCAGCAGAGAATATTCACTATTCTACACACACTCCTTACAGACGGATACACGGTGACCCAAGTCACGGATCAGTGAATGCAGCTATTTAAAATGAAAAAAAGAAAAAGAAATGAGCTGCTATTTTGAAATCAAGAAACTCAACACTGCGCCAAAAAACAGAACGTGTACATGCAGAAGGCAAACAAAAGACTTAAAAAGAAAAAGCTGCATTTCACTGCAATGTACCTTGAGGTTTCCAAACACAGAGCTATATCATGCAATATTCAAAACACAATATCATCAATGTAAAAAATACAGCTGCATTTCACTGCAGACTAGCGTGGAGTTTTGAACACAATATACTAAGAATATATTCAAAACACAATATAATGAATGTTGAAAATATAACTGCATTTCATTGCAGACCAGTGTGAAGTTTTCAACTGCGAATATATTCAAAATACATCACGAATGGTGAAAGTATAGCTGCAACCTACCGGGAAGTTTCCAGCACAATATGCCACCAATAAATTCAAAACAAATTATCACGAATTCTGAAAATATAACAAAATTATGCAGAACTGTCGTAACACGTAATACAACCAATGTAAAACTTGTTAAAACAAAAGTAGAAAATATGTAAGTAGTTAATACTAGTGATTATAACAATTAGTGAACTGCCCCACCGGAAGCGCAATCAGCATGAATTTTTTTCCGTGGAAACCTGCGCTTAACAAGACTATGTCGTCGTCATCATAATCATCATCATTATCATCATCACCATCATCAAAATTAAGCCGGGAAAAAAGAATTTTTCAAAAGTGCAGGTTTGATGTAACTCGTTGTCTCACACACACACATACACCCACTCTCTCTCTCTCTCTCTCTCTCTCTCTCTCTCTCTCTACACACACACACACAAATTAAAGAAAATTAAAAAGAACAAAAACTAAATAAAACAACCTCCATGATAACCTGGGTCTTTAAGAAACAGCACGGGTTCATATTGTTAGGCAGTCACCGTTTTTAGCTTACTTTCAAACAACCACACCTGTGTTCTTTAAAAGGCAGGTAGATCGATTTTCTGTCTTCACTTCCCCCCGCTGTCTTTACATGTGTATGTAATGGTATTACAGTTTTAATGTGCTAATACCTTCAACCAACTCCAATGGGGTCATAGCACTATAGTGTGTTGTCAACAGGTTGTTGAAGAAGAAGAAGAAGAAGAAGAAGAAGAAGAAGAAGAAGAAGAAGAAGAAGAAGAAGAAGAAGTTCAGTTCTTCAGAATTAAGTCTTCACCCTAGTGATATTAGAGTTACACACACAAACGTACATACACACTATACATACAACAATATACTCACACATTTAAGAAATAAAAGAAAACATAAAATACACATATATTACACCTAACACGCATTCACGACAATCCAAACACACTAAGAAGAAGAAGAAGAAGAAGAAGAAGAAGAAGAAGAAGAAGAAGAAGAAGAAGAAGAAGAAGAAGTTGTGTTTATACTTTAAACGTTAATAACAACATGTTTTTACGAAGTAATGATGTATGCTTTAAGAAGACGAAGATGACAATGTTGAAGAAAAGGCAAAGGCGCTTAAAAACCAAAATCAAGTGTCTAGTCGACGACTAAGGTGGACAAGCAAGTGTCAAGCTGCCAATGACGGTACAGTGTGTAGCACAAACCGCGTAGCTGAGACGGGCCGAATACCTCTCAAGCGGAGAGGCCGACATATGCCTGGGCTAGCTGCGCTGTGTTTGTGTAGTGTAGCAAGCCAAGCCAGCATCCTCATACTGAGTATATAATAAAGAGTAAATCTACCAAGTCTGTTCTGTCGTTTGGGCTTTATGTAGGCCTCAGCAGTCTCTGATATTCCGTGGCCAGCATCCCTTGACAAACACAACACAGGCTTCCTACCCTGTAAATTGCGTACATCTCTCTCTCTCTCTCTCTCTCTCTCTCTCTCTCTCTCTCTCTCTCTCTCTCTCTCTCTCTCTCAAATTATTAACGGCCGGGAGGAAATGTTGGGAACAATTACATCAATTATTTGAGCAAATGTTTGCCAATGTTATATCGTAACTTGATTTGTAATTTTAATCTCGATAGTTTACATTGTATTCTTAATATAAACAGTTGTGTTTTCTGACTGACACAAAAAATGTTCACACATTGCAATGAAAACACCGCCAACAAAATTAAAGGGCTGAGGTTGCAAGTGGGGTGGGGTGGGGAGGGAGGAGACAGAGAATATTCCCTTTCTCACCCTTCCCATCTCCTAACAACAAGAGTGTCGTGAGATGACTAGTTTTACTCTGCTTATTTTAATATTTAGCTTGGTTAGTCTATGTAATATTAGAATTTCAAAGTTAGCAAGCAGCAGACGATGAAAGTAATCAAGCGTAGCAGTAGCATACTGCCGATTACACACAGTGGCTGTGGACCCTAGCTCAGGCAATGACATCATCGTAATTACGTTAGGTAAGTCAGTTATCCGCCAATGAGAACACAGCTTAGAAGGGACTCAACTAGGTCTGACTACTTCGAATGTAGAGAAGAACCGGCAGTCGTGTTCAAACCGAGGAAGAGTAAAGAGCTACATAGCTACACAGGAGCAGTAGTTCTCTCCAGAAAAGACTAGGACGCAGTACTTGTGTAAATCCGAATTCACTCAAGTAGCCACTGGCCTGATATTGTCACGAAGGTAAATGAACATATTTCTGTTTCATCGTGATGTATTATATTATTGTTGAATTATGTTTGTGGAATTTGATATGCATAGAATTGAATTGTTAGCCCGACTTTGCCTGACACGTGGCGTAGCCGACCACGAGGCAAAAGACGACCGGCAGACGCCATCTTGAATTATGTACGGAACCACTGTTGTTTAACTTATATGTGTGCTTGCAAACCAGTGGCTGTACAAATGAATGTGTATATTATTATTAATTCTTGATGTGTATAAGTAGCCATGTTTTATATTTATGAATGTATAGGAAATTAGAGTGGAGATTCCAGTGGACCACGGACTTAGCAGAATGTTCGTCGCTTATATATGTAGATGTGGAGCTAATCACTGAGGGCTATTACGACCTTCAGTGAGACGCTCTGCACACACCTATCATTCAAGGTTGTGCAGAATTTCGTCTCATATGTTACAGACGAACAGGCGTTCTGTAGTGCGCCCAACACAGCATCAGACGAAACCACGTCGACGCATTAGTTGGCTGCAGCGGTATCCCCAGCATTGTGCGAGGAAAGCCAACCAGTCTACCCACAGGGAAGAAACAAGAACAAGACAACACCGTTGTCAACAAACCGACCACAGCACAGCACGCCAGACTCACAGCTAAGTCTATAAACGTGTGTGCACAAAAAACTGAGAGCTACAGGACCACAGTAGTCCACTTCTCATGAACTATAACATCCAGTGCCCAAGGATGAACTATTAGCTGCATAGACTATCAGCGATCGAATTATTCACAGTGACTATATAACGTTTAAGGTAGATTAGTACTTAGAAAATCTTGTATAGAGTAGAAGAAATAAATGTGTGATGTTTAACTGTTATCAAGTGGCTGGACTACATATAATTCATAGCCGTGTGAAAGCTAGTGTGACAGTAATCTTTTACCATTTTTCTATCTATCTCTGTAACCCAGCCTTAACACAGACCGAGCTAAATACATAAATTTATTATAGTAATCCACAGGGTGACTAACTAGCAGTTCCCATAGGATAAAGCGTGAGGTTTACATCATTCCATTGTGCAGAGCCCAGCAACCCATAAATCCCACGTGACAAAGAGGATGACGATTTGTAGTTTACCTGCTGTAAGCTAAGGTGACATCGCAATTTAAATGCAAAGATGTTGCCTATCACAGGTGCAAATATACTACAGATGGAGAACACACACACACACACACACACACAAACAGGAAACCCCACACGAACACACATACACAACTCCACCCCCCTCTCCCCCTTCACAACAGATAATGCATATCCGGATTCACACCACGCTAAAAGACTGTACGGAAAGAACCGATACCTTATCCTGAACAACGGAAGAATGTACTTTCAAAAGTTTAAATAAACAGCGCAAAGCAATAGGTTAGGCACGACGAGAAAGACGAAAGAGTCAAGAAAGAAGTCAGTCCCAAACTATTAAGACTGAATCCAATTGAACTAATGTGTTACACAGAAGAAAAAGACAATATGTTATAAACGTCATGCTATGATGGCCTCAACCCGTTAAGACTTCTGATACTAATACTCGACTGTACACTTAATGACTTTTAGTGTTCAGTTGCAGATTCTAATCCCCAAAAAAACAGTTCGGCCGTCCCAACGCCGTAGCTCAGAGGGACAGCGTTCGCCGGGTTCGAATCCCGTTGAGGAACGCCAAAAGTGTCCATTTTCGCTGTCCATCTTAGCAGTATGATTGCTCTGGTGGCGGAGTGTTGATTTAGGTCCTTACCCATCGTCCCCGGAATGGTCACAACACCTTACTTAGCCCACTGAAGGAGTTAAATTCTCCGAAGGCCAGGCTTTACCTCACAACGGATTCAGCACATCACAAACTTATTAAGGTACGAGTGCTATTCCCTGGGGGGGGGAGGGGGGAGGGGAGGGGGGAGGGAAAGGGGGAGGGGAGAGGGGGGAGAGGGGGGGAGGGGAGGTTATCCCCTGTGCCAATGATGGCAAAACAATAGGTCTGTAGAATAAACTTCAATGTCCATTCATTCGCAGTTCCACTATTTTTCACAATCTCTTGGCTGCGACAATCTGGGGTCAGGGGACTTTAATTTAATTTCGTTTCGAATCGCCGTAACTCAAAACGTCTAAATTCACAATCAATAATCACCAGGGATAACATCACCCTACTCTGCTCCTTTTAACCGTTAGAAGTTTAACATTGCTTCGTTGAATGTATAACAAGCTAAAACTAAAAGTTACCTTTAAAACATAGTGATATGCCTGAAGAAGAAGAAGAAGAAGAAGAAGAAGAAGAAGAAGAAGAAGAAGAAGAAGAAGAAGAAGAAGAAGAAGAAGAAGAAGAAGAAGAAGAAGAAGAAGAAGAAGAAGAAGAAGAAGAAGAAGAAGAAGAAGAAACCTGGTTTTCAGAGAAATGTTCTAAGAAAGACAGCTCGAATGCAAAACCTATTGAACAAATCTTTGTTTTGTTAAGCATCAGACATTGAAGATCAATATGGTCCACACCATAGGTTAGCGAAAAACGATACTTACAATTTTCCCTCTTAGTATGACACACAAAATACTCCTGGTGGTTGTGAACTGCACTACAACTGCATACTTTCCGGTATATGGGGGCACACTGATCAAAATACAACTGTAAAGAACGGAGCTCTAAAAGCAAGCCAAGTGTCACTGTGGTTCGCAAAGCAACTCAACCCTCACCGCCGCTTATCAGTGTAAAGGCCGCCACACTATCAACAGACTCGCAGGAGTACCGCTTGCAAAGATTACTGCTTTACATTGAGTATGTAATGGCTCGGCATTACCGGTGATGCTGAATGACTTTAGCAAGGTCCGTCGTCACCATTGAAGGGCGTTTTTTTTTTTTTTTTTTTTTTTTTTTTACTGTACTGTACCTTTAATTTTTCTAAGTATGATGGGACGCGGCATGACCGGTCGACCGTTTGCTCTGATGTCAACATTTAAATCCCATACGAGCGAGCACAGGTTACATAAAACCTGAGCACTACTACTACTGCTGCTGCTGCTCCTCCTCCTCCTCCTCCTCCTCCTCCTCCTACTACTACTACTACTACTACTACTACTACTACTACTACTACTACTACTACTACTACTACTACTAATAATAATAATAATAATAATCAGACATGGGATTCCATCCTCACAAATAAATCAATTGTAACTGAAAATGGAGGCGGAGGTTTGGGGGCTGCAAAAGGCCCACCAGTTGGGTCCTGGGGCAACGCCACTGTGGGCTGTAGGAGTTCAGGGGGCATTGTGGTCAATGCTTCTTGGAGCTGGTAAGTTCGCTCTTAAAGAACAACTGAGACTACTACTATTACTACTACTACTACTATTTCATGAGAATAACCCAAGCTCGGCAAAGCCGACTTGTCTCTTTGTTCAAATCCTAGGTCAACATGCAGTAGTAGAGGCGGCACAGATAACGGTGTAACCATTTAACTTCTCTGTCTTCAAATCTGGTGGAGGTCTGACACTCATTATTGGATGTACTATACAAAGAGAAGTGCAACCGCATACGACAGTCCCTTACTGTTAGTATGCAATAGAAAGGCCAGTTACACCAGATACGGGTGGTCCGATTCTAATAACGCACATAAGGGGAGGGGGCAAAGGGGCACGGTATACAGCGCAGCTGAGACTCGCCTAGTATCTCTCACAGGTCAGACTCCAACGTAAGCTTCAGCTAGTCTCAACTACGCAATGTGGGGGCAAAGAACTCGACCTAAACCCTTACTACCGTGGCCCAGTGGTAGAGCATTCGCGGTCTGGCACACCGATAAACACAGGTTCGAATCACCGTAGTCGGCAAACCAAAAAGTGGGCATTTTCACTGTCCATCTTAACAGTGTGATTGCTCTGAGGGTTCAGTGTTGATTTAGGTCATTAACCCCTCCTCCCTGCTATGGTTAACCCTGTCTGCCATATCGCCAATGGTGGCTGTAGGCGCTAAACTACAATTTTCTTTCGTTCACTGCAAAATCAATCTACATCATCCGAATTTTAGGAATAAACCCCAATGTCACCTGACCTATCCGGCACTAAACTGCACTATTCTTAGACATTACCAGCTCAAAGAGATGCTCAAGGCGACGGACGGAAAAACAGGATCTAAGTCAAGCCAGCCCAAAGGCATCAACATGCTGCTGGATTCAGCACTGTCTCACGACGATTTGACAAAACCGAGTAAGTCCACCTAAGGTCGAAAATGAGTTTTTTGCGCCATCAAACTTGCAAGAGAATGACGCATCTTACCTGTAAAAATCAAATCCGAACTATGTTTAGATTTGGAGATATCATAGAGTAAGTCCTTGTTAAAAAAATTTTAAGTTGGGGAATAAACTGATAAAACCAAGCAAGTCCCCTGCGATTTTGTTTCGGCGATCCTCTGGCTGATGCTCGAGTTGGCATGATGACGTCATTTTCTACAATAACCTGACAAAGAAAAGTAAGTCCTCCCGACCAATGAGAAAGCGCCTTAAGATGAAGTGGACCAGTGAGAATCCATGTTATTGCTGCAGTGCAATATTATTTTCCTGTGAAAATGATGACGAAATTTCGGTCATCAAAGGACGTGTTCGGCTTCTTGAAAAAGAGTTTTCTTCATGTACTTTCCTGCCCACCATGAAGGATCCTGTAGATCTTCCGCCTACGCGGCAATTTCCACGAGGTGTGGAAATAAACAAACAAACTATCCTATCCTATCCTATCCTATCCTATCCTATCCTATCCTATCCTGTCCCGTAACCCTGAGGTCGTAGGGGCACCACAGATGATCGTTTAACCAGCATACTCCATCTCTCTCTGTCCTCAGCAGCCCTGATGGCTTCGTTCAGTGTCAAACCAGTCCATTCTCGAATGTTGTCCTCCCACCTCTTTTTCGGTCTCCCTCTTCTTCTACCTCCTTGCACTGTGCCTTGCAAAATAGTCTTTGCAAGGCCTGATGATCTGGTGACGTGGCCATACCATCGGAGTTTCCGTTTCTTCACCACTGTGAGCAGGTCATCGTGTTGTCAAATGGCTTCTGTGATGGTCTGTCGGACTTCGTCGTTGGTGATGTGTTGGGTATAGGAAATGCCCAGAAGTCTTCTGTAGCACCCCATCTCCATGCTTTGTATTCTTCGTTGTAGATCTGCTGTGAGGGTCCATGCTTCGCAAGCATATAGGAAGATGGAGATGACAAGGGAGCGCAGCAGTCTTACTTTGGAATGTAGAATGATGGTCCTGTCTTGCCAAATGGCTTCAACCTTGTCAGGGCAGCAGTTGTTTGTGCGATCCTGGAGGACTTCCTGTCGGGACCCATTGTCTGATACAATGGCTCCTAAATATTTGAAGCTATGCACTGTGTTGAGGGATTGGCCTTGGACTTTGATGTCCGTGTTGATGCCATTGGTGTTGTTGGTCATCATTTCGGTCTTCTCTGCACTTATTTCAATTCCACAAGCTTTGGAGGTGGTGTCAAGCCTCTGTACCAGCTGTTTAAGTTCTTGTTCCTCTCCAGCCAATCCATCAATGTCATCCGCAAAACGAAAATTGGAGATTGCTCTACCCCCAAGGCTGACTGTGCCTTCGTGATCTGCAAGAGCATCTGACATGATGCGCTCTAGGAAGATGTTGAAGGGTGTTGGAGAGAGTAGGCATCCTTGACGCACACCGATTGTTGTTCTGAACCAGTTCCCGATGGCTCTGTTGTGGAGGACTGCACTGGTAGCCTTGTCATACAGGTTTTTGATGACTTCAATAATTTTAGGTCTGATGTTGTACGCTTTCCTTGTTGCCCATAGAGCTGCATGCCAGACTCGGTCAAACGTTTTCTTGAAGTCTATGAACATATGATATAGATGTTGGTGCTGTAGGTATTTCTCACAGATTATTCTGAGGTTGAAAATCTGTTCAGTGGTACTTCGCCCTGCCCTGAATCCTGCTTGTTCTTCAGCTATGATTTGTTCAGCTTGGGGTTTCAACCTGTTGAGTAATATTTTCAGGAGGACCTTGCTGGGATGGATGATGAGGCTGATGGTGCGGTAATTTTCACTCTTCTGAAGGTTACCTTTTTTGGGAAGAGTGATGACAAGCGACTGGGCCCATGGTATAGGCCACTCTCCACTCTGCCAGATCTTGTTACAGATAATGGTGAGGGCATCAATCATCGCTTCTCCTCCTGCTTGTAGCAGTTCCGCGGGTATGTTGTCCACTCCCGCTGACTTCCCTTTCTTTAGCGATTGCACTGCTGCCTCAACTTCTTCCCGGAGAATTGGGAGGATTTCTTCTTTTCTGTTCTCGGGACATGCTAGAACTGATGGGTCTCCATTTGGTGTATGGTTGTAAAGGTCAGAGCTGTACTCTGTCCATCTGTCCAAGACTTCTTGTTCTTCTGTAAGGCATATGCCAGACTTGCTTTGGATCGTGGAGACTTTGGGCTGTTTGAAACTTATCAGGCGATTTACAGTCTGGTAGGCCTTCTTGCTGTTGTTTTTGTTCAGACTGTTCTCTATTTCCTGGCATTGATCTTCTATCCAGTTCTCCTTTGCTGTGCGCATGCCTTTTCGGATGTCATTGTTGATTTTTCGGTAGACATCAGCTCCCTGTGAGGTGTTCTTTTTCTTTCTTTTTTTAAATCTCTTCGTTTATCACACAGATCCAAAAGTTCAGGTGTGATCCACGGCTTCTTCTTTGGTCGGTGCTTGCCAAGGATCTCAGTGGCGGCATCTGTCACAGCTGAGTTGAAGGTGGTGGTCATGGTGTTGACATCTACTTCACCAGCCCCCAAAATGAGCAGTGGTGCAAATTTCCCTTCAATTGTGGCCTGAAATAGTTCTGCCACCTCCGGGTCTTGCAGTTTGTCCAGGTCGAACTTCAGTCTAGTGCAGTATTTACTCTCTTCAAGTGGAGCCGGAAAGACATCATCAAGAGATCGTGGTCACTTCCGATGTCTGCTCCTGGAAAAGTGCGGGTCCTGCCAATGTTGATGCTTGATCTGAAGCGTTTCTCGACCATGATGTAGTCTATTTGGTTGTGATGCTCCCCCCTGGGTCTGTGCCATGTCCATCGTCTGGAGTTTTTGTGGAGACCAAGCGTGTTTGCCAGTACCAGATTGTTGTATCTGGCAAACTCCAATAGCCTCAGACCCCTGTCATTTGTCTCGTTGTTGCAGTGGGGTCCACATGTGTCTCCCCAGTTGTGGTGCGCATCTTGGCCAACCTTGGCATTCCAGTCGCCTTGCACTATGACTATGTCCTTCTTCGGCACTTGGTCAAGGACCGCCTGTAGATTTTCATAAAAATCATCCACTTCGCTGTCGTTATAGTCTGATGTTGGGGCATAGGTCTGGATGATGGTGATGTTGAAAGGGGCTGCTCTCAGGCGGATGGTAATGAGTCTACTGGGCGGCAACCCATGACAGTGGCTAGAATGTTCTTGTGGACCAAGAATCCAACCCCGTGTTCGTGCCTGTCATCTCTACCGCTGAAATAGAGCTTGTGGCCTTTGTCTGTCGTTGTTTCACATAGGCCTTTCCAGCGCAGTTCGCTAATGCCTAGAGCGTTCCATCGATAGTGGTCCAACTCGTGGTCCAGTTCTTCTAATTTTCCTTCCGCAGTTAGGGTCCTGACATTCCAGGTTCCTATGACGATGTTGTTTCTCGTGCGGATCTTGCTAAATTGTCCATCAGTAGCATACTTAACACCTCCGTCCTGGTGGCCAACGGAAGGCGCGGTCCTTGAGCCGGGCGACGACCTATCCGGTATGGAATTAGTGGATAGTGTCATCATGCATGTAGTGTGTCTTGGGCAAAAAGGACCTGGCGGTGCCCAATCCTCTCCAGGCTGTTGGGCACAGCCGAAATCCACGAATACAGTGTGGCTCGTCTTGGCCACGAGCACGTGGTCGTGGAACATGTAGCAACGTGAGGTTCCTCGCCCTGGCCGGTGACTTCTGTGTAGAAGACTTTCGCCCAGTGATGCCGTGCTAACATTACCCCTGTTAGTCGCCTCTTACGACACGCCGGGAAACGTTGGGCCTATTCTATTCAGTGCCTGAACCCACAAACAAACAGCAACAAATATATTACAGACACACAATAAGGGCAACAAACTACAAGACATACACGTGGTGTAAAGGCAGGAAGATCGCTACAATAGGAAACTGAAAGGAAAATAGTTTTGTATTTTTAAAATTAAATTGGCTGCATCTAATATTATTTTGAAGGGAGAGCAAAAAAAACCATGACTCCTGCATACCAACCCAGGAATATTAAGTGAAGAATGGCTAAAAACAATAAACAGGCACACATATACACTCACTGTAACTGCCGCACCCACATCTTACAAAACCCAACTTATGTGACTCATCTCGTCAGACTTTTTAACAAAGAAACGAAACGGCCTATGGGACTTACTTGGTTTGGTGAATTTTGAAAACAAGGATTTACTTAATAATAAACTGACAAAACCAAGCGGATTTGACTTACTTGGTTTTGTGAATTTTTTTAACAAGGATTTAATTCAATAATAAACTGACAAAACCAAGCGGGTGACTTGCTTGGTTTTGTCATGTTCTCAACAAAGATCTATCTCAAGAATAATCTGACAAAACAAAGCAAGTCCACAAATAGTCTTAAAACATCAAATCTATCAAACATTTCTTTAACATTCAAGGTATGCACTCTTAAATCGAGGAATTGCATTATAATATGCCCTTAAACTTCCAGAAACGATCGCGTAATATAGCGCAACACAAAACGTCGATTTTCTCGAAAGTAGGTTTTGTGGACTTGCTCGGTTTTGTCAGTTCACGGCAGTGTAGGACGGCCTATGGAGAAACCGTCGGAAGTGCTTGCTGGGTGTTTCTGTATAGATCTGGCACTCACCCGTCTTAGACGTACACATCAAGCTAATGGAACGCACAGCACTCTAGATCTCCGTTTATACTCCAGTCCGTAATAGTAAGAACTGAAGAAGGGAAATATTTTTCGAAACGATTGTGTTGCGTTTTATTTAAAGTGCAGAAATGAACTTGAATACTAAATAAATAAATAAGACTGTACTACATACAATCTGTAAATGAAACAAACCACCATCGCCTCTTAGCACGTACAATGTAGGGTGTTTTCTCCGGGTAATCCGGTTTCTTCCCTCCCTTCAATGACAGTACTGGATGCGGTCTAAAATGTTCCTAATATTCCTAATGGCACCAAACGAAGTCACTGAAAACCATCAGTCAACACATGGCAACTGAGCATGCAATTCTAAGAATACAGGTCAGTGGTCAAACCGTCTTACAAAGCAAAAAAAAAAAGCACAACATTACGACGAGAAAGCAACACTAGCTTACCTGCCAGTTTGCAATAGCAAAAGCGCTGTAAAGTACGAAGTTGCAAAAGCGCAAAATACGAAGTCTATTGTTCAGACTACATTCAACACCCGCACACACAGTTCAACTGAATGAACTGAAACGACGAAGAAAAATTTGAAGGACACACACAAACTGTATGTTGGACACAATGACAGCTCACTGCATGAAAAGAATAAGACGCATGATTTAAAACTGTTTCATCTTAACGCATGTACCAATGACGTGTCAGTCAGTCGGCAACATTTTAACGTGGGCTTCTATAATATAGCGCTTAAAAAAAAAATCACTTCCTAATCATGCGACAAAACAAAAGGGCTGAAGTGGAATACTGATGATTGGGTGTAGAACGTATTTCAACTGGCATCAGACTCTTCCACGCTGTTGAACCTTGCTTCGTGAAAATAGAATGCTACTTTGTGTTTGCGAGCAGCAGGTCAGAATGAGAATCCTTTATTGTCCCCACAAGCACCTGCAAGAAAATTCTTGATGCAGTGTCCATCTGCATATAACATCTCAAAGCAATGAAATCGTAACATCAACACAAAACTGAAAATAAATGATGACGATGGTGATTGTCACAATAGTCGAATTTGGACACTGCAGAAAAAAGTTCATCCTTCTTTGGCCTTTGTAGATAAAATTTAGCAGACGACAAAAGTTAGATTGTTCTAAGTATGGGTAGTGAAGACTTTCGCTAAAGTAGGACGTGGCATAATCCAGCTGACCTATGTCTATCAGCCCTAGCGCACTCGCGCGGGGGCTCACGGGATATCGCGGGCTTTAGTTGACCACAACGTTAGCTAGAGCATTCTTTGTTTAACCCTCACCCGAGAAGGAAGCACACGCTGAAAGTTCTCTCTCAGAAGACTACGCAGGTGACGGGTGAAATAAATTCATCGCAGTATAGCCAGAGCCTGACATTGTCAAAAAGGTAAATGATCAATCTTTTGTTTTACCGCGATTTATTGATATTATTATTGAATTATGTTTGTGAAGTCTTGCCATGTTTTATAATTGTGAATGTTAGTAAAACTTTGCTTGACCACGTGGCTGAACCACGCGACCTGTTTTCGAAACCACGAGGTAGCCCCTACGGACCCACTGTTGCTTCTCACATTGGTATTATTGCAGACCAGTGGCTGTACCAGAAAAAGTGTATATTATTAGTTACTTCTCCATGTGTTTAGTTTAGCCATGATGTATATGTATAGGAATTATGTTGGAGATTCCAGTGGACCACGGACTTAGAAGATTGTTCGACTCTTATCTGTATAGGTGGACGCGATCTCACTGAGGGCTGTTTCGGCCAACAGTGAGACGCTCTGCACACCCTTTGTAAGCAAGGCATTGCAGAAACTCGTCTTATGTTTTGCAGACGAGCAGGCTTGGTCCGAGGTAGGAGATAGACCCCACTGAGAGTCAACCCTGACATTCGGCCTGCAATTGAGCATCGAGCACTGAGCTCAGTAGTCAACAAACAAGACGAGGAGAAAACAGCACCGCACATCAACGCTACAGCTAAGTTCCATAGAAGAAGCGCACGAACGCTGATCTATAGGGACTGTGCGATAGTCCACTCTTCCTCAAAAAGAACATTAGGAAAAACGATAACAAAGCCCAGTGATGACACAGTAGCAAGTATCGAGAACAGTAGCAGAATAAACCCATCAAAGAGCGAACTACTCGAACTGAATCTTGAACTGTTAAGTTAATCCTAGTTGAATTACGGTTTGGACATTTAAGCTAGTGTAGTGATTAGATGTTCAGATATAGAGTAGAGGAAATAAATGTGTGATATTTACTGTAAACAAGTGGCTGGACTATCTATGTTTCGTAGCCGTGTGAGAGCGAGTGTGTCAGTGAATCTTTTACAGGTACCTCCCTATCTCTGTAACCCTATCCTCTCACAGACTGGACCAAAAATATAAATGTATTAAGATTAGTCATAGTGCGATCTAAATAGCCGATCCCCGCAGACGAAAAACGAGTGGGTAATAGCATTCCATTGTGCAGAGCCCGGCAACAATAGAACCCACTGTCACAGTGATGATGATATCTGCATGTCTCGAAAAAAAAAATTAACAGCAGGGCACATGTCCCTTGTTGAAGAAGCTGACCATCGCCATTCCCTCCCTCCGATCGTTGAAAAGTGTATGCCGATCTTAACAAAGAGAGTAATCGATGATTAGTAACCGAGTCCAGCTGATATGCTGTGTCGGATGACTTGATATTAGTCAGCTGCATCAACCGTTGTATAGTAATAGTTTCAAGACGAGCAACCAACATTACATCATCAAGGATACTAAAGGCGGCATGACGCGAGTCTGTTGACCGTCTTACACAAGACATGTGATACTTGCTCCATTGGACTCCCAGCGAACCATGGATTAACCATAAACTCTTCTCTCAAGGATAATTATAGAAAACTGAAAATGTCACAACACCTTTTTTTCGTGAAGTCACTGGACTCATAGCGAGATGTTCACTTATTCTCACACACATACACAAAAACTACTCTATACATTTTTTTTTTAAGTTTCCTAAATCAGTAAGATCACAAGCACTCTACTCTCGAGAATAAATGTAATACATATGAACACGTTCTTGAGGTGAAAACAACTTCACGAATATAATGGTCGTTGAACCCTGGATTAACTACAAATTCTTCTTGCAAAAATGCGTGATAAATACGACGAACTAAGTTATCCATTGTGTAACCAAAAGTTCTTGATGTGATAGCCTACTTTACTACATGCTTTGTGAGCCCAGGATTAACAACAAACCTTTCTCACAGGAGAACAATTTTACGATTACTAAGTGGTAAATATCACAGCAGATTTTTTTTTAATGTATAACTTCAACCTCAAGACTAATACTTACTTCAATGGATGCCAGGGAATTAAAAACACATTCTTCTCACAGGAGATTAAACCAAGGCAAAGTAATTCCGCCCTCTGTATCATCGGGGTTTGCCCCGTATGTTCCCTCAATTCCACGTTCCCCTAGGTCTATGTTCCCTCAAGGTCTAAGATCCCCTAGGTATATGTTCCCTCAAGGCTTTTCAGAGCCATGATCCCCCAGGTCTATGTTCCCTCAAGGTCTAAGATCCCCTAGGTCTATGTTCCCTCAAGGTCTAAGATCCCCTAGGTATATGTTCCCTCAAGGTCTAAGATCCCCTAGGTATATGTTCCCTCAAGGCTTTTCAGAGCCATGATCCCCCAGGTCTATGTTCCCCATACATGTTTGTTGAGATACCTAAGAAGACAACAACGTGGAAGAACACAGACTCGGGGAAACAAAATCCTAGTGGAACAAAGTTTGGGAGAATACAGGCCTTTGGGAATATAGGCATACTCTCACACTACCAACCAGAACTTTCTGACTTTATCAACAACAGAATGTCGACAGTCAAAGAATTGCTCTTCTACGCGATCGATTGATTGATTGATTGATTTATTGTTGCTTTAGGTCCAGCGGACTCTTCCGAGCCAAATCAGGACCAGACAACCCCCGATCCGCATAAAAGATCTGCTGAAACAACCCCAGTGGGAAAATTGAATGCCCTCCACCGGCCAGTCACTTTACAATAAAGACATCCCACGCGGGGGACGGCTGAGGGTTGACCTCAACTACGCGAACACCCCGGTTACAAAAACAAAATAGAATACAAACATCATTATAAATCATCAACCAAACACATACATATAAAATGCCTATAGTGCTAAATAGTACATTCATAGGAAGCCCTAGTGACCACCCGGCAGAAAGCGTCCAACACTCCCAAGCTGATCCAACAGACCCCATACACAAACAAGGAGTCTTGTCCAGGAAGAGTTTTCAAGAAAAAAGGTAGGTCATTGATCTAGCGAAGAAGAAGATAGTATAGCAGAGTGAAGGACAGAGCAAGAATAGGAAAGAGTAAATGAGGAAGACAGCGACAGTGGGAATTTAAAGCACTAAATTTCCATAAAGTGGGGATACTATTTATACTGAAAACCCCCGGCACTCATTCTACGCGATCATAAAAAAACGCCACGTTGAAAACTGACTAGGACTTTCTATACTATAGAAGTCACGTTTAATGAAGCAGAAATTACATTACATTACATGATTATGGCTTTAGGTCCAGCGGACTCTTCCGAGCCAAATCAGGACCAGTATAGCCGAATCAGGACCACAAAATCAAGACCACAACTTCGCTAAAGAGGACTCACCCCTGATCCGCATAAAATGATTGATTGATTGTTGCTTTAGGTCCAGCGGACTCTTCCGAGCCAAATCAGGACCGGACAACCCCCGATCCGCATAAAAGATCTGCTGAAACAACCCTAGTGGGAAAATTGAACGCCCTCCACCGGCCAGTCACTTTACAATAAAGACATCCCACGCAGGGGACGGCTGAGGCTTTACCCAAACTACTCGAACCCCCGGTTACAAAAACAAAATAGAATACAAACATCATTATAAACTACCAACAAAACACATACATATAAAATGCCTACATTGCCAAATAATACAATCATAGGAAGCCCCAGTGACCACCCGGCAGAAAGCGTCCAACACTCCCAAGCTGATCCAACAGACCTCATACACAAACAAGGAGTCTTGTCCAGGAGGAGTTTTCAAGAAAAAAGGTAGGTCATTGATCTAGCGAAGAAGAAGATAGTATAGCAGAGTGATAGGACAGAGCAGGAATGGGAAAGAGTAAATGAGGAAGACAGCGACAGTGGGAATTTAAAGCACTAAATTTCCATAAAGTGGGGATACTATTTATACTGAAAACCCCCGGCACTCCAACGGGGGTACTGTTGCCGCAGTGAATCTGTCTTGCCTACAAAGGAAAGACAGGTTTTCAACTGGGGCTTTCACTTTTCCCTTTATAGGTTTGAACAATCTACAGTGGCAAGATTGCTCATGACCCCAAGGGGTATCCGCATAAAAGATCTGCCGAAACAACCCTAGTGGTAACACTGAACGCAATCCACCAGCCGGTCACTTTCCAATAAAGACATCCCACGCAAGGGACGCTGAGGCTATACACTACTTTATCGAACTCCCGTTTACAAAAACAAAATAGAATATAAACATCATTATAAAATATCAACAAACCACATACATTCAAAAATGCCTACATTGCCAAATAATCAGAGGAAGCCCCAGTGACCACCTGGCAGAAAGCGTCCGATATTTCTAAGCTGATCCAACAGACCTCACACACAAATGAGGAGTTTTATCCCGGAAAAGTTTTCAAGAAAAAACGTAGGTGACTGGTCTAGCGAAGAAGAAGATAGTATAGTAGATTGATAGAACAGAGCAGGAATGAGAAAGAACAAAGGAGAAAGACAGCGACAATGGGAATTTAAATCACTAAATTTCCAGAAAGTGGGGATATTATTTATGCTGAAATCCCCGGCACCCCACTGGGGGGGAATGAAGCAGAAAGGACAAACAGTTGTTAATACATTATAGTTATACAACACGTCTTTATTAGTTAGCAGAAAGAACTAAGACAAGTACTATTAACAATCGGTAGATATATAATCAAGGTTTAAAGGATCCAACGGACTGATTGGATCAGCCGAATCAGCACCACACTATTGACAATGGTCAATCGTATGTATAATCCTGGCCTGCACGCTTACGGAGGAGTCTTGACACGTTTCAGCGCATACAACGAACACAAGGAGTTTAAGCGCTTTCAGTGTATATAGTAGGAGCATGCTGCCTTAGTCTCAGCTACGCTGTAAGGTTTTAGGACTGGGATGACATGTTTTAAAGCGCGCGCGCGCAAACACGCACACACATACACAACTTAGCTGAGAGTCAGTGAGGCTTACATTTGCCTCTGAAATACTTTTTTTTTAATTTTAATGAGAGGTACTCGGCGAGTGTCAGCTAGGAAGGGTGCAGCAGACAGTGACAACAACCAAAAGAGCTCTTTGCAACAACTGTGAAATTATTATAATCCCTCCAGTGCGCGATTAGAAGTTAATCCTGGCAACTAGGGGATTTTTTCCACACATTAATCGCAATGATGATCACTACATAAAAAAAGAAGACAAAATGAGTTTCAAGACAGCGTGTACGTAACTCCGACTCCACCAGTAAAGAGGCGATCGTAAGCCTCGGTGAGTCTCCGCTACGAAGTGTGCTTTCCAGACTGAATCGGTCAGTAATTCATTTTATTTTTTGTAAGTTATCGTTCTTGTAAACATCGCTTTTCCTGCTCAAGGGCTGACCGCCACAGCATCTAACTCAAGCCGCCCGAGGCCTCCAACACCTGTTTGCAAAGAATGATCGAATAATAGGCCAGTTTGACGCTGGCTGAGGGTCAGAGATCTATCAAGCAAGCCTATGCCCTCAACAGCCTCTGACACAGACTGGGGTCAGCGTCACTTTGGGGCCGACTGCCTATGTAACCTTACTAGCAGCCCGATAACGGCAAAGGGAGGGTCTATTGTCTAACATCAGCCAGTGTAAACAATAACACACAGAATTGAAGACCAATGCATGGACTCGGACACTATACAGGATAGTTCTTATATAGTGCGCTTAGACGCTCAGCTCAGAGAGCTTCTCAAGGCGCTGGCCACTGATATCATATCCAGCGCACGCTCATTTATTAGTTTGCTTCAGAAGTATGATTATGTTATTAGCAAGATAAGCTTGCAACCTGAACCGGACCATCCCTTCCGCTGAACTCGACAGAAGCCAGAACTGATCTTTTACTTCAACATTCTATTCTGCAACCATAATGGTTCACGATTTTATTGAACAAGAAAAATGTATTTATTGTATTGTATCGCATTGCATTATAAATCATAGTCAATTATATAACTTGGAGAGAACGTTAACTATTAGTACTATTATAATTCAGTATGTGCATGCATGGTAACTTATCGTACGATGGTGTGCACTGAGACGTTCTGCTGCACTGTATCACACGTCAACTGTCTTTCACTCGACAATTCACGAAACCATAATATTCAATAAGAGACCTACCAATTCGAGGAAAGGTTAACTTCAAAATTTTCCACAAGGACTCCGGAATCCAGACAAACAGTCCAGTAATATGTACATCCGAACCTACTTCAAACGATACAACGGAAAGGACCACCAATGGCGAGTATCTTATATAAAGTGCGAAATGCCCTCTTCACCTGCACAAGTGTTAAATCAGCTATGTCCATGTTAATGTGGTAATAAAGCGAAAACCAGGCTTAACGGTTATACTTTATATCATGAAAAGGTTAAGAATAGCAGATTACGAAGGGCTTGTTTCCTTGCCTTTTTTGGGTGGGTGGTTAATGTCCTTTTAGGCTACAGAACGTTTTATGGTCTGAAATTGTAATATTTTCTTTGTTGGTTGTCGGTTGATTGGTCGTCCATGATTGCGATTTTGACCTGTAGTATGCTACTTAAAAGATACACAACGTAATAATATTTAAAAAAAATACCGTTATAAGGTTAAGCATTGAGGTAAGCATTTTTAGTCTTCTTTTCCACTAATGAAACTTCACAACCCACACGCGCACCCCTCCCGCCATCTCTCTCTCTCTCTCTCTCTCTCTCTCTCTCTCTCTGTCTCTCTCTCTCTCTCTCTCTCTCTCTCTCTCTCTCTCTCTCTCTCTCTCTCTCTCTCTCTCTTAAGATGAAGGCGTGCTTGTGACAACGGAAGCGCCGCCACAGGTAACTTGTACATAATCGTATCTCATGTGTGGAGATAGTTACCTTGTTACCCAGCTACTGATAACATTCAAAGTCATTCTGCGGAATAACAAATGACGCAGTTTACTGAAGCAAACAAAGCGAAGTCTTTTGCGTGCTTATATAGTAATATACATGATTGTTAATTTTTTTTAAAAGTTAAAAAATTAGTTACACGTGTAGGAAATCAAACACGAGCTTGTTGTATGACCCCAAGGTAAACCACTACGGGCATGGCGATGTTTAAAAAATACACTGGATGAACTCGCTAAAAGAAGTTGGTGCTGATTCGATAGATGACGCTGTCAGGCAAGGAGCTCCTCGTCTCAATGGAGCACATGGTACAGGGCCATATTTCCCATATCCAGATGCTAACTCTGGCCAAAGAACGTACAGTTAGGCAACGATCACAAGGGTCCAACCTCTAATAGTAAGAATTACGAAGAGCGGAAACAAAAATCATGTCACACCAAAGGTGAGGTTCTAGACTACTTCGTCGCCTGGTTTTGGGTTAGCAGCGGCGCAGTTGGCTACAATATTGAGTACTATTAGCTTAGACTAGTCTGGTGCTAGCTAAAGGCGCAGCATGGCAAGTTGACCTGGTGTTTGGTTAAAATGGCCATCGAGCAAGGTTTCCACTTCACAGCAAGTTGGAGTCGTGGGCGGTTTGCGGTCCAATATGACATTGGTCATTCCTTAGTGAACTTAAAAAAAACAACAACACCCAAGAGCACTTTATATAACTAATATCACTTTTTGTGAATATACAATAAATGTGAAGCTGTTTTGAGCTGGTAAATTATACAGATAAGAAGTACTGGACGCTAAATTCTTTAGTACTGTTCTTTTGATTTCTAATAATTATGTCCCCTCTAACTTTTCCTCGGGGCTCATACTTGTAGTGTTTGGCGCTCGGTTTAGTGCTGGGTTGGTTGGCCATATCAGCGTTGCAGGGCAACGGTCACACTCCATCCTGTCAAGCAGGAGAGAGAGAGAGAGAGAGAGAGAGAGAGAGAGAGAGAGAGAGAGAGAGAGAGAGAGAGAGAGAGAGAGAGAGAGAGAGAAGAGAGGGAGGGAGTGAGGGAGGAAGGGAGGGAGTGAGGGAGGAAGGGGGAGAGAGAGAGAGAGAGAGAGCAATAAAAGGCAGCTAGTCGTGTGTTGGAGCTCTGTACTACCGCCACCAGTTTTAGGCTGTGACCACGCACACCATCTCGACACCACACCAAAGCGCAGTTCACCCAAGATAACATTATAGTCAAGAAATTTACTGTCTGCTGTAGAGCGTTCGCCTGGCACACCCATGACCCAGGTTCGAATCCAGTGGTGGGCGAAATTAAAAGTGGCCATTTTTCACTGTCCATTTTAGCAGTATGATTGCTCTGGTGGTTCAGTGTTGAGTTAGGTCCCTACCCCTTGTTCCCTGGGATGGTTATCCCCGTCTGCCATATCGCCAATGGTGGATGTAGACGTTATACCTCAAAGTTCATTCATTCAGCCTGCCTGATACTCTGGGTAGACTGTGACCTGCAACTGTTATCAGTTTATTTGTTTCGCTCGTTTTAGTTCACCTGCCCTGCTGGCTTTAGCTAGCGTGCCTACCCACCCTGCACTGGGCTCAACCATGACTACTGGAAAATCTTTATCTTTACCCTCCCCTACCCCCACACACCACTCCTGTTGTCCTTCCTTCTCCTCCTATTCCCTCTTCTCCTTACTCTTCTTTCTCTTTAAACAAAACAACAAACATGTTGACAATAGATTACACACGTCTGTGTTAACAAACTAATCTGTACAATTTCCTCGCAAAATATCTGTGTCGAAGGTTTATAAAGCATGACACAAGGGGCTGAGACTTGAGAGAGGGAGGATGCCTCGAATAGTCTCAGCTAAGCAGTATGAGACCCACCCAGTCCCACCCGAGCAACTGAAAATCCCTCTGATCTGAACTGTTAACACCCTCTCGCCCTGCAAATAGGTGGCGTTCCACGTTCAAGCACCGTATCTTAACGGCCTATTGCAGTAGTTGTAGCGTAGGTCTGCGAGATGGTCTAGCGGTTCTATTTGGCAAGAGCAACAAGGATAAGATAGAATAGAACAAGCAGGTAAGGACAAAGAACAGGGAAGCCGTTACGCAGAATAAGGTGCAACGCTCTGGAATCTCGACACTAATGTCCTTTTCTACTGCACCAGAGGCGAAAGAGCGTCATAATGCTAGTCACAACAGGCAAGGGAGTCTCGTAAGCCACCGGCCTCATAAGCAAAGTAAGTCGGGATTTGAACCAAACTAAAAGGTTCTACTGGTGGGAGTAAGAGTATTCACAGAACATGGAGGTGTAGATAGCTCATTAATACCCGAAGGACATGGACAATTTTAATTGTGACGGCCAACGCAAACAGGTGTGACATCCTCACAGTTCCTAGTATCTTAGCTGGGCTGGGAGCGAATGGGAGCATTCTGATTGGTCGAAGCGTTACAAAATTCGACGCATGCGCACAGTGCTATCATCGTCTTCGTAAGGTTTAGGGTTAAAGTTTGGGTTAGAGTTAAGAGGTTAGGGTTAGGGTTAGGGTTTGGGTTAGGGTTAGGGTTATGACGCCTAAGAACTTCGTGAAAAAGCCGGCCCGACATGACCTGGCGCATGCGCAAATGCGCTCGGATAAACTAGGAGACCCGGAACTTGAAGGATGTGACACCGGCAATATCTCGTGGCGCTGAACGGAGCATCAAAAGTTTCACATGCTGCAGATCAAGCAGAAGTAAGGCATAGATACACACAAACCAAAGATACAGCAAATATGATAGAAAGGGACCGGGCTGGCCACTACTTTAGATAATGTTCCTATATGAAGTTTGGTCAAAATCCGTTCAGGGTACTTGAGCATGAAATATGGTGTGCGACCGATAGACAGATAGACCGACAGACTCATTTTGCTCGTACCGCGATTTCAGACTATTAAAACAAGTAATAGATAATTATTTGGAAAAAATTTTTTTTATTAAATTTAAAAAAATGCAAAGTTTAACATTCTTGAAAAATTATGCACAGGAAAACAAATGCAACTGACTTCACCCGCATTTTATTTAAACAACTGTCGCACAGCAACCTCAGAAAAGCATAAAACTAACTAACGTCCAAATAAAGAACTTCTCCTTAAAACATTATAACCCTTTACTTCCAGCTTTTTGGGAGAACGGTCAGATCAAGACTGCAGGGGGAAAAAATCGTAAAAATTACTCAAGTTTAACAAAACCTATCCAACCCAGTTGGCTTGTAACTCCTGTCAATTGTTTCTACCGAAAATACATGAAATTGAGAATCTTATAATCTGCTGTTCTGTATATTCTATCCTATCCCGTAACTCAAAAGTCGATGCGTTGTGGCACTACAGATGACCGTTTAACCAGCGTACTCCATCTTTCTCTGTCCTCAGCAACCCTCATGACTTCGCTCAGTGTCAAGCCAGTCCAGATCTTTGTAAGGCCTGATGCTCTGGTGACGTGGCCATACCATCGGAGTTTCGGTTCTTAACCACTGTGAGCATGTCATCGTATTATCCTATCCAATAGCTTGTGTGAGGAGGGCCTGTCGGACTTCGTCGTTGGTGATGTGTTGGGTATAGAAAATGCCCAGAAGTCTTCTGTAGCACCTCATCTCTATGCTTTTTATTCTTCGTTGTAGGTCTGCTGTGAGGGTCCATGTTTCGCAAGCGTATAGGAAGATGGAGATGACAAGGGAGCGCAGCAGCCTTACCTTCCTGATCAGATGGTCCTGTCTATCCAAATGGGCTTCAACTTTGTCAGGGCAGCAGTTATTTGTGCGATCCTGGAAAGGATTTCCTGTCGGGACCCATTGTCTGATATAATGGCTCCTAAATATTTGAAGCTATGCACCGTGTTGAGGGACTGGCCTTGGATTTTGATGTCCGAGTTGATGCCATGCAATGGTGTTGTTAGTCATTTGTTCTGTATATATACTTCAACTTTTTTCATAAATCTTTATTGTGTGCACAAAAATTACTAACAATAAATAAATTAAATAAAAATATTAATTTAAAAAAAACAACTAGAAAATGTATATAAAATAATGAAAAGAAAACACTACCTGTATTCACTCATAATGCTGATGTATGCATAATATCAACCATGCTTATGACTCATCACGCCTCACGAATACACACACTCTTGTATAAATAATACACATTCTCTTAGTCTTATATAAGCTCGCTTGTTGTCCATCCTGTAAACGTTATATGTGCTTTCTTTGAATAAAACCTTTGTTTAAACCAACACACACACACACTCTCCATGCACGATAGTAGGCAATAAATGAGCACTTATTACTTGTGGCGGTACCATAGAGCGATAAGTTACGTAATAGAGTCGACGTTGGCTACGCTGTATCATATTAAAAGAGGCTAAGTCATTGCTACACGTCCTGTGGCAATAATTCAGTCAGTGAGTACTCTGTCATGCGTGGTCAGATGACTTTATTTTACGGCCCTGTTGTTTGCTCACGTCAACGCCGGCCTCTGATAAGCCAAGTATGGAAAGATTTGTGTCATTACGTGCTATAGCATTCAACGCTATCTGTCGCTCTGACTCACTGAATGGTTCTTTCAACCCAGAAAACTTCGAAAAATAATCAACAACGCTTGCACAACCCCTAAACAATGCACAATGCTATTGGAACGACGACGACGACGACGACGACTACGACGACTACGACGACGACTACGACGACGACTACGACTACGACTACTACTCCTACTACTGGATGCTATATACGCGCCTTTCCCCAAATTAATCAGGCTCAAAGCGCGGAGATCTGTACCAACATACACGCTCATCTGTCTCATTCACCCTCAACACACACACACACACACACACAACAAATACACATCCACCACTCAAACAGATGGTGTAAAGGCATGGAGATCGCTATTGGAAGACGGAAAGAAAATCGAATTTTTATTTGTGAAATTTTTATACTGACTGCGTCCAGTACCATTATTGAAGAAGACTACATACAAAAGACTAAAATGCTTCAAACCCAACACCCTGGTATAACCTTCAGAACTAAAACAAATTATACAAAAATATTGCTCAAGTTTAAAAAATCCACATGCTGGCCAAGCTAGAGAGTTTGAATTCTGATTTTAGGTTTGGGAAACCAACTTGAAACCCGTGAAAGGGGAATTTCTTATCGCTGTCCCAGAGAAAATACCGCGGAAACAAGGCAGTGCCACCTCGAGGGAGTGGGGTGGGGTGTTAGGACCCACCAACCCTTTATATTATGAGCCTACATTTAACCCCACCTACTATACACTACCAACCCCACCACAGTGATCGAAAGTATTTAATAAACCAGAGCAGCAAACTACCCAACACGCGATAACAACACAAACAGTCGCTGACAAAGCAAAAGTATTCAACAATCGTATTGTCTAATATCGTTGTGGTGAATTCATTACATTATGAAGAACTTCAACGACCCATTAAAAAAAACAAATAGCGGTCTACCAAACGCGATAACCAGTTTATCCTTGGTCCCATTGCCTAACTCTACTTCAATCATCAACGATGACCCCTCTTTGACGATACCTATTTACTTCCCTGAAGGATTTTTACCTAGTATCGTAACAGCCCAATACACAACGACTTCAGTATACAAACGTAGATAAACTTTATCAAAGTTCAGCGAACTGAGAACAATGTTGCAAGCAAAGGAGATGACATATCACACAGTGTAGCTGAGACTCATCCAATACTTCTGCGACTAATCTACGCTGCGTGACGACCCATGTGACGCTGTTACATTTCAAGGCTCTCAAAACCGAAGCTGGTTAACTAGCTGTAGCAACAACAGTAACTTCAACATGTCACAATCAGAATGTTCCTTAAGATCTCATAGTAATGCATAAGATACCTTACTATTTCTGGAAACAGAGTGTATACTATTCTACTAGCATCGGACATCCATCAACATCAAGCAGCAAGTGCTCGTCACGATCGACGAGGGTTGGGTTCAGACTTCACAACTATAATTATGCGTGATAGTAGGTAGTTGTCAGAGGCCAGCTGTCTTGGGCTAGTCCTTGAAATGGAAAGTACAGGCAATACAAGACAAATCCAAAATAAATTGTATTAGGATAACCTGCTCAATGCGATTTCTTTCTTTTCTTTTTATTCTTCTCCCTCCCCACCCCTTACTTCCCTCCCCTCCCCCAAATGCAAGGTACGATTACGGACAGTGAAGTTTAACGTCTAGATGACAAGGCAGACAGGAATACCACCCCCCACCCCCCACCCTCTCCCTTTTCCATCCCAGGGAAGACGGGGTATGACGACCCAAAACAACTTATTACTTATAGTAACGATGTTAATGACGCCTCCATTCCTCCCTCCCTCCTCCCCCTCCAAAAATTATTTTTTTAAGTTGCATTAATCTGGCCGATATTAAAAGAGTGACTCATGATATTAACTGCTGTTTCATTGCTGCTTTCTAATAAGCCTGTTTACGCTTCAATTGCTGAGCGTCTGTAATTTGATAAGCGGGCACTTCGAAGCGCTGCTTCTGCTTTATTTACGTAAGGTCATACGATATTTAAAATGCTGGAGCACGCACGTAACAGGAAAAAGTATTTCTATCCCCTTTTAGTACCTGTCTTCTTCACTCAAGCGTTGTTTAAGGCTTGTTTACACGTATCAACGCATTTCACGTTCATCCTGTTTTGCCGTTGAACGTCTCAACGTGACCTCATTTTGAAATTCATCTGACTTCTATGTACTATTGTCACATTTAACCAATCATTGCATGGCGTTCTGTGCTGCGGCCGTGGCAAAGAAAAATGATTGTCAACTTTCACAACTTGGACTCGACTTTTAAAGAGCAGGGCACGGTCTCAGTAAATATAGTGGATGCTGACGGAAAACGCAAGAAAATTAGAATGTAGGAGCAAAATTAGCTTTGTGGGACTTGGAGTTGATGTTCATCGAATTCTATTTACGTTCAACATCATTTCCAGGCAATGAACGCGTCATACATATTGTTCATACAGATGTCCATACCATTTCCACGCAATGAGCGCTTTAACAACATGTCCATCCATTTTCAACCCGATTATTAGCACGTGTGCGGACACCATTAGCGCTATATGTGCTATAAGTACAATCACGATAATGTTCCGCGTAATAAACCAATTAACAGATTGATTATCATAAAGTTTGGATCTGCACTAGTAAGAAAAGGGAATGGTTACTTTGAAACAAAAATCTCCTCCCTTCTTCTTCCAGTACAGCAACAGTCCGATCTCGCAGCTGTTATCACGCACAATGACGTTCGCTACTTTAGTGTGAAACGTTCACAGGATTATCTCCCGTTCAAACATCGCTGATTAAAATCGACGAGATAATAAACAAACCAATGCTATTAATATCACTGTAAATACTGAGTTCAGATTTAACAAGCTTTGTCTCTCAAGGATTAGCGCCATCTTGTGAAAATGAGTTTACATGGGAATTTGCATCGCTGGCACATGACAAGATTAGAATGGTGGTCACTCGTTACACTAACCGACAACTGAACTTCCATTGTTCGACTTCTCTTCCGTGCTATGTAAACAAACAACTGCCCATGATACACAATTCGTTTGGGTGTTAATTTTTTTTCAAGAATAAACCTTCAGCGTGCACTCCCCAGTAGAGCGGTGAATGTGACCTTGGATATGTTTAGAATCGGACAGGGTAAAGCAGCGAAGGAGATGAAATAGGCACTGCCCTCATTAAGCTGGCCTAGAGAAAAGTGACGTCCCAAACGTCTCTCTATTCCCCAAAGACTGAAAGGGTACGGGAACACCTCTACATTTTACTTCTTTTTCTTCTTTTTTTTCCTTTTAAAAAATCATGTTGTTTTTTTTCAACGTACACTGTATTAGTCATTTTTAGATAAACAATTGCGGATATGCCTATGTCATTTCGGGGTGTCGGATAGCTCAGTGGTTGGAGCACTCGCTACTGTGTCGCAAGTTAAGCACCGTCCAGTGCGGTTAGCACTTGGATGGGTGACCGCAAAACGTGAAGCGACAAATAACAACGCCCCCAGTTGACTCAACTGTGACTGAGTACCTATTTCCGTAAGGGTGGGGGAGGTAAAGCAGCGAGGGAGAGAGATGGGCATCATCCTCATTACGCTGGCCCAAAATAAGTGTGACCTCCAACATCACGCTCCCCTACGGCCACAAGGTTATGGGACCACCTTTACCTTTACCTATGTCATTTTATCCTAAATGATCGTGATGCATACACGTTGCCTCAATGCGCATCTGTTCCAGCTATAAACGTGATGGTGAAGACTCAGTGTTGAACATCATTCGACGTTAAAACATTTCACAACGCTCAAAGTAATACATTGTAAACAGAGGACCGTTATGTGCAGACGTTCAATATACTGATATTTCGTCCAGGCAGTCGATACATAAAACTCTATGCAATTCACATTAAGATTTAGCTGAAATCGAACTGTTCGAGAGATTTGAGCTAATAAATATCAAACTTATGCTAAGTTATTAACATAGCATTTTATAATATTTTAAAAACCTCTGTGTAAATTTCCAGGGTTGAAACAAACAAATTATTGATGCACAATTCAACGTCAGACGTGATCCCCAAGAGTCGTACAGGGTTGAACAACAAACAAAGAAAGTGTGAAATGGTTATGTATGTACAAATATGCACTTCGGTCAATTTACAAACAAAGAAAGTGCGAAATAGCTATGTATGTACAAATATATATGCACAGCTGCCACCTTCCAAAGAAGGTGCGAAATGGCTATGTATGTCACCTTACAAAGAAGGTGCGAAATGGCTATGTATGTCACCTTACAAAGAAGGTGCGAAATGGCTATGTATGTCACCTTACAAAGAAGGTGCGAAATGGCTATGTATGTCACCTTACAAAGAAGGTGCGAAATGGCTATGTATGTCACCTTACAAAGAAGGTGCGAAATGGCTATGTATGTCACCTTACAAAGAAGGTGCGAAATGGCTATGTATGTCACCTTACAAAGAAGGTGCGAAATGGCTATGTATGTCACCTTACAAAGAAGATGCGAAATGGCTATGTATGTCACCTTACAAAGAAGGTGCGAAATGGCTATGTATGTCACCTTACAAAGAAGGTGCGAAATGGCTATGTATGTACAAATATATATGCACAGCTGTCATCTTACAAAGAAAGTACGAGATGATTAGTTCATTCAGCAAACATCAACAACTGCATACAAGGTCGCTTTCCGAACATCACTTCAATAATCATCATCAAAAATCATCATAAATCACTCCTAAAAGCAGACAGTGCATTACATATATATAGTCTATCTGCAATCGACAAAAAGTTCGAACAGTCCAGCATGATGCAATAATGCACAATCAAAATAAAACTCGTTACCGGAACTATGCACTGTCTCACATCATAGAACGTATTTTAGGTTAGAAGAATCGCTTAGCCAGACCTTTCTGGAAGCTTCGGTCGATAATAAACAATTCTAGAAAATTCTCAACAATATCGACCGAAGAAAATTATTAACATTATATAAAGCTTCTTCTAGCAACAACGCAAAATCGAATCAAAGGTAAATAAACTCCTACTGCATGCTTTGCAAAACAAAATGATCGGACCTATCGCGTGCGTCTCAGTTTAACCGCGTCTGGCATGCAGCTCTGTGGCCAACCATGAGAGAGTAAAGCATCAGCCCTAACATTATTGAAGTCATCGAAAGCCTGTATGACAAGGCTACCAGTGCAGTCCTCCACAACAGCGCCATCGGGAAGTGGCTCAGAACAACAATCGGTGTGCGTCAAGCTTCAGGATGCCTACACTCTCAAACACCCTTCAACATCTTCCTAAAGCGCATCATGTCAGATGCCCTTGCAGATCACGAAGGCATAGTCAGTACATGGGGTAGAGCAATCTCCAACTTCCGTTTTGCGGATCACATTGATGGATTGGCTGGAGAAAAATAAGAGCTTGAACAGCTGGTATAGAGGCTTGACACCACCTCCAGAGCTTATGGAATGGAAATAAGTGCAGAGAAGACCAAAATGATGACTAACAACACCAATGGCATCAACACGGACATCAAAGTCCAAGGCCAATCACTCAACACAGTGCATAGCTTCAAATATTTAGGAGCCATTGTATCAGACAATGGGTCCCGACAGGAAATCCCCTCCAGGGTCGCGCAAACAACTGCTTCCCCTGAAAAGGTTGAAGCCCATTTGGAAAGACAGGATCATCAGTCTACATTCCAAGGTAAGGTTATCATCTCCATCTTCCTATACGCTTGCGAAACCTGGACCCTCACAGCAGACCTACAAAGAAGAATACGAAGCATGGTGATGAGGTGCTACAGATTTATGGGCATTTTCTATACCCAGCACATCACCAACGACGAAGTCCGACAGATTATCACTCAAGCCATTAGACAACGCGATGACATGCTCACCAGTGGTGAAGAAACGGAAACTCCGATGGTATAGCCACGTCACCAGTGCTTCAGGCCTTGCAAATACCATCCTACAAGGCCCAGTGGAAGGAGGCAGAAGAAGAGGGAGACAGAAAAAGAGGTTGGAGGACACCATTTGAGAATAGACTGGCTTGACACTGAGCGAAGCCATGATGGTTGCTGAGGATAGAGTAAGATGGAGTGCGCTGGTTAAACGATCATCTGTGGTACCCCAACGACTTTCGAGTTACGGGATAGGAGAGGATAAGATAGGACAGATTATTATCATTATTATTATTATTATTATTATTATTATTATTATTTTCCAGTCAACTGTTTCTGTATACAATACTAACAGGCTTTATTGGTATTACAACACAAATGTCTCTTTTCCCGTTTGTTTGCTTTTGAGAAGTCTCCAATGCTAAAAACTAAACACGCCAGCAGAAATCTAGAAGCAAAATACACACGCCTTCCTTCTATCTATTTTCCTTTTTTTTTTAAAGATAAGAAAACTGGAGCAGGAGTACAATAGGTGAAGCGTGTACATGGCCTATTGTGTGCGATGTGGTGACAGCGGTGGTGGATTCCATGTTATAGAGAAAGCGTTTGATCAGGAAGTGTGGAGATGATAAGAAACACCGCTGATAGATCACCAATGAGAAGTGTTTGTACTACAAAAGGTTGTGGAAAATGCCATAGAATGGGAATTTCTAATCTCGAACGAAGTACAGAAAAAAAACAACACACAAATTCAGTGATACCGGTACTTGCTAGATCAAGAGTGTAGTATGTTTTATATTTATTTTAAAATATTTAAAAAAATACATAAATTACGATATTCTATTTTCTGTTTTATTTTACACCGTTTTACATCGTTTAATTTTATTGTTGCACTCCCCCACCTCATCCCCTTGGCTTTCCTGGTCGTCGGGGGAGGAAGAGGAGGAGGGGAAGGGGCGAGGGTGCGGTTGACGCAGGGGATAGAGAGAAAGTGATTGAGAGAGAGAGAGTGGGGGGCGGAGGGAGGGGGACAAGAAGGACACATTTTTACTTAAACTATATGTTACTACTGCCCCATTTTGAACTACGTGAACGAACATCTTCGAAATTTAGCTTCACACACACACACACACACACACACACACACACACACACACACACACACACACACACCTACACACACACACACCCACACAAAATGTAGGCTACTCCTCTCAAATCATGCCCAAAAATACCGTCAACAAATTACTACTACGAGTCCAGTCAAGATAATGAACATACATTCGATTTTGCTTTTTGAGAAATGTCGCAGACTGCAGCCCAAGACATCAATTGTGAATACAATGCGTCCCGAGCATCAGCCGAAGCGTCACATCCGGTACTGCCTTTGGAAGGCATGATAAAGACTGGGATTGTAATACACCGATAGCAAAGCATGCTCAGAGCGCGTGTCTGTTGCAGCACGCTGTGTATGGTCAGGTTTACGACGCTGCGGTTGGCAGCAGGTCAGGTGTACCGGGCTGTGTCCCGGTAACACGTAGGAGCGCTGATAAGATAAGGTCATGAGACACGTCGGTGACTGCTACACCACACAACACCATACTACCTGCAATGCACCACTGTCGCACCACTTTCAATCTAACACATGTATTCTATGGAATTCACTGCGTCTCAATGACTACTCTTCCACTTTAAAGCCAAAACCGTGTATTCATCTGAATCCACTGTCTCGCAATGCATGACTGTTGAGTCATCTTTAAATCTCAAACTTGTATTCCATTGAGTTCATTGTTTCGCTGCCTTAAATGCACGACTGTCACCCAACTATAAATCATAAACATGTAATCCTTTAATTCACTGCCTCACAAACTTAATGCGCGACTATTGAATCACTTTAAATCCAAAACATTAATTCCATTGAATTAATGAACGTATCACCACCATTATATTTTCAATAATATACGTGCACCTAATTCTTCAGCGTCACTGATCTCCAAATGCGTGCAAATATCAACACAGCCTTCAAATTCCACACACTAGTAATGCACTAATCTGCACAGTGTTCGCCCACATAAATTAAGAATCCCAACTACCACACACATCCTACTTGCATCCATAGTAATGCTATTGGACAATGTTTAGTACTTAAGATTGCATGGAACCTGTGTCTCTCCACTAGTAAGTGCAGCCTTGGCTAGGCTCATCTAAGCTGTATGTCTTAGGATTTTTAGTTAACATTCCAAGTCACACAATGTTACAATGCAGTCAATGAGAGGAAGATTGATTGACTGATTGGTTTAAAATTCGACATTTGAAACGAGAGGGAAGGAGAGAGGGAGGGAGAGAAGGAGAGAGGTGGAGAAAAATAGAGAGGTGGAAGGAAGGGATGGAATTGAAGGGAAAGAGAGTGAGTTAGAGAAGAGGGGAGAGGAAGAGAGGGGAAAGGGAGGGAGAGAGGCAGAAAAAAAGAAGAGGTGTGTGTGTGTGTGTTTGTGTGTTTGTGTGTGTGTCATACCTTTTACATTTGAGACGAGAGAGAATGGGAGAGAGAGAGAGAGAGAGAGAGAGAGAGAGAGAGAGAGAGAGAGAGAGAGAGAGAGAGAGAGAGAGAATGGGAGAGAGAGAGAGAGAGAGAGAGAGAGAGAGACAGACAGACAGACCGAGAGGCAGTGAAGGGGTGCATGGGCGCGCGCGCTCACGCGTTTGTGTTTTTGTGTATGTTTGTGGTGGGGGTGAGGGCTCTACATATATCTTGACGAACAATATATTTCAAGCATACTTAAAACCCTTAGCATGAACTGTCACATTATAATCATAGCGCTTTATCTAAGAAATTATCACTACATTCAAAACAAGGCGTAGTAGACATTAAGAAAACCAATGAACCTACCAACTACTTTCGCTTACTTGAACATCAACAGTTAAGTTTGATTACATGAAAATTGAACTACGTGCATGCATCTTAAAATGGCTTTGATACCAGTTTGTTCTACCAGCTTTCGTCTATGAGAGATAACTGAACCGTTACAGATTAGATATCACAGGTGCTGGCCGTTGCATTTTCCAAGCATGACGGACGGGGGTTACACAGTAGCCGGAGAGGGATCTTTACCCTTAGTTTGTTTCCCACCATAAGAGACATTCCTCTTATCACGTCCTGCTTTGCAATCATCATATATTACCCTTTACTGAACTGTAACACTGACACAGATCACCCTTTCTGTAAAACAAATCATTACCCGTTGTTAACAGAATCATTACCTGTAGAACACTTTCAGTATAGCAAACATTACCCGTTACTGAACTATAACACGGTCACACTTCATTGCCTGCATAACACTTTCATTACCCATTACTGAGCACTGTAACAGTGTAATCGATCATTCACCGATACTGAGCCACACAGAATTACAACAGACTCCCGACACTGAACTACAACAGATCATGTACCGTTACTGAACTACGACAGATCATCGATACCGAACGGTAACAGATCATGCACCGACACTGAACGTCAGCAAATCGTGTACCGACACTGAACGGCAACAGATCCTGGACCGAAACTGAACTGCAACAGATCATTTCCCGATACTAAAGCTACAACAGATCACTTACCGATACTGAACTACAACAATATACACAGATCACTACCACACAAAAAAGGAATGAACTTTTGTCTTGTTAGTGCAACAGATCAAGTTGAATGCCACCTTTTTTGACATTGTTACAGATAACAATCAATTCCACATGGTCTTTAACACTTACAGATCTGTCATACTCAATGTTACCGTTCTTGAAAACTGCCAACCATCCCATGTTATCTTTGTTACTACAACTGCTTTTTGTTGTTGTTGTTGTTGTTGTTGTTGTTGTTGTAGACCGTCCACTGTTTCACATAACAATACTCCCCACCTACGCCACTTTTCATCGGTACATATCACAACCCATGATTTATATTAACCCACCCACCCACGCCCTCTCCTCTCCCCTCTCTCTCCCATCCTCCAAACCCCCTCCAAGACAAACACAATACAAATGGGTTCAACTAAAATCCGATCAGTGAAATCCCACGGCTTCTTCCTTGACTATACGTATTGCAAGCGCAGCTCTTTCTCGGCCTCATTGGCTCACATCACAATGACATCGGAACCCCACCCAGTTCTCTGTTCCTGTTTCAAATGATTACTTTCCCTAACCCGTCAGCTAATAATATTTATTACTGGACTGGGGAACAGACAGCAATCCATTCCACTTCCTTTACAATACAACTAATTATACAATTTTGGAAGTATTAGTTGAAGACAACAATTTTTTAAAATTAATTAGTTGTGGCAACCTCTTTACTTTCTTTCTGGACATAAATTGTGAGTTTTCCAGGTCAGTGAACGTGTCTGACTTTATTTTTTTTCCACTTACTTCTTTTGCTGACTTATTTCCCTTGGGCTCCCCCTCCGTCCCCTCTCTCCCTCGCACCCTCACACACCCGAGCTGCCTTTCTTTCGTAATTCATCAAGCATTTTCTGATGAACGATAAAACGGAACAACTATTTTCTCAGACCAATAAAGAATGCGTCGCAATTACATTTCACTTTCTTCGTGAATAGTCCACAATTAATAATATGGAACAGAAAGATAACAGAATAGTCTACTTTAATTTGTTCTGTGTTTTAAACTCTTAAAGACTAAACTGCACACATCATCGCTTTTCAGCGAAAAGCGACGGTAATCAGATTTTCAACGTTACTGCATACAATTCCCAGAGTTGATAGCGCTTTTTTAGGGCAAAATCTCTGAATGTTTTTTTGTTTTTGTTTTTTTTCCGACAATAATATTTTATTGTATTGTGTTACTTTTTAATTGCATTTTATTATATTATGTAACAATAATAATAATAATAATAATAATAATAATAATAATAATAATAATAATAATGAATAATGAATAAATGAATAATAAGCACGTTTTATAAATGGCCAATCAGACTCAAAGCGTGGCGATCCACCATAGGGGTAGACAGGGACTGTGTATGATGGCCTCTTAGCGCCCAAACCTGATAATTACAAATATATGAGATAATTACAAATATCATGAGATAATTACAACTATAATTGGATAATTACAAATATCAAGGGATAATTACAATTATCATTGAAAAATTATAAATATCTTCGCGTGATCATGTTTAATTTTCAGTTTTGGCTCTAGTAATCCGCCTGGAAATGCGCCAAAGTCGACAATTTTAATTGTTACATAATAATTACACTTTTCACTTGATATTTACAATTGTCAGACATGAGATTCCGAAAAGTTGAAAAAGTCTGAAATGTTGGCAGGGGTCTGGGGGCCGCCGTAGGCCCCCAGTGGGGTCCAGGGGCAACGGCCTTGGTGGGGGTGAGGGGTCGAAGCCCCCTCGAGCTGAAGGTTTTTCAATTATGTGTCGATCATAGTTGGCTTAAAACACAACTTCTATTGAGCTTTTGACATAGAAACTAATAATAATAATAATAATAATAATAATAATAATAATACAGGATGCTATACGCGCCTTACCCCAAATCATTCAGGCTCAAAGCGCGGCGACCTATACCAACATACACGCTCACCTGTCTCATCCACCCTCACACATACCAAACACACATCCATCACTCAAACAGGTGGTGTAAAGGCAGGGAGATCGCTATTAGAAGACGGAAAGAAAATCGAATTTTTATTTTTGAAATTTTTATATTGACTGCGTCCTGTACCATTATTGAAGGGGACATTTTTGTTTACCTTTTATCAGTTGACTGTTGTTAAAACCCACCCACATTCCACGGATATGGGGATAATTTATGAGAGTCTTAGTCTTTTGGAGCTGGCACTCCCAGACTCCCTTCTTGCTTATCAGCTTTCCTCTTTATGGCCAGTTCCATTAACCGCTCATTCATTAGTCGTCTGTGGGCCTGACGGGCTAACTTTTCTGCTTCTGCCTGCTTTTTTCCAAACGATCCAAGTGACTCATTCGTCAGTCGAGTTTTGACATGTTTCAGATGTTTTTCAGTTGTCAGGTGGTTGATAAGACATGCCTTCCCTCTCGAAGCATATTTGATGGTGTCTTGGCAGAAGTCACAAATCGCTTTTCCGGCAACGTTCACTTTCGAACTTGAGTCGCCAACTCGCAACTCCACTTCCTTTTTCCTCTTAGGCAGCACCAACGTTGTTTTAACTGTAGCCTCAAGCCACAAAGGACTCCACTTGTTTTTCAGTCCTTTATCAATCTCCACCGCAAGGGCAAATTCTTCTTTTTTCAACTTTCTGATCATTTTGACATGTGCTTTGCCACTGATCAAAATGGCGTCGATCGGCGAGTCTCGGAAACTATCGGCAATCTTCGACGCGACAAACAGTGGAATTTTCCATATTAGTGAGGCACTGTAAGGGATACAATTATAATCATCGTTTGAAGCTTTGAAGCATCTTTCTCAATCGACACTTATAGGGCCTCACAAAAGTTTTCTCTTTCCCGGTCAGGGTTACATTCAAACTAAAACTATGCCCGTCTCAGTAATCACTTTCATGCAGTTTTGTCATCGTTGACGCCGTGATTCAGTGGAGTGAATGCACGCTTGTGTTAATGGTTTTGTCTTCCTTTGAGTTTGAGACTCAGCGATGTCAGCCCTAAATCTTTTAACTCTTACCCCCCCCCCCCCCCCCAAATTTTCTCACCGGATTTGGATCGATCTTAAAAATGACCCTGGCGACCTCTGAAAAATCGGATTTCCGCCAAAAGTCGGAAGAATCTCATGTCTGAATTGTTATGTGATCATGCTTAATTCTAAGGCGGCTTACTAGCGCCAAAACGTGAAATTTACAGGTTTCAGTGATAAAAGTAATTAACACATGTTCTGTGTAATTCACATTATGACGACCCACTAGCGCGAAAACCTGATAATTACAAATATCATTTGATAATTATAAATTTCAATTTCGGCTTATTTCCAAACGAATTGCTAGAGCCCAAACTGAAAATTAAACATGATCACGCGAGATAATTGTATTTTTTCAATAATAATTGTAATTATCCCTTGATAATTGTAATTTTCCTTTGATATTTGTAATTATCTCATAACATGTGTAATTATCAGGTTTTGGCGCAAGGAAGGCGTGGCAAATACTGTTAATTATCAATTAACACTGTGGATTAGCGGTATCTCTGTAAATTACGCAGAACTTGTGTTAATTTCAAGTATCTCGTGATAATGGTAACTCTCGGTTTTGGCGCTAGTAGGCCGTCATAACTGTGGCAATGGCCTACTCAGTGCATGATAAGTATAATAGTCAGTAGGCTATATACACTATATTGCCTGGCTACGGAGGACTGCAAAAGCCACACTACGCAGCCCAGACTTAGTTTTCTTCTCACTCGACTCACAGACGACTATATTTATGGTCTATCCACAAATATTATTGGTGGTCTATGCTCGACTCTACTTGTGAGAGGTACTCGGGGAGTCTCAGCTACGTTGCGTATTATTTTAAGCGTAAGCGAAAGTTTCGACAGGCCTCTCTGTATGGGGCTGTACCAAATGCAGAAGCACAAGAGAAAGGGTAATACGTTGATGATGATACCGACAATGATGCTGCAGACAATGATGATGCCGATGATGATGATGCCGATGATGATGATGATGATGCCGATGATGATGATGCCGATGATGATGATGATGATGATGATGATGATGATGATGATGATGATGATGATGATGATGCCGATGATGATGATGATGATGATGATGATGATGACGACGATGATAATGATGATGACGACGAATCAGAACAAGAAATCTGATGAAGACGATAAGATGATACTACTACTACTATTGCTGCTACACAAAGAAACGCACAAATAAATAATTTAAAAAACTGATTTGATATTGTAGCGCCACAGGTATAGAAAGCGCTGTGGAGAAAAAAAAAACAACTTTTGTTCTTGATACTGCACTGGTTGGTCATCGCCACACCGACTTGAACTCCCCAAATGCTTAATTGCACAGCTTATTCATTTCATTACTACATTAGTACTAGTCATGTAGAGGGACGTACAATATATTTATCAGTTCAAACTTAAAATGGATGAATAAAAATGTAGTTTAACATCGTATTGGCAGGAGAACAAAGGAACCGACTTGAAATGCACAACTGCACAGACAGGGTATAAATTTCATTTTTATTATTATTATTTTTTTTTTAAACAGCAAGCAGCTTCGCATGACATGGGGGAGAGGGAAGGGAGTAGAGAGAACAATGGGGGTCCTTGAGGTCCTGCGACCCAATGATCGGTGTTGAAGTAAAGGCATCAGACGGGCTATAACGGTGTTTATGCTGAGCACCTGCTAACAACCACAGCTATATAATAATGCACGGGCTTGCCTCTCTTGTCAGCGCCATACGCAAGGAATCAATTGTTTTTCACACAAATTTTCTGTGCACGCTTCTTTACAAGGGCCTAATGTGTTTTAAGGTGAGAGAGGGGAAAATGAGAGATGGATGGGAAGAGGAAGGGGGCGGAGAGAGAGAGAGAGAGAGAGAGAAAGAGAGAGAGAGAGAGAGAGAGAGAGAGAGAGAGAGAGAGAGAGAGAGAGAGAGAGAGAGAGAGAGAGAGAGAGAGAGAGAGCGTGCATTTGAAATTTTTGTTTAACAGCGATCAATTAAACGTAGAACAGTTAAAAGTCGGTGTAGTGAACTCTAAGTTTAAACTACACACTTGAACAATCTTTTCCTCCTTTACCAAGATTAACGCCATCAATACGGTCAGCAGGGCTGGATGTGATTTTCTTAAACCCTTGTAAGCTTCTCGACTGCATAAGTTGATGGAATGACGATGACGACGACGACGATAATGATGATGATGATGATGATGATGATGATGTAAGCTTCTTGAAGGATGGGGAGTGTGAGGATCTGGAGCGGGATTAGTGTAGGGGTGAAAGGGTAGAAAAACGTGGATGAGTGTGAGTGGTAGGGATGGGGATGGGCCAGAAAACTGCTAAAGCGTCGAGAACTCTAATTGATCACTGTCGACGTGTGATGTTCTCAAAAACACGTCAACACAAACACCACAAATAGTATATTAAATCAACTACATTCATTCTCTCTCTCTCTCTCTCTCTCTCTCTCTCTCTCTCTCTCTCTCTCTCTCTCTCTCTCTCTCTCTCTCTCTCTCTCTCTCTCTCTCTCTCTCAGCACACTGAAAAGTCCTTACATTTAACAATCAAACTGTGACCACCGACTTCACTATAACTCCATTTCTTAACCGCTAA